>JAKOOJ010000001.1:243033440-243720940 GCA_022577455.1 Arizona elegans
GAGTTCTTTTCATATATACACTTAATTCTATGAATTCACTCATTATATGTTGTCGAGTCCAGTGGTGGGTTGCTCCCGGTTCTGTCTGGTTCTTTAGAACCGATAGTAAAAGTGGTGGGAGGTTCCGCTCACCTGCCTGGACATCATAATTGACGCGTTGCGAACCAATAGTAAAGGTAAGTAGAACCCACCGCTGGTCGAGTCGATATCAACTCTAAGGATCTAATGGATAGATGTTCTTTAGGATGTGAAATTAATCTAATTATTTAATATTTAAATAATTAAATATTATTTAATTATAAATGATTATATGAGTATAAATGATCTAAATGAGTTTAATGCTTTTTCATTATTTAACCAATTAACCAAAGAAAAATAAACATGCATACGAATAGCACAGTACAACTTTAAATCTAATAATCATAATTATTTAAACAGAAAATAAAAGGGGGAGGCTGGAAGATGGTGGTATAGATGGAACAATTCCACAAACTTAAACCATGATGCTTGGTATTCTTCTTCTTTGTATATTCATATCATATATCATAATCATATCATAAGTTTACTTGTCAAGCATATATAAGATAACAGGTAAAAGTATAAACATAATTTGAATACATGAAAAGAGTAAGTAAAAAGGAATATTAATCGTTTTAATATTAATATTAAATATTAATATTGAATATTAATATTAATCAGTTTTACAATAGATTAACTTTGGATCATATATTATAACAGATTTGTGGACCAACTTCATTGCTAGCAGATGAAAGAAAGAGCATATATTCTACAAAACTTTCAATCCCAGGTATATAAATAAGATTCCCCTATCCTCCTGACAGTTTCTTTCTTTTAACTATTGCTCTAATGCTTCTGTTCCTAGGAAAATCAAAGGATCTTTTTATTGAAAGTAGCTGAGCCCTCAAGTGCTCTAGCCAACCGAATGAAAACTTGTATTATGAAAATTGTTTCATTTATCACAGAAAGACCAATTTGATGGAATTAGATATAGGGTTTCCTGCTTTAGCAGGGGGTTGGACCAGAAGCCCTTCAAAGTCCTTTCCACCTCTGTTATTCTATACAGATAGTCCTCGCCTTACAACAGTTCATTTAGTCATCATTCACAGTTACAACGGTACTGAAAAAAGTGACTTATGATCATTTTTCACAGCTACAACCTTTGCAGTATCCCCATGATCATGTGATCAAAATTCAGATGCTTGGCCACGGGTTCATATTTATGACTGTTGCTGTGTCCCAAGGTCGTGTGACCCCCTTTTGCGACCTTCCGACAAGCAAGGTCAATGGGGAAGCCAGATTCACTTAACAACTGGGCTAACTTACCAATGGCAGTGATACACTGAACAACTGAGGCAAGAAAGGTCGTAAAATGGGGCAAAACTCACTTAACAACAGAAATTTTGGGCTCTACTGAATTTTAAAATGGAAGAAGAACAACTAAAAGAAACTATGATAGTATGGTCCAAAAATTTTGGATATACTATAGAATTAGACAAATTCTGGGAAAACTCTGGGAAAAAAACTATAAACTCTGGGAAAGAAACTATAAATTGACTATGTCAACAGCCTACAAAGAAAATCTCTACAAAATGTTTTATAGGTGGCATCTGCCACCAGCAAGAATGGCAAAGATGTACCAAAACATATCTCCCAGATGTTGAAAATGTAAATGTAAAGAACAGGGTTCTTACTATCATATATGGTGGACTTGTCCTATGGCAAAAAAATATTGGTTAAAAATAAAAATGTGGCTAGAAGAAATGACAAAACAACAAATAGATTTAAAATCAGAGATGTTCTTGTTGGGTATCCTACCGGAGAAATATAATAAAAGAAATACATGTTTAATTTTACAGGTGGTAACAGCAGCAAGAGTTGTGTATGCACAAAACTGGAAAAATGAAAATATGCTTATAGAGGAAAATGTGGTAAAGAAAATTCTAGAATGTGCTGAAATGGATGGATTAACATTGAAAATTAAGGATAAGGAGGAAACAGAATACTTTTTAACTTGGGAACTATTTTACCAATGGTTAGAAAACAGAAGCAAAAGTTAGAAATGTAGAATTAAGGAGGATATGTAAATAAAAATGAAGTAAATGTGTAATTAAATAATGGACATTGAATAAGGATGATAATGTAAACTTTATGATGAATAGATTTGGATGATAATGGTTACAAATGTGATGGTTGTACAATGTTTATAATATTTGATATTAATAACTAATTATAGATAAAGCCAAACAGAGTGTTTAATTAAATAACGGAAAATGTTTAATAAGGATATGTGAAGAATATGGCAAATAGATTTTGAAAACAATAGTTATAGCTATTGTGTATATAACATTTATTATTTGTATTTAAAAGAGTTTATACCCAGTCAGTACACTGTCATTGTGGATATGGAAATTTTATATATAACAAAGAAAATTGTATAATAAAAAATTATATTAATTTTTTTTGGGGGGAGGGGGGCTCTTATTGTGGTCGTAAATCAAGGATTACCTGTATTCAGAATCATCCCCATGAAGAGGAACTGCTCTCCTCCTTATAATTTCAGATGACAAACAGAAAATACACAAAGTTCTGTGGGAAAAGCTGGTCAGATGAATCTATGGCCACGTTGTTGTTGCTTTTTAATTAATCACATTTATACACCACCCATCTCACTTTCTAAGTGAGTCTGAGCAGTTTACAAGTAAGTTTTGTACAAGCTAACGGCACACACAAAACCTACTAATGTGAAAGATGGTGTATAAAATGATTTGAGAAAAATATTCCCTTTGCTTTCTGAAAATTAATATAAAGCGCATTAGAAGCTTAGACAGGAAATTGCTATGTCTTTTTTCCTCAAAAACAGAAACTGTGTCATGAAAGTTATTACATCCATCATGTGCAAGGCGCAGATCCTCGAAAATTTATTTTCTGTATGTCTGATAAAGGTAAGATCTATTGGCCTTTTGTTGTGAGAAGCCAAGCACAGGCCATGTAATTCTGGATATTTCTCACCACAGTTTCTTTAGGAGGGGCTGTTCTTTTAGCTGTTATAGAGTAGAAACGCTTTTCGTTCACTGGAAGATTATCTGTCCGAGATAAGCATCATATGAAAGACTTGGCTACTTCATGATCTGTTTCTTCTACAAAACAATCTACTCTTTTTATTCATTAACTTCAAGTGCTTGTTTTGCTTCCCTGTAAGAAACCTCTGTGTGATACTGGAAGAACCCTACAGCATTTTCTTTCCATTAACTCATTATTGATTTTCATTTATGTGTGCAGATTATGGCATATACATTAACTGAAAACATCACCTAAGGAAAAGTTCAGACTTTAGAGGTGTTTTATCTAGAGGTGACATGACATTCACATCCAGAGGTGGGTTTCACATAATTTTACCACCGGTTCACCACATACTCAAAATGTGCATCTTCCACATATGCGCGCAGCCTTCCATACATGCCCTTTGCTTGTGCGCGCAGCTTGCATGCATGTGCGCGGCTTAGAAAACGTGGCTAAATAGGACAGCATAGTGCTTGGGCACTACCGGTTCACTTGAACTGGTCTGAACCAGCGAATACCACCACTGAATGTTAATCACAATTTGAGACTATTGTCTTTACAGGGGGACAGTTCAAAGTTTACAGTTTTGCCTACAACCTTGATTTGGCAGAGAACTGTGGAAACAGCCCTCAACTAGAGATGAATTGTATTTATTGATTAAATATTTGAGGCCAACAATTTTCAATTTCTTAAAGAATTCAATTTTTATTTTTTTATATACATTCCTTAGAAGATGTAACAGAAACCCCATTAAATAACGAAAGCCAAAGTTGCGAAGATGACTCTCCATATTAAGATTTATATAAAATTAATCCATGAGATTATTTTCTGGACTATTTAAATAAATAGTTCCTCTATGCGACAGTAAGATTAGGACATCATTTTGGCGGGAACTGAACTTTGATTTTGATATTTGAAAATTAATCTTTTGATAGTTCTTGGAAAGATGGGATCAGTTTAGAAAAGTAAATAGAGATTTACTTAAATCTCTACCAAGTACTACCAGTTTGTGCATTACTGTGGTTAGTTGAGAATTGTCTTCAAAAATTAAAAATTAATATATCCATAGCATTGCATTGAGTCATATGTGCAATCATTTTTTTAAATTAATGCAGTTTCTAGCCACTCAATTTTTAAAAATTTTTTTTTAAAAAAAAAAAAAAAACAGACCTAGATGAACAGCAAAACAGAGTCATGGAAACAATGATTGTACAAAATGACCAAACATTCTTACCTTTACAGCATATCATGTATACAGTTTAGTAAGAAGATTTGAGATTTTCAATGAAATATTGATGAAACTCAACAGAAGAGTAAGTGATGGGTCATCTTCAAGGCATCCAAGCTTTTCCTCAGAAGCATCTGTAATAATTTCTTTATTTGCACCCCTTTTCACATTAACAAACAGAATGGTTGGGACTGAGGGACAGATATGGGCTTCCTGCAAGTTATGGCATTTACTATCACAAAGTATGATAGCTATGTAGTTAAATGGTTTTTTAAAGGGATTAGACAAATTGACAAAGATTTGTTAAATTATTAAGCCTAATGCAGTATGTCTGTATAAACTCCAGTAGTGAGACAATGTTCTACTACCAGTAGAAGCAGAGGTGGGTTTTAGCAGGTTCTGACCAGTTCTGGAGAACCGGTAGTGAAAATTTTGAGTAGTTCAGAGAACTGGTAGTAAAAATTCTGATTGGCCCCACCCCCATCTATTCTCTGCCTCCCAAGTCCCAGCTGATCAGAAGGAAATGGGGATTTTGCAGTAACCTTCCCCTGGATTGGGGTGGGAATGGAGATTTTACAGTATCCTTCCCCTGCCACGGCCACCAAGCCACACCCACCAAGCCATGCCACGGCCACCAAGCCACACCCACAGAACCGGTAGTAAAAAATTTTGGAACCCACCACTGAGTAGAAGCACTTCTTGACTGTTTATAATCCAAAAGGAAACACTATCTCAATCAAGGAACTGCCAAACAAGCTAACAGTAAACAGCACAACCAAAGAACCACCAAGATCACTCCCACCAACACTGACAGGGCAAGCCACTAGATCATGGACTAAGAACAAACCCCATTTCTTACTAGTCTGATGGTGGGTAATGAGATGTCTACAAGAAACAACCAAGCTCAGAGATCACCAAGGATCTCTCTACTACCAGTTGCCAGACAACAGGAGATTTTATATTGTCTTTTGGGTTTCCTATGGTCAGCTATGATGAGATATATTAGATTACTATTTAAATTGCTGCAACTATTTCTAAATTTGAATTTGGGACATCCATCAGCACATGCACATTTTGGAGGTTTCTTCTCACAATGCATGAGTGCCCATCTTTGATTGGACTGGACCTTAAAATAAAGCAAGATTCCATCTTATAGAGTATATGCATAACCTCTTCCTTGAAAGCTATTGTTAAAAGCTCCTAATTCACCAAAGAAAATACAGTACGTCCTCAATACAGGACTGTAATGGAGCCTGCCCATTACAGTCATAAGCTGTGTGGTTATAAAATGGGTTATCATGTGACTGACTCAATTTGATCACATTATTTTTGGCAAACTCATTGTTTACTATGGGGCGTTTTTGCTGAAAGCCAGAAATTAGCACTGGTTTTTGGCAAATATATCCTAAATCATGATCGCATGACCATAGGATGCTGCAAAATGCCATAAATGCAGGCCAGGTGCTGAGCACCCAAAATGTGGTCACATGACCGGGGGGGGGCATCCATTGGAACTTTGGAACTGGGTTGTAAGTACCTTTGAGAGGGTCTGTCATAACTTTGAATAATCGTTAAGTGACAGATTGTAAGTCAAGAACTATCTATATTGGCAACCAATACAAAGGGGAACTCCTAGCTTCAAAACAAAGCATGCACCTCTATTCACCCATTTTACAAATCCTTACTCTCTGTAGGCCTGCCCGATTATTCTGCATCAAATAGCCCAGTGTTCAAGTAGATATTAATGTATTTATAGGCCATGTTCTCCTAAATAACGAATGTCTATATCATCTACAGGTAATATTCTTATTCTGGATTCTAATGAAAGCAGAAGAATCAGTGGTGGGTTGCTCCCAGTTCGGCCCGGTTCGGCCAAGCCAGTAGCGGTGACGCTATTACGTCACCAAACCGGTTCTCTTTCTTTGGGAGCTGGGCCCTCCGGCCCGCCCCCGCGTTATTCCGACCTTATATTTCTACTTTTTTCGCCCAGCTGAGAGGTGTGGCAGAGTAGATTGCCGCACCTCAGTTGGGCAGATTCACAACACGCTTGCGCATAGCGCAAGTTTGGCAAAGCGCGCAACCGAAGAGGCGATCACGTGCGAAGCGCGCGCACAAAGAGAACTGGTAGTAAAGCCGGTTAGAACCCACCCCTGAGAAGAATGATATTGAGCAATATATCTATGGCTATAAAATGTATCCAGATAAATCTGTCATAAACTTTTGTGAAGAATGTCATACAAAAGCAAAGTGGAATCCCATTTCTGTGAAATCCAATAGATATACAACTAAATTTCAGAAGTCTCAGATGTTTACATTGCACTCGGTAGCAAAATACCATATTCCCTGCCACCTCCTGAGTTATGTTATAGGCTGGTTTCATTCCCCACCCCCACTCTCTCTAGATTCCATTTTCAATGTATACTATAATTTTATCAGAATGGTGGGCCCTTTTATATTGCAAAGCTTGCTCTGGGATTGAGAAAAAAAATCTTTCTTTCCTCTCTGGTGCTTTGGAACAATATGCACCATTGTGCATTCAAACAATGCCCATGTTGTCTGTGAGCAATGAAGTTTAGCATGGCACATTTAAAAGAATAACACCGCTGCATTCCTTTTGTCTTGCCTATGTTTGTATGCATTCTTTATCACTGTCCTAGATTCTAGTCTGGAGGTCTGCTGTTTGGCAAAAGTACCATAATACAGATGATGAGATTGTTTGCCTCCCTGAAAGCATTTGACAAAGAACTTGTGTAGAAGTACTTTGACAAAGGTAACCGCTATCAAATGGTATACTTAGAGTATACCAAATATAATAGCAAGGTACAAAAGCAGACATTCTATTTAAACTGCAACATGTCACAGGCTTCCAGTTTTCAAAACAATTAGCAGCTAGTGATTAGGGTGTTGGACTAGGATTATTTAAATACAGGTAATCCTCGATTTGCGACTACAATTGAGCCCAAAATTTAGGTTGCTAAATGAAACATTTGTTAAGTGAGTTTCGGCCCCATTTTACAACCTTTCTTGCCACAGTTGTTGAGTGAATCATTGCAATTGTTAAGTTAGTAATGGGCTTTTTTTAAAAAAAATTGATTTATGCCGCCCTTCTCCGGAGACTCAGGGCGGCTTACAATGCGTTAAGCAATGCGTTAAGCATACTTTTGTATATTTATACAAAGTCAGCTTATTGCCCCCACAAACTGGGTCCTCAATTTACCTACCTTAGAAAGGATGGAAGGCTGAGTCAACCTTGAACCTGGTGAGATTCCAACTTACAGTAATTGCAGACAGCTGGTGTTAATCACAATGCTTTTAGTCTGCTGAGCCACCAGGCCCGTTTAACGTTGTTAAATGAATCTGGCTTCCCCCTTGACTTTGCTGGTCAGAAGGTCACAAAAGGTGATCCCATGATCCCTGGACACTGCCACCGTCGTAAATATGAGTCAGTTGCCAAGCATCTGAATTTTGATCCATGCAGATGCTACAACAGTTATAAGTGTGAAAAATGGTCATAAGTGATTTTTTTCAGTGCCGTTGTAACTTTGAGCAGTCACTAAATGTACTGTTATAAGTCAAGAACTACCTATGTATCCTCAGACAAGAAACCTCCTGGGTGATTTCAGAACAGTCATTCTCTGCCCACAGGATTATTCTAAGGAAAAAAAAGTGAAAGAAGATGCATAACGTATGCCAACTTTTAATTCCTAAACGTAAGGCAGGAGGAAAATCTAACAAGCAACCAAATAATTGAACCAGAATGCATATGAATGAACAATGTGGTCTTTTCCTTTGAGTATGTATACAGACACTTATATCTATACCCCCGCCCCACAAAAACATGCAGTTTATAGATAAAACATCAAAACGTAGCTCAGTTTGATAAAATGTTGACATTTTATGGCAGAAGAAAGGAAGGAAGGAAGGGAGGAAGGGAGGGAGGAAATAACTTTTGCCAATTTTATTATATTTATATTATATTATGTTTGCCAAAGTTTTTCCACCAAAGGTAGCTTTACTTTGATGTCTCCTTCTCCAATCTTTCATGATTTTTGTGAAAGGGCCAAGAGACATATATCCAGTTTCCAAGATTCTGAAATATGAGATTATTTCACCAGATTTTGGATGGCATATTATTGTTACATACACAACAATGTACTCCTTATAACATATGCCAACTTTGCTCCTTATATGTTTCATGCGACAAAGACTGCCTTGCCAGAACTGAGGTTTGTCTATTTCTCTGTTTGAACTGACTTAATTTGCAGCCTCCCGGCTGGGAGCTTACAGCCTTCCATTTATCACAACGAGCTGATAAGGACTATTGTTTCAGTTAACTTCTTGCAGGACTCTTGCCTGGACTTTCTGTTGGTGAATGCAGTTAATTCCCAATGTGTAAATAAAGAGGGGGGTTTCTTTGCGGGGAGTCTGTTTCTTGCTTCTGCGAAGGCTGGGTCAGAACACTTTGATAAGTTTCCCTCCATTACTTCTTCCCTTGCCCACAGAGGCTTTAGAGAACAGGTTGCTCCCCTTTTCTTTGTGACAGCTTTGGAAGACTGCTGTTATGTCACCCCTAGTCCTTCTCTTTATTAGACTAGACATACACAGTTCCTGCAACAGTTGAGCATGTGTTTTAGCCTCCAGTCCCCTAATTGTCTTTGTTGCTCTTCCAGAGTCTCAATATCATTTTTGTAACACAATGACCAAAATTGGATGCAGTATTCCAAGTGTGGTCTTAATAAAACAGTTTATAGTGCTTCTGGTATAATGTTAAAGGCAACATTAGCAACAAATCTAGCAGGAGGTAATCTTCAAATGTACTCCTGCCCTTAATTTGATTTAACAGACTATAAAGGAGAAGACAGACATTTTGTCTAACTTAGTAAAGAAACTTTACTAAGAACTTTTGTCTAACTTAGTAAAGAAAATAGATACAAAATTTTGTAGAAGAACTGACTGTTGTGTGAAATATGTAATTAACATCCTCACTATTAAGCCATTAAGGGGGTTAATGGTATTAGAAAGACCTTGCCTCCTCATCCTCACTGATAAATGTGGTTCAAGGTACATATATTCAGTTTCCAAGATTCCAAAATCTGACCCCTTTATTCAGGGGTGGCTTCTAAACATTTTTTACTACTGGTTCTGTGGGTGTGGCTTATTTTGTGGGCATGGTTTGATGGTCATGTGACAATTCTTTAGGATTTAGCAGAGATACTGGTGTACCAGGCTTTTAACTACTTGCAGAGCTGTACTGGTCTACCCATTTGTTCTTGGAGCGTTCTGGTCTACCCATTTGTTTTTGGAGGCACCGGTCTACCCATTTGTTTTCCGAGTGCACTGGTCTACCACCACACTGCCTTTTAACACTGATCAGCTGTAGGGTAGCATTTTGAAGCCCCGTGGCAAGAGTTTAAACAGTTTTTTTTCCTTCTAGCCAATCAGCTGGGACTCGGGAGGCAGCGAATAGATTTGGGGCGGGGCCAAATAAAAGGTAAGAATAACGTACGGGGGGGGCGGGAGGGCCCAGCTCCCGAACAAAGAGAACTGATTCAGTGACGTCATATTGTCACCGCTACCGGCTCGGCTGAACCGGGCCAAACCGGGAGGAACCCACCACTGCCTTTATTCTTTGCAATATATCTGCCTACGAAACCCCGAAAACCTTAACTTTTACATTGTAAGTTGCTTAACTTAGACCATCTCACTAACCTACTGGGAGCATCAAGAACAGCTAAACAGATCAGCAATGCCTTATTTCAAAATAGATAGATGCACAGATCAATAGCTTGAATAATGCAATTACTCAAATGATACAGCAGACAGGTCAAGTGTTGCAATTAACAGTGACTATTGTGTTGCTCTTGCTGCTGATCCTGATCCTTTGCCCATGTTATTTTGTTTTCCTGGATCTTTATAGCACAAACTTAATGCCACTCAAGACAAGTCCAAACTTTTCATCACCCAAACTAAGCTGACTATTGAATTATCCAAGGATCACAAATCATTTTATTCTTGGACTCTTAACAAATGAAGTTGCCAAGTGAAAAGTTCCTATCACAACGATCCTATCATGGATAACTATGTTCATTTTAGACATTTAGAATTGCTTCTGATGATCCTTTTCCTAACTGGGAGATTCACAGATTGTGCTAAGATAAGTAAAAAGTGTGAATATATAGCAGAACTTCAGCTGCATGCTAGGTACATTAGCTTGAATGAATCATTTTTAGTAGATCAATTTCAGAAAGGTCTAGCTAATGAACTGTGAGATAAGTTGGTTAACCAAGGCATACCTGCCAATTTAGAGGACTATTTCAATGCTGTGCAATTATAGACAAAAGCTAGAAGCTAAAAGATCTGACATACAGTCATGGAGACTAGGGAATTTTATACCCTTTCCATGTTTGTCTCTTTTCTTACTAACTCTTTGCATGCTTTTGGCATTGATCCTATGCAACAGGGAGTAGTTTTCTTCCCTCTCTCCCACATACATACACACAAACACCTTGTCAGTTATAGAGAAATAAAACAGGTGTGCTCTCAGTTTAAGTCTTTATTGTAGCATTCAGGACACTTCGAGCTAAACTTTCTTATCCTTGTTTAGCTATGAAATTCCACACCTGTGAAATTAAAGGACATATTGCTGATAGGTGTTCTAATTATTCCAAGCTTGACAGTTTGGGAAATGAACCACGACTTCCTTTCAGAAGCATAAGAAGGAAACCAAATTGTCAAATAAAGACATCATAACATCAGACACCAAGAAAAAATACTTTATTTTGCTAGTGATTTTCTAACTGGCTCTGGCAGTTTGTCTTACCTACTCAGACAGTAGAAAAACTAACCCTTATTGAAACCGTAATACTTCTATGAGGAAGTCCCACCACTGATTATTTATTTATTAAATTAATTTGCGGCTCAGTCTGTTTCAAAACTCTGGGCGGTTTGCAGCATTAAAAACATTAAAATAATTAGAAATAAATATTCCTAACCCAATAAAATGACAATACAATCAAAGTAAAATCATGATCACAAGATGGGGAAGGAGGGAACTGGATGTGTGTGTGTGTGGGAGCTGGGATTAGCTCTTAATTAATCAACCACCCCCAGTATCATTGAACATACTTCTCTCTTTTCTGTCTTCATTACCCATCATCAGAAAATTTTGTAGTTCTGTTTAACTTCTTCACTACATGTTTCAATTGTCTTAGGGATGGATTTGGTAGACAGGCACAATCCTGACATTCACTGGAATCTCAAGGAACTACGTCCTTTATATCACAAATGTGTCAGTATCACTGTTACAGACAGCAGTGTCGATGGGAGAGGAGGTGGGGATTGAAATAGCAATTGTGTGCTCATTGAATCACAATAATAGCCACACTCCTTTGACCCTAACGGTGGCATTAACACATATGCAAAAAGTCAGGGCTTGGATGTGCTGATATAATCAACAACTTGCCTTCTTTGACCCATTCTGCAAATGCCAATGATTACAAGCATTAAAATCCCATTGATGCTCTGTTCTCCTGTTTTATCCAGAAAAAAATATCCTGATTTTGTGATGCATTTGAATAGGAAATGACTAGCACGCTGCTCCCACTCCACTCTTCTTGTAGCTACATCGCAGTTCCTGGAGCTTAGATCTCTGCTAAACATCAATCTCCTGCATCACACAGGAATTGGTTTATTTGAAACACACACACACACATGTACACACACACATGTACATATATACTATATATGTATAGTGTGGGTTAGGATTTTAGCCAGAGTTTCAAAAGACCTTATAAAGTGTTTTGTTGGGATTTTGGAGGATCTTAAACTGGGATTTTAGCCAGGATTTTAAGCATTTCAACCAACAGACTTTTAATGATGTGGGAAAACACCCGAGATTTTAACTTTTTACATATACTATATACTATATACATACATACATACGCACACACACACAAATACATAGAGAAAAAGAGAAAGAGAAACAGACAAAGAGAAACAGACAGACAGAGACTGAGAGAGGACAACCAGAAAAAAGACAGAGCTGTCTCTGATCCTACTCTTTTTGTGGTGATGATGTTTGTCACTGAAGTTTAAAAATGCAAAGATAAAAATATAAACTAAAGAAAATATTAAAAAGAGAAAAAAAATAGAAAGTGCAAAAGGAAAAAAGTGGGGAATAAAGGGGAAAATATAAAAAATGGAAAACAAGAACAACAAAGAAATAAAGATAGAAATTATTTCTCTTTTCATCAAGATAAATACAAACATTTTCAGTAACTCAATACCTTCTCTAATATTTCAACCCAAATTCTCTTCATCATTTCTTTCATCTATTGGCAAATAATAAAGCCTCATCTTTCAAACTTAATCTGCAAAAGTCCATTAAGAGCTGCCATACATAAGAATGTATACAACAAATAAATCAAGTTCATACTTTTTCTGCAGTGGTCCCTTCTCTGTGGAACATTGTCTCCTTGGGAGATCAGAATTCCCCCAACCCTGTTAGCCTTTTGTGAGGCCTTAAAAACGTAGCTATTTTCTCGAACCTGGAGCACCGAATGTGCCAAAGGCCCTGTTTCCTTACTATATTGCTTAATGGGCCAAATATCTTGCTCTTGTGTATCTTGAATCAGATTTTGTAATGTTTTTTACTCCTTTTATTATTTATTTTATTTTATTTTATTTTATTATTTTATTTTATTATTTATTTTAAAGTGGTGCCATGGCCTAGAGGTAAAGATGCTCACCTCCCATTTGGAAGGTTCATAGTTCAAGCCCAGGCAGCAGCAGATGTTTCTGTATCAGAAAAAGATGTTTCTGTAAAAAGAGAAAATATCTGTTGCAAACTCCTTGTAGGTGTCAGGAAGGGCATTCGGCCAGTAAATGCTCAGCTCCACTCAGTTGCCCCAAGTCCAGCCCGATCTAGATCAAAGAGTTGTAAAAACAACAACAACAATTTTTAATTTTTAAAATTTTTATTGTAATATATTTTATGAATTGTAAGCCACTCAGAATCATTGACTGAGATGGGTGGCAATAGAAATTTAACAAACAAATAAATATTTCTTTCCTCACCTTCACACAATACCTTTTATATATAAAACTCCTTTTCCCATGTCTTATCTCATATTCATAAACAAATCTTTAAAACTTCATCATTTATATTTATTGGGGGGGAATCAATTCAGAGCTAGTAGAAACTTTATAATATTAATCTTTAATCCCTTTAAATGACATTCCACAAATTAATTTCTTATCTTCTCTTCTTCCTCTCTCAATTTTAATAACATAACTTATCACTTTCTCCAAAAATACAACAAAACTCTCTTCTTCATATATCTTATCTATAAACAAATCTTTAAAGCCTCATCATTCAGTTCTAGTCAAGAAAAAAAATCATATACTGTACAGTTTAATACTGATAGAATAAACCAGTTTTATAAACCTTTGTTTTAATTTAAAGGTTTTGATTATTCCTTTTAGGTAATATCCCAAAGGTTGATTTCTTCTCTCTTTTCCTTTTCTTAGGTATTCCTCCATAAGCATAGTACTTCTCTTTTGTAAATCCAAAATAAGAAAATTGTCCATGTCATCTTTTTGAGTTAAAATCCATGTATCCAAAGTTACCCTGATTTATTATTTGCGTGTCCCTCTTAACTATTAAAACCTCAGCTTCCTTCATTTGTACATCCTATATAACATCTTTGTCAGTATTATTTGGTAAAGCTGTCTCTTCCAGAGCTCCTGTCCATTGGAGACTGCTGTTGTACTGTCCCATCATCGGAAGCATCAATCAGGAGCCCCCTGGGCAATCCCCTCTCCTTCATCCAGAGAGGAATTTGAGGAGCCAGTTCATTCTTTCCACCACACTCAGCAGATCCACTAAAAGCAAAGCCACCCAGACCACGATTCCTTTCCTGAAAGTCCCCCTAGTACTCCCTTTGTCAAAAAGAAACACAACTGTCTGACAGGGGTTCGTGATTCAAATTTATGCAGTGGTGAAATGTAAAACTTGTTACTACTGGTTCTGTGGGCATGGCTTGGTGGGGGGGTAATATGACTGAGTGGGCATGGCCAACTTTTTTTTTTTTTAACTTTTAAAACCATTTTTTCTATAACCTCTTCGTCCAAAGTGGTTGTAGAAAAAATGCTTTTAAACGCCTCTGATGATCCCAACTGAGCCGCGTGATCATCAGAGGCTTTTTTTTTTAACTTTTAAAACCATTTTTTCTATAACCTCTTCGTCCAAAGTGGTTGTAGAAAAAATGCTTTTAAACGCCTCTGATGATCCCAACTGAGCCGCGTGATCATCAGAGGCTTTTTTTTTTTACTTTTAAAAGCATTTTTTCAGCCAAAGAGGTTGTAGAAAAAATGTTTTTAATTTTTTTTAAAAAAAACCTCTGATGATTGCGTGGCTCAGCTGGGCAATGGGGGGGGGGGCCAGGGATTTTTGCTACCGGTTCTCCGAACCACCCACCTCCATCACTACCGGATCAGGCAATCCGGTCCAAACCAGGAGCATTTCACCCCTGAATTTATGTAAATGATGTAACCATAACATCATTAGATATTATACTCCACTGCCACTAAGCTTTGGTCTTCCGGATCATCTTTGAAATTCAAGTATTTATTTTTATTTTTATTTTATTTTTTAGTAAATTGGGCTTGAGAGGAGTTTATAATTTGATGTGAATGAAGAAAGGCCATGAGTATTAAGTGCCTTTGACATACAGTACATTATTGGAAATTTGAGAACAGAGTGTGGTGCCATTTAGATTATGTAATTGTTCCCTGGTATTTATGAAATTTAATGAACAAGATATTTTTTGACCTCCTGGACTTTTAGACAATTTTTTTTTCCCCAAAAAAAATCAGCTGTTCATATTAAACATAGAAACATAGAAAATTGATGGCAGTAAAAGACCTAGTGATCCACCAAGTCTACCCTTTGAGTTTATTTACTATTTTGTTTTCTGTTTTCTGTTTGTATGTTTGTATATTTTTTAATCATTAGGCTTATGTTTCATTTATTTTTAATTTTTATTGGATGATGTTGGATGATGGTGTTTATCCTAAGCATGTTTAAATTCAGTTACTGAATTTAAATTCAGTTAGTGAATTCAGTTATTTAATACTTTCCAATGTTACTTTTGAACTTCCCTACTGTTGGTTTGAGGTTATGCCCCCATGTTCTTGATGTTTGCTTAATATTGAAAATACTGCCTTCTAGAACCTTATTCACACATTCAACTTAATATATAGTTAAAGGCTTCAGTCATGTCACCCTTTTTGTCAGGTTTCCAAGAAACACCCCCAACGAAAGAAGACTCCGAGGCTAGAAGTTCCTCAAAGTTCCATTTTATTAGAGATGACATATTGGCACATCTGGGAAAACCCAAATCTGAAAGCTTCCAGGTTTTCCCCACCCAAAAGAAAGTCTAAGTCCCTGCCCCACCACCCACATGTCCAATAAATGCACCATCCCAACTGGAGATGCCTCCCAGTCACACCACTCCAGGTGCAGGGCAGGATGTTCTTGACTCTCGGAGAAAAGAATGTTATTATGGCTAGATATCTCCCCAACTCCATACAATCCCCCCTCCCAGTTTCCCACAGCACTAAATGTGGCAGCCCTGAAGATCCAAAGTAAAAGATGGTTTCCAGGACTGACACCTTTCCCTTTTATTCTCCAGACTGTACATATTCAGTTCTTCCAAACTCTCCAGTCTCTAATATATTACAAATATACTAGACAAGCTACACATACACAAGCTACATGCCAAGCTAGGGGAAAAAAGCATTTTTGACATTCCTGCCATGAGATTTGGTGCTATAGAGTTCTACAGATAAAGTTTAGCTGGATCTTATTAAGATAGCCTCTGTTTCATGGCATTCTCCAGGCACTGTCAAGGATGTGTAAGTTGGTTAGTTGGTACATTTTAATTTTTTAAAATTTGATTAAATTTTGAGGCCATCTAACTCCTAGCTAACTCTTGGGTAGTTTACAAATAAAAACAATATATATAAGGAAAGAAAATTGAGAGAAGAGCAGAACATCAACTTTAAACCAATTACAAATCAAGGGAATTCCACAATCACCTTGTTTCCAAGGCCTGGGAGAAAAACTAGGTTTTTCATATTTTCCAAAACAACATATGCGTGGGAATAATATGGATCTCTTGTGAAAGTTGGAGATACGATCCCAGATAGCAGGTACTGGCAACAAAGTATGTACAATAAAGTTGCTGAATTGATGGAACCCAGAACATACCCACCCTGCTTAGCTGTACTTGATAGGCAGAATCAACTGAAGATATGTGGCTTCTAAGAGAGCTGGACCATTAATTTCATAAGCAGTTATAAAAATAATAACACTAGAATTGACTTCAAGGTGAACCCCATGACCCAGTCCAATGAAAGCTGAAGGTTTGATTAAAGAAAACTATCTTCAGTGATCTTCTAAATGCCAAGGGGGAAGAAGCTTTAAAAAACCTCTGGAGGTTAAAAGTTCAATTCATGTCCCACTAATTCCAGGTAGAAGGCAAACTCTTAATCTCCTGAAAACTATACAACTTTGACCTTGCTAGCTTTCAGAAAGAAACTTAAGATGCAGGTTCTGGCTAGGGTGGTGTGTGATTCTACTAGTTATTGGGTAGTAATTCTGATTTGGTTCCTTCTCTTTAGCATGGTTTAGCATGGTTGCCTTTTAATATTTAGTATTTTGTTTTGGCTGATTCTGATTTTTGTAGAAAGTCAAGAGGATGGCCTTGAATCAGAGAGGGAAGAACCATTACCAATGTAATGAGAAGAAAAACATAGATTAAGTTCAGGACAGGTAGAAAAATTGTGAGCCTCAGAAGAACCATACATGAAAAATAGAGATAGAAGAGTAGAACGTAACAGGCTGAGACATATTTACGTTTTGAAGTTGCCATAGCATATAACTGAAAATGAGATATAGACATTGAACTCTAAGGTCCTACAGTTCTAAACCTCTTATAAGAGAATGATGCTGAATTTAATCCCATACAGGATGGATCAGTTTCTTTTGAAGGTCAGCAGGATCTCCCATTGAATGCTCAACAGGTAGTAAAAAGCTATTAGTTCCATGTGTCGTCAGGTAGTAGAGGCAAAGAACGATTCGAGGTAGTGATGGTGTCTCTTTGAATCATAGAATATTTAGCATTTGGTCCCAATATCTGCTTCTGATTCTACTAGTTATTGGGTAGTAATTCTGATTTGATTCCTTCATCAATATCTGGTTGATTCACAATATATGATTTCTTTACACCCCTTTGCTAGTGATGTGTGAGGCTTAAGACTGGGAAGAGGGGTATTCAAGTGCATTTGAAACTATTAAATCATATAAAGTTAACAATTTTTAAACTGGGACATTTTACAGTCAGATTATCCTTGATCTGTGTTTAAGGGCTGGAGACTAATATATGGGACGACATCTCTGTGCAATCTTGCCAATGTTTGGTTTAGGTTTCCTACCAACCAGTAATATTTGCTTGCTTCATCTTCAAAAGCCAACTATAGAAGTTCTTCATTAAATCTTCCTCAGGGAGATATTCAGACAATGAGAGCTTTAACAACTCCCTAAGGAACGCTTTCTTTTTCCCATCCAAGGTCATTTTACCAATAGAAGAATTATATTCTTCTTCCTGTCTAATTAGTTTAGCGGTAATGAAGCAAAAGGGTTTTTTCCCCTCCTGTAATAGTGGTTTAATGTCAGAAGCCTAGATCACATGGTTAGGATAGGTTTGGAAGAATGCCAGAAATTTCTTCATTGTGAAAAAACACTGAGGAGATAATTAGGGATTTAGATTTTAATAAAATTCTGTGCCCATCATAAACCCTTCAAAGCCAATTTATCGTTTCCAAATCTACTTGGATTGTTTGAATATGTAAAAGCTGGTTTAGGGAAAAGATACTTCTTCATGTAAGGATGATTTATCTTTATTGACATTACTATTGCTAACAGAGTGATTTATTTGGGATGTTTTTCAGAACATGGGTGGGCAAAACACAAACTAAGTTGCTCAGCAGGCCACATGCTATCCATTTAACCATCAACCACAAACCAGTTTTCTTTATTTTAACAGCTCTTTCTGTGCTATTATTATTCCAAAAGCTACCGTATTAAGTTGAAAAAAATCCAGTCTGAGTTACAAACCTTCTACTATACTAACAGACTTCTAAACTAACTCATCTCAACTCCTGATGTTTCCTTATTCACAGTATGAATGTTAAAGCATTTGAGATGCTCACGGTATTTATTTCTTTGACATAAAATAGACAGTCACACAGTACAAAGACAGAAATATGTATTACTGAACAATTTAAAATATTTGAATCAAGGCATAAGCAGAATCTGATACAGAATATAGAACAAAAGATTAAGGCAATTTGTAACCAACTAGATTTCTTGGAAGTAAATGAAATGTATTAAAAGATAAATGTTGTTTAACAGAAACATGTCAAGAAAGGTAGCAAACCAGATAAATTGTTGGTTTATAAACCAAGGAAAGAACAAAGAAAATAACACTTCAATTTGGTACAAAGAAGAAGTATGTTTTAACTTCTGAATAAATAATAAATCGATTTGTTAAATACTATTCTCAACTATATGGAAAATAGACATCAAGTTTGGAGAACTACATCACAGATCACAAAATTTATAGATCAACAAAAGAAATCAAACCAATTACAGAAGTGAAACATGGAAACAATACAGAAATTAAATCTGAATAACTAGCCAGAATTATGTTTTTATGCAATATGTTATAAGACCTTCAAAGAAATGTTGATAAAATAACTAATTCAAGTAATGAACAATACTGAACACTCCCTCCTTTGTGGCAGGAGCTTTAATATCTTTGATTTATAACAGGGGAATGAACCAAACCATTCAGAATTTTGCAGCTCTATTTCCTTATTGAGTGTAGATTTTTTTATGGCTATTCTTGAAAAGATGTAAAACAGCTGACATCCTAATCAGAGTGGATTTTGTCCAAAGAGATAGATCAAAGATAATATCACCTATATTATAAATGCCATTCAACTAGAAAAATAAGAAACTGGCTATGATTTTTCTTAATACAGAGAAAGCTTTTGATACTTTAGAATGATCTTTCATATTTGTAACTTTATTCATATTCATAACCATAATCGTAAGAAGATGAACTGTGGTTTGCTTTTTCTCATGGATTCAGAGTATTTATAACAAACAATAAGTCAAGGTAATTGTAAATGGGTAAATTGTAAATGGACTTCTAACACAAAAAAGCAAAACAGTATTTATTAACCAGGAGCTGATCTTCAATTTTCAACTACTACTACTTCTTCTTCTTCTTCTTCTTCTTCTTCTTCTTCTTCTTCTTCTTCTTCTTCTTCTTCTTCTTCTTCTTCTTCTTCTTCTTCTTCTTCTTCTTCTTCCTCCTCCTCCTCCTCCTCCTCCTCCTCCTCCTCCTCCTCCTCCTCCTCCTTCTCCTTCTCCTTCTCCTTCTCCTTCTCCTTCCTGTTTTCTGGGTGCAATGTATATTTTTAAATATGTAATCATCTCTAGTTTTTCTAAAGTAATTTCTGTGGTTCTCTACAGCATGTTCACATATCTTCAAGCTGATAAAGTTGAGAAACGCTGCTCTAGATTGCCAGTTACGTTTTTTAAACCAATTCATTTAGAGCAAGAGGGATTTGAATTGTCTAAATTGCAAAAGGGTTTATTCAAAATGTATTTCAAATTTCATTCAATTAAAATATATTGATTTCACAGCACTTGTTTAGCAGCATTTACATTACAATTCTCAAATAAGTATCACAATATATGTTTGTTTATTTATTAGTCGCATTTTTATGCCACCCAACTCCTGAGGGACTCTGTTGAATGATTCTTAGTCTAGAATATATTTTAAGAAACAAAGAGTATTGCTAAGGTAGCTGTTAGTTATTTGTAAGAATTCTGGAATAGATATATTTCATATTTAAAGTGATGCCTAAAGGGTTTCTATAATTTTAAGTATTTTTCATATGGCCTTAAAAGCAGATGAATGAAGCAGAATATGATTTTTTCATGTTTAGTGAATGTTTAGGAAGAAATGAGGTTATCAGTCTCATTTTGTGGAAATGTAAATTGGATAATTTTTATTGTTTAGACATTGGAGCTCAGTGGATCATATTTCCCAGAGCTGCCTACTGGTACTTCTTCCTTTGAGTTCTTCTAAGCCCAGAGTTTGTGTTCTTTTGATAGCATTTTGCATTCAACAATGAAGATACTCTCAAACTACTCTTGCTTTGGCAATATGTGTCCAATATATTTAAGCTTTGGTTTCATTCTTAATACTTCCAGTGAACTGTCTGGTTTTACTTCATCTAGAATTAAATGACTGTGTCTTTTTGCAATCCTAGTGTATTCTAAGAACTGCCCTGCCCTGGAGTAGCAAACTAACAGTCCCCTACCTGTACCCTAAATCTAATACAGTTTGCAATACTTTGGAATCATAAAAGTATTCTTTATGACTTTCCTGAACTACTCTGAGAAAGATTAAATAAAAGATGAAGCATTCATCAGATTTTCAAATCAAGTGTGTTTATGTTGATTAGTCAAGGCACTATTTGCTCCCCTTCCATGCATAACAAGGAAATTTCAAAGCAGTTGAAGAAAATATAATGTGTGTAGATTGACAATTTAGCCTTAGGGGCCTGATTATCTGATCTCTGGGTTAGTGTGCAGCAGCAGGAAAGTATGTAAATCTCACATTCTCCAATCAAATAGATAGCAAAGATTTCCAGAAAGGCAGCTGCCCTAGGTATAGGCTATGTATGTGCTCATGATTCTTTCATCAGGTTGATAAAGGTGTTTGGACCCCAAAGTGATATATCTGTAGATTGTGGGATGTACTTTCTGAACCAAACAGAGAATTAATAATTGCATCATAAAGCTGAGATATGAGAGATGTAATTGTTGCTTCACCATTTTGCTTCAAATTGAAACTTCTTATGGCAACAGCCCATTGACAACAGTTCTTGATCAAAGCCCATTTTTTTCAGTAGGATCGTGAAGACCAGAACTCATACTCTATGCCTTACAGTATTATAGTTATAGTCAAATTGAATTGTCTTGGGAACTTTTGACAACGCATGTTTAGGGCAAGGGATGTGGGAATACAGCAACAACTGGATCTTATTTTTCCCCAGAGGGCTTAAGGTTCCTCACTTGTGGGGTGCCACAGGTATCGGTTCTCTCACCCCTCCTGTTTAACATTTATGTGAAGCCGCTGGGCGCGATCATCCGTGGCTTTGGGGTGAAGGGTCAACTGTATGCCGATGACACACAGTTGTACATTTCAACCCCAGGCCACCCCAATGATGCCCTTGACGTGATGTCCCATTGCCTGGAGGCTGTGCGGATCTGGATGGGGAGGAACAGGCTCAGACTCAACCCCTCCAAGACTGAGTGGCTGTGGTTCCTGGCGTCCCGATATAGCCAGCTTACACCATCACTGACTATTGGGGATGAGATCTTACCCCCCTCAGAGAGGGCTCGCAACTTGGGTGTCCTCCTGGACTCACGGCTGTCTTTGGATGATCATATGACGGCCGTGGCCAGGGGGGCTTTTATCAGGTTCGCCTGATTTCCCAGTTGCGCCCCTTTCTGGATCGGGACGCCTTGCGCACAGTCACTCACGCCCTCGTCATTTCTCGTCTGGACTATTGTAATGCTCTCTACATGGGGCTCCCCTTGAGGAGCACCCGGAGGCTCCAACTGGTCCAGAATGCATCCACGTGAGTAATAATGGGGGCAACCCGTCGCTCCCATGTAACACCCCTCTTGTGTGAGCTGCACTGGCTCCCGGTGGTCTTCCGGGTGCACTTCAAGGTGTTGGTTACCATCTTTAAAGCGCTCCATGGCTTAGGACCTGGCTATCTACAAGACCGCATTCTGGACCAGTTGGATTGCCTCCCACCAACCGGTACGCTCACCCAGAGAGGGCCTCCTCAGGGTGCCGTCAGCTAAACAATGTAGACTGGCGACCCCCAGGGGGAGAGCCTTCTCTGTGGGGGGCCCTGCCCTCTGGAATGAATTAACCCCGGACATACGAAGGATCCCCGACCTCCACACCTTCCATCGTGCAGTGAAGACCCTGTTATTCCAGCAAGCCACTCTGATGGGATAAATGATTTTAATTTGGTCTTAATGGGGTTTTAAAATTGGTTTTAAAATGAGAGTTTCAAATTCGGCCCATGATTTAATTATTTTAATCTGCTTTTAAATTCTATTTTTGTACATTGTTTTTATTATGGCTGTTCACCGCCCTGAGTCCTTCGGGAGAAAGGCGGTATATAAATAAAATAAAATAAATAAAATAAAATAAAATAAAGTGAAAACAAAACAGAACTATGCAGAACTGTATGACTTAATTCAAAAACATTTTGATGAAATCATCACACTAAAGAAGGTTTTCAAAACTGAATTATTTGAACTGGCAATCCAGACTGGATTCTTTTTTTCTGATTTACACAGGTCTTAGAAAAGGAATAGATAGTAAATCAGTTATTATTATAATGTCCCTATACAAATCTATAGCACAGAAACACTTAGAATACTGTGTGTGGTTCTAATCACAATATATCAGGAGGGTTATCTGTAGAGCTGTAGAAGATCCAGGAAGAGGCTACCAAGGTGACCAGAGGACTTGGTGTAATGTATGAAGACATATGCAATAACTGGAGCTGTTTAGATTGGAGAAAAGGTACTTATAAAAGAATACGGCTGAAGTTTTTAAAAATAATGGATAGGAATAAAAAGGATGAATAATACTGTACTAAAAGTAGAATTCCTGTAATACTAAAACCAGAAGCCACATAATGAAGTTTAGTAGTAGAGTTTAGCAAATTTTCTTGACATGCTGTATAATCAACCACTGGAATATGTTGTCACAATTTGTGGTGTGAGTTGCTCCCCTTTCAAAAGGGGAGAAGACAAAATCTTGGAGCATAGTCAGTCCTTGGTTAATACCCTGGATTTTATTAGGTAAAAAGCAGCAGAAGGTCAATGGGAGAGGAGGATGGCCTTACTCTTATGTTGATGGGCTTCCTAGATGCATCTTGTGGGCCACCTCCTGAGATGAAATGCTGACTAGTACCCAGAGAGCTATTCTTCTCTTCTCCAAACCAAGACCGAGTGCAATTTTTGGCCTAACCAAGAGTCCTACTCTACTATGAAAAGGAATAGTCTGTGTTGATGAATAATTCTATTCAATTATCTTTCTCTTTGGTTATCTCTCCCCTTCTCTACTAAAATAGCTCTCAGATTAACCAGACATTACTGCATACAATGCATCTCCTCCCTCTCCCCTTTGTTTCCTAATGGACAGTAATAGCACTTTACTAACCATTGTCAGTCTCCTGTGAATGGTAACCAGGCAACTGTTTCAGAAGGGAACTCTTCTCAAATTGCTTTCTGATGTCTAGAAATCTATGGTGGGGGCAAACCATTCTGCCCAGTGCTGATGACTTGTTAGCCAATCTCTCCTAACAGAGGCTCTTTCTCCGGACTCACCCTCCCTGTCTATTCTTGCTCTAGCTGGCTATGGTTACCAGCCACAGATGGTGATGATGGAGAGGTTCAGCTGTCCCTTGCCACTTGGTATCCCCAAGACAACTGTGATAAGAATTCACGTTTTGGTGTGTTATCTACTAACACTACACATACCGTGTGAATTCTTGTCTCTCCACCTTATTTATTCCCATTTCAATTACAACTGTTATTGAAATTATTATTATTTGCCAAGTGCTAAGTATGCATAGTTAACAACCTCTTGACACCAAAGTTCACACATGCATTGAGTAATTTTATCTGCCGGAACCGATGCTGGGTATATAGACACAGTTAATAATGCTTTTTGGTCTTTCTTTCCCATGAGACACCTTTCATGACAATATTTTAAATTACTCAGTCAGTGCTTTCTTATAACTAGTCCTACGGATAGTTTTTCTGAGCCCTTTTAAAGAGGTACAGTGCTTTTAAAGAGGTAAAGGGCATTCTGATTTAATTTAGCCTTGTGGTAACCCTATCTACAATCATCTCCGATTTCCATAAATGTTTCTGTATGGGCACTTGTGGATTGCAAATGCCTAGCTGAAAGATTCCTAGTTCACACTAGCTTAATGTCATGAAACTTTTTTGTTTCAGGATTGGGGGGGGCATCAATTACATATTGTTTAAACTACTTCTAGGCAGGTTTCTGATACTGTAAATTTTATCCCCAAGAGATATAGGAAAGTCTAATTTAAAGTGTTATTCCATATTTTGAAGTAAGTCCTCCTCATTAGCTAAAGGACAGACAGACAGACAGACAGACAGACAGACAGACACAGAGAGGGCGGGGGGGACTCAGTCAAAATAAATGGAGAGGGTGATCCAAATAAAAATAATGCCCCAGGCCTGAGAGAGTCTTAAGCATAAGACTTGAGCATAAGATTGGGTTCTGCATGGTTAGGCTGCTTAAATCCTGCTGAAATGAATGGGATTTAAGCAATGTCTGAAGTGGGAAAAAAGAAAAAAGTAGGCTCATTGCAAAGTGAAAGGAAAAAAAAACAACTAAAGTGATCGGGACACACTGAGTTTTGTCCTCCTGTAAAGAGGTGGCATGTTTACACAGATGATACACTGGAAAAGATAAATATCCAGATAAACAAACATTTCAAATAATTTGAAAGCATATTTATATTTTTTTTAAAAAAAATACATGCATTTAACTCCTTACCTTTTCTTAATACATTTGGTAATATATTTTGGGGGGAAAAGTCAAGAGAGTAAGGTGGAATTCTTCTTGGTTCAGACCAAGCTTCTTAGCTTTACTGTTCTATCTGCAGTGGATCCTTAACCACAAATATGGTTAAAATATAAAGGTAAAGGTTCCCTTCACACATGTGTGCTAGTCGTTCCCGACTCTAGGGGGCGGTGCTCATCTCTGTTTCAAAGCCGAAGAGCCAGCACTGTCTGAAGACGTCTCTGTGGTCATGTGGCTGGCATGACTAAATGCCAAAGGCACATGGAACGCTGTTACCTTCCCACCAAAGGTGGTCCCTATTTTTCTACTTGCAATAGCCAGTGAAGACAAGTACTATAATTTTTTTCTCACTTATTCCCAGATCCATTTTTTAAAGCTATAAAATTAAATTAATTAAAATGGTCTGGACTCTGATTGGGTAGATCTGGATGGAGTGATGGAGGGGAATCTTGAGAATGTTATCTGGGAGGGGTTTGACCTTGTGGCTCCCGAGGATGTGGACAGGATTCTGGGGAGGCTTAGCATTGCCACATGTTTGTTGGATCCGTGTCCCTCCTGGTTGGTGCTGGCCTCCCGGGAGGTTACACGAGGCTGGCTCCAGGGGATTATTAACGCTTCTTTGAGTGAGGGTTACTTCCCCCCATCTTTGAAAGAGGCAGTGGTGAGGCCTCTCCTCAAGAAGCCTTCCCTGGACCCAGCTACATTAGCGAATTATCGCCCAGTCTCCAACCTTTGCTTCGTGGCGAAGGTTGTTGAGAGTGTGGTAACGCGACAACTGCCCCAGTACCTGGATGAAGCCAATTATCTAGACCTGTTCCAATCGGGCTTCAGGCCAGGACACAGCAGGGAAAGGGCATTGGTCGCATTGGTTGATGATCTCTGGAGGGCTCAGGACAGGAGTTGTTCCTCTGTCCTGGTCCTATTAGATCTCTCAGCAGCTTTTGATACCATCGGCCATGGTATCATGCTGCAACGATTGGAGGGGTTAGGAGTGGGGGGCACCATGTTGCGGTGGTTCTCCTCCTTCCTCTCCAACCGCACGCAATTTGTGTTGGCAGTGGGGCAGAGATTGACCTCAAGGCACCTTGTGTGCAGGGTGCCACAAGGATCTGTCCTCTCACCTCTTCTGTTCAACATTTATGTGAAGCCGCTGGGCGAGATCATCCATGGTTTCGGAGTGAGATTCCATCAGTACGCTGACAACACTCAGCTGTTCATCTCCACCCCGAACCACCCCAATGATGCCCTTGACATGATGTCCCGGTGCCTGGAGGCCATGCGGATCTCGATGGGGAGAAACAGGCTCAGACTCAACCCCTCTGAGACTGAGTGGCTTCCGGTGTCCTGGTATAGTCAGCTGGTGCCATCGCTGACTATTGGGGTTGAGATCTTGGCCCCCACAGAGAGGGCTCGCAACTTGGGTGTTCTCCTAGATGCACGGCTGCCTTTGGATGAGCACATGACAGCCATGGCCAGGGGAGCTTTCTATTGGGTTCGCCTGATGCACCAGTTGCCTCCCTTTCTGGACCGGGATGCCCTGCACACAGTCACTCATGCCCTCGTCACATCCCGTCTGGACTACTGCAACTCTCTCTACATGGGGCTCCCCTTGAAGAGTACTCGGAGGCTCCAGCTGGTCCAGAATGCCGCCGCGCGGGTGGTTATGGGTGCGACTCGGCACACCCATGTAACACCCCTCCTGCACTGGCTTCCGTTGGTCTTCCGAATGCGATTCAAGGTGTTGGTCACCACCTTTAAAGCACTCCATGGCTTAGGAGCGGGATACATATGAGACCACCTTCTGCCATCAACAACCTCCCACCGGCCAATACGCTCCCATAGAGAGGGCTCCTCAGGGTGCCATCGGCTAAACAATGCTGACTGGCGACACCCAGGGGGAGAGCCTTCTCTGTGGGGGCACCAGCCCTTTGGAATGAGCTGCCCCTAGAGCTTCATCTTAGCCCTGACCTGCATACTTTTCGCTGTGCCCTAAAGACCTTCCTGTTTCAGCAAGCCAGACCCGGACTGGCCTAATATGAATTTTAAGTGGGTATATGTGTGTTTTAATTAATTGTATATATTTGTTTTCATTGCTTTTAAATTTTATGAATTCATGTGTTTTAATGTGGCTGTACACTGCCCTGAGTCCCCTGGGAGAAAGGCGGTATAGAAATCCAATAAACTCTTAAACTATTAAACTCTTAAATTTATCATACCCCAGATGTATTTTTAATCTAGTTTAAGATTGTAAGAACCATTAAACCAGAATTCAAATATTTTTTTTGAACTTGTGTATTTAGTTGTAGTAATTCTACAATCATTTGTAGAATTGTAATATTGTAAGTTTTTCTGTTTGTTTTAGATCTTTTTTAATTGTTTATTTTTATTTATACATAATATATTTTGTTTATTCATTTTAACTGCATTTTCAGAATCACATATAGTTTTGGTCATTGACCATAATAAACATTTTACTGATTGACTGATTTATTGAACATTAATATGCAGTTTTTCAATCCACAAGTATAACAGTTGTAAACTATTAAGAATTACTTAATTGATATAACTACAAAATGAAAGTCAATGAAAGGATTCTTCAAAGCTCTGCTGATAAGTTATAGAAAGTGCTATTTCCCACACTTTGTTGGCTGGGGAATTCTGGGAGTTGAAATCCACACATCTTTTTTTAAAAAATTTTTTTAAATTTTTTATTAATTTTAGAAACCATATAATACATTTATAAATGCAAATAAAACAATTTACAACAAACATCATCTTTATAACATCTACCTATAATATCTAAATTGTTACAATATCAATATCCTATATTCTTCAATATACAGTAATTCTCTCACCCTATATAATGATATTATTTTATTGATATCTCGTATCCACACATCTTAAGTCTTTGAGGTTGACAAACACTGATCTATATTGATAAAATTTTGTAGGTTTACCAAGAAATAACAGTACTTGGAAACTGTAGCCTCTTCTGCCAAATATAATCAGCAGGTATAAATTTTGTCTGAATTTAGCACATCCTAGTCCAAACCATGAATCTTAGTCATCAAACTGCACAGGTTTTCAAACCAGAAACAACATGAAGCAACTATCCTGCTTAAATAAGCTGGCAACTTTAGATTGTGACAAAAAATACTTTCAACGTTTTGTCTCTGCTGTCTGAAATACAATACAAATGATTAAAACTGCAATGAATTCCCCATCATTTATTTCACATATAAGCTTCCTAGACTGTAAATCTTGAAATATTATCATTTTTTTAAAAAAAAAAAACCTTTCATTTCCTTTTCAACAGGAATTTTGGAAGATTAAACTTTTTTTTAAACAGAGATAGATTATCTTGGTATTAATAGTAGTGCAGGCGAGCAGAAAAAATGATTTTCAGCAGTTGGGTATGAGTTTTGAAGTTTTACAGCTAATGATAGCAGTTTAAAAACTGAAACTTGATTTAGCATTTTCTTAGATAGCCATCAGTCTATTATTTGAAGCATTGATAATGTGCCTTATATAGCTACTACTTTCCCAATTGCACACCTCTCCTTTTCTTCTTCTTCTTAGATGTCTGGAATAAAATGAATTTTAGGAAGCAACAATTCAGCTTTTGGCTCATGGTGCATTTCATGATAATCAGGAGGAACATTTAATAAAAGTGTTTTGGTTTCAACAAATGCCTTTCAATATTCTCTGAGATCCATCTTGAAAGTTCCTTTATCAGTCACCTAGCAAAGAAATACATAAAAGGTAAAGGTAAAGGTTCCCCTCGCAATTATGTGCTAGTCGTTCCAGACTCTAGGGGGCGGTGCTCATCTCTGTTTCAAAGCCGAAGAGCCAGAGCTATCTGAAGATGTCTCCATGGTCATGTGGCCGGTATGACTAAACGCCAAAGGTGCACGGAACGCTATTACCTTCCCACCAAAGGTGATCCTTATTTTTCTACTTGCATTTTTTACGTGTTTTCAAACTGCTAGGTTGGCAGAAGCTGGGACAAGTAACGGGAGTTCACCCTGTTACGTGGCACTAGGGATTCGAACCACTGAACTGCCAACCTTTCAATCGACAAACTCAGCTTTTAGCCACTGAGCCACTGTGTCCAAAGAAATACATATAACATTATAATTAAAGGAGGGGGGAAAAAAGCACACTGAGCAGGAATGTGGAAAACAACCCATGGCATGAAGTTGGGGAGAGGGGATTTTGGTCAAGTTCACACAGCTTCAAACTTTTCATGGGGTTGAACATTGGGGTTATTGTGGGTGTCAACGCTGAAGCTGATCTGGCCGAAGCCATCTTGGAGCTTCAGTGCTGCCACACTGGAGCAAGGGATAGGAAGGGGGGATTAGAGATAGTTGGGGTTGTGTAGTCAAAATAAAATACTTTCTCTTGGAAACCAAGGACATTCTCACACCTGGCCACAGGAAGGAGGAGTGATGTCACCAGACCAGCAGATGCTGCCTTGATGGGGCCATGTGACTGATTGTTTGGGGTTGAGGGAAAACTTTTACTTTTAATTAGGTGAAAACCAAGAGGCCCCTCAGAATTAGTTTTCACCAGATATGTGCCAATATGATATTTCCAATAAAGCTACTCTTTGAGGAATTCATCTGCCTCGGAGGTTTTGCTTGCAATGGATCTATTACTTGGAACCCTGACAGGGGGGCAAGTTAGAACAACTGAATCTACTGAGCTTCAATGATTCCTCATTAGTTTTCCAATATTACTTGTTCCATATCACATGATGGAATTTCAACCAGATATTGGTGTTTAATTTAGCTAAAAGCAGTCACTGATGCTGAAATGCAAGCAGAGTTGGATATTATCCTTATTTTAGCATTCTGGAATTGGCTGAGATTATTTGGAGGAGGTTAAAAAAAACCAATCTTTTTGGTCTGGGTTTTGTTTTGTCTTTTATTTTTGTTGACATTTCTTCCTGGAATGGAACATTATTAATTTTCACCACTCCTCTATCCAAATTGCATATTATTATTTGCATCATCATCATCATCACTGGAAAGCTCTTTCCAATATTACTTGAAATATTGTTAGTAGAGTCAGATACCAGCTAATTGGCAGAGGAGCCTTGACTTGTGATTAACCTAAGATCACAGATTGTCAGATATGGGACTAATGGTGTTAAAGCAGTTTAAATTACAAATTCAATGAGAAATTATCTGAATTCATACAAGGTTCCTGAGGTATACTTGGACTCGAGAGAGACTGAAATTATCATGATGTCTTAATTAATTAATTGGCAATTAATTAATTAATTCATCAAATATTAATTAATTAATAGGCAATTCAAGAAATTATGCAGTTATATAGGTCGTCAACCTACAACTATAAGTGAGCCCAAACATTCTGTTGCTAAGTGAAATATTGTGAGTTTTGCCCCATTTTATAACCTTTCTTGCCACAGTTGTTAAGTGAATCACTGCAGTTGTAAGGTGAGTAACACAGCTGTTAAGTGAAAATGACTTCACCATTGATTTGGCTTGTCAGAAGGTCACAGAAGGTTATCATATGACCCCAGGACACTGAAACCATCATAAACCAGTTGCCAAGCATCCAAATTTTGAACACCTGACATGGGGATGCTGCAACAGTCGTGTGAAAAATGGTTGTAATCACTTTTTTCAGTGCTGTTGTAACTTTGAATGATCACTAAATGAACTGTTGTAAGTCGAGGACTATCTGTAATTGGGGAAACATAAGCTCTGTATTACTCAATAGAAAAAAAAACAGTAGTTTTGTAAGCATCCCCCTTCACTTAAATCTTTATCTGAACCCATAACTCATTTTTCTTTCTTTCTTTTTCTTTCTTTTTTTTTTTTCATGTCAAGAATGAGCAGCCACAGACTTGCATTCTTCCCTAATATATTCTCTACCAGATCTGCTCCTCAGTCAGTAGTTTCTTACCTGTGGCTTTCATTAATTTGTGTCACCCATTTTGGGGGAGAAGGGGGCTTGGATCTGTTTCTCTCATGACTCTGTTCCTTCCTTCATTCTTTTGCTCTCCCATTTTGGTGCCTCTCTTCCTATTCCAGTCTGCCCTAGTTTACAATGGCTAAGAATAAGGGCCTGCTAATTACATTTCCTTTTCTCCTTGCCTACTCATTCAGAAACAACTGAGGAGACCAAAAGAACTTCTACAGAAAGAAATAGGACTAGGGATTAGCTATGAGACCTCCTCTTAAATACCAATTCACTGTATATGTTCCACAGTTATGAACCCTGGTGACGGTCCAAGTCATAGTTGCTGCTGGGATTCAGGACAGTGTGGCTGGTTTGATCACTCACAAAGAAAAGAAATACATTTTTTTTTTTTTGCTCAAGTTTCCATATAGAAGCTGCAGCTGCCTTGAGCATCCTTTTATGATGAAAGGAATACTTTAAGTAGTATTGTCAGCGTTAGTTATCTTTTACATTCCCCATCCCCCCTTCAGTGTGGCATATAATAAAATGGTTGTGCTTAATTCCAAGCTTTGAATAAAAGACATTTCAACAAAACAGGCACAGCTGCAATGAATCAGGTTCATATGGTATTACACAACTAAACTGAAAATTGAACAATGTTTACAGGATTTTTACAAATTTCAGAAGATTGCTTGACAACCAAATAGAAATAAAGATGTACAAGGAAATATTTTTGCAGCTATTTTCCTTAAAAACAATCCTAGTAGTGTCAGTTTTCATTTTTATATTAGCCCATATTGAGCTATTAATATTAGCTAGCACATTATAGTACATTGATAATCTGCTGGTGCTTAATGAGTGCTTAATTCCCCTGTGAGTGTCTCTAGTGAAGTTCTCTATTTTCACACAACTATGGCAAGTCTTATTATTGTAGTAAAGAGTCCAGAACTGTGGTGGCTCATATGGTTAGGATGCTAGTATGACAATTGGCAGGGTTGTGTTTGAGACCCAGTTGCTGCTGTGTGGTGGAGTGAGTTCCCGACACTCACTCCAGCTCCTGCCAACCCAGCAGTTTGAAAGCGGGTGACTGTGAGTAGATAATGGGTATCATTTCAGTGGGCAACTTAATGGGGACATGCAAGAAGTCCACAACTGGATTCTCCTGGGCAATGGTAACGTCACTGGCTGAGTCTTTCATCACAGAAGTGATTCTGTGCTTCTGATACTGAAGTATAGTATAGTAAAGAGTTCATGCAGTGATGCTGAACTGTTTTTATTAGGTATAATATCAGAAAAATTAGATAAGAAAAGTATGTATTTAATATTATATGTTGTAACAGCAGCAACAATTATATTCGCACAATATTGGAAAAAAAAACATCGTGAGATGAAGAGATAATTAAGAATATACTAGACTGTGCAGAAATGGATAGATTGACATTGAAAATTAAGCAGAAAGAAGACACAGAATACTATCAAACATGGAATCTATTGTACCAGCGGTTGGAAGAAAGGGGTTGAGATTAAGAATATAATCAGAATTGTTAAACAAATTAAATATCCAGACCAAACAATGTTTATTAAGCACTAAGAAATGTAATTAATTAAAGAAATCTGTTAGGATATGGTTTGAGCCTAATTAGTTGTCCAGGCAATATATGTGTACTGTAACTTTAATCTGTAAATGTATTATGTGACTTTAGTGCTGAGTCATGCTGTAATTAGATAATGACTGGTTGTGAGAGTATTTAAGCAAGGTATTGTAACATGTTCAGTTGCTGCTATGCTATGCTGCCATTGTGTATGAAGATGATGAGATGATGAAGCTGCTATGATAAGCTACCATTGAGAGGAGTTGATATCTGCTAATCATCATTGGATGGATCTGCAACCATCGTGGTTTGTGAACCAAAGTGAGTTTGTTATTCTAACTAACTACTGTTTGTTGGGTAAGAAGATTTTGTAACTATTGGACTGATTTAACTGACAAAGACTTGGAATTTGTTTAAAGACTATGAGATTGTTTTTTCCACTATAAAGTAAGCTTTTGCTAAACCAGTTTGCATAACTCTTATTCATTGCTCTCAGCAACGTTTCCTTGTGCATACACTCTGCTGATTGGTAACACAACAACAATATCCTTAACAAAATCAATGAAAGTTGAAGAAAAAAAAAAGAGTTCATGCAGTGAGTTACTTTTTAAAAATTGGCATTGATGGGGATCTTTAGGATTCCGGAAATTTTGGATGGTATAACATTAAAAGCTATAGCAGTACTATAGCAAATACTCTGCTAACACTGTCCTATATTGCATACTAAAACATGTGGGATGCTTTTATTTGTATTCATATGTTCATTGTCAAATCCAGAAGCTGCTCATCCACACGAATTCTCATAACTTGCTGTACTGAAAATTGTATTTAGTTTTTTTTTAATGTATATTTTATTCAATACTAATCCTCGTGCTTCTTATAAACTCTATTTCCAACGGCTATTGTACTTCATACAGCAATCTATTTTTTAGCTCACTCCAACAAAGCAATGACAATCTAAATCTGACTAAATGTGAAAGGCAACAAAGAAGGATTTAGTTCAGAAATGCAATAAGGCAGATGATGGAGTCACAATTTGGGGGAAAAAATCTATAAATCCCTTATGGGACATATTTAAATAAGGTGGTTTTTCTCTCTCCCCCATATGGAAATCCTTATAAATTTGAGTGAAAAAAAAATCTTATTTGCCTGGACATGAAGATACGGACTTTCAGTAGCTCTTATCATTTACCTTGGATTGAATGGACAAAACATTGTAGAATAAACAATTTCATTCTACATTCTACATTCTATGTATTATTGTTCTTTGCCTGAGTTAGAAGATAATTTAAGTCACATAGCAGTATTACCTTACAATATTATTTTATCAATACACTAACATTCTTGATTAGCAGTCTCTCAATCCATGCTATAGAATTATAGAATTTACAGTAGGTTGTCACCATTTGGAAATGACACAGGGTTGGTTGTGCTTGATGGAAGCTGCTACTGCACATATCTTGTACAGTTTTGCTTTCTGGGTCAGAGGAGGAGCATATTTGAGATGGTTCCTTATTCAACAGCATGGGAGTAGCTCACCAAACATGGTCCCAGAGAGAGTAGAGCTATTGAGGAAAAGAAGAATACTAGGCAAGCTGCTGAGGTATGTTTTAGGGTGGGTAGGATGTAGGAGAAAAAGTTGGTTAGTTTGTTGGACTGGCCATGGGCCAGAGAGCTATACCAATTCAGAAGATCTATATAAGGAGAGTTAGGTGACATTTGTCTGGGATGCTCTGTGCCCTCTTGACCATTCATGGCATTATCAAAGTGACAGAAGAAGTTATGATGGGAGCAGTGGGCCATCCAGTTCTGTGGGCGTGGCTTGGTGGGCATGGTGTGGCTTGATGGGCGTGGTTTGGTGGCCATGGCAGGGGAAGGATACTGCAAAATCTCCATTCCCTCCTCACTCCTGGGGAAAAGATATTGAAAAATCTCCATTCCCACCCCACTCTGGGGCCAGCCAGAGGTGGTATTTGCCAGTTCTCTGAACTACTCAAAATTTCCGCTACTGGTTCTCCAGAACCTGTCAGAACCTGCTGGATTTCACCCGGGATGGGAGGCATTGATTAGCTGTACCAAGAGTAGGGAAATCAGCAGTTGAGTTTTGATTCTTTCCTTATCCAACTGGTCTATTAAGAACCTGAATACAACATTCCAAGGTGCTTTGGCCTCAGATTGGCACTTGTGAATGCAGGTCCATGTAATAAAATCATGCTTCTTCTTCTTTTTAGATATAATGGAGCATACCTAGCATGTATGTCAGTTTCTATGCTCTGGAGATGAGTTCAAAACATTCAAAAAACCATCACCTCCATGAATTATTTCAAGCGATATCTGGTTTGATACATATAGGTGGTCGCATGTTGAGTCTAGTTTATCCCGTAAGAGCATATGGCTTGTGATAGCAAAATAGAGGACATTGTGATCAATACTTTGTCAGGGCCAGATAACTTCATAGTCAGCATGTGGTTCATCAATGGTGAGGGATTAATTTGGATGGTATGCCCAGACATCTTGTATAAATGGTTGGTTTCTTGCAGACATTTATAAAGAATTCCAGTCATTTCTCATGAAAATCTTACCATATTGTCTAGAATTTGTTGGAGTTCACAGAGTGGCATCTTTGCAACGAGTTGTCCTGGCTCCTTCAGGTATCTAGACAGGTATGGGAGGGTGGATTTAAAAAGGTTAGTAACATTTTATTGAAGAAGAGGGCAGTACTTTGTGTCTTGCAAGAGCTAGTGGTTTGACCCTTTCTGAAAAGAAAATTAAAAAATACCCCTCTCAGCTTAATTGTATTTAACAACTTTTACCTGGTCTTCAATCTTCCATTTATTAGGGAGAATCCTGGAGAAGATAGTATTATAGCAATAGCAATAGCACTTAGACGTACAGCCCTCTCTAAGCAGTTTACATTATCAGCATCTTGCCCACAATAATCTGGGTCCTCATTTTACCAACCTTGGAAGAATGGAAGGCTGAGTCAACCTTGAGCCGGTGAGAATTGAACTGCCAAACTGCTGGCAGCCAGTGAGCAGCAGAAGTAGCCTGCAGTACTGCATTCTAACCACTCCGCCACTGTGACTCATCATGGATTATCACATCACCTACATGGGATGAAAAAACTGCTATGGGTGAAATAGCAACTTGCTTGTTGGCTAGTAAGGACCATTTCAGCAGGGCCAGATCTATATCGTACTTGCTATGTTTGCTGTCCATATGTTTCCATATCCAATCCAGAGTGTTGATTCGTTTAACAGTGTTGAACAAAGCGTTGAACGGTTAGAACAATTAATTAATCAATAGAATGAATTGCCTCCAGAAGTTGTGGGTGCTCCAACACTGGAGGTTTTTAAGAAGAGATTGGACAACCATTTGTCTGAAATGGTAAAGGGTTGCCTGCCTGAGCAGGGAGGTTGGACTAGAAAACTTCCAAGGTCCCTTCCAACTCCATTATTCTGATTATGACCTATGATGCCCTTTGTCAGAGTCTGTTCATCCTGAGAATTCAGTCTGAGAAGAGATTCTGCAGATTCCCCACTCCTGGCCATGAGAGAATAGGAGAGTATGAGACTGCCTTTTTGGTGGCAACCTTTCTTGCAGAAGTGATTGCCCAACCAAGGGCTTGACTCACCTACCTAGTCCTGACTGAAAAGAAAGGAAAGATATTTGTTATTTCACTGTGCTTATGGAATTTAACTTAGTCAGTCTGACCTGCTAGTGTTTTTAAGGAATTTTATTTTATTTTATTTATCTTATTTTATTTTAGACATCCAACTCTGATTTTATCAGATAGCGAAGATGCTCTTTATGTGATTATTGTGAGCATCTTGAATAAGGGTGGAAAAAAACATTCTATAATAAAAACACATATGCTGCTTCTGTCCATATACATTCCATACATCTAGAAGGTACCAAGGTGGTAGAAGCTGTTCTGCAGAATATTATAGTTATGTTTCTGGATAAATAACCATTTAAAGCAAAAGCTACTGCTGAGAAGTCACTTTTGTTCATTCAAACCACAGGCACAGCTGCTGAGAAGTACAAAGACAGTTTCTACATTTTGACGTTATTGTTTGGCATTCAAGTCTGGGATTCAAATCCCTTTCCCCATTTTTATTATGACTCGGTGCCAGTGTGACTGAAAGCTAGTAAGGATAATTTAACTTTTTTGTCTTTCAAACAATTCTTTTAATTATCTAGACCAAGATAGATTTGGCATATTAAGATGCCAAGTATTCATTAAAGTACTTCTGTCTAGATTGTTTCCTATCATAACGGATTATCACTAATGCAAAATATATTGTGATTCCTATTCTTTTAATAACTTAATATCTTTTAAAACTAAAGTCTATTGTACAGGATGTTAATTATGGCTCTGCTTATTGAAGCTGATTTACTTTATTCAGCTTATAATTTGCTCAGATAAAATACTTTTTTAAAAATCAAGAAATGCTCTGCACACAAAAAGAAAGCAAATAAATTGCGTAATATTTTTTTGATGAAGCCAATGAGGCTTTTATCACAAGATAATTAAATTCTAAAAGCATGAGTCTTACCGTGTTAATACTGAAGAGAACAAAAATAAATATTGATGATAACCAATTTCCTTGCCACAAGCTTATCTTTAGTAACTCCAGAACTCTTTTTCCAGATAAATAAGGGTCGGGGTGGAAGAGAATGGCTGGGTTACTCCAGTATTAGATATAAAGTTCAAGATGTATACCAAGCATGTTGAAAATACATGGTTAGGAATACAAAAGAGAGGAAGAAATTCTCACTTACAACCTTTCTTCAATTTTACACATTTTTTTCCCCACAGCAAAGAACTGCAGTCAAAATTACTGGTTGTTGAGATATCCACAATGTTGCATACCCTATGTTCCTCTATATATCCCTTGAGATCAAACCTTCTTCCCTCTCTCTAGAGGCCCCTACCAATCCTTAAGACTTGAGTTTCTTCCTGTATTCTGCAGTTTGGGAGCTTTCTGCTATTAAACTCTGTTGAATAAGAAGAAAAAAGTTGAGATACCTAGCCAAGGAAATAAGTACCAAGTGTCAGTTGACCTATCAGTTCTAAACAATGGATTGCTTAATGACTTGAACCAGGGAGTCTATTGTGTAGTTGTTCAATAGGGAATCAAGTAACATGGGAGGTTTGACTTATAAGGAAGCATTTTTATATCAAAACCAGTGAGATGCTGGAGCTGCTCGCTTACTTGCTTGTTCATTCATCCATCCATCCAGCCAGCCATCCAGCCATTCATCCATCCAATTCATGGAATTTTGCAAGCTGGTTGAGAGTAGAACTGAGCACTTAGCACACCAATCAGCTGTTTGGGCATTCATGGATCAATGTGAATGGTAGTAATGGAATTGGCAGAGCCAGTTGTTGTACTTTTTTCAACATATCACTGATTTACATTCATCTGGGGGATGCAGTAATTTGTTGATTAGTTGAAATCTTATTGATAGATTACTCTTACCGACATTAATGGCTGGTGCATTTTCAACATGGGAATTTAATGAAATAATATTCAAGTAACTTGATCAGCATGACTAGCCTGCACACAATGTTATACCATAAGTGTTTTACTCTACTTGGTTTGGGCTTATCATGATATGTAAACCTGCCTATTACAGGTTAACATTATGGCCGAACCAATCCTCAATGTCTTGTTCAAGAAAACTAGGATAAACATGATCCTAGCATAGACTTACAGTAAGTATGAGCTCTGAAAATGGCTGGCTTTATACAATGGTTAAGACAGGTTTTAAAGGATGATTTGTTGACTAAACCATAATTAGTTGATTTATATAATACATGAAAGATAAACAATGGTTCACATTGTGAGTTGCTGGACTCACACATTCCACTAATTTAAAATCAACCCAATCCCACAATGACTGAATGTGCCATAATGTCTCCATTACTATTTCGGTAAGATCATTCATGTTTACATTTTAATAACATTATGGACAAATGAGAAGCAGCCTTTTTAATTTTATTTCTCATAACAGATTCATTTGCTAAGACAAAATTAATAAATCCTGCAGTATAAATAAATACAAAAAATACAAATGTCAAAAAATATAATTTCATGATGGTTTGCATGCTGATTTTGACAGTATGTTACTTTACTTGACAAACAAAACTGTTCAGGATATTATCAGGGTTTTTTTTGTTTTTTTTTGAAAGCCAACAGTTTTTTTGTCTAACTAGCAGAGAAACTTCTGCTTTTAGTCTGCAGTTTTATTGAAGCATTGGCTCTGTTATGCAGTGAGACAACACGATATAACAAATCATAAGCAGGGAAACCTGCAAAGACATTTGTCTTTCAGAGATGTGGTTAGGATTTCATTATATGAGGAATAACCCAGCACCATTTGGCTCTTAGTAGCTAGTCAATGTACAAATACGCATAGCTTTTTTTATGAAGAGAAAATTTGCAATGGGTGTCCTTAATACTTGCTGTCTGCTATTTCTCTGGTCCAATCTGCACCCTCGTGATGCTTTTTAAAACACAAGATTGTATCATGCAGACTGAATTTGGTTTGGAGGAGCAGTAAATGAAGACCTCTACACACCATGTATCATTGCTTCTTCAGTACAAATCATTCACTTTCCAACAAGACAACTTTTACTAGGGAAAAACAAACTCATAAAAAATGTCCTTTGTTAATCAATTACATCACGTTTCACTTTATGTTCCACATACTAGAAGGCAAGGGTCATGATAAAAACAAGCAATAGGATATTTATTTATTTGCTTATATATTATGTCGCCAAGTCTGGCTAAGGTATTCCTAAATTTCTCTCCTGAATTACTAGAAGTGATACCAACTCCAACATTTTCACTTTGAAATATAAGAGAAGTTAGCTGTCAGCTTTGGAAGCCATATTAGGCCAGAAGCTTCCATGATGCCACCTTCTCATGTGTGGGAAAGTAGGAGGAGGGATTTAGTAGAGGGGTTGTCTGTAGACATAATAGCATTCTTCCTGTCGGTCAAGGTCAGGGCGATCCTGCATCTGGAGAAGGAGTGGTCGGAGTGATGTCTCGAGATGGGACGGCGGTTGATTGGAGCATGTGATCGATTGAGGACTGAAGGGATGATTTTGGGGGTTTACTGATAGAAGACCCGGATCTCTCAGATTCGGGTTTTCCCAGATGTGCCAGTTTACCTAGTCTAGTAAATAGAACTTTGAAAATGCTTGCTTCAGAGTCTTTACTTGGACCTGGGAGGGGTGGTGGTGGTTCTGGAACGCTGACACTAGCATTGTCTCATTTTGACTTGTCCAAAATCTGCTGTGGCTCTTGTAATAAATATCTCTGAAAAATCACATTTACTTTAAATATAAATGTCGCAATCAGGAATATTTGCATGCAAATGTGGAAATCATGGATTAGATCTGGTAGAAGTGGACAGGCTTACATGCTTTATAGTTCAGCGATATCTCATGTGCACAGAGGCTCCAGGACTGCTGAACTGTAAATGGTAACAAGACAGAAGGAGAAATTGATTAAATAAAAGGATGGTCATAGTAGCTGATTTAACTGAATTACAACTAAATCAAAATTAGTTTTTGTTACGGCAACACCCATGTTTTTGGTCCCATCCTGTTTTTGGAGTATGTCTTTCAGCAGGGTAAGCCAAAAGCCAAGGACAGCTGCCTTTAACCTAGATCAAAGGTTCAACTCCTTTGCTTTCATCTGTTGAACCTAATGGAACTGTTTAACTAGTGCTATCATATTGCATTGATTTCAATGGGGCTAAAGCACGGCTACTAGATCCAACCCTATGCAATCCTTTACAGATAGTCCTTGACTTACAACAGTTCATTTAGTGACCACTCAAAGTTATAACGGCACTGAAAAAAAGTGACTTGACCATTTTTTTCAGTCACAACCTTTGTAGCTTCCCCATAATCATGGGTTCAAAATTCAGATGCTTGGCAACTGGTTCACATTTATGACCATTGCTGTGTCCCAAGGTCATGTGATCCCCTGTTGTGACCTTCTGACAAGCAAACTCAATGGGGAAACCAGATTCACTTAACAACAGGGTTACCAACTTATAAACTTCAATGATTCACTTAACAACTGTGGCAAAAAAAGTAATAAAATAGGACAAAACTCACATAACACATATCTCACTTAACAAAAGGAATTTTAGGGTTCCATTATGGTCGTAAGTCGAGAACGGCCTGTGTTTTGATTTAAATTCTAATGTTCATGGTTGCAAGATATTAAAGTACTTGGCTTCCCCATTTTATCCCAAAGCTTTCAATAAGCTTTTTATTGAGCATATGAGGCCAGCTAAGGTACAGAACATACCCAAGATAAACACTGATATGTCTGCACATTTCTCAAAAGGCATCAGCTTTTCCCATTTCAGCTTTAAGTGGAAAAAAGAAGGAAGGAGGAAGGTCATAGCTGCACCAGTAACACTGCCAGTTAGACCCATAAGAAGGACAAAGTGTGGTATGAACATGGCCATCAGAAGAGTCAATAGGAGGAGGACACTTTTTAAAAGTACAGCAAGCCATGATGATTCATAGTTGACTTTGTCCCTAGGTGATATGTGAGTGTGCAATATTTTTGTGACTGTAAAAAAGGGCAATGGGTAGGACAAGAGTGCCTTGGCCAAGAGACATAAATTCACTGAAATCTGTAAGGAGGAAGGAAGGTTGTCTGTAATAACCTCCTTTGTTTCTTCTCCCCATGTTAGCAATGCCGTTATTGCAAAGATTATCTTGAATACACAAGCCAAGAAATGGGTCCAATTCAACATAGACCTACACTCTCTAGGATTTTGCATGCTTTCTTCCAGGGTCAGAAGGAAAATTTGTGAAGTGTAGCTAAAAATGATCACACCAACTGAAATCAGAAAACTTTCAAATTCGACCGACAGGTTGAGCCTTGCCCAAGACCAACGGTGCCTTTGGGTCAAACAGTAAGCGATCACTATAAATATGGTGATGAAATGGGCCAGGGAGCAGAGCAGACTGAGTCTGGATACAACTTTCAAGGTTTTGATAAACACGCAGGGCAACAGACCTATAAATGCAATTATGGCCCAGGTTTTCTCGGTCATCGGTAACACCGGAAAGCTATGGGACAGCAAGTTCCCACTAATAACCAAATACAAAATGCATGTCATGATCAACTCCGTTATCTGGGTCACATTGACCACTCTGCCCCCGAGTTTTGGGAAGAACCTTCTGCAGCAAGCGTTAGCAATGTCTTCATAGGTGCCTCTCACTCTCACAAGCTGCCCATCTTCGTTTTCCTCGTAGAGGCAAGCGATAAGAATTTTGCTGGTGTAGCAGCAGAAGATTGCAGCGAGGATAATAAGAAGCAGCCCACTGTATCCACTGTGGAGCAGAGCATATGGCAAGCCTAGAACAAAAATCCCCTAGAGACAAAACACAGAGAAGGAAAAAAAAAAAGACTGAAGAAAGATGTCGCTTAGAAATTGCCCATCCAAACCTGCAGCTGACAATGGCTACCTTTGGCTAATTGCACAGAACGTCTGCCCTTAGGTTAACCTGCTGCACTAAAGAATGGTTGCCCCCAAAACGCATATATTCACAACATACAAAGTTAGAAGAAATGTACACACAAACACATGCACACAGACCTACAAACACAACTGCCGGCAGGAGCACAGAGAGCCTAGGAAGCTGCATAGAGGTGAACAGCAGAGACAAGCTCTTATTAAATATTAAATGGTGGTTGTGATTACAGTCATAATTCTGAAAGGCTCTGAAGCAGCTATTTAATCATGGTGCATATTAATGTTCAATAGCGGTTCAATAATGATAAAATCAAAGAGCTTTAGCTGTCTTCACATGCTGTATGCAAATAGGAAAATGACACTTTTAGCAGCTATGCTAATAAATAAACATGAGGAGCCTCTCATGAATTTTTTTCTTTTCTAACTTTGCAATACTCTTTTTCAATGCTTCCTTGTATTTCTACATTCCCATGGGTCTATGCTGGTGGGGGGAACCTTTTCTTTTGGCTTAGCCCCAGAAACAAGTTACCTTCTCCTCTTAGTGCTGAGCAGAGAAATGATATTTCTCCTAATTATACGTACTTAAGAAAAAAAATGCTGCTACAGAGATCCTGATTTTAGCTTATATTCTGTTCACTTCCTCATCTTATCCCACAATCCTGTCAGTTTAGCAACACAATAAAAATTCCTAGAATAGACTGCCTACAAAAAGTAAAGATTCCCTTGAGCCAAGACTGAGTCCTGGTGATTATGTCCATTTTGGTTTTTTAGGCAGCAATACAGACTAATATCATTTCCCCAGGAATGTATTTTTTTAAAAAAAATTCAGCCAACCACAATTATGCCAAAATAACCAGAAGGAGGGCAGACTTTCTATCACTTCCACAATGGCTGATAGCATTGTGAGATGTTGGCACGAACTCTTCAGAGTATGAGGAACATTTCGTCTTCTATTATTTGCTATCACCTTTTCTTTTAAAATAGAGACATGAGGGATTGGTCCTGTGACCCTGTGTGCCCAAGGAGCAACACCTCTGGCTGCATTTTTGCTTGCAAGATTCTATCCAAAAAATGAATACTAAGTCAGCTGTGTTTTTGAGAGTGAGAGTTATTACTTTATTTAGGTATTGCCTATTCCATAGGCAGACTTTTTATATAGTTATCTTACCTACCTATTATAGGGACCATGTAAAGCATTTGTTATATGAACAGAACAGAACAGAACAACAGAGTTGGAAAGGAACTTGGAGGTCTTCTAATCCAACCCCTTGCTCAGGCAGGAAACCTATACCATTTCAAACAAATGGTTTTCCAATCTCTTCTTAAATACTTCCAGTGTTGGAGAATTCACAATTTCTGGAGGCAAGTTGTTTCACTGGTTAATTTGATGGAGCTACTTGATAATGTACTTGATAAAGCTACTTGATAAAACTACTTGGAACCATCTATCAAATCCTTTCAGTATGACCAAAATAGTGGTATCTTTTTCTAGGTTTATACACCTGCTTCAAAAGATATTCCAAACTGTATCTGGAAAGTGATTTTGTGCACACACACATACCAAGACAGTGACCAACCACGTGAGCTGTGCGAATGATGCAGCTGCGTTAACAATACGGTGGGAGGTGTTTCATTCATAGTCTTCCTTACCTTTGTATTGGCACATCTGTTTCAGTGAGAACTTGTATCTCAATTGTCCAAATCTCCAGGCCTAGCTAACACAGAAGCAAACACACTCTGGAACCGTAGAATTAAGGTCTATTCAGGCTGGAGGCCTGGCACAAATTGAGTACATGACAGTAGCAGTCTGTTGTAAAGTCAGCGCTGGGAGTTACTACTGGGCGCTTCTTGTAGGCAGGACCATGTCTACAAATTTTAGCAAGGGGTTCTCTGCCCAGTTGCTGGGTGGGCATGGCCATGGTGGGCGTGGCCTAGTCGGCCTCCTGCACCACGATGGTGGGGGGACATTTTTGCCCTCCCCGAGCTCCAGAGGCTTTCCTTGAGCCTCCAGTAGGGCAAGAACGGTTTCCAGCCTTTCCGAACAATCTTTGTATTGAACTTAACCATCCTAAATGGAGCTGCTCTGGTTGTGGCTCTCTAAAATATTTTTCCCTTTTAACCATATCAAATCCAAGCATCATGGTGGATCTTCATATCAGGATAGAAAGAATGGTTGCCAACCAGCTATTTGGCAGCATCAATAACCAGTAAAGTAAAATACTGGGAATCACACCTTAAGCAGTGTCGATGTTTTGGTTCTTTAAAATCCAGCAGGCTTAGTACACAATATTGATATAGCATTAATTCCAGATACAGAACTAACATGAGATGCATGCAAAAGACATTTTCTTGCCATATTTTCTATCTTCTACCCTATTTTTGTCTTACCAAACATCTGTTTGATGGTGCTGTACAATTTAATAGCCTTTTTGGCGCTTGCATTGACATATATTGTTTTCTGCTGTCATGTAAGTATATCTCTACCAAGTTGTTTACATGCATTTAATGAAGTAGGACCTAGTTCAGAAATTTATTAACATTTCTCATCAATGAACTAGTTAGCAAAATACTGGGAACAAACATTCTAAGTAACAATGCATTTACTACTGCTTTTACAAACACAGAAAGTGCAAAATTAACCCACATTAACCTCCCAGTTTTATGGAGCCATTACAGTGATGCAATATGTTTGGGCAATCCAAACTTGTTGTGGCTACATGCTTAAACAAGTAATTGGAACAGATTCTTATTCTGTTAAAATAAGAAGGCCTTTATAAGTCATTTTAAGTGGAAAAAATTAGTACAAAATATTCTAAGGATTATAAATGTCTCCTTAGATAGATTATTGTATATTTTTAGAAATTTTATTATCTTTGTGTTTGCATAGAGATATAAAGCTGGAGTCTCATTTGAAGCATTACAACTGCCCAAGTTTAAAAGGGAATCATCTTTTAGGAATCCAAGATCCTAGCACTCAATTTTGGCTCCAAATCATATTATTCCATTATTAAGAAATCTTAGCTTTAAAATAGTAAGGTGTAGTTGCTGCTTGATTGTACAGGATTTCTATTTACAGTAGATATTTGTATTAGAAATTTGACATTGGAAGTTAATGATCCCCCTTCTTTGTTTATTTTAATGGTGAGAAAGGCTTGTTTACATTTCTATGGTCTTCCATAGAAACTTATGGTCTTATGGTGCCTAAGAACATTCTGTTAATTTTCTACTTGTTTCCTCCCTCCACAGCATCATGCATTTTCCTGGCATATTTTCTAAGAAAACACAATATCACTGTCAAATGTTGTTTTATCTATGGGGGTGGGTGGGTGGGAAGGTACCTTAGGGAGCAATTGCAATCTGATTGCTTTGAACTCTGGCACCTGTGCATGTTAATTCAATGCCTGCTGAATCTAAATGTAAACAACCTCTTCTATTTTACAACTGAAATACAGAGGAATGCTTCCTTCAGTTGAATCTGAAGGACAGAAGGTAGAACTAAAACTTTAGCTGTGCTTAAGGACAAGCCAAAATATTATTGTTTTGTCAAGTGATGATGGTTTGGATCCAGGCTTGCCTACCATTATTTTCCATATTAAGGTGGGGGGGGGGGGGGCAGGAATCTGCTGGCAAACCTTCTCTGTTGCAGTTCCTTTATTTGGGAATTCCTTGACTCCAGAGATTCAAGCAGCCCTTCATTATTGGCATTTCAGAAAGTTGTTAAAGCAACACTATTACTCGGTGTTTGAACCAGGACTGATTGCTTCTGGTGGCCACCTAGAGACTTCTATTCTATTCTTGTTTTGATTCTCTATCTTCTGTCTTTCGTACACCATCCAGCTGCTGCAGATTGGGATGGGTTCCAAAACTGTGAACTGACTTGAGCTGGGCAAATTAGCATCTTGTTAAACATTCCAAAAATGGGATCCAGTTTAAATACCTGGAGGAAAGGATGCTGTAAACTAGAAAAGACAAAGGACAAGGGGGCAATACATAGAAGGAGGACAGAGAGAGAGAATAAAATAAAGAATATGGTATCAAGATGTTATCCTATCACATTTCTGCCTCCAGCGTAACACCTGATATTTTCCTTAAGGATGGTTTTTCTCAAACACTTGAAATCCATTCAGGAATTTAGATGAATGCTTCCGAGTAGGTAAAAATTGGAGTTGTTCAGTGAAGTTCTAAATAGGAGGAGGAGGAGGAGAAGAAAAAGAAGAAGGTAATGTATTGAAATTGGCTATGATGTGAGCACTTATTTTCAAATAGTCCAGAACCATAGCAACCTCAGAATCATATGGGGTTCCATATTGTGTGAAGAGCTGTATTCAATAACTCTCAAATACAGCCTCCTTTTCATAAGGTAGCTGAGTGCATCCAGGGCTCAAGAGAGAGTGGACCAAAACTAGTATGTGCAGACTGTTCTCTTTCCAGCTTGATCCATGAACATATTGGATGTCAGCTGAATGTCTAAACAAGGCCAGTCCTGTCAGCGGTTAGGTACTTTAAAATTCAACAGGCTTAGTGTACATTATTGATGCAGCATGAATTCCACATACAGAACTATTGACATGATAAACATACAAAAGACATCTTCTGCTGTCTTAATAATCAATGTTTGATGGTGATGCACAATTAATGTTGTGGTCTGATAATTGACATATTTTTCCTATTGTCATGTAAATATATCAAATTGTTTACATGTATTTAATGATGTAAGACCTAGTCAGGATGTTTAGGTATATTTTTCCTAATATACACATTTTGTATATACTTTCCTATCCCATCCCTGGAAATAGGAAAAAGACATTGCAAGGAACATTTGGGAAAGAAGAATGGGGTTTAAAATTTGACCCTGTACTAACTGTCAACATCTAATTATTCATGTTTATAATGCACATATTCAGATTTTTTTAAAAAAACCAAAACAATGAAGATTTCTTGCACGTGTTTCTCCTGACAGATATCAGTTGTAGCATATCTATCTATCAATCAATCAAATCCACAAACATGCTAATTTTATCTTCAGTAAAGGATATAAACAGGATTCTGGTTAAAACTGACAGCATGATGCTGCTTTAAGGCCTATTAATTTGAGCAAATGCATGACAAAGTTCACCCTTTCTGCCCAGCCTCATATGTTTTACTTAGTTTTAATTTAGGGCATTGGGTGAACCCAGCTGTTACAACTTCTGAACCATGGATTATGGCATCCTGCAATTTAAGCCTAGGCAACCATGATTTATTCAACAAGCCACAATTAAACAACATGACTTAGTATATGACCTGTACCTAGCCAGTGAGCTAAGTAAGGACAGCATTTGCTTAATTTTTCTCCTGAACAATGAAAAGAGCATGAATGAAATAGCCTTAGCAAGATATTTTCCTCCGAGTATCACAAAACAATGGCAAGACACAGTATCCATTCAGATTGTGGGTCTCTTCAACTGTCCTCATATCAAGATATGTGATTGGAAGAAAGGTTCGTTTTCCCCCCCATTTATCTCCAAGGGAAAAGTTTCTCTACAGCTCACTAACTCTGAGAAACAGGGTGTGATTTGTCATCATGGCTCTGTGTAATCGGTGTTTAGGGCATTTGATTTTCTGGAATATCTTCGTTTGCTCATTTGAGCAAGGAAAGCATCATGCTTTACTTTTCCCCAAGAAAATGCACGCCGTTGCCGCCTTTATGCGCTTAGCGATGCATGATAGATTAAACCATAGATACATGGTGAAAGAAAGGACTGCTGTAAATACCATTTATGTGCAGCTTATGCATATAGATTTCTACCCTAAAGTCATCAGACTTTTCTTGGAACCTCTCCTTGAAAACACAGGGAGTTACTCTTGTTTGACTTAACATTTTTTTAAACTAACATCTTAGCAAAAATGGATTTTCTTGAAGAAAAGAAAAAATTCCGGCTATGCAAAATTTTAGCCTTAGGCTGTCAATCATCGAGAACTGGTGTTTACGGCTTTTTTATTTGTTTTCCTTAAAGCATGGCTTTAGTTTTTTTTCCCTTCCTCTTCTTTTAAGGCCGTTTATTAAAGCAATTTACTTACACAAAAGATAAAGTGGAAAGAAATAGAAGCTTTAAAAGTTACAGCATCCATCTCAGGTAACAGGATTGCAGATATTTCAGTAGTGTATAGTACAGACTTTCGTCTTACCATCTTAAAAGGATTGCTGGCAGGCCCTACGTGACAAGTGAGAACCTTATCATTATGTCTTTCATGGAAAGATGACTTGAAAAAGCATGAAATAGGTAGGGTTTTTTTATTCCCTCACACGAGCATATATAAGAAATGCAACCCACAGACCTGCTGACATAAAAGGCAAGAACCAACAGAAATGAGAGGCTTAGGAAAGGATCTAGTTCATTTTATACTTGCTGAAATATATTAATTTTGACAAAAGTAAAAAGCAGTCAGATCATCGGTTGGTTCAAACATTGCATTTGCACTTTATGCTTTTTACCAACAAAAAAAAATTGCATTCGCATAAAAGCCGCTCAGCCAAGTCAAAATAAACCATGAAGCTGAAGATATACCTACTTTAATTTGGTTTAGCCACTGAGCCAATAAAGAAGAATATTTGTAGCTCAGGATGAAATGAGAGGTCCTTGGTGTCCTTTGAGCTTGGTTGTTTTCCTGCAGATATTTCTTTACTCAAACTAAAGTGGTCATCAGTGGTGACCATCATCAGTGGTGGAACAGTGCTCGCACTGATGATGTTATCTAGCTTGGGTAATGAAACATCTGCAAGAAAACAATCAAGCTCAAAGAGCATCAAGAACATTTTAGCCGCTGAGGTTTGTAAACCAATGTGTATAGCTTAGCATGTTGTGTGAAGCCAGATGTTCATTAAATAACTCATGGTCAAGAAATTAGGATTAGTGTGTCTTGCACTAATAATGTAATTTGTTGGGTTTAAACATTACATTTTGTACTAAGGTTTCAATAAACATTTGGCAGTTAGGACAGGAGAAGGATCAGCATTTTTACAGAATCTAGCAGTCGATACTCTGATCTGGTACAGGAAGAAAGGAAGGAAGGAAGGAAGAAAGGAAGGGAGGGAGGGAGGAAGGGAGGTTGGCAGCAGTGGGTTTCTACTGGTTCACCCCTGTTCGGGCGAACCGGTAGTACCAGCAGAGGGAGGCTCCGCCCACTCACCTGGATGTCATCATGGACACTCTGCGCATGCACAGAAGGTTCTGTGCATGTGCAGAAGCTCCGCACGCACACAAAGCGAGTGCACATACATGCATGTTCCCTGTTCCAAACCGGTAGTGAAGGTAAGAGGAACCCACTTCTGGAGATTGGGGACCCTTGGCTCAGAGGCTAAAGATGCTGAGCTTGTCAGTTGGAAAGCTGACAGCCCAGGTTTGAGACCCAAGCACTGTATGAGAAGATCTGTTTCTGTCCCAGCTCTGGCCCATCTAGCAGTTTGAAAATATGCAAATGTGGGCAGATAAATAGGTACCATTTCAATGGGAAGGCAACAGCATTCCATGTGCCTCAGCATATAGTCATGCTGGCCACATGACCATGGAAATGTCCTCAGACAACACTAGGCCCTCTCAGCTAAGAAACAGAGATAAGCACTTCGCCCTAGAGATGAACAGAACTGGGCAGGGGAAACCTTTACCTTTAAGGATGCATTGGGGATTTTGCTTCCTGCAATGTTCTTCTTGCAGCCTCTGATTGGATCCAAAGCACTTTTGAGTTAAGCTTTGCTTTTGCTAGTTCTTCCTGCCATCACAAATTTGGTTTTGTTACAGTTAGTTTTTGGAGACTAATCCTGCTAATAGCAGACTCCTGTGCTCCTTTACAGGATTTCTCTCCAACACTGTTGAGTTGGAAAGAATAAAATATGAAGGGGATGAAGGAGCTAATCCTTAAATGTATGTTATGAGTATCATGGAACAATTTACAAGGTGCCTTGTATAGAAGATGCCAGGTGACTTTTTAAAAAATGAAATTTAAACAATTAGGCCCATTTAGCACTCATAGATCCTTCTGCTCGTCGGGTTAGTAAAACTGATCCAAAGGAGCTTTATAACAAACAATAATCAAATCTGATACTGTAGTGAAGGTTTGCTCTTTTTTTCTTATTTTTTCTCACCTAGTAAACTTTGCTTATGATATTTTCAACTGTTTCTCTTTTCTGGATGTGAAATATGCAAAATCTGCTAGAAAAATTCCTTCTGTCTTAAATAAAAACTGCACCTTACAGTTGTAATTTAGTGAATTCTATTTGAACAATTTGAGTTCTAACAAATGAGGGATATTATTTTGAGATGACACTTTAAAAAAATACAGGGAATTACACATGTCAATATTATAGACAGACAGATATAGACAGACAGATGAGAGAGAAAGAAAATGGTAAAGAGAAGGTAGGATAGCTAATATAATACAAAGGGCACAAGAAAATGGTGGGGAAAGTTTTGTGGCTACCATCCTTGCTTTTCCCAGCAAAATTTGGGAGCAGATATTAATAATAATAATAGTTATAATAAATCAGAAAGGCTGGTCTGCAACAGAAATGTTAGCATGAGTATGAATAAAAGTTCCTGATATAAGGGGAAAAAATCTGTGGGAATCTTGATTCATCTTAACAAAAGGGTTGAGATATTCTAAACTCATAAATAGGAGGAATATTTGAGTCCCCTTAATGTGAATCATCTTCGTCTAGTTAAAAATGAGCTGTCTTTGGACAGTTACCCTATAGATTTGAAGCAAAGTCTCAATGCTGGGCAGTTTCCAGTAGGCTTCGGAGAATTCCATTATTTTTAAGTTGATCTTAAATCAAGTGGTTAATTTGTTTTAATTTATCCCATTGCTCCAGTGTTGACTAATTCTTTAAATAGTTCAATGTTACTTTAAGTGTTAAAGATGCTTTGGAAACAAGTTAGAGCTAAAATCCGGGAGGCAACAATTAACATTAAAGAAATGTTGGGATTTGCAGGTATAAAGGTCGAGACTCAATACAGAATATGACGGGAATACATTTCTATTCCTTATGCATCCTGAAGTGACTGAGCTTTTCCCATTCTTATTTTCCAAACAACTCAGAGCATAGCACTTTTCTCGTTTGATGATTTTATGCTAGCTATCTTGCATGACTTCAAACAGAACTTGGAACTGCTAGCTCTTAATTGCCATGCAAAAGATTGTTGCCCTTTCCTCAGGGTAGGGCAAAACAACGGTGTCGTTCTCATTTATAACACTCACTTTCCACCTGTAAAGAGCAGCCTGATTGCTTTAATCATTCTTCTAAGGTCTGCAAAGACCTTTTCCCTCCAAGTTCCAAGTGATTATTATTTCATATGGGTTTTTCTATTTTTATCACCCCATCTTATCTTGCTTTTAAAGGAAAAAGCATGATTCCATAAATAAAAACCAAGGAAATGCTGAATTCTATTACAATAAAAGTCAACAGAATTCAAACTAATCTTAACACATACTGTATGTAGATAAGTGTCCCATATACATAGTGTTGGGGTCCTGCAGTGGAATGTAGTTTGGAATCTTACTATAGTCTGCAAGATTCTGTCTGTAGGTGAACAATAATAAAGAAAGTACTGTACTCAGAAATAACTCAACTGCCTAATTATAGATATACTCTGTGAATTGCTAGATTGGGCCATCTTAGCTCTCTTCCTGCCTATCTGACTTTCCAAGCTCCCTGCTTCCTTGCCCTCTGGAAAGCAGTCCCTCTTTCCTGGGACTCCAGATTATGTTCCATCACAGTTGTACTGCTCTCCTTAAATCATATATTCTTCTTTATATTGCATTGGTCACACACTCCATCTCAAATAGTACATCCAGTTTGGGCACCATCCTTTCAGAAGGATTCAGGCAAACTGGAAGAACTCCACAAAAGTGGACTAGAACCTAGTTCCTATAAAGAGAGACTGAAGGAGTGGGATATGCATAACCTTGAAGAGACAAGGGAAATTTATGAAAGCACTCTTCAAATATCTAAACAGATGTAAATACAGAAGAAAGCCAACATCTGTTGTTTCCAGAAGGAAGGACACAAATGGCCTTAGAACACAGGAAGAGAGACAATAGGTCTGTGGTAGGGGAAAAAAAACCCCAAAATAGGATTTTGATAGTGTTATCTAGATAAATAGTGGTTTCCATTTGTTGGATGTGTTCAAGAAGAATTAGCTATTTAATAGCTATTTGGAGATAGCTATCAAATTGGAAATGTTTTAATTTGGATTCCTACACAGATTAGGAGTTTAAATTTGATGGCCTAAATAGTCCTTTGCAACTATGTTTCGAAGATTCTATGAGGCCTGTGCTTATTATTATTTCTCACTTTAAGTTTTGGACAACACCAACAAAGAAAAATATCTTCAAAGAGGCATCTATTAGTTCTGAGTTAGTACTGATTTACTCAAACATGCTTCACAAATCTAAAATAGATTGAAAAATCCTCCCATTAAAAACATTGTGATTAGTGTAGGGTGTATTGTGATTGACACAATTTGGAACTGACTTTTTTCCAGTCAGAAAACAAATTGTTTTCTAAACTCAGTACAAAATTGAGGCCTATTGCCCTTCTAGAGAAATTATTCGTAGTATGATAGAATCTGAAGGCACCCTGTAGTCTTGAATTTCCACTGTCAGATCTTGCCCTGAGTTGTACCTAGTGATGACTGAATGTAGGGCATCTCAAATAGAAACATTGAGAAATACAAACTCAAATAAACTGTATAACAAGAGAATCATGAAATGTTTGGATGAAATAAGAAAAAATAAGAACAGCGGGAGTAACAGAACAAAGATTTCACAATAATATAAGCATATTAGGAATCAGTTGTAAACTTATATGGTTTTTACGGCTCAAGGGGAAGCATCAAGGGGAAAGAAATTCTTCAATCAAGTCATCTGAAAAATCTGTCTTGCTGTTCTGCACAACAAATATAGGACTAACTTATTTTAGACTCCAGATGGGCATTATGAAATCTCTCTAAAATGATTCCCTAAAATGTCTTTTCAATTTTCATCATTCATAATTGTATGTTTGCTTACAAAGGAGTTTTACTGAATCATGAGAAAGATACTTCAAGCAAATGTACATAGAATTCCAGCATATGTTCTTCTGACATTGCTATTTTAACTGATTGGCTATTTACTACTTATTAACACCATTGATTATTATTGGCATACTAGTATTTTATTACCAAAACAATTAAAACACCTCTCATATTTAAAACTGTATTTTAATTAACATCTGCTACAATGTTGGCATATTGTATTTCCAAAGACATTAGACAAAACAAGGTATCTAATATCTTCTGGCAATGTTTATGTAATTACTTTTAACTGGTTTTTGTTTATCACTATATTCTGACAGATTGAAAATGTATTTCAAGCTATTGATGAAAAGCTTCCTGCATGCTATATCAAATCTATATAAAGTAGGTTTTTAAAAATACAATTAGACATTTCAGCAAACAAAATAATGTCCTCTCCCACCCACCCCCAACCCCGTTCTTTAAACTAAATAGAATCTTTAGATTGGGTGGAAGAGATAGCATTGCGATAAATAAATTATAAACGATCAATTTTCTCCCCCAACTTTAGTAAAATACCAAAATTTGAAAGTTAGCCTTTGCCTTTAAGGGCAGAAGATGGAATGGTGCAAAGAAGTACCAAAATATTTTTATATTTACTTTTTCATTTAAACTCTCTTATAAAAATACCCTATCCAACCATATTTAAGTTCTACCTAATACTTCACTTGGTTGGAGATTGGGAGTATGAAGTCAAGTGGTCCCTGCTTCTTGTTAACAGAACAGTTGCTTTACTTTCTGGATAGCAAAGCATGTATAGAAGCCGATTGGCAAAGCCATTATTTAAGGCTCTTTGATTAAAAGGCTAAAATCTTTTGTCAAAATGGAGAGTGTCACTTCTGGACTTTTGCCATGGTGAGGCAGATTGAATTATTGACCTCATGGAGGCAGGCCATGGTTACCTGCAAAACCTAATGTTTTTCCTCTTTCAGACATCTACAGTTGCTGTGGCAGTATTACAGATACATACTTCTTTAGTTCCTAACACAATTAAATAAGGTAGGCAACTGTGCATATTTATTAAAAGCAGGTATCCCTTTTGATGCAGTTCTTAATTCAGTGCTGCTACAATTGTTGTAGTGAAACCAGTCAAGCCAAAAACAATTGGTTGTACTTCCGTCTGAATCCCATTAATGAAAGCAATCCAAATAATGTGGACCAACATTTGATGCATGTAGCTGTAGTAGAGATCAATAAAATTTTGATTGGAATTTAGCCTCCATCCATCAAGGAGTTTGCAAATCATTAAACTCCTTGGGGTGATTCTAGATATAAGTCATACTTAAGTAGACCCACTGAAATTAAGTCAGTTTTGATTAATTTATGTCAAAGTGATTTCAATAGGTTTTGGCTAAATATGACTATGTTTGCTTCTAGCTCATTATAATTATAGTTGCTTAGGCAGAAATATCACTATATATAAAAAACATAACTGAGTAAGAAAAGCAAAGATGAGATGATCCTATCTCAAAGTACTTATAAACTAATTTTCAAAATTAGGTAGAAAAAAATAAAGGAGTAAAGACTTGGAGGGGAAAAAAAGAAACAGGAAACATGTAAATCAATATAGTCTATAAAAGCTCTAGAACCACAATTTAATCAGCATTTCCTTCCTTTTTATTTTGTTTTATCTATTGTTTTATCCTTTGAATGGAAAATGGCAAATGTTCAAAAGGCAACAAAATGAAAACAGTTTAAGAAAAGGATGAAGAGATGAACATAATTGATTAGCAAGCACCAAGTTACCTGAATAGCATTAGTTACATTCCAACCAGCTTCCCAAGTAGTGATCAGTGTACTTTGAGCATTTTGTGTACGCACTTGGGATTCACAGTTTTGGTCTTGCACCTGTGCACCAAGCTCCAAAGAAAGGTCTACCACTTCGTCTTCTTCATCATGAATCCTATTCAGTCCATCCTGTCTGGCAAAATTCATTTTTTCTTCATCAGTAGAGAGGCAACCATTCCAACTCACCATGTTGAAAAAGACAGATTTTGTGCTCTTAAAGTGATTTGAAAGAGATGAAAACATTTGCTTTGTTTAAGCTACCCTGGTGTACCAGATGGCTGTAGTAATTATACTATTCTTGTTGGAATTAATTTTCCAGTAGTGCTGTCTTATTAGAATTTCTGGAAGATGTACTGAGATAAAGAAGATGCTACTGAATTCTTCATTAGTGGCAGTGCCAAAGGCTGCTCTAACAAGACTGTTTGCAACAATCCTCAGTGTGCTGCTCTCAATCCGGGAGAGTGAGAATCCTGAAAAACCAAGATGTCCAATTGAATTCCTCTCAGTTATGGTCATTGAGTCAAGCAGTCAATTGTCAATCAGTTAGTTACAAGTAGCTGGCAGAAAATACAGCTAGGTATTTATGCAAGGATTCATTGCTAAGAACTATCCCTCCATAATGTAATTGTAGTAATGTGTACTTTAAAAAAATGACAGATACTTGAAAAAGGTACTACAAAAAATATTTGACTGTATCCTAATAAAGCAGGTTCTCACTCACCCTGACTTATTTATTTATTTATTCGTTTGGCTTGGAAAACAACCACTAAATTTCAATCACCTTGCACAAAAACTTGTAAAAATAAATCACTTGTTAAAAGCTAGCTTCAGAAAGTGAAACTTTAGATAGGATTTTTTTTTTTTATCCAAATGTGAGAAATTTCCAGTTTGAACTTGGCTTAAATTTAAAATGGCTCTGAAGTGTGACTTTGCCCTGATAGATAAGGGATGGACCAAATGCAGTGGTGGGATTCAGCCAGTTCGCACCACTTCGGGAGAACCGGTTGTTAACTTTCTGGGCAGTTTGGCAAACTGGTTGTTGGAAGAAATCATTAGGGCGGAGAACCGGTTGTTAAGTTACTTGAATCCCACCACTGACCAAATGTATATTATGTTCTAGATTCTCAGGACTGTATACCACTGATAGGACAATGATTTTATGTAGAAAGTAGAGATGAAATGTGGGGTTCTTTGGTTTTTGTTTTGTTTTGGTTTTTATGTTTGATTCATTTACTAGGTTTGGTAAGCTGGTAGTTGTAAGCATAGAAGTTAAGAGAGGAAAAACTTGATTATTGGTTTGGGAAGAACTTAAAATATCCTAGAAGTAAAAAAAAAAAATGGACTCCTCAAAATTGCCATTAACAATGGAGTTTCATCACTTATGGGTTCAAAATTAAGTTAAGCCACATGCAATCAAGCAATTATGCCTTGTCCATTCTAACTATACATTGTATAGCCCATCCTACAGTGTTTATGAAGGGCTTTAAAACAACTTTCAATGTATTCACACAATATTTGTATATGACATTAAAGTATAAAGAAAGAAGAGACATCTTAGTACATACTCAAAAGTAATTTGACAGCCATCAAATGGGCATTATTTGGACTCGGTTATGGTCACAATTCAATTGCTCACAAGAAAATGATGGAGGAATTTTTTTTACATTGGCCAGGATATGTTGAGGAAAACTCTTCTTAAAAGAAACTGGGCAACATTTTTCTTATTTAGACAGCTTGCCACATTTTGTTTTCAACAGGTAATTCTTACACATCTTCTTTCCCTCAGGACCAGTCCTAGATTTATAAAGAGTAATGTATCTTAAGAAATCTCAGAGGTGGGTGAGGAAGGAGAAATATTCAGAGTTGAACTGTTATTTGCCATTCTGAATTGGGGTAATACCAACATAGTCTATATCAACATATTCCAGACATATTTTTAACTGGGGGTCCTTGGTGCTCTCTGAGGTTGGTTGTTTTATTGATTTATTGATTGATTATTGATTGGTTCGATTTATATGCCGCCCTTCTCCAGAAACTCAGTGCGGCTTACAATGTGTTAAACAATAGCCTTCATACTTTTGTATGTACAGTACCTGCTTAGCTGGGCTTTCAGGGGGCCCCAAGCAGTGTTCTTTTTTCATACAAAATCAGCTTATTGCCCCCACAATCCGGGTCCTCATTTTACCTACCTCAAAAGGATGGAAGGCTGAGTCAACCTTGAGCCTTACAGTAATTGCAGGCAGCTGGTGCTACTTAACAGCACTTTAGTCTGCTGCGCCACCAAGGCTGTTTTCTTGCAGACATCTGACTATCCAAACTAGGTAACATTTTCAGTACTGGTAAGAGTGGGGATTGCTTTCATTGTATATTCTACTGGCTTGCCCTGTCGGTGTTGGTGATTTTTTTTTTTAAAAGCATTTTGCCATTTCAACTGTTTATTCAAAAAACAGCACTATAACCCACTGCAAGTTGCTGACAAAGAATGCCATTTTAATATGTAATCAATCAAACATAAAAAGAACAACTGTGAAACTCTTGCTTCTGTGACAGTTTAGTTTTTCAGCCTAGTGGTCTTAAATCATTTTAAATCTATATCTCAATTCAATTTTTTAAAAAAGCTGCTAATGCCATATCTCTCCTGATTATACCCATCACATAGTAAGGGATTCAGCCAAGTGTTTTTCTTCCTGCCATATAAAACAACTGTATAATCCTTTATTAAGAATAAAAAAGAAAAAAAAACAGTGTGTTGCTAGAGGGGTTTTTTTTTCTGCTAACAGAAGAAAGCTAGGAGACATTTAACCTCAATTAGATTTACTTGTCATAGCATTCATGAGTAGGAAATACATAGCAATTAGGAGGAGGTGGAGACATCCTGGCAGCTACAAACTTTGCTGTTTTTCTCTCCATGCCATCGGAAGAAAAAAAAAATCCCTTCTGGTTAATCTCAAGGCCTCCTAATGCTTTTAGCAGATCATTGTTTAAGTTTAGGACTTTTAAAATGTTTTCATGTTTCATAAATTTTGGTCTTTTATTGTTCTTATTGGATGCTAATCTCACATGAGCAAATACTCAAAGAATAGCAAAATAGAATAATAGAATAACAAAGTTGGCAGGGACCTTGGGGCCCTTCTAGTCCAATCCTGCTCAAGCAGGAAACCCTATACCAGTAATGGCTAACCTTTTTTTCCTTGGGTGCCAAAAATGTGCGTGCGTGCATGATAGCATGCCTGTGTGTGCCCACACCCATAATGCAATGCCCCCTGCATGCCCCACCTCCCTGCGCATGTGCACGCAATCCCCCCCACGCTGCCCTGCCTCCCTGAGCAGGCACGTGCGACCCCCCCACGCCCCCCACCCCTGCACATGCGCGTGCAATCCCCCGCATCCTGTTTTGGGCCTAGCAGGCCACACTGAAGCCTCTGGAGGCCGGAAATGGTCTGTTTCCTGACTTCCAGTAGGCCCGTTTTTCGCCCTCCCAGAGCCTCCGCATGAGCCCTGTACTTACTTGGCATCCAAAACAGGCCGCATGGAGTCTCCTGAGAGGGGTGGGGTGGCATGGGCATGCACGCGCGTCTCCCACATGTGTGACAGAGACCTGAAAATCAGCTGGCTGGCAGGAGGTGCACGCGCATGCACAGTGCAGCTGACCTAGGGCGACGGCTCGCGTGTCCGGAGAAATGGCTCCGCGTGCCACCTGTGGCACGCGTGCCATAGGTTCGCCATCACGGCCCTATACCATTTCAGGCAAATGGTTATCCAATCTCTTCTTAAAAACTCTAGTATTGGAGCACCCACAGTTTCTGGAGGTAAGTCATTCCACTGTCAGGAAATTTCTCCTTACTTCTAAGTTGCTTCTCTATTGCTTCCATCTATCACTTCTTGTCCTGCCTTCTGGTCCTTTAGAGAATAGGTTGACCCCCTCTTCTTTCTGGCAACCCCTTAGATATTGGAACACTGCTATCATGATCACCCCTAGTCCCTCTTTTCATTAAACTAGACATACCCATCATATGTTTTAGCCTCCAGTCCCCTACTCATCGTCATTACTCTTCTCTGTGCTCTTTCTAGAGTCTCAACATCTTTTTTTTATATTGTGAGTAATCAGTAGTGTCTCAAAGAATGGTCCAGATGGTTTAGGATTTTCTAGATGCTAGAAAAAAAAGAGTTTAAAAGATAGATTCTGTGTAAGCTACAAAAACATTCCATGGGTATTACCAGAGGTTAAAGTTTCAAGCTTCCAACTGATAAACCCAAGCAAGCAAGCAGCATTGAGACGTTCTCATCTCTGAATGCAAAATTTTATTGAGTACATCATATCGGTACAAATTGAAAGCAAAAGCAACTCTAACTAATTCCCGTGGTTTTCATATAATTAAAAGAATAGAATCTCCCTCCTCCTATTAGTGTAAGTCACATTGTCCAATTAGATAGCCAGGTATTGTTATGGAAACTATCCAGGTCTTCGTTGCACATCTGGTTAGATGATCTTGGTTCCCACAGGATGATTTCCTCCAGAAGTTGCGAATGCTCCAACACAACATATTTTAAGAAGATATTAGATAATCATTTGTCTGAAGTGGTGTACGGTTTCCTGCCTAAGCAGGGGGTTGGACTAGAAGACCTCCAAGGTCCCTTCCAACTCTGTTATTCTATTCTATTTCTTGTTGCTGTCTGGAACTGGCATTCTAAAGGTGGCTCTCCCTCTCCCCTATTATTGTGGCAAGCTGAAAAATGGCAATAGCTGTGACATCAAAATGATGCTTTGAAGTTGATGTAAGGTCGTTTTGGGCAAATCAAGGGGGATAATAGCTGGAAATGTGTGTTGCACAAAACATGCTAAGCCCAAACATAGTTTATTTAGTTTTGACTTTGTGTGCTATATGAACTCTGCTAACCAAGGGGTTATAGTATTCAGTAAACCTTAGCTAAGTAAAGCAAAAACTTGTATAAACCAGCTCCATGAGATATATTTTTAAAGAGTTCTAGAATTAGCCTAAGAGGCAGTTTGGTATAGGATAAGGAAACAAGCTAGAAACCAGGAGATTGCAAATTTTAATTCTGTCAAAACCAGCTGGATGATCCTAGGCTGGTTCCACTTTCTCAGCCTTAGGAAAGAAGCAATGGCAAACAATTTCAGAACCATGGTGGCACAGTGTTAGAATGCAGTATTGCAGGCTGACTCTGCTAACTGCCAGCAGTTCAATCCTGATCAGCTCAAGGTTGACTCCGTCTTCCATCCTTCCAAGGTTAGTAAAATGAGGACCCAGATTGTTGGGAGCAATATGTTGACTCTGTAAACTGCTTAGACAGGGCTGTAAAGCACTATGAAACAGTTTATAAATCTAAGTGCTATTGCTATTTCTGAAATCTTGCCAAGAAAACTACAGCGGCTAATTCAGGTAGTTCCTAGGAGTCCATATTTAAGTCAATAGGCACAAAATAGGGCAAATAATAATTTTTAAAAGCTTGTGTTATGTCTAGCGTACCCAGACCAGTTTACTTAGGAGATCATTAAAATTCCATCTTTCTGTTTTAAGTCTTCAGAGAGAAATAAAATTCTAAGGACAAGAGAGCGGCTTAACTTTAAAAACAGGTTAATAAATCATAATATGGTTTACAGCAGGGATGTCAAACTTGATTTCCATTGAGGGCTGCATCAGGGATGCGTTTGACCTTGTGGGGCTGGGGGGCACTGTGCCCGGTGTGGGTGTGGCCAGCTTGACATCACTGCATTGGCTTCCTGCAGCCCTCTGCCAGCGAAAACGGAGCCTGGGCGAGATCTGTTTTTGCTGGCAGAGGCACTGTGGGCCGGTCCCTTGCTGTTTCCATAGCAGCTCTGTGGACCAGATCTAAGCACCCCGTGGGCCGCAGCCGGCCCGCGGACCTTGAGTTTGACACCCCTGGTTTACAGCATGGTGTGAAAACAAGGTTATATATTAGGTGACAATCAAAATATTGCAGCACAGATGTGAATGTCCATTTGATGCTGATGCAGCATCCGCATGGTCAAGTGATCAAAATTTGGGTGCTTGGTAACTGGTATGTATTTACAACAGTTGCAGGGTCCCGGGGTCATGTGAACGCCATTTGTGACCTTCCCAGCTAGCTTTCGGCAAACAAAGTCAATAGGGGAAGCCAGATTTGCTTAATGGCCACATGATTCACTTAACAACTGCAATGGTTTGCTTAACAGCTGTGACAAAAAAGATTCTAAAATTGGGCACAACTCACTTAACAACACAAATTTTGGTCTCAATTATCGCCGTAAGTAAAAGATTACCTATATTTCTATATTTTTTGCAAAATTTAAGTGTCAGGTTCCAAACAGAAGGAAATAAAAGGAGACAAACCTGGATGGCTGCTATCTTAGTTTAATCACTTCTTGGCACTCACTGACAATCACAGATGAAAATCTTGTTAGGGCTACTGCCCTGTGCTTCCCACCACCATTTATCCATTAGTTATCACCACCCAACCAATCACACACGCTGTTCCCTCCCATGTGACCTGGAAGTTGGCTTATGTTTAATTTTTGAGTATTTACAACCAGCATCTAAACAGTTAATCCACTTGTTATTTCCGGCTGGCCATGATGATGTCATCCCCCAATTATTCCCTCCCGTCAATCATATCAGTTCCTGGGAGGCTCGACTAAGCAGATGCTGGGCTGAAACAAGATTTGTGCATTCCTCCCCCCAAGAATGGCAGCTCCATGCCAACAGCACACTGGAGCTGACATTAAGGCTTCGCTGTACGTACTTGATACATACATACTTTTGTGGTGGGAATGTTGTTTTGACTATATAAATGACTCTCACAATCTGATGTTGAAACATGTAGAATATCCTGACAAAATAGCCTTAAAAGAAGTATAATTACTTGAACTTGTTATTAACTTTTTTTTTCATAATCAAATAAATGGCCAAACATTCTGATCAGCCTACTCAAAATTGTTTTGAAGGGGAAAAAATGACAGTGTAAATGAAAATCATGCTTAGAATATCTAGGAGCACATAAGAAAGAAACAAGTAAGAGTTAATCACATATATCTTTTGTCAGCAGGATATGAGATTCTTTATTAGCAATTAATTTATTAAGCATTTCTAAAGGAAGAAAAAAAGAAGGAACAAACAAGTGAGATTCTTGTGCTTTAGGAATTTGTGTCATCACACCTACTCAGCCGAAACAGATTTGAAGAATAAATATTTATTTTATTATTTCAGTCAATTTCTGTCTTTCTCGGAATAACTGCTTGATGAACTCTGTATTCCTTCATTACCTCAGTATCATCTTACTTTTCCTTCATCAGCTTTTTCCTAAATGTCAGTTTTGAACTTTCAGAGCAAGGGAGTGTGTCCAATTTCCGAGGGGCTGGTAACCTTGGCATAACTTGAGGTGCTTCAAAATTGCACAAAATAACCCTGTTTGCTGGTCAGTCCTTATTAAAAACTATGAAAACTAACAAACACTGGAGCACATCATTTGACATTCTTGCTAATCGGAGGTTTATAGCAAATAGGCATTCAACCTTGGTATTCACTGAGAATTATTATTTTTTAAATAGCCTTTCACTCCAGGAGCAGAAGGATTGTTCCTTTTTTAAGCAAATAATTCAAATAGTAATTATTTAATATTCCTTTTTTTTAATCCTTTCTGTATTACTATTGTTCATCTTCCATATAATTCCATGTTATCTGTTTTTTCAATATCCTTTAGATTTTTCTCCAACTAGTATGTTCTTGAAGTGATTATAATAAAGCCTTAAGAATTATAAACTCAGACAAAAGCACATTTATTGTAACATTCGGGACTATTGGGAAGTTAGTCTTATAGAGATGAATGTATCTTAGGTGGAAGTAACAATATATGGATTATTATTAGAAAACATGTGCCCTGCTGGGTTAACATTTTGGAAATATTCCCTTTCCTGAATTTAGAAACAGAATGACCAAGGGTAGGGTAAAAAGCATTAGGAGCAACTTTCTTCTGGTTTCTCCATTGAGTTTCCATATGGGAATCTGACAGGAGCATTGGAAATGAAATCTAACTAACCTAACCTAACCTAACCTAACCTAACCTAACCTAACCTAACCTTCCCAGCAGGCAGGAAAGTAGCTGCTGCTGGGTGAGAGAGGAAGTGAAGGATTGCAAAACTGGCTGAGAAACCATCATGGAATGTTGAAAATGAAGATCACATGCAGTGGTGGGTTTAATTTTTTTTTTACTACCGGTTCTGTGGGTGTGGCTTAATGGGCGTAGCAGGGGAAGGGTACTGTAAAATCTCCATTCTGTCCCCAATCCAGGGAAGGATACTGCAAAATCCCCATTTCCTCCCGATCAACTGGCACTTGACAGTCTGAGAACAGATGGGGGCGGGGCCAGTCAGAATTTTTACTACCGGTTCTCTGAACTACTCAAAATTTCCGCTACCGGTTCTCCAGAACTGGACAGAACCTGCTGAAACCCATCTCTGATCACATGACTGCAGAAGCAGCCCAGCAATGCAGCAAGCAGCCTTTAGCACTGAAGCAGTGGTGAGTTGCTACCAGTTCGCCACGCGAATCGGTAGCAGTGGCAGCAGGAGGCTCCACTTACCTGCCCAGATGTCATCAAATACACTCTGTGCATGCGCATGAGTGAAGTAAGCACGCACACACGAGGGAACCGCTAGCAAAGGTAAGTGAAACCCACCCCTGCATTGAAGCAACCACAACTTTCCTAATTTCATTCTCTCGGGAGTTATGGAATCCCAGATTTTGTGACTCTATAACATTCTATAAATTGAGGGACTTTGGTTCAAAAATGGTTGCCCTATGATGCACCATTTTGCTCAGTTAAAGGTCATGACAATAACCGTTTTAGTAACATATATGCATAATCGTATTCAGGGTTTGCATTGTCAGTCTTTATTTTTCAAATCCCTTGATATTATTCCACCTATGTTTTGAGGCTCCTTTTTCCTAACAGAAAAGTACACAGAGATCTTGATACTCTGTAAATATTGAAAATTCTGTAAAAAGCAAACTAGTCATATTCACTTCTCAGTGTGTATATTTATAAACTACCCCTACATTCTCCCAAAGATTTTAATCTTCTCCAGTCTAAATTCCTTCTATAGGTGTAGACTTTAACTCTAGCTTTTCCTAGCAAACATGACAATTGCATATTATGCTGAGGTCCACACATCTAGAGATGATCCCTCTTCAAGAAGATTTTGGCTAGTGTTGTCCCCTTTGCTGAGTTACATCTTTTTCAATAATAAAGTTATTAAAGTTGAACATTACTCCAGTTCTTGAGTTCCACATCTCTGTCTGATTATTCCTACTTTCCTTTAAAGTTTTCAGACATACCGTAGCTTAAATGCCATCCACATTTCACCCCTCTCCCGTTTTTGTTAAAAAAAAAAAAGAATTCTTCTAAACATGTAAAATGGCAATCTAAATGGCAATTTACAAGCCTCAGGTTATATATCACACCCTTGCTCTGGGCCCTGCACTGGCTTCTCATCAGCTTCTTAGTATAGTTCAAAGTGCTATTTTTTTCTACAGTTCCCTGCCTGCTAGGCACCAAAGTGTTTGCAGCATTGCCACTTCCAAACCCAGTCCACCTGCCTGACCTGTGCATCTCAGGAAGAAGTTCTGCAGATGCCCCCATGTCCACAAAATGTGTGAGACAAAGGTACTTACTTCTATTTACTAACACTGCCTACTCTATGGAACACCATCCCTTTCCAGAAGCTTTTGAAAACTGAGTGGACAGCTGGTGAGTGACAGAATGCCCAAATTGTCTGATTTGACTTATGTTTACAGTATGAGTTCATTGACTTTCTTTTAGTCCTATCATGGAAGTTATGATTTCTAAATGTCTTTATTTTGTTATTGCTATTAACAAAATAAAGACATTTATTATTATGCTGTTACTCTAGAATCTAGACCAACAAGAGTCTGGTTAATTGCAGTGGTGTAAATTGGATGGATGGATGGATAAAATCCTTTATTGTTGCTTTTTTTAATTCTGTGAAAAGTACAGTATTTTTAAATGTTATTTAAATCATAAATAATCTACATATATTTTAATCATTTTTTTCCAGTTCATTTCTCACTAAACTTTCAAAAACAATATTCATAAATATAAGTTTTCATCAAAGTTGTAGCCTGGAAGGAAAATTTAAACTGTTCCCTTTAAGAATGCTTCATCATGATCCTAACTAGACTATTTCTTGTTAAATAAATCCATTTAAATCAATATTACATCAAATCAGGTTCAGATGAAATTATATAAAAAAAGTTTTGGCATAAATTATAGGGATATTTTAAAATAATTTGCAGCCCTGCTTACAAGTTCATGCAAACACATGTTAAAGGTTGATCCCAGCTAAAGAAGAAAGGAATGTATTTTCCCATATAGACTAATAGGAATTGTGTTTCATGCTGGCATAATATGTTTGGTTTAGGCTTAATGAGTTGTATGAACTCAGTTACTATGGATGATAAACTACTACTTATAGTTTGGTATGCCATGTAAACCCAGAGAATTGCAGCTAATTTGATAAATCATTGTTAAACCATGTGTTAGCACAATATATGAACTCTTTGATTCTCTTTAAACTCTCTCTACCCTCACAAAATCAGAAAGCTTGTATGTTAACAGCATAATCTAGGTTTCAGTGTAAGGCTCTCCCAGTCTCTTAACTGAGCTCAAGTCAGCTTTACATTTCTTTAAGGATTAACAATGGCCCATAAAGATCAGAAGACTTAAATCTTTAGTAGGCATTTTATATAGGATTGACATTTTCAAACAAGGGCCCTGTATCTGACTCATTGAACCAAATGAAAACTGCTTATCATGAGCCTAGGAATACTCAATATTTTCACATGAATTATAAGACATGGAAGCTTGCTTTCTGCAGGTATATATGCCAGTGATTTAATATGGAAAAGAAATAGAAGGAAGTCAGGTCTTTGTTGTGATAAATGTATTTTAAAACCTTGTGCTTTTATGAAAAGCTTCTGAAGCATCTTTCTCATAATTTTAATTTTTATTCTTTCCAGAAGACATGCTTTCCACATTATAATTAATTTCTTCTGGGGTTATTTTCCCTCTGGCACTTACTATAGGTCTTCTGACATTGTAATTTCTTTTAAAAAAAATCTTTATTGAAGACTTTAAATGTACATGGCACTTTAGAAGTACATAAGAGAAATGTCCCTGCCCTGAAGAGCTTAAAGTCTCATTTCAGCAGACAACAATTAATGGGAAGACAATTTAATTCACAATGGTGGGAGGATAGGAAAGATGTCAACAAAGAGATCAGTATTTGAAGGTTTCTAGAGAGAAGTGGATTTTAAGCAGGGACATAAATGTGGAGGATAACTTTTGTCAGAATTGAAGGAAGCTATTCAAAGCCTGAGGGACAGCATGAAAGACCTGAATATCAAAGTAGCAAAGACAAAAGGGACAGTTTTTAAAAAAGAAACGTGGTCGCCCTAAGACTTGTAAAGGAGAAATGAGGACTGGCACAAGTGTAGGAATCTGAGAGAAGCTTTGATAAAACATTTACAGCTGTTAACTGTTAGGTAATGTATGAAATGTTACATCTGAAATATTATATCTGAATGGCGATGGCAATGATGATGATGATAATGAGGAGGAGGAGGAGGATCCACTAATATAAAACTTATTGCCATTGGCTGTTTTTCCAACATCACAGTTACTTTGTGATAAGGTACATCTATCTGGGTTCACACAGTGCACTAAGCTATAGTCTAGCACTAGTTTACAAACCACAAGCCAAACCAAATACTTTTATTGAATAGCATAATGTTGAAAGCTTTGAATGTTTCATCCTTATGAGATGAACTTAGGAAGCCAAAGCCAAAAGCTTAGATGAGTTCCATATATTTGCATATATGCATCACATATGTTATTTGTTATTTTTGACAGTTGTATGTAAAAAAACATGCTGAATACACACACTCAAGATATATTCATGGCTTTCCATATAAGGAAACTTACATACACATGAGCTACTTCTCAAGCATATATGAGCTACAGTATATGACTCTCACAAATAAGAAGAACAGACTCATCAAAGCATTTCAAGTTTCAAAAAATTAGCTAGCCTGTTGTCCAGGCCATCTTAAAAATATGTCTGTTGCATAATCATTAATCAGGGAAGATGAATGATTGACTATAGCATTCTTGTCTATTAAGCTACATCTAGAGCATATCTGTAGTAGGGAAGGAAGGGCATGGCTGAATTGCATTGTATACGTATCGGATGTTTCTTTAAGAACATCTTTTCTTTCAGTGAGAATGGCAACAGTCAAGGGAGGACAATGTGCAGACTGGTCCATGTGTTTCAAATAAGTAATGAATTATTCCATGGATGATCCTATACTGAGTATGTAATCTGGTCATGTGACCAAGATACTCAAAGGTGAATGACAGCTCTGGATATCTGCAGCATAAAATCAGCATTCTGGCAGCCCCAGAGTGTACATATCTTGTATTATATACTTTGCAGATTAACTTTAGACTGGGGTATGAAAAATAGAAGCCATGGAAGACCATTTTATTTGGACTGATGAAACTGAACTGCATCTTAAATATCCACTTATGTAAGCTATTAAAATTAGATGGTCTACCACAGAGGAGAGGGAGGGAAATTTGGTACATGCTACATCATAACGTAGTTTGGAGTGGGTTTACCAGTTTGCATGAATGATGCCATGAATTGTAAATGATAGTTCATGGCTTAGTGTATTGGGCAAATGCAATTAGTTGTATATTTTCAATAAACTATAATCAAATTAATATTGATTTTATGTAGAAAGTGAACCTAGTTGAGTCAGGAAAATTGTATTTTACAAAAGCAAATTATCCATAAACTGTACATTAATAAGTGTTTGTTGCCTGTAATTACTTGTAATGTTAGGTACTTTTTACCTACTTCTTTCTCCGCTAGTTCAACTAGAAAAAGAACAAACAAAGGGTTGCTAATTATTTGTGATTAGCTGGAGCCTAAGCAATCCAACACAGGATTAAAATCTAAGACTGCCACCATGTGGGTCAAGACAAAACAAAAACAAGTTTTATGAGTTACGCAATGATTCAGAAAGCTTTGTTCAGCTCATATAGCTAATTAAATCTGAGGCTGGAGACAAACAGAACTTACATGGAGGAATAGCAGGTGACTGACCAGCTGAACAATGGAGCTGAAAAATAGGGAATAGTTTTTCCCTAGTGAAAATGATTACAGTTAACTGCTCAGCTTTAGATAATATCAAACCACTTCAATGATTTAATAATGCTTTAAACAACAGCTATTACACTAATGAACATAAAAATGGGACATACTGCAGTATACTGTTAAGACAATTTGGTGGTTCTGTGAAATATGCCAGGGTAGAAATCTGTGTAAATAGGAAATCTACAACTAAGATGAATAATAATGCTATTAATATTGCAAATTGAATATGATGTGACATAGCATTAACTGTTCAAAGTTACTAAACTTGCATTATAAAAATCTTTCATTCATCCACACAATACAATACTTTTATTTATTTACTTATCTTTTTGTGTTCCTAGAATTGTTTCATTTGTCCTGGAATCATACAGTTGGGAAACACTATTTTGGTCGCTGTTTCTCAACCTCAGCAAATTTAAGATGAGAGGACTTCATCTCCCAGAAAACCCCACTCAGCATGCTGACTGGGGAATTCTGGAAATTGAAGTCTTCCTATCTTAATGCTGTTGAGGTTGAGAAACACCGATTTAGACCATTAGGTCCAATCCCATACTCAGTGCAGGAATCCAGATGAATCTATCACAGCCAGATGGCTGCCTAGCTTCTGCTTCAATGCATAGATCAGGGGTCCCCAAACTCCAGCTGGCTGGAGAATTCTGGGAGTTGAAGTCCACACATCTTAAAGCTGCCAAATTTGAAGACCTATGGCATAGATACTGTCAGGTATTTATCCTTTTGCCTTGTCAGATAATAGGGCAGGGCAATTTGATCAGGAGTAGATCAAACCCGTTTACCTCCCATCAGACCAACATAAGATAGGCTTTTTTATTTACTTGAGAACAAGTTCCCATAAAATGAACTGTATGAATGAACTATATGCTGTTTATCAGTGAAGGAAAGAGACTGTACAGTTAGTCCTCAATTTACAACCAGTGGTGGTATTCAGGGGTGGGTTCTAAAATTTTTTTACTACCAGTTCTATGGGCGTGGCTTATTTTGCGGGCATAGTTTGATGGTCATGTGACAAGCAATTCTTTAGGATTTAGCAAAGGTACTGGTCTACCAGGCTTTTAATTGCTTGCAGAGCCATATCGGTCTACCCATTTGTTTTTGGAGCATACTGATCTACCCGCTTGTTTTTGGAGTGTTCCGGTCTACCCATTTATTTTTGGAGCACACTGGTCTACCACGACACTGCCTTTTACTGCTGATCAGCTATAGGGCGGCCCTTTGAAGTGTGCAGCAAGAGTTTAAACAGTTTTTTGCCACTCTGCCACCACCAAGAGCATCGAAAACCACTTGGCAGCTTGGCCTCAATTGCCTATCTACCACCACCGAGCAGTTTACAAGGAGCGGATCAGTTCTAGCCGATCAGTTGGGAGGCTTCTTGGCTTCTCAATTTAAAGCTAAGGTGTCTTAGTTTTTTTCCCTCTTCTTTGTCAAGTGAGCCCTGATTTTTTCCTTCTAGATGATTAGCTAGGATTTAGGAGGCAGCGAATAGATTGGGGGCGGAGCCAGGCAGAGGTGGTATTTACCGGTTCTCCGAAGTACTCAAAATTTCTACTACTGGTTCACAAGAACCGGGGAGAACCGGTAGCAACCCACCACTGGTGGTATTCACTTACCTTCGCTACTGATTTGAAAGTGGGGGTGCACATGCCACCTCTGCGCATGCACAGGACCTTCTGCGCATGCGTAGAGCATCAAAAATGGGATGTGATGACGTCCAGGAGGGTGGGAGGAGCCTCCTGCAGCCGTCGCTATCGGTTCGCCCGAATTGATAGAACTGGCTGAATACCACCACTGCTTACAACCATTTATTTAGTGACTATTTGAAGTTACAACCCACTAGAAAAAGTAACTTATGACCATTTTTCACACTTATCCTCCCCATGGTCACATGGTCCAAATTGAGACCTTTGGCAACTGGCATGTATTTATGACAGTTGCAGTGTCCCAGGGACACGTGAGACCTTTCAACACTTTTGAGACGAAGTCAATGGGAAGCCAGATTCACTTAACAACAATGTTACTAACTTAACAGCTTCAGTGATTCACTTAACAACTGTGGCAAGAAAGGTCATAAAATGGGGGAAATCTCACTTAATGGTCTTGCTTAGCAATGAAAATTTTGACACAGGGTTGTGGTGATCATAAGTTGAAACTACCTGTGTGACACTATAAGGAGTGATCTATTATACTTATGTTTATTTATATCCTTTTGTTTTGTTTTTACAAATCCCTCAAGGAGGTGAAATTAATATATTAATATAAAAAATGTTGACAACGTATTTATTTTAAAGTTGGTGGGAAAGAGAAAAACATACAGGCAAACAAGGCCTGGAGACGAATTGAGGTTTTGGTAGACTTTCCCATAATTTAAGAACTCTGAGAATTAGAGGTAGTGTCATGCCCCTGTCGGAGTCTGAATCCAAAGGGGAAGAGGAACAGCTGACAGAGAATGAGAGAGTGGATTCATTGGCTGTGGAAGAAAATGGGGAAGTGCAAAGTCAGGCTGGGCAGAGCAGGGGAGAGGTAGAACAAGGTAGAGGAGGTTCAGATGAAGATCAAGGCCCACCCCCTCCTCATCCTAGGCAGCGCAGGGAGGAACGGAGAAGAGAGCAACGTGGATTGTGTGGCTGATGAGGGAGGAAAGGGACCCGATCCTCTTTACAAGGCACAGCTGCTGATGGAGTTTAAAAGTAGAGGCAAATGGGAAGACTGGTTGTCGGGAACAAACATTGAATTCATCTGGTGCTTATCTGAGTTCCTGGCATCCTCCCGACTGGTCTGATTTACTGCCGTGCTACTTCACTTCTGGAATTCCCTATTTTGCTTGCCTCCCAGATTAATTACCTTGTCTTGCCTTGTTGGATTTTTAGTTGAAATTTTCTGTTTACAACATTTGGGACTGAAGTATTGTCAGCCAAAGACTATTACAGGTTGGTGGAAGAGCTCTCTCCAGAGTTGAAAGGGACATTGGGGGTACAGTTGGTGATAATAAAGGGACTCATATCGGTTCTCTGGCTGTGTTGCCTTTGTGTCACACCCCGGGTCATCACAGGTGGTATTCAGCCGGTTCGCACTGGTTCAGGTGAATCAATAAGGCGATGGCGGATGGGCCCGCTCACCTGCCACGGCTCCAAGTCATGCTATTTAGACATGCTTTCGAGGCCGGGCGCATGCGTGGAAGGCATGCGAGCGAGCAAAGCGCATGCGCGGAAGGCCGGGTGCATGCGTGAACAGCACGTGTGCAGCGAACTGGTGACAAAGGTAAGTAAAACCCACCCCTGCTAAGAATGTATAAAATGAAGTAACTCCAAAGATCAGCTGGCTTTCCCTCTCCCCAGGTAAATACTACGAATAAATCAGGGGTGGGTTCTACTTACCTTTACTACTGGTTCGCAACAGGATCACATGCGTGAGGGAAGCGAGTGTGCGTGCCTTGCTTCTGCGCATGTGCAGATTGCCACTGACAACATCCGGGGTGGGGGCCAGAGCCTCCCGCCAGTTTTACTACCGGTTCTTATGAACCGGTCTGAACTGGTGGCAACCCACCACTGGAATAAATACTGCATCACACACACATGCTATTATAAGGAATTTGTAAAGGGAAATCTTCTATGCTGCCTTGCATGGCCTGAGATGTGGCATTCTGGAAAATTCTAAGGGGAGAGAAGTCAACCTAGGATTAATTAAAGATCTTTATTCAAAAGGTTGAAACTGCAAGTGTTTCTCGTTCCATGGGGAACAGTAAGTTAACCCTCTGACTGAGATAGAAAGCCTTGACTTTTCCAAGAGGTCATAAGACCTTTTCAGCACCTGCTGAAAGCTATCGGGCCTTATTAAAAAGATCCTGCAAGGCTATTTCTGAGAACAATCCATAATAATCCAAGAAAAAAATGTAGCCCAGTTTATAAGCATTATAATGCCGGAGAAGTCTTGTATGAAAGTAAAAAAAAAATGGAAAATAGCTTTGGAGTTTGGACTTTTTTTTTTTAATTATCAGAGTATCTTGCTACTGCAGTAATAATAGCAAATCATCTCTGTGCTGCTTTTATACAAATAATTGCTTAGAAACAAATGCAGATCAGAGTTTGTCCTTCATTGCTCCGGGATGACAAGTTCTACTGCAGATATAATCCATCAGAAAGCATTACCTACAAAGATACAATAACAAATAGTGTTCACTACACCTTTCTAGCAAACTGCTGCATCTAGTGTAGAATGAAGTATACATTAAAACTAGATATGCTACATCAGCTCCCTAGAGTTTTAATACAAAAAAAAAGCGGGAGGGAGGACAATTTACACAGATATCCCTTATTTGGTGAAAACGTGAGCATCAATAAACTTTCATCATAAAAGAACAGATGAACTAACCAAAATGCAGAAAGTGCAGTGAAACATATTTTTTTGCAGAATGTAAACCCTATTCCATTACTGTAGCGTTGGTGGTTGATTTATGAGTTAACTATTATTCATTAAAATGCACCAGTACAAGTATGCAAATCACTTGAAAGACTGACACCATTTAGACGTAAAGTCAACGTCCAAAATTTGGAGACAATCAATACAGAAATATAGATGCTAATTCTCTGAGTGAACTTCATAAATCTTGGAAAAGAAATAGATTTCTCTCTCTCTCTCTCTCTCTCTCTCTCTCTCTCTCTCTCTCTCTCTCTCTCTCTCTCTCTCTCTCTCTCTCTCTCTCTCTCTCTCTCTCTCTCTCTCTCTCTCTCACACACACACACACACACACACACACACACACACACTTTATTTTTGGAATTACCAAAAGATGCTGACAAGTTGCATATAGATTCTGTGGAAGCTTTAAAAAATCATTTGGAATAAGCCATAGCCTCCCAACCATCCTCTTTTTTTCCCTGGTAGCCATTTTGTGGGTCTGTAAGATAGGAATGTGCAACTTCTGTCAGATCAAAAGCCACATCAGGGTTTATGTCAACTGCATTTGAAAAATAGGGTTACTATCTATTTTGCAAAGGGGTTCAGAAGTGAACTGGATATCTTCAGCTTCTGCAAAACTTGCCCCTTAACCTCCTATCCAAAACATGCAAAATGGGAAGCAAAAGGGAAGGGAAGTGGACAGACACATAGAGCACAATAAAGGAGAATATTTGTAGCTCAGGGTTGAAATGAGCACCAAGCATCGGAGAGCACCAAGGACCTGCATAGAGCACAGCTGCGCGAGCTGTCATGGGTGCACCTAGATACACCCACATTATACCAATTCTCCGCGAGCTGCACTAGCTCCCTATTGGTCTCCGGGTACAATTCAAGGTGTTGGTTATTACCTTTAAAGCCCTACATGGCTCAGGGTCAGGCTATCTTCGAGACTGCCTTCTACCGCATAGCTCCCAGCGACCGGTAAGATTCCACAGAGTTGGTCTCCTCCGGGTCCTGTCAGCTAAACAATGTCGGCTGGCGGGCCCACGGGGGAGGGCCTTCTCTGTGGCTGCCCCGGCTCTCTGGAACCAGTTACCTCCTGAGATCCGGACTACCCCCACCCTATTGGCCTTCCGGAAAGCGGTGAAGACCTGGCTTTTCCGGCAGGCCTGGGGCCTGCCTGTTGATCTCGCTGTTGCAATCTTGCGAAATCCGGCCATGAATGGTATGCATGGGCTTTTAATGTTTTTAAAATGTTTTTATAATGTTTTTAATAATTTTTTATATTCATTGTCGCATTACTTTTGTTGTCGCACAGAGTCCCTTGGGAGTTGGGTGGCATAGAAATGTGATAAATTAAATTAAATTAAATTAAATTAAATTAAATTAAATTAAATTAAATTAAATTAAATTAAATTAAATTAAATTAAATTAAATTAAATTAAATTAGTACACTCCAATTTTAGGCTTTTTGTGTAATCCAGGTTAAAACTCTAACACTTCACTGATAACAGCGCTTGCAATCAGTATGGCATCTTAAGGATAAATTCCTTTATTATTTTACAGACCCTCGTGCCGATTAACCTTTTTTATTTTATTTATTATTTAGTAGATTTTTATCCTGTCTTCATTACTTTATAAGTGACTCAAAGCAGCAAACATACCTTCCTCTTATTTTCCTCATAACAACCTTGGGAGGTGGGTTGGGAGGGAGAGAGTGGGCCAAACTCACTCAGTCAGTTTTTCATGCCTAAGGCAAGACTAGAACTCACACTCTCCTGGCTTCTAGACCAGCACCTTAACCAGTACACGATACTGACTCATTAGGAGATGGAAGGGGTGGGGAAGCAATTGTTAGGCCAGTTTAGCACTGCAAAATTTCATAATTGCAGTCTTGGATCTCTTTTTCCAGGCAGAGAAGTGTGACAAATTACACAATGAAATTCACTCTCCTGAAAAAGCCTTTCCAAACAGAACTTGAATGTTTACACATCTGAGTTTGTATCCATCTCAGGATACTAAGAGTCACACACACACACACACACACACACATATACACAAATTCACTGAACCCTATAGGTTGGGGCCTGGACCATGATACTCCCCAAATACTCACTTATTAGACATCATCATAAAATACTTGACAAGGAAGGATGTAGTTCAATAAAGAATGGACATCATTGCTGATAATGTACTAATGAGCCTGGAGAACTAGCTAGTGACAACAACTGTGTCATTTTTGAGAAAAAGTTAAAACAAAGGAAAGCTCTGTAATAAAAGCTTTTCCTTCTGGCTTTTTATCATATAGCTTCTCATCTCTTCCTTGTCTGAAATTCAAACTCATCTGAAAGTCTGGAAGTTGTTGTGGTAGATTTTTCTTGTATGTTCTGTAGATTTAATTTCCCCAGCTTTGCTGTAAAGACAGCAGGAAAGAGCTCCTAATTAGGTGGTGGACAGCTTCTTCTGACAACTGTTTCCTGGCTTATTTGCTATTTTTGCCTTGTTCTGCTCTTTTCTGAACATCTCCTGACTTGCATTACAAGCAGTCCCTATTTAATGACTACTTGTTCTATAACTATTCAAATTTTCAGCATTGAAATTTGAACATGGCTGGTCGTCAAAATTCTGGTTACCCGAGTACCCACATGATGAGCTCTCACTTACAGTAGCAGAATCCCGTGGTCATATGAGTATGATCTTCCCTGGCAGAATTCCAATGGGTCAATGCATTCCACTGGCATCGTGGTGGCACCCTGATTAGAATGCAGTATTGCATGATAATTCAGATCACTGCCAGGAGTTCAGTCCTCACCGGCTCAAGGTTGACTCAGTCTTCCATCCTTACGAGGTTGGTAAAATGAGGACCCAGATTGTTGGGGGCAATATGCTGACTCTGTAAACCACTTAGAGAGGGCGGTAAAACACTGTGAAGAGGTATATAAATCTAAGTGCTATTGCTAAGTGCTAATGTTATTTTGCTCATGGAAGGCTGTTGTGGGAAAAAATAGGAGGTACATGTTGCTTGGAGTTATACAAAAATAAAAGCGGAATATAAATCTAGAAGTCTGGATTATTTGTGTCAACATCTTTTAAAACATAGCAGTATAGTTCTTATTTTGGAGATGAAATGTTTAATTACAGTGGAAAAACCAAATTGACCATTAAGTATATTTTCTAACTGTCCTCTTATATACTTGAAATTTCATTTGTTAAAAAAAACTAAAATGAAATAATGCACCAGTCTGTTGTTACTAAGAGCTTAAAAAGAAATTGTGAAGCAGATTGATATTAGCTTTCAATAAATAATGGAGTAATGAAAATATTGCACATATCAACTTGTGCTTTTAGCACTAGATGGTTCATTTTATTATTCAGAAGAGAATGCAAATGTCTTCAGTTAATTAAGGAAGATAAATTAATTCTGAGTATTAATTATACACCACCTATGTTACCTATATTACAGTCCCTATACAGAACAATGATTTTTCACTTGAGGCATATCAATTATTAGCAACTTCTCTCCAAACCAGATATAACATGCTTTGTAAATTATAAATAAATTGCTCCCACTTTCTTAATTTTTTTATTCTAAATCAGCCCTGAACATTATCTATTTATCTATCTATCTATCTATCTATCTATCTATCTATCTATCTTCTATCTATCTATCTCTTATCTATCTTCTATCTATCTCTCATCTATCTATCTTCTATCTATCTATCTCTCATCTATCTTCTATCTATCTTTTATTTAGCTATCTAACTATCTATCTCTCATTTATCTATCTTCTATCTTTATCTATCTATCTATCTATCTATCTATCTATCTATCTATCTACCTACCTACCTACCTATTTATCTACCATATATCTCACAGTTGTGTTTGGAAGATTGTTCAGTCCCTAGCAAAGGGAGCAAACACAAAGCCAACTATCTGTATAAACATAAGGCTAAAAAGAAGAGAGCTGTATAAGTTGTAAACAAGAACAGCTGGAGTACAGACTATTTTGCAATACAGTTTGATACTAAGACAATGAGCCTATTGTTCATTAGAACACAGTGCGTGATTTAAAGCATCAAGATATCAAGAACCATTTGAAGTAAATATACAACATGGAGATTTGTGCATATTAAGCATTTATTTTTTTTAAGGAACATATTCTAATTTGTTATGATCCCTCTCAGGCAATGAATGACCTTTCTCCAGTGGCAAACAACTGTAGGTTGTTCACTTTCTGATACATCTTAAATAAAGATCCACTTCAGGTTTTTTGCAAAAGTTGTTCTAGCTGATTCTTTCTCTTAGCCAGATTGGCCGTTATTTTTATTTGTTCTATTTTCTGTAAGCATGATGCTCTGGCAAGAAATATATGTGATAGAAAGCCTATTCTGGTCTATACATTGTAATTTTGGGGAGAATAGGAGATGGCAGGGAAGGCTAAAGGCAATTTTTATGTATGAAGTTAGAATTGTGTTTTATTTATTAATTAATTAAAAGATGCTTCTAGGTCTGATATGAGACAAAACAGCCCATTCTCGGTAGCTTTCAACCTTCATAGAACATCTAGCAATATCCAATGAACTTCCCATTAGCAATGTAATGCATAACAAAAGCTAAATAATTGAAATATAACTAAATGCAGATGTTATAATCAATTGTGCACTCGAATAATTTCCATCAAACAAAGCCATAAATTCATGTGATCAATTTTAGATTTCTAATATAATAACTACAGCAGACATTACTAAGTACAGACCTGTTGAACGTGGTCCTCTGATCAAATTCAACAATGCAGATAAAACTGCTGTCAGGTTAATAGTTTTGCCAGGAGCAGAGGATACAAAAATGTATGAAATTATGGCTGATACTGAGAGAAATGGACAGTTAAAGAGTGTTTTTTTCTCCTCTTGTTGTAAGATTTAATGGTGGCTGTCAAAGGGGTTAGATACATTCACTATAGATAAGTGTATTAGCTAGCAATTAGATGAATATAGACAGAATGCTCCTGTATGTAATGTATTCAGCAAACAAAAGTACTATTGAGTACTATTATTATCATCTGGTGGACTTTCCAGAAACATCTGGCTATTGGAAATATCATACAGCTTAGCAACACTTGAATATGACCAATGAGGGCAATTGCTATTTAAGATATGGTATATAAAACCATAAAATTAAATTAATAAGCATGATGAAGTAAAATTAATACCCTGTTTTCCCCAAAATAAGACATCCCCTGATAATAAGCCCAATTGGGCTTTTGAGTGCATGGCAATAAGGCCAAGCGCTTATTTCAGGGTTCAGAAAAATATAAGACAGGATCTTATTTTCGGGGAAACATGGTAGACCCAAAGAAAGTGCACCTTCTGAAGAAAATGACTGTATACCTATCATGGCCCCTTCAGATGGGGCTTTATGAAAGTGAAAAATCTGGAGAAAACAGGGTCTAACTCTGAGGAATTGACATGACTTACTTTATTCGTGTCTGAAACATCTGCAAATTATAGACATGCCTTGTTTCTCCCAAAATAAGACATCCCCTGATAATAAGCCCAATCAGGTTTTTGAACGCATGGCAATAAGGCCAAGCGCTTATTTCAGTGTTCAAAAAAATATAAGACAGGGTCTTATTTTCGGGAAAACATGTTATAACGATCAACACTGAGAGAATAGAATATGTCATAGAATTTTATAGCATGTGTAAAAATTATGTGGAATAAATATTAAAACTAAATGACATTTGCCCAGTATCGGGCCATGTCCACACATTTTCTCTCACCATGTCATCTTCCTCCATACATATTGCATGTGTGAGATGGATTGTTCTTCTTCCCATTCAAACAGAGTATCTTCTATAGGGAATGCCCATTTTCTTAGATTGTCCTTTGATCTTCCTTACCCCAGCACACAGTCTGTTTAACACAGTCTGCCATGATTGATCCTGCAGTTCTAGAAGTAGACAGCAATCTATATACCCCAGCTGTACTGCCCCAAAAACCAGAAAGGTAGGAAAATTCCAAGTACTTGGCAGAACACTTTAAGAATAGCGGCATGCCATGGAGTAGGTGGTTTTATTGAAGTAGGTTGTTGGAAAGGTGTAGTAAAAAAAAAATGTGCATGCTATCCATCAATATATGCCTCAGCTTCCACATTCATTGTACGTGCAGTCTCGGTGTTTCAGAAGACTGAATAAATACATTTATAATAGGGCACTTTTCAGGCTGCATATTAACTTACTCAAACTGCAGTAATTTTTCTATTAAGAGACTGGATAGATGGGATCTCACATGTGACAATTTTTCATTCTAAATCCTTTCCCCATACCTGCTATTAAAACGGAGTGAATGTTTTCTAAGGAGGTGGTATCAATCCAGAATAACCTTTTAATACACTTAGTGATGCTCATTGTTCACGGAACATAAAAACCTTCTATAGCCAACTATGCTAGCTCTAACCTCGCATAAATGGCATCTTCTTACATAGAGACATCAATAGATTTGCTAAATAATTCTTTTGAATGGGTTTTACAGAAGCTCTGATGAGTTTTAATTTTTACCAACTGATATCAGAGGTAAGAAAAACATTTAAGATTTCACACAGTTGTCACATTGAATAAAGCCAACAAGCAGACCGTGAAGCCTAATTATTTATAAATGGAAGTGATAAAATGCAAAACAAATTTGAATGTAAAGCTTGCTTCATTGTGCAGTCGTTGAATCCTTGCATAGTTTGGAGTACTTGGACTACAGTTATGATTTCATGCTCAATTATCATCAGATTCTAGAATTAGTTGATGTGGGTTGTTGGCATCTGATTACATTGCAGAGATTGTGGGCAGACATAGTTCACTATTCTATCTTTGCATACAAATTACATAGATTACCAATTGTCCCATAGACACCTATTATAATTATTCTTTACAGAAGCATTTAAAAAGGCAGATCTGAGAAATACTATGAAGAGCTTTATTGTTTTGTTGACAATAAAAACCTCTAGTTTAATAACACAACAGCCTCTATTTATCTATCAGCACTCTGCTGTTAATGATATAAATACCATCAAATTGCTACCATAATTTTCACTTTACACATGAATAATCAATTTCTTAGACGTAATCCAGTCAGCGTAACAACCTGTTTTATTTATTTCAATAGCCAACCCTGATCTTTCGCTAAATGTTACATCTGCTCTTGCAAAACCCTAATCTGTTTCTTTGTTATATATAGCAATGTTCTTTCATGCTTTCAGTACTTTTGATTCTGACTCCTTTTCAAAAGAGACATTTAGTCCTGTAGTCAATGGAAGTGCCCTCTTATGATTAACTATATCATCACTAATGTATACAATATACAATTCTTATTGTTTTGGGTTTTTCTGTTGCTTGATCAAGTTCCCATACAGTAACTGCCCTCTGGAATATTTTATCCTTGGAGATGTGGCTGGTTCTGATTCTCCTAGCATTCTGAAGAACTTTTAAATATGGCTACATTCTCTCTTTCTTTTTTTAAAAAAAATATTTTTTATTAAAAAGTTTTTAACAATTTTCCTCTTTGCAACAGTTCCGTATCGGTATACATCATCCATGTGTCTGTTTTTCCCTTTACATCTATATATCTATACATGTGGTTCCATTATCATTTATACATACTAATATATTAATATACTGATTTATAAACATACATTTTATGTCATTATACAGATTTATTACTATTTTTTAACTCCCAAGTCTTTCTTATTTTATATTTTCTTGACCATTACACCTATCCTCTAACCATTTGTACCATACATTCCATACCAAATAGTACTCCATTTCTTTATCTTTTATTTCTTTTGTCAGTCTATCCATCTCAGCACACTCCAGCACTTTTCTTATCACACTTTCCTCTGATGGTATAGTATTATTTTCCCAGTTTTGTGCATACACAATTCTGGCTATGGTTATGACATGTAATATGAAGTATTGTGTTTTTTATCATAATTTCCTGTAAGTATGTCTAATAGAAATAATTCCGGTTTCAGTTCTATTTGCCGTTTAATTATCTCCTCAAGCCACTTTCTTATTCTAATTCAATATTTTTTTGCTATGGCTACATTCTCAAGTGTAATAGTTAGGAAGTTAAGAAGCCTATTCCTTTAGTGCTTGTTGTTGCCCTCAGTGGCTACTCTGTATATTGTTATCAACAGTCTCAAAGGTGCTTTTTCAGGAGGCAACTTGGACTTTCTTGTTTTTTCCTTTTGAAAACATTTTGCTTCTCATCCAAGAAGCTTCTTCAGCTCTGGCAGGATAATGGGGAATGGAAGGATTTATAGTCCTTGCAGAGAGTTGGTCAACTGCATCCTTTTAGAGGGTTGTTGAAGCACTTGGACCCTCTAAACGACCCTCTAAAAAGATGCAGATGACCAACTGTCTTCAAGGAATATGAATCTTTCCATTCCCCATTATCCTGCCAGAGCTGAAGAAGCTTCTTGGATAAGAAGCAAAAAGTCTTCAAAAGGAAAAAAAAAAAAAAAAGCAAGAAAGCCCAGTTGCCTCCTGAAACAGCACCTTTGGGACAATCATGACCGGGATGGCTGAGGATCTCTACAGATTGTTATCAGCTCTTTTTTGTTATTGTTGTTGATCTATTTCTATTGAGTTTTAATTTTGTTAGCCATCCAAAGTTGCCGTTGTAAGATGGGAAAATACACAAACAAACAAACCTACTTTGCAGAATATTCACATTATCTTTTCCTTATAATATTATTGTGTGTGTGGGTGTGCGGGGGGTTGTTTTCCATCTCAATTGTTTTTTTCACATTCCCTTGAAAATATAACAAAATGTCATGTGTGGTCTTGATTTTAAGTGTCTACGCCTTAAAAGTCAGTTGATGATTTACAAGATTTAGAGGCTGCACTACAATTCTGGGTGGCTTACAAATAAAAGAAAAAAAGAAAAAAAATATCCATGCCTCTGGATAAATACATTTCCTATAACAGAAATAAAGGTTGTATAGGCACTGTTCTCCAACATCTGGGAGAACAGCCAAGTTTTTAAAAGATTTATGGAACATCAGCTGTGTGGGAGCCACACACATCTCTAGATTGACCACAGCTAATGAATTATTTCCATATGTCAAAAGCTAGGTTATAAATCTGACTTAACTTTGACTTTTAAAACATTATTTTTACTGTTCGCATTAGACAATCATTGGTTTAAGCTTAAGGATAGGAAGTAGTATGTACAAAACCTCATCACTGCACAAATCGTCAAAGTTTAGTTTGAACTAAACTGAGAATCACTATTACTTCTAAAATATCAAGTAAATACGACGTACTCTGTATAATAGCAGCATTACTTACATAATTTTCCAAGTAATATACCCTTTGTATAGTAGTCAATCAGAACAGGATACTCCTTACTTTGAAATTCAGATATATCCATTGTTATTTTCTGCCATGGGACCTAATGGCAGAATTTTTCCATGTTTTTCACCAGTTTCTTGATATTTTTATTTATGTAAGTTTGATGTATTATTCATGCTTAAGCTATGAATTTGAGCACAAATACCTGATAGTAAATTGTATCCCTAGCCCTCCTCTTACATGCTTCTGTTCCTAAATTATTCTCATGAACTTTGTTCTTAATTTCTATGGCACTGCTGTATAATTACTCTTTAGAACTGAGTGCTCGTAAGTATTTTGTTCTTCTGTAAAATTCCTGTGAGGTTCATCTGTTCATTAAAGTTCATCCTTTCATCAAAGTTCATCTGTAGCATTCTTGTTCTTTTTCTGAAGTCAGCATTTCAAAATAAAATCATTCAAGGGTTAGGAAATACCCTCCAACACAGCCTTAAAAGTCTCTCAATTTAAAATCTTAGAAATCTACAAATATTACATTTTTATTTTTTTTTATTTTTTTGCTTTTAATTTATATGCTGCCCTTCTCCGGAGACTCAGGGTGGCTTACAATGCATTAAGCAATAGCCTTCATACTTTTGTATATTTATACAAAGTCAGCTTATTGCCCCCACAATCTGGGTCCTCATTTCATCTACCTTTGAAAGGATGGAAGCTGAATCAACCTTGAGCCTGGTGGGATTTGAACTTGCAGTAATTGCAAGCAGGAGATGTTAATAACAGTGCTTTAGTCCACTGTACTAAACGAAATACTCTGCTAATTCAACTTTGCTAGTAAGAACTGACATTATGTCAACAGCCTAATTTTTTTCTTGCTCTATGAATAATTTGTACCTGGTATTTCTGCAAATTTAACAACCATATTTAAATCCTAGGAGTTGCACTATACATTGACTTTTTAAAAATGACTTCAAAGGTCTTCATTTGTCTCTATTTGCGCAATCTTTCTATAATGAACTGATGAATTTTCAACAATTTCCCCAGTTTTCAACGTTACCTTTAAATACCAACTTCTCTGGAGGATTCAGCTGATCTGTCTCAGCTCTCCATTCCAAACATTTCTGACACCATATTATGTTTATTTAGACAAGCATGAAAACTGGCAGATCCAACAAATAACAGGGACTTTATCCCTCTGTTGACAACAAAAAAATTTCTATGCTATTAATATAGCTCTGTCCATTTGTTCACTTACTATCACACTACTGTTAATGATTCAAGTATAACCACATTTGCATATTACACCAGAATAATCCGTTACCCAAAAGTGAGCAAATCACTACAATGATCTCTCAAATAGCAGATGGCAAATATAAATCTCACCGTGGACAATGGCAAAGTCCTATCCAACTTGGGGTTTCAGATGGATCTTCTCCTTCACCCATATACTGATGAAGAATGGATATGACAAGATACTACAAAATGCCACTGTTATTTAGGACATCATTTAGAGGTCCTTAAAGAAAATACCAGACTGTTATAACATGTATAAACGTCATGGTACTGAGGATGTTAATCCAATTTTCAATCTGAATTTGGCCCCCTCAAAACTATCTCAAACTACAATAAACTCTGATATTTAAAATAAGGACTCTCCTATAAAGTCAATTTTTCATGATAGCAAGGATGCTTCCTCCTTGTTCTCTTCCAATAACATCCAAAAATGCTTAACTATATTTTAATGCTGATAATACAACTAAATTGTACCATAATTAAAACCAAATGCTTGCTAGGATATAATACTGTTAAGTTCCAAAACATAGCTCTTCAGTTGTGAGCATATTGGTACAAACTCAATGTCATTTTCATTTTATTAAAAAAAAATACACAGACATTAATATAAATCAAGGACATTTGGAGGTTTTGAAGATTAAATTCCTTATTTTCTGATTTGAGTTTCATTACTACTTGGTGTTTTACAGTGTCAAATATTGACATCTTCCTTAGAAAGTGTGCATGTGTGTCAGAGGTGGGTTTCAGTAGGTTCTAACCAGTTCTGGAGAACTGGTAGTAGAAATTTTGAGTAGTTCGGAGAACCGGTAGTAAAAATTCTGACTGGCCCCACCCCATCCATTCTCTGCCTCCCAAGTCCCAGATGATTGGAAGGAAATGGGGATTTTGCAGTAACCTTCCCCTGGAGTGGGGTGGGAATGGAGATTTTATAGTATCCTTCCCCTGCCACGCCTACCAAGCCACGCCCACCAAGCCACACCACGCTCACCAAGCCACACCCACAGAACCGGCAGTAAAAAATTTTGAAACCCACCACTGATGTGTGGAATATTTTCCCCCAAATATTAAACAGAATCTGCTCAACAACAAACTCTCACTTTTTATGTAAACCTTACCATCAATTGGCCATATTAGATTCAACTATAGATTGAAGTGAATAGTTTCACTCCAATTGTATAGAAAATTTATCATATTGTAGTTCAACCTCTGCAAAATTAAGCATCTTTAAACTTACAAAGAAGGTCCCTAAATATGTTATGCATACAGTAACAACTGTTCTTCAGTCCTAGCCACCTATACAGTATATCAGACCTTTCCTTGGCTAGCAAGAAAAGGTAATCTAAGCATATATTTCCCAGGACACCAAGGCTCAAAATCATTCTAACAAAGCAATGAAGCTTCATTGCTTGGCTACAGTAAATCTGATCCAGCATCAGATGCAGAGTTATTTATATTATAATCACTGTTCTAAACCACTTACTATTTATAAGTATAAAATATAACATAGATTTTTTTTCTTCTTTCTTTATTGGTTTGTATTTTGAATTTGTTTGAGATTGTCTGCAATTTTTTTTAAGTTTAAAGATTGCTTTGTTAATTGTGAATCATAAACATAAAGAAAAAACAAAGTGTCTGTTAATTTCTGATGGCTCCCTTACTTAGTGCACTGTACATAAAGGGCAGTTTTGGACCACAAATAAAGTTTCTATATGTTCCTTGGTTTGTTAATGATTTAATCTAGTACCAGGTTGTTTGCTTTTCATCATGTGAGATGAACTTTCATGTTATTTGTACCTTCAACTCTTTTTCTTTCCTCTTCTTTCTGAGAAGAGCTTAGTACTTCTCTCTTTTACCTCCTGGAAGGTTCTTCCACTAATTCTTTACTTGTATTTGTCTATTCAAACTATGCTCATTCCGGTGGTGGGATTCAAATTTTTTTACTACCAGTTCTGTGGGTGTGGCTTGGTGGGCGTGGCATGGTTTGGTGGACGTGGCAGGGGAACGATACTGTAAAATCTCAGTTCCCACCCTACTCCAGGGGAAGGTTACTGCAAAATCCCCATTTCCTCCTGATCAGCTGGGACTGGGGAGGCAATGATGGGGGCGGGGCCAGTCAGAGGTGGTATTTACTGGTTCTCCAAACTATTCAAAATTTCCACTACTGGTTCTTCAGAACTGGTCAGAATCTGTTGAATACCATCTCTGGCTCATTCCTTCCCTCCAAAGAAATATATGTGATCAGGAAGTCAAAAGTGAGGGAAGAGTCAAAAGTCATAAGTTTATTTTGTCAAGCATATATAAGATAACAGGTAAAATATAAACATAATTTGAATACATGAAAAGAGTAAGTAAAAAGGAATATTAGGACAGGGACGGTAGGAACGCTGGTGCACTTATGCATGCCCCTTACAGACCTCTTAGGAATGGGGTGAGGTCAACAGTAGACAGTTTAAGGTTAAAGTTTGGGGGTTTGGGGAAGAAACTACAGAGTCAGGTAGTGCATTCCAGGCATTGACCATCTGTTACTGAAGTCATATTTTCTGCAATTGAGTTTGGAACGGTTTGCCTTGACTTTGTATCTACTATTTACTTGTGTATTGTTGTAGTTGAAGTTGAAGTAGTCATTGACAGGAAGTACATTGTGGCAGATAATTTTATGTACTATGCTTAGGTCAGACTGAAGTCGGTGTAGTTCTAAGTTGTCTAAGCCCAAAATTTGAAGTCTGGTGGCATAAGGTATTTTATTGCAGTTAGAGGAATGGAGGACTCTTCTCATAAAATATCTCTTCATCCTTTCCAGGATCTGAGAAATGGAGGGAAGTGGAGAGTCTCCATTGCAGATTCAATCAGATAGAGACAAAGAAATAGTATTCACTTCAGATATATGTTCATTCATACTCACACCCATTGTGGAAAAGTCCTATGGAAGCATGCTTGGATAGGTCAGACCTCTGGTGGGAAGTCTACTCTCTCTATGCCAATGTTTGAAGAATTAGGGGGCTGAAAGTCTGGTAGATTGACTAGGCTTAGACTTGTGTGGGTATTGCTAATGGAACTACAAAAGAAAGGTACAGAAACATTTTCAGCTGATTCTTGGAATATGTTTTTCAGACTATATACCTTGATACCAAATATTCTAGAACCAAGTTAAATATGAAAGGAAATAAAGGACATCTTTAGGAGGTTCCATGCTACATTTGAATATGTGGGGAAATAATCCTACTTGTAATAATTTAAGTGGAATAGCTAAAATAATAGACTCATCTGAACCCTTGAAAGATAGTCAAAAAGAACTCTGTTTTTTTATAACATATTACAAATCTTTATCTTGTCAAAAGCTTTTCTCGTCCCTAACAAAACCATATCAGTTTCAAGGTTTTCGGCTTGTATTGTTAAAATACCAACACGGAATTTCATATTGTTAAAGACTTGACACCTTTTCATGAAACTAGATTGTGTATGACACACTATTGATGGTGTCACAGTCTGCAACATTTTGAATCCATATTTAAGAATAATATTGGATGATAACTCATAATATTCATAGTGGACTTACCAGGCTTCAAAATAAAATTCATCAAAAAGGCTTGATGGTTCTAATACAAGGACTTCATTTTCAAAAGACTTAGTATATATATCTAAAATATAAAAGCCAAACCTTCTTTATATTTTATAATACATTGTATTATCTTTTAGTAGAAAGCCACCTAGCCCACTTTTTCATAAAATTAATTATTTTTCCTGCAATAGTAAAAGTATGACCTAATCTTTACAATGATCTTGGGATCCCCCACCCCCCAAATCTATTATTTAAAAAAATTCTTGTGTGTGATATATGAAAATGGTGGCAAGGTTCTTATCTGGCCAAAGATGGAAAGAAGAATACAATGGAAATACCTACAATGGAAGAATGGATTTAGAAGTTAATGGAGCTGGCCGAGGTGACAAAATTGACTGTTTTGTTTAGAGACAATAATCCAACTAAATTCCATGAGATCTGGAGGCCAGCTTGTTAGATTTCTTACTGAATAGAAAAGAATCAACTTTCGATTTTGGGAGTTGAAGATTAGATCACATTGGTTTTGAATAGAGAAATATTGTAGCTTTTCAAATATAAGGTTATTTACATTTAATAGCTACTATTTTTCCATCAAATTAAGAGAATGTTTTATGAATACTGTTTTTAATTTGACTATAATGTTGATTGTTATTATTATTTTAAGATATTTCATAGATCAGTGTTAGTTGTTTAAACTTAAAGGGATGTGGCTGTGGTGTTAATATCTCTGGGGTAAAAGAAAATTGGATGTCTTTTGTTTTGTTTGTTTGATGTATATTTTTTACTTATTTTGTCATCCCCTTTCCCTTTTTCCTTTATGTTAGTCTGTATTTTTCATATTTGATGTTGAAATTTAATAAAGATATAAAAAATGGACCTAAGTTTATATAGAACCTCTAAATTTAGACTATCAAGAGAAATATAATAATTGAATAATTGTGAATGAATTGTACTCACTATGTAATATACTGTAACATGGAATCATAAATTATAGATATTTCACGGTGCTGCTACAACTGTTTCAGTGAAATTTTATCTTTGTCTAATAAGACTGATTAATATAATTTCATTTCAAAAACATGCAAACGATCAAATTCCAGATTAGCATACCGAAGTCATTATAAAATTCTGATATATAAGTTCCTTGTACTATTTATTATTCAAAGTTTTCTTAACTTGTCTTTCCAAATTAAAGTATTATTCACTCATGCACAGTTTCGCTCGCCTATCATTCACCACCAGCTCCTAACAGACCATACAGACCATAGCCTAGGGATAGGGGACTCCTGGCATATACTAGAATCCTACACTGAATACTTCACAAGGGATTTAAAAATCTCCTACAAAATCCACAAATCTGTTGCATATACTGCACGTTTAAAGAAAATCTCAATTTTTTTGTTGTTGATCAACAGACTATAGATCACCTGATTGATTGATTTTGTGCTATAAAATTAGCAATCACATAAATTTTCCTCCGTGACAATCCGTCTCTAACCTGCTCCTTCAAGTGCTCTAAAGGTGCGTCCATTCCTGCTGTATTTTATCCACCAATCTTGCTAATGACAATCCTTTTCTTTTTCTTTCCACCATTATAAATATCTCCAGAGATATTTATCTCCAAATATTTTTATATAATGTGTTTGAACTATAATAATCTGAGTTTGGTCATTTGAGCTTCAGATAAGAACTCTGTTTTGATTTGTTTGATGATCTATTTGTTTATTTTTCTTTGATTCCATGGTATTTTCAGGCATCTTCTCCAATACCAAAGTTCAAAAGCATAAATACTCTTTCTATCTTGTTTCTTCAAAGATCAACTTTCATTTCTATAGCATATCGCAGGGCAAATCATTGCTTCCACTCTTCTGATCTTAGGTGTAAAATATAATCTGTTGATGTAGATGCTTCATGACATTTGAATGTCTTTTTCCAGGGTCTTCATTGCTACTCTATCCAATACTAGTCTGTGGAATATTTATTGACTACTAGTTAGTTTACTGTTGACAGTTGTCTAAAAGGTAGAAAAAGTTTCCCCCAATTCAATATATTCATTGTAAATTCTAATCCTGGCTGCTGTTTAATCTTTGTCTCACTTTTTTTCACTGTGCTCTTTGACTTTGCTGTACCAACTGTCATGAGTTCTATCTTCTTCATATTTAATCTTAGTCCAATTTTTTCAGTGTTCCTTGGTTTTCATTACTAGATTTAGCAGAAGATTTGCATTTTCAGCTATCCGAATAGTGCCCTCAACATAGTTGTAAACCAAGATTATATAAACTGCTCAGAGTTGCCCTGTAGTAAAATGAGCAGATAACAACAACAACAACAACAACAACATTTTAATTATTGATGTTTCTTCCTCCAGGTTCCAAACCACACTAATTTTCTAGTCTCCACTCCTTCAATATTCCACCAATAGATTTAATAAATAAGGGAAAGTATACTGACCTGGTACCAGTCTGTTTTATATACTGTCTGGATTGTGACATCCTGTCCTGCGTACATGCTTTTCATGAGGACAGTTTGCATGAGATGGATTTTCTTGTAAACATTTCATAGCTAGATATGATCAACACAATCAAAAGCCTTTCCATAGACAGTGAAGAACTTATTGATTTCTTAATAGTGTTTGGTTTTGTCAATTATTCAGCACATATCAGCAATAATATCTCATATTCTTTAGCCCTTCTAAAGGCAGTTTGAATATCTGATATCTTGTCTTCTACATAGGACTCTCATTTGTGTTAGATAATCCTAACCATTATTTTACTAGTATTGAAAATAAACGTATTGTATGATAGATGCACAGTCTGTTAAAACTCCTTTATAACAGTAACATATTAAAATATCATGTTACACCAGCTTGATTATTCCTTCTAAAAACCATTAATGTCATTCAAGCACGATTGGATATTAAAATAGAACTTATAGAACTATCCAATTAATTGATAATAGGATGATTTAAGTGGCTTATGAAAGTGGCATATAATATAGTATATTATACAGAATAGAATAGAATAACAGAGTTGGAAGGGACCTTAGAGGTCTTCTAGTCCAACCCCCTGGCCAGGCAGGAAACTCTACACCACTTCAGACATCACATTGTAATGAATAAAAATACAGTATTATAAAAATATAAAAACAGCATCAAAAATTCCCAAATAGGAATATTATTTGTCTCAGGAATGTTTGGAGCTGGAAAAACATTATCAATAATGCTAAATGCATCAGTAGTGTCAAAAATACCAGTTTCCTTAAAGCTCTTGCTTAACAAATTTTCTGCAGCTGACATTTCTGCTTAGTACATAAGATAATGGTACAATAATTCTTGTTTTCTGTGTATAAACCTTCAGAGCCATTATTTCATCACATTATTCTTTCAAATAGTTCTCAGAGCATGGTTGATCTTCTGTGGGACACTTCCTGAAAAGTTAAAAAAAAAAAAGCCAGATTGAGAAATCAAGACAAAAAATAAATAAATAACCAATTATATTCACAATGTTGCTATGAAACTTCATGGATCTTTTCAAGAAATCACTGGGAGTAACTTGGACTCAAAGGAGATAATCATTGTATCACTTGTGAAGGCAATACCATTCTGCTCCTTATGCATCTCAGCAATTTGTATTGAAAGGCAACACAAATCCAGTTGTTGCCAATTGCTTTTTTTGTTTTGCCTTCCTGTGTAGTAACTCTTCATCCTCCATTAATGTAACCAATTCTCCATTAAATCTATTTAAATAAATGGTGAGCACTATCAATGAATTTTGTCATCATTCCAGTTTAATTTTGCATTATTGCATAACTTTTATTTTTTCCCCCCATGTCTTTCCATTCAGCTTTTTGCATGACCCCTGGACCTAAAAAAATAATAAAATAATCCTTTTGAACTGGACTATCATATAAGTCTAAGCAAGTAAGTTAGAAAGTACATTTTAATAGAACATAGATAAATGCATCTACAATGCATTTATACCAGTCAGAAGTAACTGTAACTCAAGATTGGTCTCCTTAGGTGGCAAATTATTGACAATATTAAGAACAGTAGACTGGAGCCAAATATTAATGAGCCGTGAAAGATAAATATGCCAACTGAAATCAGCAAAAGCCATGAGTCCCTCTGTGAGGGAGATGGACAGTTCAAAAATGTGATAAACAAATAAAAATAAATAAATAAAATGTGCTTCCTGCTAATTGAAGTATGTGTTGGTGAACTAAGATGCAGAAAAATATTTTGGATAGTCTATATACCTAGCCACTTAAGCTAGACAACAGTAATATTCAAAATGAATGGGTAGGGGACATAATACTTTTCTCATTAGGAAACCCTAGAACAGTGATGGCTAACCTTTTTGCCGTCGTGTGCCAAAAGCGGGGGGAGCACGGGGTGGTCATGTGTGCACATTCCCACACCCATAATTCAATGCTACACACACACCCTGCACATGTGCATGTGATCCCCCCGCACTCCCCTCGCTTTTTGCATGTGATCGCACAGTGGGCCCGGTAGGCTGGTTTTTTGCCCTCCCCAGGCTCCAGAGGCTTTCTTGGAGCCTGGGGAGGGCAAAAACGTCCTTCCCCACACTCCCAGAGGCCCTCTGGAGCTGAGCTAGGGCAACACTCATGTACCCACCGATATGGCTTCACGTGTCACCTGTGGCACGCATGCCATAGATTTGCCATCACGGTCCTAGAAGCTTATAGTATACCCATGGAAACACTACACATATGATTGGGGAGGCTATTTTTGCACTTTGTTTTTCACCTCTTCCAATAAATGTAGTCAAATCAACAGTGGAGTCTGCTTTATATCAGCAGCAGAATGCCATTATGAGTTTCCAGATTTCACACACTTGTCTCCAGCTATTTTGTTCTATTAAATGCTTTCTAGCTGCATACAATTAACTATTATATAAATAATTTCCCTAAAACAAGCTTAACTGAATTAAATAAAAGGATGATTATAAGCTCTATTAACATCACAACTGAAACCGAGAGTAAAAGGAAGTGCGGTACTGCTATGATCTCCAAATCACAACAAGGCATAGAAGAAGCAAATAAAATAGAGACGCTAAATTACTTTTTAACCCCATTAAGAAAATAACTCCTTGAAAATTTCATCATAATCTCAGAAAGTACAAATAAGCAAGATCCAAAGGATGATAAACTTGATTTCACCAGGAGCAGAAGAGAAGCTATTTTCAGAGCAGACTTTGAATTCTTCCTAAGTACTTCCTGATGTTTTTAGAGATGATAAATGTTGGCTTAGTTGATCCTGACTCTTCAGTTAAAATATACATGGTCAACTACCCAGTCACATTTCAAATCTGCCAAGGAATGTAAGGAAATTCCCAGACTGTGGTAAGTCATAATGTAGAATATTTATTTTTGACTTATAAATCATTGTTTCCTTTTTTTAATGTATTATGGGAGTCCAATTGTGGTATGTATGTATGTATGTATGTATGTGTATGTGTGTGCACACATTTGTAGAGACACAAGTACATATATGTCCTTCTATACCCCACTATTCTTTCAGAGCTGAAGAAGCTTCTTGGATGAGAAGCGAAATGTCTTCAGAAGAAAAAAAACAAGAAAGTCCAGTTGCCTCTTGAAAAAGTACCATTGGGACAACCATGACCTGGATGACTGAGAATCTCTACAGACCTTTAGCTATACAATTTGGGATGAACACCCTTCGGATGGTGTGGGAGTAAGAATGGATTTCCAGAGGAAAAATTGCAGACTACAGGAACCAGGAGCACTACTCAGGTGACCCCGAGGACGCAGATAAATCTCCAAGTGCTTCAACAATCCTCTAAAAGGATGCAGATTACCAGTTGTCTGCAAGGAATATACATCCTTCCATTCCCAACTATCCTGTCAGAGTTGAAGAAGCTTCTTGGATGAGAAGTGAAATGTCTTCAAAAAAACCCCCAAGAAAGTCCTGTTGTCTCCTGAAAAAACACCTTTGGGACAACTATGACCTGGATGACTAAGAATCTCTACAGACAAGCAGTAGATAGTAGTAGATACAAAATTTGCTTAGCATGGTCTATAAGTTGTTTTCAATGCTGGGGAAGCAGAACAGTAGAGTTTGATGATAGTGACTTGAAACAGAGACAGCAGAAGCAGGTTAAAGGTACAGGTAAAGGTCCCCTTGCACATATGTGCTAGTCATTCCCGACTCTAGGGGGTGGTGCTCATCTCTGTTTCAAACCCAAAGAGCCAGCGCTGTCTGAAGATGTCTCCGTGGTCATGTGGCCGGCATGACTAAATGCCAAAGGCGCATGGAACACTGTTACCTTCCCACCAAAGTGGTCCCTATTTTCCTACTTGCATTTGTTACATGCTTTCGAACTGCTAGGTTGGCAGAAGCTGGGACAAGTAACGGGAGCTCACCCCATTATGCGGCACTAAGGATTTGAACCGTTGAACTGCTGACCTTTCAATTGACAAGCTCAGGGTCTTAGCCACTGAGCCACTGCATCCCTTAACAGAAACAGGTTAGGGATTAGCAATTGGGCGGAAAATTTCAAGTTTTCTGCCTCTGGATGGATAAATAGCACTTCAGCTCTCAAGTGGGGAAAGGTCCATAGTATAATCTCTGTGAAGGGGCAGTTTTGCAAAATATAAAACAATTGTTGATGAATACATATAGTCAGATAAATGGATTGTGGTATGCGAGCTAGTTATTTTTTATAGAGAGAAAAGTGAAGGCATTCTTATTCATTTAAAACACAATGGATTTGATGGGCACAAAATACACAAAGGACATACAGCTAATAGCTAACTTGAAAGCAGAACATTGATTGACTGGCATTTCCTCTATGATTATAGTGTTATAACAGCATAGATCAAAAACTGTAAAGACAGTTTGGAAGTATTGAGGATACATTTAAATGTGTATATGTTGTAAAGGCTTGTATGCTGGTCTAGAAAAATCTCAAATTGTTCAGTCCTTCCTGTTATTTATTTCTTGATGTTTCTCAAACTAAAACATTATTCTTGTATATTGTGTGACAATCTTACTATAATGTTTTTATATTCCATTGCAAGCATTATTTTGGTGATTGCATCCAAGACCCGTACCTTTTAATTACTTGGAGAATTATTTTTTTAAATAATAACTGATTTCAGTGGCAATGACAATAAAATTGTTCAAGAAGAATTCTTGGTCATTATAGGCATAACATATACCTACAACTTATTCTAAGATGTAATTATAACTTCATACTGTTTTTTTCCATTCCCCCTTTATTTTTATTTTATTCTGTATGGTATGCAAATGGACATAACAGATTTCACTGGATTGCAGAACTTTCTAGAGATAATAGAAGAAGACTAGAAGAATCTTTGTTTCAATGTATTTCTCAACATGGCCATATCATGGTATGCATAAATCCGTTAACAGAAGTTGTGAGTGCTCCATTATGAAGGCTTTCAAAAAGAGACTTGACAATCATTTGTCTGCAATGATATAAGGTCTCCTGCTGAAGCAGGGGGTTGGACTAGAAGACCTTCAAGGTCCCTTTCAACTCTGTTCTTCTCCTCTCCTCTCCTCTCCTCTCCTATTATTCTATGTTCAATGTTCTAAATCAGGAGTGTCAAACTGGTGGTCCGTGGGCCAGATGCATCATGTGTATGCCATGCCCACCCCAGCTCCGCAAAGGCAAAAAAACGTCATGATATATCACATGATGGGATTGAGTTTGACACCCGTGTTCTAAATAATATACTACATTTTGGCTGTACTGGGTTGCTGGACGTTATCATTAAGTAACCTCCCTAAAACATTACAGTCATAATTTCAGTTTTTTAACTAGAGACTTGTAGGTCATATTTATACTCTTTACTATTGTTAAGTGTATCAGCTTTTCAAAAAGCAAGTCCTGATAATCTCAACAATTGCAATGCTATTAGACTTATTTTCTTTATAACCTTTGACAATTTATATTATTATAAGTGCATTAGCAACTTGCTTTAATACAACCACACATTACTCTAGGAACAAAATTGAAGAAAAAGACTCATTTGTGCATTATACTAATTGATATACATTACAGAAAGATGGTTTATTCACCATGCTAAATCATTATGTAATATGTTTAGTTTTAGTTTTGCCAATCCAGCCACTGGTGGTTTGCAAATCATGGTTTATGGCTTATGGCAACACGTGAAACCAGCTAGTTATGCTTATTTGAAGGATCCTGATTAAATAAAAGATGGCTCAGTATCTGCTAACACAGCTATAATATAACGGAACTGCAGCTATCCTGAGATAAGAACATTTATAAACTCAAACATATTTGTTGTAATTTGCTGTTGAACAAAACTAGTTAAGGAAAATACTCCATCTTAAGTGAATTCAGAAACATGGTGTAAAACACAGGATTCAAAGTCAAATTTCAAGAACAAAAGTTGCAAAGCTCCAAATAAACCTACTGGATCCATGAATCAGTTGCTGCAACAATAAATTGCTGAAGTCTTGAATTTTTCCCATCCAATTTATAAAGACATTTTTTATTTAGGGTAAATTCTCTTAACAAAAAAAAAAAAAAGAACAGAATAAAACAGAATAAAGTATTAACTATTTCCTATTTAAGTTTGCATTGTGAAATAGTTGCTTCTTTCAGCTGTATAAGGAAAATATGGTTTCGGGGGTGGGGGGGGGGGAAATGCCAAAGTGGATGGATTCCTTTGTTACAGCAGAGAAGTATGTGTTAAATGTACATAGAATACCATTAAAATTGTAAACAACCCTCTTAAATTTGTGCGTTGGACATCATCCAACTTTCTGTAAGACATCTCCCTTATTTGTAATGAAGTAATTTGTTTAACCACCATCAAGGACACAAAAGTCCAGGGTATTGGCATATATACACAGAGACTATTCTTATGTCGTACTTTTGTTTAGAAATGTGGACATAAGCACATCTAATTTACATTGTTTTTTTACTCAGAAAGAAAAAGGTTGTTGTTGCGCCATATTTTATCTTTTACTTCCAGCTTGGCTTTACTGCAGGGTTAAGCAAGCACTATTTAGCCTTTTGTGAAAGTTAACAAAACCATATGTTCTGGTGCTAGGTTCTTCTAGAACAGGGTTTCTCTCTTTTGTTTATTTATTTGATACTGTAGGACTGACGCATAAGATATCCAGGCAGGGAGGACTATTATATGGAGTGCCCTTGCATAGTTTATCGTGATTTCATCTGGGAATCGTATGGCCTGAAGGGTAAGATGACCAGACGTCCCGCTTTTGGCGGGACAGTCCCGCTTTTGAGCAATTTGTCCCGCGTCCCGTGGCGTTTTAAAAAAGTCCCGATTTTTCATTCTGCCTCCTGAATCCCCGCTGATGGCTAGAGGGAAAAAAAACTCTTTAAACTCTTGCCGCGGGGCTTCAAAGGGCCGACTTACAGCTGATCAGTGTTAAAAAAAAAATGAATAGACCCATGCCTGCAAAAATAGAAAAAACAGCCCCTGTTAACAGCTTCCGCTAGGTTAATTAGCTGCAAAAAGCTGCAAAAAGTTCCTGGAGCAGATTTCCCCCCCCCCCCCTTAGCTATACTGAAAACAAAGGCGAAAGCGAAACTAAACCTGCAACATGACAAAATGAGGCAGAGAGAGATTTCTTTCTTTTTCTTTTTCCTCACCAAAAAAGGTAGGTACAAAACTGCAAACAATGGGAAATTTTGGGCAAAAGAGGAGAGTTCAAGATTTTAAAACACAAAAGAAAAAAAGCTCTATTTAACTAGGGAATTGTAATAATTGAGATACTATTAATAATTGTATATTGTGTTGAAAGCAGAAATGGTTAAGTTGTGGTTTGGAGGAATATATGGGGGAAATTATTTGGTTTATTATTATTGGTAAATATAATTAATTGATTTGTAAGAAATTGGATTGCATGGAAATAATTGGAATATTCATGTTCATATTGATTAATATACAAAAAAGATAGTTATATAACTAATTGATTTATATTAAAATGTTGAATTTGTATTAAACAACTGTATTACATAATTACATAATTAACCAATGTGAGGATGGATATAAAAATAGATGACAATGGGAAGGGGTATAATATAGAATAGAAGGGAAAAATTGAATTTGATTAAGATTAGAGATGAGGATGAAGGGTAATATTGTTTTTTTAAAAAAATAGATGAGGAATAAATATGGCAAAAAGGAAATATAGAAATTGTAAATTTAATTGAAATGACTAAACGCTGTTTAAATTTGTGAACCAGCCAAATATTCTGTTCAAAGAAAATACATTGCATGTTTGTATGTGTGTTTTTAATTATTGCTATTTATTCATATTTGTTCTCTTTTATTCTTTAAAGTTTAACAATTCATTCTTAATCTTAATATCTTTTATTTGCTTGGGGTTGGCTTTCTTCCCTTTCATCTTTTTTATTGTACAGCAATCTTTCTCCTCAAACCTACCACCACTCTCTTTTCTTTCCTTCTTACTTTCTCTTCCCCCCACCCTCTTTTTCTCCTCCCTACTTCCTCTTCCTTTCTCCTTCTCCTCCTCTCTTCCTCCCTCTCTTACCCTCACTTCTACTCTAATTTCCATTCCTTCATCCCTCTCTATTGCTGTATCCTTTAATGCATATGGACTACTCAGAGGGCTGAAAAAGTTATTTTTGACTGGTCCTCACACTTTTGACCAGTCCTCGAACTTACGACTGTCCTCACATTTTATGTTTTTGCCCTATCTTGTCACCATGGTGAAGAGAAGCAGTTGTGAAATGAATGACATGGTTGTTAAGAATACTGCACGGGCATAAATGTGAGGATGGTCATAAGTGTGAGGACCAGTCAAAAGTGTGAGGACCTGTCAGAAATGACTTTTCAGCCCTCTGAGTAGTCCCTATACACATAGCCATGGCCACCCGGTCACATGACCAGCTAGCCACGCCCACCCAGTCACATGGCCTCCAAGCCACGCCCACACAATAAGTCACGCCCACAATGGTGTCCTTCTTACCAATGTTAAAATCTGTTCACCTTACCCTATACGCATAGCCATGGCCACCCGGTCACATGACCAGCTAGCCACACCCACCCAGTCACATGACCAGCTAGTCACGCCCACCCAGTCACATGACCAGCTAGCCACGCCCACAAAATAAGCCACGCCCACAATGTCCCTCTTTACCAATGTTAAAATCTGGTCACCTTACTGAAGGGAAGAAATTACCCTGATGAGTTATGGTTTACTGCATATAGTTAAGTCATGAAGCTTTCTCTGTTGCTAAATAGGGCACAGCTATAAAACCTTTAAACTGTTTTAACCACAAACCCTGAAATTTAGTTTCTACCCTATAGTGCATTTTTCTATAAACCGCTATGCGCATGTAAAGAAGACAGCACACACACACACTCAGGTGTCATCCAGGGGTGAAATTCACTTACCTTTCCCTACTGGCTCATAAATGTGAGCGCACACCAGGGGTGAAATCCAGCAGGTTCTGACAGATTCTGGAGAACTAGTAGCGGAAATTTTGAGTAGTTCGGAGAATTGGTAGCAGAAATTTTGAATAGTTCAGAGAACCAGCAAATGCCACCTCTGGCTGGCCCCAGAGTGGGGTGAGAATGGAGATTTTGCAATATTCGTCCCCCAGGAGTGGGGAGGGAATGGGGATTTTGCAGTTTCCTTCCCCTGGAGTGGGGAGGGAATAGAGATTTTGCAGTATCCTTCCCCTGCCACACCCGCCAAGCCAAGACATGCCCACCAAGCCACACCACACCATGCCCACCAAGTCATGCCCACCTAACTGGTAGTAAAAAAAATTCACCACTGGCGCACACACCCTTGCTACACTCGCGTGCGCCTCCTCCACACATGTACAGAGCCTTCTGCACATGCGCAGAAACTCAAAAATAGGACATGATGATGTCTGGGCAGGTGGGCTAGAAAAGTAAAAAAAATAAAAAAGGAACTGTTCTTTTCCTACTTTCCTACTTTTGATACTTTTAAAAAAGTATATCTTTGTACTTTTGTTTCAACTGCTCTTTAAAAAGGAGGGGAACTGTTTTCCTTGGTCATATGCCCCAAAGCTACTAATTCCAGAAGGTGTCATGGCAGAACTTGTTTTCCATTATTACTGTTGCCATCTGCATCATCATCTGCATCATCAACCTCAACCTCGGTTTACTGGCAAGTTAGCGGGTGTGACATCTGACAAGCTGGTGATAAGGGGAAGATGCCAGGTCAAGGCATTGTCTTCCTTCATGAAGATGGGTGGTGGCAGCAGAACTACTATAATACCTTTGCTCTCTGCTCGATAGTAGACAGATAGAAAGGATCTCAGTGTGTACTCACTCCCACAGAACCTCTAGGAGGGCAGAACACAGTTGATATCCTCTATCTTTCATCTTATGAGTAGCCAGCCTTGGCCAAAGCATGCTTGGACAGTATGCCTAAATTTTGTACCAATTTGTTTCATCAAAATATAATTAGGGGGTACAAACATTCCAACAGTGTTTTGCAGAAACACACAGAGACACACAAAAGTTGCTGTATGCATTCAAATCCTGGATCAGAAGTTGTACTCATTTGTACCTTTTTCTCTACTAATCCTGGATTTTATGCTCTCCCAGGTTATGCCATAAGATACTCATGGACTATCCAATAATCAGGTTTGGGTGAAATGAATAGAATTAGAATTAGAATTAGAATTAGAATTAGAATTAGAATTAGAATTAGAATTAGAATTAGAATTAGAATTAGAATTAGAATTAGAATTAGAATAGAATAGCAGAGTTCGAAAGGACCTTGGAGATCTTTTAGTCCAGTGATGGCTAACCTTTTCTGGACCAAGTGCCCAAACATGCACACGAATGCATGCATGGCCTCTGTGCATGCACATGCGCCCGACACACAACCTGTGCATGCGCAGCAGAGACCCGACCACTAGCTGGCTGGTGGGAGGCGAGTGTGCATGTGCGGCAGAGCTGAACTGGGGCAACGGCTCATGTGTCCACACAGAGGGCGCTGCGTGCCACCTGTGGCACACATGCCATAGGTTCACCATCACAGTTCTAGTCCAACCCCCTGCTTAGTCCAACCCTATACCATTTCAGACAAATGGTTATCCAACCTCTTCTTACAAACTTCCAGTGTTGGAGCATTTACAATTTCTGGAGGCAAGCAGTTCCACTGATTAATTGTTCTGTTAATCAGTTGATGTTCCTTCTCCTGCTCTAGAACACAAGTTCTACAGTGCTGCTTGCGGTATTATGACTTTAATGTACACTTCTGTTGTGATCATGTAAGTGCTGTGCTTCAAATGTTCCTGTCCTGAAGATCTCCAGAAGGTTGGTCTTCTGCCTATTTCCAGTTGCCAGCAAGATTGAGTCTGAGGAAGGGCTGCAAATTCTTGTCTCCTTTCCTACCAGTTTATAAATGTTTCATGCTTTTGTTTTATTTTTACTGGCTCTTCTTTGAAAAGTAAATAAAACAGAAACAAATGGTGTCTTTTTGTAACAGTTTTGTAAGACGGAGATTTACTGTAACGAAATACTTTCATCAAAATGCATCTCACTTTTCAATTTGAGATGTTTTGAGATTGAAATGGATTGGCCCTGCTGCCAAATACAGTACTGTTTGAGAAATGTCTCTGAAAGAGGTTTATCACCAGAACAACCTTTATTTTATTTGTTTTAAAAAATCTGATCTGGGGGAACTGAAGCAGATGGGCAATATCTGGAATTTTATTTGGTAGATGTAGCCCATCTGGTTTTCTCCGTGACTGCAAGGTTAGTCTACAATAATATCAATGTTCTGAGATGCGGGTCAATAGAATTTGACAGATCTGGTCTAATTTAATATTTATTATTTTTACAACTCATCAGGTTTTGGCAAAAGCTCATAAAGCTTTGTTGATGTGTTGATTAAATCTCACAGTTTCCAAGTCCAGCGCACAGAAAACTGTAGACACATAAAAGAATAAAATTAGTAGTCACTAACTCCTACATTAATCAGTTCTAGCAATTTTGGCAGCTATCCCTATGCAACAGACGCAGTATTTAAATGATGATGGTAAAGGCTATTTTTAAAGGCATTTTTAACTCAAAGCATCAAATGTCATCCTGAGCTAGTTCTAGTTTCTCTTGGCTGCATCAGACTGTGAAAATCAAGAAGTGCTCATTTGATTATCTGAGAATATCATTATTAAAACTCTTTTAAAAGGCTAAACTGGAGGTGACATTAATTGTGTGAATACAGTTAATGCAGTTTTAAAAATAGGTGACACCCACAGGGGAGGCTGAATAGCAATGAGACTCAGAGGGATGGGAAATGAAAGTTTTTTTTCCTGAAGCAGTCCTGACAGAAACATCCCCTCAGCTTCTATTTCCATCAAGAGAGGGACCTCCGCTCCTACAAGAAAGCAGACGAGGGGCAGCTTTGTAAAAATATAAAATAAAATACAATTCTATCAATTTCAGTAGGCGAGATTAAAGAATTTACTAACCCCACACACTAGGACTCAAAAATGACAATGTTGCAGAATCAGTCAGTCACTCAAATGAACAGATTGCTCCATGACTTCTGTTGGAAGAAATTATGGAAAGGCACTCCTCTTTATAGAACTCCAAGCCTTAAACTATTTTTTTTTTAAATAATAAGAGACTTAAAGAAGATTAATTGCTCAAAAAAACCCACCTATGTTTCAGGCCCAAGAAACCAAGAACAGCATGAGGGGTTACTTCAGAGTAGTTTCTTTATTGTTGTTTGCCTATACACAGAAATCTTGCCAGAGTAAAGCAACAATCTCCATAATTGTTAGATACAGGTAGTCCTCGACTTATGACCACAATAAAGTCCAAAATTTCTGTTGCTAAGTGAAACATTTGTTAAGCGAGTTTTGCTCCATTTTACGATCTTTCTTGTCACAGCTGTTAAGTGAATCACTGCAGCTGTTAAGTTAGTAACCCGGTTGTTAAGTGAATTTGACCTCCCCATTGACTTTGCTTGTGAGAAGGTCGCAAAAGGGGATCACATGACCTCAGGACACTGCATCCGTCATAGATATGAACCATGTGCCAAGCATCCAAATTTTATTCACATGACTAAGGGGATGTTGCAACGGTTGTAAGTATGAAAAACAGACATAAGTCACTGTTATAAGTTGAGGACTACGTGTACATCTTGTGAATTGCTAGGGATGGTCTGTTTTTGGCCTTTTCTGGCATACCTTGAAGACTCCAAGTTTCACTGCCTTTTTGCTCTCTGGGAAAGGGGCTTTTCTCTCCTGCAACTCTGGATTACGTTTTATCATAGTATGTTAAACAAGTATATAAACATGTTCTTCCCTAGAATAACAGTCAATATTAAGGCCTCATACACATGCAGCTCTACATAACCCCCATTAATTATTTTAAAGACATGTCACTGCTGGAATCTGCTGTTTTGAGTACATGACTGGTAGCAGTGCCATTAGCAAGATCTTGCTACTTTTGTCATCCTGATTTTGTCATGGCATTGCGATGCTGCTTTTGCACATTAGATGTAAGTTGTAACTTATGTAGAAAAGGGCTGACCTTGTGTTGTGAATATCATAAGTTTGTTTTCATCAATATCATTCCCACTTCTTCCCATGACTGATAAACACAAGAATGTTTAACTCTTTCTTCCTTGGCTGCTTTAAAAAATAAAAAAAACCAGACGAAGTGCTCATCTTCAGCTACTGTTTCAACCTTGGCTGCAATGACCTGCACCTCACGAGGAATACTGTGTCCACATTACCTGTTGGGTCTCTGCCAAGGAGTTGCAAAGGAATGAAACATCTTTGATTCTGTCTGGAAATTGATATCCACACACAGTTTACTGATGGTTTACAACCAGATCATCTGTCACAAGTTCATGTCTGAACCTTAGAGTTGGTCTTATTTTTATGGAATTATGTTTGTGGGCTCCCTCATGAAGACCATATAGGACAAACAACTGTTTCAGCCTTTCTTTCCTGCAGCAGATAGTGTAGTGGTGAGCTTATTATAACCTCAAGCCACAGAGTTATGGGCATGAATGTTATGTGCAAAAAATACACGGAGGAAAAATAGAAATGTTGAAAGGCCAGGAAAGAAGATTGTCTGTATGCATAAGAGTTATTTCCAGCTGGGCAAATACTCTTCACTTCTCTTTTTGGATACATATATATACACATACATGCATACATGTATGACTAATTATATATTACATTTCTCACAACACTTTCTCTAAAATAGCTATGTTCATTCCCTGCTAATTGCTATTGCAGGTCTCTGGTTGATTTTCTATTTTGTGCTGTTTATTTTCAGAAGCCATCACTGATTGCCAAATTCATACTGCTTGAATTAAGTATGTGCCAGGAACCTTGACATGACTGAAGCTTTCTAGCAGGCAATTTTAGTTTTAAAAGGGTAGCCAGTGTATTATTTAGAGCTGGAAAAGATGCAATAATAATAAGAAAATGCTAAACAATGAATCTTGTAGCACCTTAATATATTTATTATGGAATAAGGTTTCATGCAGCTTTTGATCAAATACCTAGTGTATCATTCTGAAATAGAAGGATAGCTGCATATTTACAACCATGGTTATGTGCTAGTAGGGGAAATATAATAAACAGTGGAGACAGAGGGGACTGGAGGCTAAAATATATAAAGAATAGTTGCTGGAACTGGACATGTCTAGTTTAATGAAAAGAAGGATTACAGGTGACATGACAGCAGTGTTCCAATATCTAAGCAGTTGCCACTAAAAAGAGGGAGTCAACCTATTCTCCAAAGCACCTGAGGGCAGGACAAGAAGCAATGGACGGAAACTAATTAAGGAGAGAAGCAACCTAGAACTAAGGAGAAATTTCCTGACAGAACAATTAATCAGTGGAATGACTTTCCTCCAGAACTTGTGGATGCTCCAACACTGGAAGTTTTTAAGAAGAGATTGGACAACCATTTGTCTGAAATTGTATAGTTTCCTGCTTGAGAAGGGAGTGGACTAGAAGACCTCCAAGGTCCTTTCCAACTCTGTTATTCTGTTAGATGGAGATAAAATGTAGAGGATACAGACAGTGGTAATTGCCTTCTGGATAACAGTAATTCACACACCCAAAATCTTAGTTTAGCTGTGATGAAGACAGATTTACACTGATGAAATAATTAATATGAGCAGAGTAATAAAGACCATAGTATCTCAATACTTTTTTCATGTGTAATCAGTTAGTATATTATTTCTGTCTTCAACATTTCTGTTCCTCTTGTTCTCACTGTTTATTATCCTGCAATCTCCAGCAAAATGTGCACAGCCCTAGTACAAGCTGGTATCTTCAGAGAAAACTGCATGCCCCTGAAACAAGGGGAAATGAAGCTATCAGGCTGATTGACATGAATGCAAAATCCTAGCTATACTTAACTAAGAATCAGACCTAGTATATTCAGATTTACTATAAGCACACACAGGTTTATGATTGTTATATCCAGATTTTTATAGTTATTTTATGAATGTATGTCATTCATAAATGCTTATAAGCATTTGCTTATAAGCGTATGCTTATAAGGGTTCATGTGCATGTGAGAGGGGATGGTTTCCACAACTATTGAAGATACGATTACCGTATTTTTCAGAGTTGGCAATAGACGGCAGTGGCAATGGGCAGTGACTGCGGTGATGGGCGGTGGCGATCCCTGCAGCCTGGAACAGCTGATAGGTGGTATTCCGGGACGCAGATCCAACCACCAATCAGCTGCTCATGTTAAATCAGGCTATGCTGAAGCTGACCAGGATGTTTGCTGTTTGCTGCAAGGAGGCAAATTGCTGGGAGGCAGAGGCTGGCGGGTGGGGGCCAGCGGGTGGGCGGGGCTTTGGCAATATTTGCTCTTTAAGATGCACAGACATTTCCAGCCACTGTTTTGGTGGGAGGAAGTGCGTCTTATACACCAAAAATATGGTATGTGTAATCAAATCAGTGACCACATAGATTTTTCCCAGGAGGATCCAGCCCCAACATGGTCTTTCACATCTTCCAACCATATCTCCATCATTGCTGTAAATGAGCATATCCAACTTGCTAATGAGTATATTCCTCTTCTCTTTCTTTCCACCTTTCCCAGAATTAGTTTCCCAGAAGTTTGGCAGTTCGAATCTCACTGGCTCAAGGTTGACTCAGCCTTCCATTATTCCGAGGTTGGTAAAATGAGGACCCAGATTGTTGGGGGCAATATGCAATATGTAAAACCGCTTAGAGAGGACTGTAAAGCACTGTGAAATGGTATATAAGTCTAAGTGCTATTGCTATTGCTATTAGAACCTTCTCCAGACAGCTAAGCCTTTTTATAATATATCCAAGGCAAGATACTGTAATTTGTACATTACATTCATTGATTTGTTCAATGATCCATTTATTTGTTTTCTTGGCTCTCCATAGTTTTTTCCAACATTACCATTCAGAAGTGTCAAGGTACTTTCTGTCTTGCATCTTCGAAGAACTTTTCCTTCCATGGAGGATCACAGAAAAGACCAGGGCCTGCATCATTTGGATCTTTATAAGCATAGAGACTTCATGGGATTTAAATATCTTTTCCAAGGGCCCCTTTTTTTAAAAAAAAACAAACAAAGAAGCTTATGGTATATTTCTTGACTGACAATTCCTTTTTACTGTTGACAGTTGTACCTACAGGGCAGAATCTATGCACTATTTTATTATCTTTGTTATCAGTTCTAGTTCTGGTTGCTTGTACCAACTGTCATAAATGTGAACTTCTTCATATTTAATCTTAGTTTAATTTTTTTTCCACTATGCTCCTTGATTTTCATTCATTTACTAAAGTTTGTGGAACTTTTTCATTTTCAGTTATCAAAGTAATATCATTAGTTCATCTCTTGTCCTTCCAATTCCCTATTAATGAGGTTCAGGACTTCAAAGCGATTCTGAATGTTCTTGAAAACGGTATATGTTTAAGATCGTACTGTAGAAACCAGTTGGTTTGTCTCTTCCACTTTAGCTTAATTTGGACCTTGCACATGAGCGATTCACAATCTGATTCACAGTCAATGCCTGGCCATGTCTTGGCTGTTATAATTAGGCTCTTCCACCTCCTTCTACCAATAATATAGCCAATCTGATTTCTGGTGATATCCATGTATGTAGGTATAATTTAGTAATTAGCAATGGAAAAATCATTGAACTGGCAGAAATTAATACATTGTTCTGCTTCCAATCAGTGTCCTAGGCTAATGTTTCTCAACCTTGACAACTTGAAGATGGGTGGACTTCAATTCCCAGAATTCTCAGGCGGCATCCTAGCCGAGGAAATCTGGGCGTTGAAATCTATTCATCCTAAAGTCCCCAAGATTGAGAAACACTGTCCTAGGACATACATTCCAAGTAGCTTTTCCTTTTTAAGATATCCAAATTTGGTGTGCTAGACTCCAATCCCAAGTAGCACATCTTGTGTGAGTGTTCTGTCAATTTCAAATTGAATGTGTTCATTAAGCACGTCACTCTCCTCTTGTTTGAAGCCAGTGGTTTGAGCATAAACTTGAGTAATAGTCAATGTAATGTGTTGCGCACATCAGAAGTTTTTTTTTTTTAATTTGATTTATTTGCCGCCCTTCTGCGGAGACTCAGGGCGGCTTACAATGCGTTAAGCAATAGCCTTCATACTTTTGTATATTAATACAAAGTCAGCTTATTGCCTCCACAAACTGGGTGCTCATTTTACCTACCTTAGAAAGGATGGAAGGCTGAGTCAACCTTGAGCCTGGTGAGATTCGAACTTACAGTAATTGCAGACAGCTGGTGTTAATCACAATGCTTTTAGTCTGCTGAGCCGCCAGGCCTGTTTGACTTGGAGCCAGATTTTTGAGATTTTAAATGTTTTTAATATGTTTCATTTTATAGTTTTAATATGGTTTTGTATGTTGTTTTAACTTTTGATTGGGAAACATCCAGAGTTGGTTATAAGATGGGCAGCTATATAAATGTCTTAAATGAATAAATATTACAGTGCTGTTCATGAAGTCTAATTGATATTACTTAGTCACTGATTGCATTGTAGCCCAGTACTGTTTTAATTCTTTAGGAGCCATGGTAGTGGAGTGGTTAGAGTGCAGTACTGCAGGCTACTTCTGCAGCCTGCCAGCTGCCTGCAATTTGGCAGTTTGAATCTCACCAGGCTCAAGGTTGACTCAGCCTTCCATCCTTCCGAAGTTCATAAAATGAGGACCCAGATTGTTGGGGGCAATACGCTGACTCTGTAAACCACTTAGCGAGGACTGTAAAGCACTGTGAAGTGGTAGATAAGTCTAAGTGCTATTGCTATTCCTACTATACCTTTCCTAACTATGAAAACAACACCATTCCTTCTTTATTTTTCGTGTCCTGAGTAATGAAATAAAGTAAGATATTCTACTGAAAGTCCACATCTCTATTTGCTGATATCTAAGATTTCAATGTGTAATTGATTCACGTCATCTTTCCGTGTTGATCATCCCCGTGTTCATGCTTCCTATAATCCATAGTCAGAGTGTAATTCTGTTTTTGCAATTTTGAATTTTCTATCCCTGCATGACAACATCACCAAACAGATGCCCTGAAGGCTTTAATCTAGCCATATCATAAAAACCATTAGTACTCTGAAAGAATCCTTAGCTTTTCCACGGTTGCATACTGAGTGCTGTCTGACCTGAGGGGCCCATTATCTGGGACCAATTGTCAATCATTTTATTCTTTCTCTCCATGTAGTTTCTTTCATAAGATGCAGGAGTGGTTTACTATTGCCTTCTCTGACACAGTACAAAGTGATGCCTTTGCCATTGTCAATAAAGTCTGTGCGTTCCCACAGGGAAGGCCTCCTTGGGGTGCCATCGGCCAGACAATGTCGGTTGGCGACCCCTAGGGAGCGGGCCTTCTCTGTGGGCACACCTACCCTGTGGAATCAGCTCCCCCTGGGGCTCCGGGTGGTCCCTGGCCTTCGCTCTTTCCGCCATGGCCTTAAAACATGGCTCTTCCGCCTGGCCGGTTTGGACTGAAGGGGTTTTAGAGGGGATGTTAATGGTTTTTATAGTTTTATTGGGTATTTTTTTAAAAAATAAACTTTGTATGTTTTATTGTTGTGAACCGCCCTGAGTCCTTTCGGAGATAGGGTTGCATATAAATCCAAATAATAAATAAATAACTAAATAAATAACTAAATAAATAAAGTCATCATCCATGTCCAGCAGCTTTCTATATCACTGCTGCCAATATAGGTGTCTGCTTGCTTTAGCTGGGCAGCTGGAATGACTGTCAAGCCTTAGGTGTCCTTGCTGGGAATATATATTGGCATAACCCTGGGTTCTTCACTCAACACTCTAAGGAACAATTTCCCCACCATGATGACACAACAGAGATGGGCTTGCGTAGGTTAGTGAGTGACAGTGAAAATAGAGGATGAATTATTTTTACAAAGGGAGTATTATTTTACAACCCATTAATTTTAAATGGGAGTTATTCAATCAATATTAATTTTTTGATCCAGATCCTGGCCTATGGTCAATGTATATTATGCAACATAAAGTGCGCATATATATACAAGAGTGTATAATATCTGAAAAAATATCTTCATCTTTAGATTCAGTGGAAGATATTGACAGTCACTGGAAAAAAATAAAGAATCTGGATGGCACATTAAATTTGTGTGTGTTTATAATCCTTTTTCCTCAGCCTCCTTTTGGAAGGCAGAATCATTCTATCTAAATTTGGAGTTAAAAAAAAATTGCATAGTTTTGTTACTTCAGTTTTTAGAACTTCGCAAAAAACAAACAAAAAAAAAAAAACAAAACCCAGAAATGTGAAAACTGAGAATTTGCTTTAGTTCACAATTAGTATGGGCAGTATAAATCATAGATCATTTCATATTAAAATCTGAACAAAATGTATCCATCATCAAAATGTAATTTCATACCACATGCTGACTAGGCATAGATCTAAAAATATAAAATATTTCAAGGATTGTGTCTGTAAGTGTACATCATTCATCTACAATCAAGAGGAAAATCTCTGTGCTGGATTTGCATCAATGGCAGTCTGCATCTTTTTATCCTGCATTTGTTATTTTTTATAAATAACTCAAGGTGGCAAACATACATAATACTAATTCCTCCTCCTATATTCCCCACAATAACAACCCTGTGCAGTCGGCTGGGCTGAGAGAGAGTGAAGTCACACAGTCAGCTTTCTTGTCTAAGGGTGGGACTACTAATAGTCATGTTAAAGGAACAATTGTTACACCTAAATGGATAATGATAAGACAATTAATATAAATTAGGTGCAAATCCATGTCTATCTGAAAAGATTTTCTGAAGTCAATGCAGTTTACTTCAGAGTAAATATGTTTAGAACTGGAGTGAAAATATATTACAAGGAAGCTGAATCCATTCAGAACTTGATTTTTCAGCATATATCCAAATCCATATTGGAATTCAATTTACAATTCATCATGTTTTCATTATCTGTTCTTATCCACTCATTTCTATAATCCGTACAACACTTTTTAGTTATATTTAAAACATTACTCATTTTGCATAAGTGTGATGGAATGTGCACCTGGAAAAACTGCATGTGTGCGTGTGTGGAAAGGGAATTTTGGCAATGCAGAACTTTTCCAAAAAAGAGATTAAGATTTTAAGATTCCAGATTAAGAGACCACACAGTCCCAAAATGGAATGGAGAGGGTGGAAGAAGTTCAGGGTAGCCACACCATAGAATATATCAGATATATTTACTAGGAAAGAGAATTACAACATTAGTTTGGCAAGATTTACAGTACATCAGGCCCAAACCTAAAGATGACACAGCAAGATCTAATTGAGTCCAATCTTTTATTTGCTTAAAACTAATGGACAGAGTTTGTCAAAGTAAAGCTACAGCCTTCTAACCTACTAGATATATCCTGAGAGATTCCAGAGTTGGCCACCCTGAACCTCTTCCCCCTTCCTGCTCAAGACTGCGCAGTTTCTTAATCTGGGTCTTTCTGTGGGAAAAACACTGTGTTGCCAAAACTCATCCCCCAACACTTCTTCTCCAGGTACACACTCCATCACATCAAGATTTGCCACTAAACCTAGACAAAGAAAGTATTTCTCAGTCTCAATTATTTGTATTTATTTGAACAACATTTTTACTGTAGTAAGTGTACACTCTACAGAGAATCATTAAAACTGCCCAGAATATCAGGAGGCTCCAGCTACCAGCCCTGGATGACATCTTTGAATCTTGCTGTTTGACGAAGTTGCATAACATTCTCAGAGACTCTTCCCATCCTGCTTACAATCTTTTTAGATGTTGCCTTCTGGCAGAAGATACAGAACAATTAAAACTCGGACCACACGTTTTCTGAATAGTTTTTATCCCAGAGCTATAATTGCACTCAACAATGAACTAAAGGGCCACTGTCAGTTAGCTGCTGGACGGCATTATTTGGTTTGTTGTGTGGATGTTTGGGGTGGTTTAGGGGTGGGGAATTTGTGGTGAGTGGGAGTGTATTTGTGGATTGTTATGTGTGTTGGACCTGATCTTTGGGTGTTAAGTGAATTTTGTTGTATGGGTATTCTGTGTATGCACTTACAATGACAATAAAGTTGTTGTTGTTTAGTCTTCATATTCCACATTCAATGGGAAGTTCTTTTGTGTAAAATATCTCTGTCATCTATGTTTGTTTTTATTGTATTTCTCTTATCCTAGTCACTGTTGTGGCATATACAGTGAATGGCCTTCTCTGGGAATTTCAAACATAAAATTTATGGTAACCCCATTTTAAGACTTTTTATCTCAATATGATTTCTTATCTTGTCTCCCCCACCTTACATTTTTTCTACTACATTTCCTCTCTTGTAGCCCTGAAATTCAACTTTTTCTTTGTTATCTCAGTTCTATTGTCAAAATCTTCTTTTGTCTGTCTTTTGCAGTATTTTCATTTCTAATGAATTCTTTTTGACTTGGAAGCATGTATGTAATCCATTTTTAAAGATTCTTGTAGCAATTTAAAGTTACTTCCACAATTAACTTTTATAACAATATATTTCTTGTATAAAAGTAGATTATGCTTTTGTATTGCATCAAGATCTCAAACTCAATTGAATGTTACCTGACTAATTCATTAGCCTACAACCACAACACCAAAGTCTTTTCTTATGTTAGCACAAAAGTATCCCTGAATCTAACATGAAGGGCAATGTTGCTTAATGCATATATTTATTAAACAAAACAAAACAAAACAAAACAAAACCCTTCTCTGAGCGTCAGAACAATTTGTGAAACCAAGCTGAGAAACAGAGCCATGCCATTTTTGCCAGGACCTGGCAATGTTTTTTTGATCAACCTGAACACCAATATTTGATTTTATTATTGAGCTGATTTGCAGTTTTTTTCAGAATAATTTTTATTATTTATTTATTTATTTATTTATTTATTTTATTTTATTTTATTTTATTTTTGCGATTTATATGCCACCATCTCCCAAAGGAGTAATATCTAGGATGATAGCAATAGCACTTATCTACCACTTCACAGTGCTTTTCTTCAGAATAATTGCTATTATTTATTTATTTATTTATTTATTTATTTATTTATTTATTTATTTATTTTATTTTATTTTATTTTATTTTTGCAATTTATATGCCACCATCTCCCGAAGGAGTAATATCTAGGATGATAGCAATAGCACTTATCTACCACTTCACAGTGCTTTACAGCCCTTTCTAAGCAGTTTACAGATTTAGCATATTGCCCACAAGAATCTGGGTCCTCATTTTACTGACCTCGGAAGGATGGAAGGCTGAGTCAACTTTGAGCCATGAGTCTTGAACTGCCGGCAATCAGCAGTCAGCAGAAATAGCCTGCAGTACTGCATTCTAACCACTGCACCACCACAGCTTTTAGATGATACAATCTAGCTTGTTTGTTTTATGGGTTTCCCGCTCTTTGCCCATTAGAAAAATCCTCACCTTGGGGCAGCCAGACCTGGCCCTTTTACTCCTCAGCCTATTCCTCTTTCTCTGCTTCAAATAGTGCCAGCTTGTCAGGCCACTTTCCCTAGGCAATACTCCTGCTGCCTCTTCCTGGGCAGCGACTACCACAGAGGGCACAAGAGGACCAGAGTTCCTGGAAGGTGACACAGCTAAGTGTGACAAGTCTCAAGGTGGCAACTGTGTGACCTGACTACAAAATTCTGCTGTTGCTTGGAGACTTGCTAAGTTGAGCTGAGGTGTTGTTCCCTTTCTCGGACCACTTCCTATAGTTTTGCTCTTAGCATCCTGAGAATTTACAAGTAATGTTTTCATCTCTAAAATATGCTTGGAGGATTGCGAGACTCCTGTTCTACTACACTACAAAACAAATTAAACTGCCTCATTTATTTCATTACTGTAGGCAATTATAATGTCACTATAACAACAACAAAATTAAAACAGCATTCAATCCAAATAATAAAAACAAAATTGGAATAGAACAGAAAAATAAATAAAAACGTGCAGGGCAGGTGGTGACACTGAAAGATCTTCGGGGAAAAAAATATTTTAGCCTTGGTTCACATCCCAGAAATGCAGGACAGGAAGAAGCCCCTCTATATATGATCTAAGAGGCTAAGCTGAATGTCATCAGATCTGTGGTCCTACAGATATGATCCTATAGATATTCAGGTGCCAAGACACAAAGAGCCTTTTAGATTAACACCGGCATTTTCAAAATAACATCTTTATCTATTTTATTTATTTTTATAATAACCCAAAGGTGGTGAACATACATAATACTCCTTTTTCTATTTTTCCTACTGCAATAACCCTGTCAGTTGGTTGGTTGAGAATGACTGACCCAAAGCTGCCCAGCCAATTTTTCATGCCTGAGGCAGGATTTAGAATACATAATCTCCTGGTTTTTAGCCTAGTCCAGGGGTCAGCAACCCGCAGCTCTTTCAGCCCTCTGCTGCGGCTCCATCCCATTACTGGCTGCCCCTGTCCCTCGCGCCCCCCCAGCCATTCCTCGCTGGCCTTGGAAATCCAAGAGATACAGAGAGATGGGGGGAGAGAGGGAGAGAGAGAAACACAGATATACAGAGAGAGAGAGATACAGAGAGAGAGAGAAAGAGGGAGAGTGGGAGAGAGACAGAGACAGAGAGATACAGAGAGAGGAGGACAGAGGGGAAGAGAGAGAGGGGGGGGAGAGATACAGAGAGAGGGGAAGAGGGAGAGAGAGAAACAGATATACAGAGAGAGGGGGGAGAGAGAGAGGTAGGGGGGAGAAAGAGAGATACAGAGAGAGGGGGAGAGAGGGGGGAGAGAGAGATACAGAGAGGGGAGAGAGAAAAGGGTTTTGTGGTGGTGTTTTTTAACCACTGGTTCTCTGCCCTAATGACTGGCTCGGTAGACGTGGCTAGGTCATGTGACTGGGTGGGAGTGAGTGACGTGGAGTTGGCTACGCCCACCCAGGTTTTGTGGCTCCCTGGGTTTTTTTTTTTTTTTTTGTGGGAAACGGGTCCAAATGGCTCTTTCAGTGTTTAAGGTTGCAGACCCTTGGCCTGCCAGCATCAGGAACCAGTTAAGACACAGGACACCACATTTGGGTCTTAGTGAAATTTCTAGCTAGTCTCACCACATGTAAAGTACATGGCAGTAGTCTATGAGGATGTTTGCAAGAGTATGAGGGACTTCTCATCGGATTCTCCTGGACCAGGTAAAGATGCAATAGGTGCATCAGTCAAAGCCAGGCAAAAGCTCCCCTAGTCATGGGCTGCATGATTCCACAGAAGCAATGAGTTGAGAAGGACCTCCAAATCACAAAATTGCTCCTGGAAGGAACCTGCATCTGCACTTGGCTTATCTTGAAGGAGCTAAACAGGATATTTACCTGGGTAGTACTTGAAGGGAAGAAATCATGGAGAACAGTAAGCCAACTTCTGTAACTTGTCAACCAACTTTGAGAAGTGGGCTTTAGGCTCAAAACGTATTGAGGCGTTGCTCGTCTTATTCTCATCTAGTCCAGTTTTATAGCTGAATTGCTTTAATCTGCTCAAGAAACTGAATCTCGAAGGTTGGCAAGGGCGCAAGAGAAATTCTCTCCCTTACTTTTCTTTTTTCGTCTGCCTGACTCCCCACTCCCCAGGCAAGCGCGGATGGGTTTTAAAAGTCAGGGATTCAGGGGCTACACCTCTCCCAACGACGCGTTTTGGCGGCGATCAGCTCTCCAGGATCGACCTTAAGAGCGGCCGAGTTTTAGCCTGCTTGTTGCGGCTGCCTTGTTGGCTTGGAAAGAACTCCCATCTTCGCTTTGGTAGGCGAGACCGAGTAGTTGCTCTCTTATTCCCGCTGAACGCCAAAGCACCCGCTCCCACACTGCGCCCCCCCCCCCACCCCGCCTCGTTAATTCGCGCTAATTTTCCCTCTTTGGAAGACTTTGCCGATTGTTCATTGTCTTGTGACTCCTCAGCCCCCATGGAAGAAGCCGAGAGCCAAACTAACGGCGGCGAGGGCGACAGGGGCGTGTCCCTCCGCGGTCCCCTCCCGGGTGACAGCCAGGGCTTCGCCGCCTCCTTTTTTCCTCAGAGGCGAGGTGGCTGCCTCCCTTCACACTCCTTGCGCTCGCCGGGAGCGCCGAATCGGAGCCGGGAAGCGCGAAGTTGACCGCTATGGGGCGAGCTCCTTGGCTTCCCCTCTTGCTCCTCGCAGTCGTCCTGAGCCGCTGCACTTCTTTACTGGGGCAGCCTCGACGGTCCCAGCAGCGCCCGCAGCAACAACAAGCAGCGCCGCAACAACGAGGTACAGTAAAAATTTGGCGGCCCAGGAATTGTTCAGTAAAAGAATAATGAATCTCCGAGGGGCTTCTGGCAAGAAAAAAAAAAAAAACCTACCCCAAAACAAAACAACACACTTTTTGTTGCGCCTTCCTCTCCCCAACTTTGCTTCTTTCCTTCTGCTCTTCTTCTCCCTGTTGGGCTCCGGCTCTTTCTTTCCCGTGAAGATAAGTGGAAGATAATATGGCAATATAATCAATAGGAAAAGAGAAAACCATTTAAGATGTGGGGGAAAAAAAACCATCTCCTTTCCCCCAAGAAGCATCAGCCTGTGGTCCAAACAGGGACCAATTTTTTTTCCCCCTCGGAGGAAGCTGGGCTTCCAACTTGCATCTATGGGGAAGAATGATGTCAGTTCTCTCTGGTTTGGTTTTTAGGGGGAAATGTGATTTCTCAAAGAAATCTCCTCTTGGGCCTGTTGGAGAACAAAATACAATTTGCAAAGCAATGGGGATTTGGCAAATAGAATGCCCTCCCTACATTAATTATTGCAAGCTGCTTTGAGATGCCAACCTAGATCCGTTAAGAAGGATTTTGAATTCTAATGCCTGCAGTAATAATACTAATAATAATGGTATGAGAACTCGGTAATTATGGAAGATTTCTATAGAAACATGTTTAGACTTTGTCCAGTATATATACACTATGTATACCTATAAACATCTTTCCAAAGGGCTTGGGTTTCAGTCAAATTCAGACTAATTTTGACGATGGTAATTCCAAGATGTGACAGTCAAGAAATGGGAAACAAAACAAATCTTCAACCGTTATTGCCTCTATAATAATATAATTGCATTGTAACATTTGATTTAACTGTGGATATGGCAATATAATCAATAAGAAAGGGGAAAACCATTTAAGATATGGAAAAAACAGCTCAAGAATGATATAAGATATGTGCAGCTTGATGTTAAGTTTCACTGCACTAAAATGATTGTGGTAAAGCTTCTTGGGATGGGGAAACTTAATTAAAATAGCTTGAATAATAAAGACCTGTGGATTTTTTTTGTAGTAATCTCAAAGTAATCAAAAACTTCCAGTATCTAGGGATTTTTCTGCCCATCTCACATTTTTGGTGAGAGGATTAAATGGTTGTGATGTATTATCCTTTTTCAAACCCTCAAGCAATTGGTTTTCTAATACTAATTTTAACCCATAGAAGATTATTTGATTATAGATGAAGCTTTTTACAAATGTACTTGGGGATAAGTACAATTGAAATCAGTGGAAATTAATTGGAACTAAAGTTGCAAAGGATTTGGGCTGCATATATCTTAATATAATTTAAACTAATATAGAATCCGGGGAGAAGGTATCCTTCAGACATAGGGACTACATTTGGAAATTGGATCACTGGAAAACAGGAACAGTAAGTATTTTTAAATAGCATATTAAAAATCATTGGAACATATATTCAGTACTATTGACATTTAAGCTTCAGACAAGGAGTAATTTTCAGCTATAGAAATACTTAGACATTTTTGTCACCTCTCATAGTGCTGATGTTGTTATTTATAGATCATTGTACATGGCACTTTAAAGGAGGAGAGGTCCTGGCCCCAATGAGTTTACAGTCTCAATTTCAACAGTGTGTGTGTGTGGGGGGGGGGGGCGGCATAGGACAAACAGCAGGATGGGGGAGGCGGGAAATGAAGAACTGGAAAGTAGAAGATTGTAAACCAAGAAAGGTTGTATTAATTTTAACTACATTTTAATTTATATTAAGAACTATGTAAAGTAATAGGAATCATGGAAAAGGTAGAGTTGTATGATTGAAGAAAGAGAACCATAGATCCATGTAAGCATACTTACTTGTCAGTGGCCATCATAACCCACCTGCCAAATCTGTAATATATAGAAAACTTGAGACTGGAGATACTAACAGAACACTGACATAGTATTAGCTATGTGTCATCTGTTCTTTTTCTCATTTTCTTATTCTGAAATGATTGCTGTTTCCCTATGTACTGTATGTTGCATGGTTATTTATTATTATTTTGTGTATGATGAGAACATGACAGAAGAGAAGTAAATATATATACACAACCCATGTAATTCTAAATAAAACTTCTATGAGGGTATGGAAGTGGCCTCCTAACTGGATGTACAATTCAGCTATGGTATATGTTACACGGCATAACGTTTCAACATTTTGCTTATAAGTTGTATGGGTAGTGATGAAAATAAGTGGTCATGGGAGATCATTGTAATCAATCTAGTATTGATTTTTGTTTATTGTGTGAAATCTACTTTCTTCTCTCTGTCTCTTTAGGAGACAGAGCTAATGATAGAAATCATTTATTCTACTTTTATACAGTGACCCCTATATTATAGATTTCACTGGGAAGCAGTACCCATTCCAAGGTCCCTGATAAACTAGTACAGCTTTAGACCCATCTAGGTGACATTGATCCACTCACTGTCCCACTGTCAGCCATGGAAAGAATGGCAAAGCACTTCTGAGAAAAGTTGTCATGAAAAGTTGCCTAGGCATTTGCCAGAAGTCAAGACTGACTTGAAGCCCCCCCACACCCAGAAAGAAAATTAAAAGAGGTAATTGCAAGAAGGCCAATCTTGAAGGGACCTCCTGGAGGCTGAGTAGGACAGAGGGAGATATTAGCACACCTTCTATCATTTAGTGAACCTAAATGATACGTGGATAGTATTTTTTTATTGTTTCCAGGTAGACTTGTATCTTTTTCCACTCCTTGAGTCTTGATGTCCACAGTGCATTCTGCTTCTGTTATAGGATAAACTTCTGTGAGGATTTCATGAATAGATAGTTAAATACTGAAAGAAACAAAGGTCATACCTCACCTTCTGGTTAACTAGTATTCTGAAACTTTTTAAAGATGTGCGAAAGAAGCTTTTCTGAAGTCCTGCTCTCATAAAGTCTCAACATTTCTTCTAATTGTTCATTATTCTCTTACTCTTAGAAAAAGTAAAGATAATAGTGAGTTTCTTATATAGTGATTTTGAAAGCATCTGTGAATTTTACTCTTCTCATATCATAAGAAGGCATGCCGTCCCTGTTGTAAATCATGTCCTTCTAAATATAACAGTCTCTTATGCCTGAGAGTTATCCATTCTTTTAAGCATGTTATCACACATGCTTGGTAATATAAAAGCCAGTCTGATAATTCAAATCCTCCATTCTCTATATTTGGGTGAGGGGCGGGGGCAAACCCCTAAGATTTATTCAAAAATCCCAAAATGGCTCTCAACAATGGAAGCCTCTACATACCCAAATCTGGTGAAGTTCAAAAAAATTGTGACATATAAAGATATTTTGGACACTAAAGGGAAATTAAAATCTAAGCAAGAGGTTGAAGACCAGGGCATTATATTATTGCAATTGCAAATACAATCTAGATACGATAAAGACATGAAAAAGTACAGTCTTTGATCAGATATTGTTGAACTCTGATGAAAAATTAATTAAGAAAATATATAATTTTTTATTAAAGTGCAAATAGAGGACGAACAAGTAAAATACACAATGACACAGTGGGTAAAAAACTTTGGTTATAATATAGAACTAGAGAAATGGCAAAACTTATGGGAAAGGAACTATAAATTGACAATGACAACTTCTTATAAAGAAAATTTATATAAAATGTTTTATAGATGGCACTTACCACCTGCTAGGTTAGCTAAAATGTTTAAAAATATGTCTGGCAAATGTTGGAAATGTAACCCAAAAACAGGCACGTATTATCATACGTGGTGGACTTGTGTTAAAGCAAAAAAATTTGGGGCAAAAGTAGATAAGTGGTTAGAAAAGATGATAGGAAAACATGTAGATTTTAAACCTGAACTGTTTTTATTAGGTATAATATCAGAAACACTTGATAAGCAAAGTATATATTTAATATCGCACGTCTTAACAGCAGCAAGGATTATATTTGCACAATATTTGAAAAATGAAGAAACACCGCGAGATAAAGAGATAATTAGGAAGATACTGGATTGTGCAGAAATGGACAGACTTACACTGAAGATTAAACAGAAAGACAGAATATTATCAAACATGGACTTTATTTTTCCAGTGGTTGGAAAAAAGAGGTGGAGATTAAGAATGTAATATGTACTATTAAGCAATTACACAAACCCAGACAACACAATATTTATTAAGCACTAACAAATTGTAAATAATAGAAAATCAATTATATATATATATATATATATATATATATATATATATATATATATATGTGTGTGTGTGTGTGTGTGTGTATGCAAAAAATTAAAATCTCGGGTGTTTTCCCGCGTCATTGTAAATAAGTTGGTTAAAATGTTTAAAATTCTGGTTAAAATCCCAGCTTAAAATCTTCTAAAAATCCTTACAGAGCACTCTGCAAGGTCCTTTAAAACCTCAGCTAAAATCCTACCAGTGACTTTAAAAGTTTTTCTTATAGCAACTGTCATCTTCAGGCTCTTGTTTTGTTTAGAAGCTATGGGTTCTCTGTTGTGAGGTCAGAGCTGTCGCTTATCTATATTTGCTGCTGCTGACGTATGCTGGCTAGCCTGCAACTCTGTGTCCCGATTGGAGGACAGCAGTTTTTCTTCCTCCTTCCTCATCCTAGCTGCTTGGCTGCATGTTACAGGCCTAGCTTTCTCAGATTCTCTATTATTATCTGTGAATCTCCACCCCAGGCCACCCCAACGATGCCCCTGAAGTGATGTCCCGGTGCCTGAAGGCCGTGCGGGCCTGGATGGGGAGAAACAGGCTCCGACTCAACCCTTCCAAGACCAAGTGGCTGTGGCTTCTGGCGTCCCGATATAGCCAGCTGGTGCCATCGCTGGTTATTGGGGGCGAATCATTGGTCCCCACGGAAAGGGCTCGCAACTTGGGCGTCCTCCTGGATACACGGCTGTCTTTAGAAGAGCATATGACAGACGTGGCTTTTTATCAGGTCCGCCTGATACGCCAGTTGCGTCCCTTTCTAGATTGGGACTCCCTACGCACGGTCACTCAGGCACTCGTCACTTCCCACCTGGACTACTGCAATGCTCTCTACATGGGGCTCCATGTAGTTGGTCCAGAATGCGGCCGCGCAGGGGATTATGGGAGTGATGGGGCGCTCTCATGTGACACCTCTCCTGCGCGAGCTACACTGGCTTCCTGTGGTCTTCCGGGTGCACTTCAAGGTGTTGGTGACCACCTTTAAAGCGCTCTATGGCTTAGGGCCGGGGTATTTACGAGACCACCTTCTGCCGCCAATAGCCTCCCACCGGCCAGTTCGCTCACACAGAGAGGGCCTCCTCAGGGTGCCGTCGGCCAGACAATGTCGGCTGGCGACCCCCAGGGGGAAAGCATTCTCTGTGGTGGCACCTGCTCTCTGGAACAACCTACCCCAGAGATACGCACGATACCAGACCTCCGGACTTTTCATCGGGCCCTGAAAACACATCTATTCCATCTAGCCGGGCTGGCTTGACCCCATCCTTGCGGCTTTAAATTTATAATTGGTTTTAACTGGGTTATTTTAAATTGATGGCCAAAATTATTTAATGTTTTTTAAATTGTTTTTAAATTTTATATGTTGTGTTTTTACCGTGTCTGTTCATCGCCCTGAGTCCTGTTGCAGAAGGGCGGTATAGAAATAAAATAAATAAATAAATAAATAAATAATAATAATAATAATAATAATAATAATAATAATAATAATGTTGTTGTCTGGGTATTTAATTTGCTTAACAATACAGATTCCATTCTTATTATATATTTTTAAATTTGTGCTTGTGCCTCTGTTTTTTATTTTCTATTTCTGTAGAAAACTGATAGTAAAAAAAAAACCAACACAGAACACAACTGTAATGTAGCCTTTTTCTGAGGCTTAATCCACCAATTATCAAGCAAGTGCACTAAATTATGTTAAATGACAACATCCAGACTTCTTAGGTACTTCGTAGCTACTATGCCAGTTTCTAATACTATATTTATGACTGTAAAACATCTGAGCTCAGTAGGGTAGGGAAAGCTTCTCAAATTCTTTTCATGCGTTCAAAACCTAGTGTAATAGTTACTGTGCTTTTTCTCAGTGGGGAGACATTAATCCATACCAAAGAATATATTATATAATAAACCTATCATAGTGTGAAATGACACTTTAAGATATTTAGAATATATATATATATATATATATATATATATATATATATACGCATACATACATACATATACATATATATATATAGCATGGAACCATCATTTAGGCATTTTGGTCATTATATCGTTAAGACTTTTACAGGATTTCTGGATGGTCATTAAAATACAGAATTCCAGCACAACTCAGACAATACACTAATCTGTAATTCAACTTTTAAAGTTGTTTAGAGACATCTGTGGTCAAAAATCTGGAATTAATTTAGTATTTAGGTCATTGCTTCATATGTTATTTATTCTTTTGTTGACTGAAATATTCTCCCGCTGCCCACACTTAGAGAATTTTTAGATTATATCAGGTTGGCTTAAGAAAAATGATATTGTGGAGCATTGCATTTTTAGATCTTTTGTGTGTATGTGTGTGTCCGTATGTTCTGTATCAGTTTTCTGCAGAAGCAAAAATGACACATACCCCAAAGATATAGAACAAAACATGCTGTACATTTTGTTGCCTCCTCCAGAGTATTGGAATGAAGGTTGTGGGAGTAGAGAAAATACATAATGTAGTTCACTGGCTTAAAACAATTGATATTTCACATTAAGTTATGGCATGTTTCCTAAATTTAACATTATTTCAAGTTTGAAATACTGTGTCGTGCAGCTTTTGAAATAAGAGTATTCGGTTCAAATATTCAGAGTTTGATAATAATTTATGTTTCAAGGCTTTGTATTCACACGTTTGTAACATCCTGATCTATAAAGTTAAATATATGGCAGGTTATTTTTGCAAATTTTAAAAAGAATTTGGTGTCCAACTGTGAGCCACCTGCTCAAAAAAGAATCGTAATACACGCCATTTAGGTATCTAAATATGAATTTTATATTCAAATTATTCTGTTTGAAATCTTTGGTCTTAATACTGCTAAGGAGTATCTTATTAAATAGTCATGGTAGAATTATGTTGATTTTTTTAAAATTGAGGTTTTAATCTTGCAGTGTGTATTTTGTTTCTATTGTGTTGTATAATTAATATTTGCTATTTTGTGTAAATATTTGAGTAATACTTTTGTTCATGTTTAGTGATGAGGACATCATATATGCCCATGACTGTGAATACAGTTTTCATTCTCAAAAGAGGAAAGTGATTTCTAGTAGGAAAATCTTGCTTTGTGAAAAGCTGATAATATATTTGTTGGAAATAGCTCTTTCAGCTCATCTATTCATGTTCTTATTGGCTTTAACTTTGCATTTGCCCTTAGTGGCTAATATTAAGGTAGACTGCTTCTGCTTCCCTATTATATAATAAATATAGGTTAGTGCAAGGTGGGCAATCTGTAAATAGTGGCCTAGATGCTACATTGTAGTAACCCATTGGTATTCTCCATGTAATCTGAGATTCTGTCATTAAAATTTGATACAAACAGCCAATATAAAATAATAGAATAGAATAGAATAGAATAGAATAGAATAGAATAGAATAGAATAGACAAAGTTGGAAGGGATCTTGGAGGTCTTCTAGTCCAAACCCCTGTTTAGGCAGGAAATCCTATACCATTTCAGACAAATGGTTGTCCAATCTTTTCTTAAAAACTTCCAGTGTTGGAGAATTCACAACTTCTGGAGGCAAGTTGTTCCACTGGTTAATTGTTCTAACTATCAGGAAATTTCTCCTTAGTTCTAGGTTGCTTCTCTCCTTGATTAGTTTCCACTATTGCTTCTTCTCCTGCCCTCAGGTGCTTTGGAGAATATTATTATTATTATTATTATTATTATTATTATTATTATTATTATTATTATTATTATTATTTATTCAATTTATATACTGCCCTTCTCCTATTGGACTCAGGGCGGTGCACAGCCAAGGATAAAAAACATACCAATACAAAATTTAAAATCAATTAAAAGAATTATACAGCTTTGGCGCACAATTTAAAACAATTCAATTAAAACCCAATTTACACTTAAAAAGCTAAAAAGAGCTAAAAAAGGGGAGGGGAGAGATTCACGCCAGCCCTGCTTGATGGAAAAGAAAAGTTTTTAGGGCATGGTGAAAGGCCCGGAGATCTGGTATCCTTCATATCTCCAGGGGCAAATCGTTCCAGAGGGCAGATGCTGCCACAGAGAAAGCCCTCCCCCTGGGGGTCGCCAGCCGACATTGCCTTGCTGACGGCACCCTGAGGAGTCCCTCTCTGTAGGAGCATACTGGTCGGTGGGAGGCTATCGGTGGCAGAAGGCGGTCTTGCAAATACCCAGGTCCGATGCCATGGAGCGCTTTAAAGATGGTAACCAACATCTTGAAGCGCACCCGGAAGACCACTGGAAGCCAATGCAGCTCGCACAGAAGAGGCATCACATGGGAGCACCCTCTTGCTCCCATAATTCCCCACACGGCCGCATTCTGCACCAGTTGGAGCCTCCGGGTGCTCCTCAAGGGGAGCTCCATGTAGACAGCATTGCAGTAGTCCAGGCGGGAAGTGACGAGCGCCTCAGTGACTGTGCGTAAGGAGTCCCGATCCAGAAAGGGAGGCAACTGGCGAATCAGGCAAACCTGATGAAAAGCCCCCCCTGGCCATTGCCGTCATATGCTCTTCCAAAGACAGCAGTGTATCCAGGAGGACGCCCAAGTTGCGAGCCCTCTCCGTGGGGGCCAATGATTCGCCCCCAATAGCCAGCGTTGGCACCAGCTGGCTATATCGGAACGCTGGAAGCCACAGCCACTCGGTCTTGGAAGGGTTGAGTTGAAGCCTGTTATTCCCCATCCAGATCCGCACAGCCTCCAGGCACCGGGACATCACTTCAAGGGCATCGTTGGGATGGCCTGGGGTGGAGTTGTACATTTTTCAAGAATAGCTTGACTCCCACTTTTTTGTGGCAACCTCTGAGATATTGGAACACTGCTATCGTGTCATCCCTACTCCTTCTTTTCATTAAACTAGACATACCCAATTCCAGCATGCATTCTATTTGAGTTGCACTTTTCTCTCTTAGTTAAAAATAAGAGTAAAAACTGGAGTTGCAGGCCACTCTGAGACAAACTGTTTCAGTTTCTAGCCTTAGAACCTTCTATAACAAAAAATAATTGCATAATTTGGCTCTTTTGGTGATTGGGAAGTGTTTCTGGGTTCAGAATTTCTGGATTGGTTGTGGAATCTCAAGATTTATTCTGAGGAACTTCAATCTGTCCCCTAGGAATGGGGGTCTGAAGTGGCTTGAGAATTCATGGCAACATGAATAATAAGAGCCTTGATAGTACAGTGGTTTAGAGCACTCTGTCATTAACACAGCTGCCTGCAATTACTGCAGGTTCAAACCTTACCAGGCTCAAGGTTGACTCAGCCTTCCATCCTTTCTAAGGTAGGTTAAATGAGGACCCAGTTTGTGGGGGCAATAAGCTGACTTTGTATGAATATACAAAAGTATGAAGGCTATTGCTTAACGCATTGTAAGCCTCCCTGAGTCTCCGGAGAAGGGCGGCATATAAATCAAATTAAAAAAACAACATGACAACCATGATGTGACAATGGTAACATTCCAGATCTGGTGTTCCTGTCTGAACCCCATAGTGGCTATTTGAGCTGACATTGGGGAAGCTTTTGGTGTCTCCCTTAAAATGGTCAGATAACCCTTTGATTTGTGATATTTAACCAGTTGGCCTACCTCTTATTTTCTGGGTTATTTTTTTAAAATACACACATTGTATATTAAAGTGACAACTTGTGTTTAGAACAATACAATGTTTTAGTGACAATGATACACTGAAATTTGTTCACAAAGCCATTTTGAAATGTAAGGCAATAATTTTTTGTGTGTGCCACAGATCAAAGAAGATTGGTTAAATTCATGTGGAATCAATATTCTTGAAGAACAATAAGTTCTGGAACTAATTTGATATATACAGATTTTTCATATTGGGTTTTAAAACAACACAACATGAACGAAATTGCAATTACATTTGAAAACACAGTGATCAGCAACAATAAATATCAATGATTTGCAAAAGGGTAGTATGTCATTTAATGTCCACTGAATCAACTTTTTTAACCAAGAGAATGGTTTAAATAAAGTGACCTTTTTCATGACTTCAATACTTTAATTCACCTAAAAAGTATTAGGCTGCCTCCGGTAATGCAAATTAAAATTTCAGGATTTTTTGCGATTGAATGATAGCTACCCATCTATCCTCATATATATAATACATATACACAGTTGCATGCGTCATCTAATGCACAAATCAAATTATAAATTATGAAATTTACAACTAAATTGTAAGGCTTTATCATGCAATACGCCTATGCAGAATCTGTGGCATGAATGGACAGGACATCCATCCAATTCTTCACAAATACAAAGAATAATATATAATGAGCATTTTTCTGCTGATATCCAAAGGTGTTTTTTCCTCCATCTATGGACAACAGCAACAACAATAACAAAAAGGTGAAGCTAAAAGCAATTCGCTAAGGTGGTACTATTAGACTGCGAGCTTGCAATAGAACTGTACTTGAGCTGGAGATGTTTAAAATGTGTTTGTAATGTGTTTGCAACATGATAATGTTTCACAATATTTCATTGGATGATTATTGCAATAGCTGCTATAGGCATTATAATGACATTAGTCTCTGACTCAAAGATTCATTCTGGCAGTAAGCATAACATTTATGAAATGTGTGTGTGTGTGTGTGTAATGAATCCTCCATAAATGGCTAAGTATTTTCATCAATATAATCAACAATTCCCATATATTTCAGGACAATACTTGAATATCTAGAGAAAACAAAAACTACAAATTAAGGCTTAAAAAGAATGTTATTTTCTTCTCAGTTGAGATGCTGTTATTGTTAATAATTTAATAGAGTAGACAGTACAGATAGTCCTTGACTTATGACAGCAATTTGAACTGGAATTTCTGGTGCTATGTGGTCAGGTCATAAACACATCACTTACCAACCGCAATTCTGCAGTTCCATCGTTGCCATCTTTAACCAAATACCACCATCATTAGTGGGGGCAACATCCTTGGTTTCGCACAACCAATGGGGAAGTTAGCAGTAAGTTTGAAGTCCCAGATGGCTTGCAAGTAGGCTGGCAGGCAGGTGGGCAAGTGGCTGCTGTAGGGAGTGGGTAAAGCTGTGAGGGAAGCCTGGCAAGTGCAGGGTGTGAGGTGTATGGCAAGGGTCTCATCATAGTTCTATTAACCTTCTTAATAACAGAGATTATTTCCAGCATTGATCAAGAGGTTCTGAACTAGTGTAGATTTGCATCAAATGTTACCTAATTACAGACGTCCATTATGACATTTACAAAAAAAGTGAACCAGCAAAACAGCTAAGTAGAACATAGTAAGTTGCTACTGTGGAAACCTTAGCACCCTAAAATAGCAGTACACAGAATAAAACTAATTTACCATGGATATGATATGGTAATAGAAACCCCTGAATGAAAGTATTAGAAAAAATATTGAGCATTTGGCCTGTAATGCCTAACAGCCACATCGCTAGAGAAATGTGAAGACTATCAACTGACAGCAATATATGACTACCAGAACAATACATTTTATAGCAATTTCTTTTCAGTTCTCTCTTAGTATTTGGATGTAGTGTTTTTGCTTAATTTGAAATTGGTTTGTGAGTAAGATTAATCTACTATATTTTTTCCCCTTTTACTAATTTAAAGTTTTAACAAAACATGCTGTTCTAAAACATTGTATTGAAATAAGGTAATCTTGAAAGAAGAATGCAATGCTTTTGTGAATTATCATGAATCATCAACAAGGCTTGCTGGCTAAAATGAATAATGTCAGCTGGACCTTGTGAACATCTGGTTTCAAAACTCTAAGGAATAAAAATGCTCATCATGTCCTTAGGTTATATCTCATTACCTGACCCTCTGGCCTTCAAACAGATTTGAAGATCTAGCTATTTCCTGAGGCACTGGGTTAGGAGAGCATGTGCCTTCTAAAGGAATTTTATTAATATAGTCAGTGCATTAATCCCCACATTTTCATATTCTTTTTTCTTTTATTGTACTGGGCATATTTAAATTTATACACCATCTAGAGCTGTTACAAATTGGGTGGCCTTATCAATTTGATTAATAAATAAATAAATGTATGATTATATTTTGTCTTTTTCTGTTTAACATTAGAAGTATTCAGCAGCATTCCACATTGCCACACACCAGGGGTTGGTTCTACTTACCTTTACTACCGGTTTGCAGTGGGGCCGCGCGCTCTTCTGCACAAGCGCAAAAGCTTCTGCACATGCGCAGAAGTGTTTTGATGACGTCGGGGTGGGTGGGGCCTCCCGCCTGTTTTACTACCAGTTCTATAGAATCGGTGCAAACCAGGGGCAACGCACCACTGCCACACACATATCCAAACTTGCCACACTGACTGCAAAAAGAAATACCATTTACCAACCATGGTGAGAATGCCTCATAGACAGTTTCTTAGTATCTCTACTTCTTTTCCTACAGGAAGCAGAATTTCAGCCCTTTAGGATATTTTGGAAAATGTATGAAATTGTAGCAATTTGAAAATATAAAACTGTATTTGCTAGGATATCTTTGCTAACCAATACAAAGATGTCTTTCCTAACCAATACAATCAATAGATATATCCATATTTACCACCGGGTAGTTACTATATATAGTTCTGTGAAAAAGTACTTGCCTTTTATGCACTTACTGAATTTTTATATATCTTTGACAGTGAATATAATCAAAATTTCTTATGTGTCCTAATGTTATATAAAGGAAGGCTGAGTAATTAAATTAAATTACATCAAAGAATGTGCTAGTTCTTTATTTCATAAACAACTCACAGAAGGTATAGCATGCAAGTCTAAGAAAGTAATCACTCCTTTATTTCAGTCAAGCCAGTTAAAGGGATAACAAGGGCCTATTGTGGAAATACTTCATTAAACAATGAAGGCTGATTTGGGTCAGTCCTACCCTTATATACATTTCACAGATTTTGGCTCCCATCACTGAAGATCTTGAGGGAAGATCTCATTATGCCGATTCTAAAAGCACATCATGCCCTATTCAAAAGAAATAATTGAAGACCGGTGTAAAAGATTACTCATTCCTATCAGTCTGGAAAAGGTTACAAAATCATTTCTAAAGCTCTGGAGCTTCATCAATCTACAGTGAGAGGCATGGTCTTGTGATGGAGAAGACTTGGAATATAGTAAAAATCTGCAACATAAAAAGGAAACCTGAAATCACAAAGTTTCCTAGAACCATATCCAGCAACCTGCAAATCTGTGTCACCTCGACCAAAGTCATTCATGACTCCACCATAACAAATAACAATTGGGCTTCCAGAGAAGAAACGGCAGATTTGAAAATAGCTTTGCAAAAAGTGAAGCAGACCACCATGGCAGAATAAAGAACCAGTGAGTAGATAGACTCTTCGATAATTTCCCTTCAGACAAGGCCAGGACATGAGATTTCTCACAACTGCTCCAGACAGCTGCTTCTTGTGAGGAGTCAGGAAGATATATATCTATATCTCTGGTGGATTCAGAATTCTAGGAGACAAGGGAATAGCAAACTTGCTCAAACTGCAGTCAGCATCTTTGAAAGGAGTTTTGGGTTTGCATACTTCCTTTTCTATTCACTTTTGGAAATTCCTTATTAACTGCTTTTCAGCTATCAGAAACCTTTGGAATGACAGGTTTCGTCATACCAGTAAGTTTCCTTCAAAACTTAGTGAAAATAGTTTTAAATACCAGCTTAAGGACTTACATATTTTTTTATAATAAGCAGCAAAAGGATGATTAAAATTTTGACTTTAAAAAGTTACAAATAGACTGAGTCCAGATAAACTTGAGAAAAGATTTTGGAATTAATTATAAAGAAATCTTTTCATTGAAAAATACTTTTGTTTTGATTTTTTTTTTTTAAAAAAAAGAATAAAATAAGGCTTTAAAAATGGTCACTAGAGGGAACTAGAGGGAATTAAAGATTATAATTTAAGGTGAAGAAGACTCAAATTTGCCTTACAATTTCAGAATGAAGCAAAAATATTTTAACTTTGGGGATAGTGAAGGATATTTTTGAACAATGGACCTAGAAATTAATTTCAATAGTATCTCCCTCTATAGATACACTGTGTTTAAAAAGTGCCATGTAAGAGAAATTTCAAAATGAGAGGCTACAAAAATTATTTGGAAAAAGGCTGCTATTTTAAGAATTAAGAGATATATAGATTAAAAAAAACCCAAAGAAAATAGCCTGGATAATTGCCCTATTTTGGACTTAACAAAGGTTTATTAAAGTTTTGAAGAACGATGTGAGAAAGGAAAAGGAAAAAAATGAAAAGAAACCAAGTTCTGGGACATTATTTGAAGGGCCTTATCAACCTTGTTAGAAGTAAAAGGAAAATATATAGAGTTGGTATGTTTGAATAAGATTAAAATAGATTGGTTGTTATCTCTGTAAGACTTAATGGACTTTTGCTGACACCATGACTGAAATGAAGCTTTATGTTTTTTTATTTTATTAGCGCAAATTAGTTTTTACTGTTGTAATTCTAATATTTAATACAATTACTAAAAAAACAAAATGTGATTAATGGAAATAGCAGGACAGAAGTAATAGTTCATCATAAATTTGCGAAATTTAAAATAATAGTTCCAGACTTCTAAAGAAACATTTGATGGACAGAGGAGTCAAAAAAGAAAATATTGGGGCTCCATTATGTTGGTTGTATATGATGGAAACAAACACTGTATTTCACAATATGAACCTCATATCAACTGATAAGTGTGAGGGTAGACGTGTCATGATAGAGAGGTTCACTACTTCACGACCTGGATGATTTGCTATAACTGAAAGACACATGAATTCTGCTTTATATCAGAGAATTTTGTAGGACAACAAATAGCAGACCTGCATCAAGACAATATTAAATGTGCAAGCAAATCTATGAGAAAATGAATGAAGAACAAATTCAGTATTTTGGAATGGTTAAATTGAAAGTTGAACCTAAACATTACTGAAGTATTATGAAGTAGCAATTAATGCTATATAATATATCACTCGTGTTACTGAGTAGGAATAGTTCATTTTGAAGGAATGGGCCAATATTCCTGTACAGCAGGGGTGTCAAATTCACTTGTCACAACAGTGTCACATGATGTATCAGGACTTTTTTCCCCTTTGCTAAATCAGGTGTGGTGTGGCCAGCGCATGACGCCTCCGGCCTACGGGCTGGGAGTTTGACAGCCCTCCTATACAAGGATAAGAGAGACAGTCACCAACTGCAGTTATTGCTTAAAGTGGTACAAACAATTATTGAATCTAAGGAGATAATTTCTTTTCTCACACTGGCATATTGGATTATTTTGTTTATAAAATAAATGAGAAAAGAATGAAAAGGTGGCATTATTTGTTCTCTCGGTACTTTTTTATGTATTAGCAGGACCTACAGGAATCTCTCGTAACAGTTATTGGCAAAGAGAAAGAAAAAATATCAGAAAATCTGAAAAGAAACACTTTTTTTCACAGAGCTATATCATAATGGTGACAGGTAAAGCATATTTTTGATTTACAATATTGGCCTTGCTGCTGTTGCTTTGCTACCCTAATCTCATTACTTTCTGAATGCCAGCTTTATGAGAATGGATCTCTTGGTTACTGAAGTTACTTAAATGAAATGAAAGCTATAGATTTGACTGAAGATGACTGACATTTTGTTTGGAACAGATTTGGGCACAATACTATATATATTATAGAGAAAATTTTTACATTTGATTATTTCTAGTAATGAATAACTCCGGTTTGGCTCTAGAGTTGCATGGAACAATATCTACTTAGAGTACAAAAAGAGACAGTATTTTTCTAAAGTTGCAATCTCCTGTGTCTGCTTGTATTACTAATGTATCTAGCAGGAATAGCCAATACTAGCAGGAATAGCCAACACTTCGGAAGATAGGCTTAAGATACAGCAGGATCTTGACAGACTTGAACGTTGGGCACTAACCAACAAAATGAAATTCAATGGTGAAAAAAAATAAGGTTCTACATTTAGGGAAGAAAAACAAAATGCACAGGTACAGTATATGTGGCACCTTGCTCAATAGTAGTAACTGTGAGAGGGATCTTGGAGTCCTAGTGGACAACCATTTAGATATGAGCCAGCAGTGTGCCGCAGCTGCCAAAAAAGCCAACACAGTTCTAGTCTGCATAAACAGAGGGATAGAATCAAGATCACGTGAAGTGTTAATACTACTTTATAATGCCTTGGTAAGGCCACACTTGGAATACTGCATCCAGTTTTGGTCGCCATGATGTAAAAAAGATGTGGAGACTCTAGAAAGAGTGCAGAGAAGAGCAACAAAGATGAATAGGGGTCTGGAGGCTAAAATATGTAAAGAACGGCCATGGAACTGGGTATGTCTAGTTTAATGAAAAGAAGGACTAGGGGAGGCATGATAGCAGTGTTTCAATATCTCAGGGGCTGCCACAAAGAAGAGGGAGTCAACCTATTCTCCAAAGCACCTGAGGGCAGGACAAGAAGCAATGGGTGGAAACTAATCAAGAAGAGAAGCAACCTAGAACTAAGGAGAAATTTCTTGACAGTTAGAACAATTAATCAGTGACACAACTTGCCTCCAGAAGTTGTGAATGCTCCAACGCTGGAAGTTTTTAAGAAGAGATTGGATAAACATTTGTCTGAAATGGTATAGGATTTCCTGCCTAAGCAGGGGTTGGACTGGAAGACCTCCAAGGTTCCTTCCAACTCATTCTATTCTATTCTATTCTATTCTATTCTATTCTATTCTATTCTATTCTATTCTATTCTATTCTATTCTATTCTATTCTATCCTATCCCATCCCATCCCATCCCATCCCATCCCATCCCATCCCATCCCTTCCCATCCCATCCCTATCCCTATCCCTATCCCTATCCCTATCCCTATCCCTATCCCTATCCCTATCCCTATCCCTATCCCTATCCCTATCCCTATCCCTATCCCTATCCCTATCCCTATCCCTATTCTATTGTGGAAAGTGTCATAGGAAAACTCTGAGGGTTGAGGAAATCAGTGAATATTACCTTTCCTTTTACACCATGGGTGTCCAACCTTTTGGCTCTTCTGGGTTTGACTGAAGAGGAATTGGGCTGCGTATAAAATAGATAATATAGTTTTTATTTTATTTTATTTTTTGTGTGTGTGTTTTTTTAAAATTTGATTTATATGCCGCCCTTCTCCAGAGACCCAGGGCGGCTTACAATGTGTTAAGCAATAGCCTTTATACTTTTGTATATTTTATACAAAGTCAGCTTATTGCCCCCACAAACTGGGTCCTCAATTTACCTACCTTAGAAAGGATGGAAGGCTGAGTCAACCTTGAGCCTTGGAGAGATTCGAACCAGCAGAATTGCAGGCAGCTGTGTTAATAACAGGGTGCGTAGACCACTGTACTATCAAGGCTCTTAGTTAATGTATGTAAATCACATAATAATGTTAAAAGTTCATAATTCTGTGGGGCCACTTTGCTAGTTGTCCAGGATTGCAGGTTGGACACCCATGCTTCACATGGCTGCTTGACACCCATGGAAATATTTAAAAGAGAGGTGGGTGAGAGAGAGAGAAAGTGAATCTCTGCTGCACACCTTTAGAAACTGAAAAACTCACTTTGTTGAAGAATCCATCAGACTTTAATTCAACTCATGTGGACTAATTTTGCTAAACCTTAGATGGAAAAAAAATGTTCAATGCTTTGTAGGAACTCAGTCAAGGTGTAGAATTTTAATAATTCCCTAAATTTGGCAATGTTAATTCATTATTTTCTCTCTGCCTCCCTCACCTGGCATTTTTATGCCAATGGGGAACAAGTCCTAATTGTTATTGCACACATATTTATTATCAGTCCTGTTTTGTTGTCTTAACAGTAATGTTAGGCCTTGAAAAAAGGAAATGAAGAAGTGAATGACACAAACCTTATGGATTGTTCCTTGGGGGCCTAATGTTCTTTTAAGCTAAGAAACAAATTGTAAATTTCATCTCATAAAATCTGTCCAGGAAATTATAAACTAAATAATTCTACAAGTGTCCTAGATATGCATCTGGATTTCATTACTGCTTACACATCTTCGTAAGAGAAAACCGTATATGAGATACTGGAAATCTGATAACATTACAACTCTGAGCACTATGCATTCTCATCTGCACAATAGTTTCCTGTAGTATTGCTGATATGCCGGAGAATAATAAATGGGCAGCCAAAATCAACTTCCATTATTACAACTCTCTTTTAGTTCCTGTCAGTTTTGTGATTTGTTCTTAAATGTAACTGCGCAAAAAATAATAATAATAAAAGCAAAAAACAAAAAACAAAATAAAAGCAACTGCAAAAGAAGTACAGGACTTTTCCTTTCTGCTGGAAAGTTGTATTACCCAAGTTTTACTTTAAGATGAAAAACAATTTTACCATACATAGCTGTTTGCAGTTAATATTGCTTCTGTGCTGTGATTAGGTATACAAATGTTTCACTAAGAAAACCTCCCAAATAGGGAGGTTTTCTTTGCTTTTAAGGTTCTGCCTTGGGATAGTGTCAGCCCCTCTCAATTCTAAAGTTAATTTTTGTGACCACAATTCTGCATATTAATAATCACACTCCTTGCATTCTCATTTTGGTTAAAAAAAAATAGGACGAACAATATAAGCAATAATTTATTTATTTATTAGATTAGATCTTTATCCCATCTTTATTACTTTATAAGTAACTTCAGGCAGTGAACATATCTTTAATTGGCTTAACACTTTTTAAAATGCTTTTAATAGGTTTGTTATTGTTTTTTTAACTATGGGGCCAAACGTATATATATCTTTTAAACTGTATTTTAATGTTTGTATTTATGTTTTTACTTAGGCTGTGCACCACCCTGAGTCCTTTGGGAGAAGGGCGGTATATAAATCTGATAATAAATAAATAAATAAATAAATAAATAAATAAATAAATAAATAAATTAATTAATTAAAAAAAACATATTGTGCTATTCTATATTTAATTATCACAAAAAAAAGTTCTGCTTTCATTGTTTAAAGACTGGGAATGATAAAACATTATTACATTATTACACAATGAAGAGATTGAACTGTGTCAACTTTTATATGTAATGTTTATTTGATGTATCCACACAATATAATGTTTAAGATTAGAGTCAAAAGATTGACAGACAAGTCACAAAAGAAGAATATTCCCCCATTGCAGCAAAAGTCACAATTGTGGAAGAGACCAGAAGCAGGGAAGAACTTTGTTGCCTAGTCAACAAGGGAACATTTTAGCTCCTCTTTTTCTGCCATATTTCCATAATGAAGTCTTGGAAGTCTGAGATGAGCTGGAAGCTATAGAAATAGAGCTGAAGACACAGGGCAAACAAGGCCAACTCAAGAAGCAAGACAGAATTGAAGAGCAAGCCAAAACTAATAGGAATTAGAGTCTAATGGAAGAGAATATATGTAGCTCAAAACTGAACTGCGGAGTCCTTGGTATTCTCTGAACCTGGTTTCTTTCAGATATTCATTACCCAACTAGGTAATGTTATCAGTGCCATCATCAGAATCCAAGAAAAAAGAAGAGTTAAGAGAATAAACTAGCAATACCAAATCAGAACCAAAACAACCAAGAATAACCAAGAATAAGAACTAGTGTAAAGTAGCAGTTAAGTTACTGGAGTAGGAAAAGAGACACCAAGATTCTAGGCCTCCTTCAGCTATGAAAACTCATTGCCTATCTTTGGACTAGTTAATCTTTCAGTTCAACCTTTTCCATGGCATTGTTTTAAGGAAAAATATATCATCACATACTACATAAACGTGTTAAATACTGGATCTGCCCAAAAGTCTTTGAATAAGATTCATCTGTAATTGGTAATCAGAATTGGTCTTTTGGGGAGCTTAGTCTTGAAGTGGTGTACCAAAAACGTCACTCCCAGCAAGTGTGCAGGATAGAGTTTAAATTCAATTTGACATAAACAAATGAGATACAATTAACACAGTGATTTTCCAGGCATTTAATACCTTACTTTTTCTGCACATCATAGTTAATATGTAGTTTGTAAGGAATTCTAAGGATGCATATTCTAGTATAGTGTACTACACATAAGCCTCTGGCCATACAGTGTGCATTGTGCATCTCTTCATGTGCATATTCTTCATTAAGAAGCTGGTAACTAGTTCAGAGGTAGACAATTACTGTATGAAGAACTACAAACAAACCCAAGAATCCTTTATCACATCTCAAATTAAGAAGTAAAATAAATTGTAGTACTAACAATGAATTTATCTACTTACAGTATAGATATATTGATTTATAATCTATTTTCAATTGGTTATCAAAAGAATTATGGCTTTCTCAACGAATCTTGTGCAGTCCTTCCATTTAGGAAGAAATTCTGTTTCTTTGTTGTCATTTTCTTTCAAGTGGCTAATATAATTTATCAAAGTGGTGTGCTTTATTTACACTGCAAACCACTTTGAAAAGCATCAAACATTTTCAAACTACTAATTAAATTTCAAGTTTGAAAACAGGACAGTTCTGTAGTCATGTCATAGCTTCTCCAATGACTGGTTTCAATTATTGGATAAAAAGAAGCAGGTTGTTTGGAGAACTTTCACTGAAACATACGTTAGATGTTTGTTACTTGATACACTTTATAAGATTTATGAATTGCCCTAATCTGACCAATGTTGTTAGTAAAATACCACATTCAACATGTTTAAAAACATCTTACAGATCCAGTAAGATAATATCCTTTGACAGCCTTCTATTAAGGATAAATTGTTTCCATTCCATAGTGAAAAACCCAAACTGAAGAGACCAAAAAATAAATGAAAAACATCCCAGAAAGCATGGATTTAAACACAATGAAATACAATCCATGTAATGTAAATTTATTGTCCAAAATATTTCTGATTGTTTATGATGCTGAACAATGTACTGACTAAATTTATTGTTGAGCCGGCATTTTAAATTGTATCAATGCTCTAATTTGCTCATCGTGCTAAAACGTTGTGCTCATTGGGTTCACACATCATGCTATGCCGAAAGCAAGCAAAAAAACCATTGTGCAACCAAATGTCAAACTAAGCTAGCTAAAATAACTCATTTTTTTCAGAAGAGTGTCAAGCCATATATTAAACTATAGTTTAGTTCAGTGGTGGGATTCAAAAATTTTTACTACTTGTTCTGTGGGCGTGGCTTGGTGGTGTGGCGTGGTGTGGTGTGGCATGACTTGGTAGGCGTGGCTTGGTGGGCGTGGCAGGGGAAGGATACTGCAAAATCCCCATTCCCTCCCCACTGCAAAATCCCCATTCCCTCCCCATTCTAGGGGAAGGTTACTGCAAAATCCCCATTTCCTCCCTATCAGCTGGGACTCAGGAGGCAGAAAATAGATGGAGGCCAGTCAGAGGTGGTATTTACCAGTTCTCTGAACTACTCAAAATTTCCGCTACTGGTTCTCCAGAACTGGTCAGAACCTGCTGAATACCACCTCTGGTTTAGTTGCCTTCAATAATTCAAGGGTATTGTGAGTTATCCTTGAATTCTGGCAACCGCCCCCAAAGAAGCTTCATAAGAGCCGTGGTGGCGCAGTGGTTAGAATGCAGTACTGCAGGCTACTTCTGCTGACTGCTGGCTGCCAGCAGTTTGGCAGTTTGAATCTCACGGTTCGAACTACCAACCTTGGCTCAAAGTTGGCTCAGCCTTCCATCTTTCCAAGGTCAGTAAAATGAGGACCCAGATTGTTGGGCTCAATAGGCTTATTCTGTAAACCACTTAGAGAGGACTGTCAAGCACTATGAAGTAGTATGTAAGTCTAAGTGCTATTGCTATTGCTATCCATAGGTGAAATCTGTTTCTCTTCCAGACATGAATGCAGTGAACTTCTTAAAAATTCAGAAAGCAGATGGAAAACAAAAGAACCTCAATGTTACGATTTTGCATAACACGCTGTACTATAACCACACAGCATCCACTCTAAAATTTGAGGCACAGCTTGAATTCTTGTGTGATTTCCAGATAATACAATAAATTACTATTGATTGTATCTTTCAAGTGTTCTTTTTCTTCAGCCACTGTTCTAGTAATCTTCAGGACCACTTATTTTCACTGAAATAAAATTATGGACACACAATGGCCTTATTTGTTGGTGTCTCCATACATAATATACAAGGAGACTGATTATTTCAGCAGACTTTACATGGCTAGAAATAATTCCATGTGTATCTGCAGGATATACAAAACAGGACATGATAGTGGAGATGTTGCTACTGAATCCGTTCCATTATTTTTTTTTCTTCCTAAAAGAAATGATAAAGACTGTTGTGGCTCTCTCTCTCTCTTTTTTTTGATAAAGAGAACTGTCATTGCATACTTAGATGTGGAGTTTTATTCCTTTAAACAGAAACAATTTAGTGTTATTTGTTCATACTGTGTTATTGTTAAAAAAAAGTTTTCATTGTCTATAAACAGCTGGTGTTCTGACTAAATGGAAGACAAACTATAATACCTGCTGAATACCTAAGGTAATTATGGTGTGTGTGTGTGTGTGTGTGTGTGAGTATAAGAACTCACATTTGGTGTTGGTGGCAATGAGTTGAAACTATATTTATTCCCAAAATAAATTTAGAATAGAATAGAATAGAATAGAATAGAATAGAATAGAATAGAATAGAATAGAATAGAATTTTTTATTGGCCAAGTGTGATTGGACGCACAAGGAATTTGTCTTGGTGCATATGCTCTCAGTGTACATAAAAGAACTGCCACCTAGTTCTATTTCTAGAGACTGGAAACATTGTGACCCTGTGAATTACGACTTAATATGATGTGTGAACAAAAGTAATTGAATCTTGTTCTTTCTATCCTTAACAATATCTGAATTTGTTAAATTGTATGTCCACTCAATTCTGGTTCATAAATCTGATTGATCTTTACTTAAAACAACAACACAAAAATCCTTTTTAACCATGCATTTTCAATCTATTTTTCCCCCACAAAACTTCAGATTTCTAAATGTAATTTATTAACCTATGCAGTTTTAAATATATTTATGATATCCCTTGGTATATGTGTTCTGATCTCTTCCTTTGAGCTCTAAGAACTGCAATGCAATTAATTTAAGTTTATTCTTTGGAATTCCATCTAGCTATTCTTGGAAGTACAGATCATATTATTTTAAAATATGCTTTGAGCAAAATTGTAGATCTCTACTAAAAACAGTGATGAAATTATTATGATCCTCAATTTTGGAAGCAACAGCAATTTGCTTAATGTATGTGAAAAGGATAATTTAACTGCAATAAATAGTTTTGTTTAAATTACATTAGTGTCATTGCTAGAGCTTTTCATTTGTTTTGTCTTTTGGGGGTGTAGTTGCCTGGCACCAAATTTTTACTGCCTGTGTGTAACCTGTTTATGAACCTTGTTTTGAAATAAAGCAGTAACAGCTGTGGCCTTGGGTTTCTTTTGAGAATAGGTGTGGTTCAAAGCCGCCTCCTCAACAAGATGGCTGCATTTAATTTGGAATGAACCTGCTTGCCTTAATTGAACTTGAATACCGAAACAAGTCTGTAGAAAAGTACACATTTTCCTCTGAGATTTTCTTGTTCTTTTTCCTAAACCGGTTAGCCAAAAAAGAAGATGCACAAATTCCAGAGTGTCACAAATGAAAAACAGCTTTGCTTTCTTTCTTAAAAGGTCAGCTGTTGTTCTTAAGATCACTGCTCTCAATAATATAGGGTCAGGGTATGCATTAAGCTCTGTAAAATGGTATGGTGAATATGAATTTAAATATTTTGACAGAACAGAAACATTGTTTAATCTTAATCATAATATGCAGTATGAATAACCAATAAAGTAGCAGTTCTTAACAGCAAAGGGGTTGATTTCAATGCTGTGTCCTTTCAATGCTAATATCTGAAATTAAAATTGAAAAGTTCCATTTTCAGGGACCTTTTTCAGTCAGTATGATTTACTGCTGAGGCAACACCTTTGTTTAAAGATAAAAGCTGCAAAATGAAAGAGAATAACATTTTCTAATGCTTTTGTAAAATCAACACTGAATGCTAAATTTACTACTCATCATCAGAATTATTTTACATACAAGCAAACACAATCAGCCGTGCATAGCTTGCTACTCATTAAGTCCTATGTAATTCATCAGTTATTTATTGTGACTTGCCAGATTTTAATCCCCTTTTCAATTGTTGTTATATCAGATGTGCTGAAGAAACAGCTATTTTAGAAACCGTCACAACCACCATTATCTTGTTGGAGATGACATTAATTATTCATCTGGCTTTTAATGTGAGCCCCAGCTAAATCACTTACATTTGTAGGCGTTTTTCTATTAATGTTATACTGTTAACTAATGGAACAGAATATTGTAAAGCCCAGTCTTTGTTCTGAAATCTGATAAATTTCCATATTTTACTTTATTTAAAAAGTTATAGCACAAAATGATAGGTTTATCAGATATGAACTCCCAAAATCCAAATGGCTATTAGATGAGATCAATGAGTTATGTTTTGCTGTAACTCTTTGCTTTGGATATTGGGTGTCCAGGCTTTTGCAGCTCAGATCTGGCACCTTACTACCTGCTGAGGAAGATAAATCTATTTCAGCATCTACTATTGCAGCACCATTGAGAGTGTCCTGACATACGGCATTCTTGCATGGTATGGGAGCAGCTCTGTAGCAGACAAAAAAGCTCTACAGAAAATCGTTAAAACTGCCCAGAATATCATCGGGCTCCAGCTACCAGCCCTGAATGACATCTTCGAATCTTGCTGTTTGAGGAAGTTGCATAACATTTTCAGAGACTCTTCCCATCCTGCTTACAATCTTTTTGGACTGTTGCCTTCTGGCAGAAGATACAGAACAATTAAAACTCGGACCACACGTTTTCTGAATAGTTTTTATTCCAGAGCTATAATTGCACTCAACAATGAACTAAAGGGTCACCGTCAGTGAGCTGTTGGACAGCATTACTTGGTCTGTTTTGTGGATGTTTGGGTGGTGTAGGGGTGGGGAATTTGTGGTGGGCGGGAGTGTGTTTGGGGATTGTTATGTGTGTTGGACCTGATCTTTGGGTGTTAAGTGAATTTCGTTGTATCGGTATACTGTGTATACACGTACAATGACAATAAAGTTGTTGTTATTGTTGTTGTTGTTGTTGTTGTTGTTATTATTATTATTATTATTATTATTATTATTATTGCCAAATGGCAATACTGCAACCATGTTTTTTTTTTAATTCCAGAGTATAGTAACATTAACACATGTCATATTTTGACTTAGTGTAGACACTAAGTGTAAAACACATAATATTTTGCCTTTACCAACAATTGCACTGTTCCAATAGTATATGCAGAGAACAGCCAGGGTTATACATGCACAGCAGGGCTGAAACCACACCAATTAGTTCTTTGATTGGAAAGAGTGATTTAGAGGCTTAAGAACAGAATGGGATAACTTGCCATGGTCAACTTCCCATGGCCAACTCTCAGCAGGACAACTTGCCAATTTGCCCTCGGACAACTTGCCATAGGACAATTTAACATATACAAAGGTTAAATTAATTTCAACAGAACCATGGCCAATTATAATAAAATGAAGAAAATCAATCCAGAAATACAAGAGTTACCATAATGTCAACAAAAATGTGGTCACCAATAATAACTGAATGAAATGATTAGTACAGCATTGAATTGTCCCATGGCAGTTGGCCACGGGAAATTGGCTGTGGTGAGTTGTCCTAGACCCCTTAAGAAGCTTATATTACTGGTCTTCCAGTATTATCTCCAAACTTACTTATAGGAAATTGACTGCTGTGGCTAGACAAAAGTTTAAAGGGGACAGTTGGGCCATAAAATAATATACAACCAATTTCAGACTTAAGTTATTTCCAATATGCTGGTGTTCCTTATTCATTGTGTGATTTTAGTGAGTACTTCCCATGGACATGTACAATTTAAGTAGGAGTAGTATGTATTAATTCTGGAGCCTAAACGTCTGTCATATCCAGTTCTATAAAGGTTACCTGCAGAGAAATACACTTTAGTTGAAGTGTCACAGCAGGCCTATACTTACTACCCTTAAAATACGTGGAAAAGTGAAAAATCTGATTATATTTTAGTGACCTATTAGTAATTGACTTCAGTCTTAATGATCAGTATGTTATTGACTATAATTACAACTATTTCATTAAACATAGTTTTTAAAATGGTACTTCTTCTGATTGACTCTTGTTTCTTTCAGAGGATATGTCTTCTTTGGAAGACAAATTACTATTGACGTTTTTCACATAAAGCAATTTTCTTCCTTTAAATATTATATTGAAGATAAAGAGCTTTATCCTCAAAGTTAAAATTACTAAGTAAAAAATAAGAATATTTGGGATAGAATAGAAAATAACTATGAGCACAGGACCATTTTTGAAAAAAAAATCCTGTAATAAGCAGAAAAATATTTGAAAAGACAGGTTGTTTTTGATTACCTTTTACTAATTCTTTAGACCTCATTAACTTTAAAGTCTAATATGATTTAGAAAAAATATTGTCCATTGAACTTTATATATATCATGTTTAATCAACCTAAATATCTGTGTTTCATGAAAAAAAACATTTGATTTTAAGATAACTTCTAACCAAAGGGGATTATTTAGAATTCCTTTAAAATACAATAGAAATTTAATTAACAATTAAAGATACAATACAAGTTTAATTAACAATTAAAGTATATGAAAATATTAGTCAAATTTATTTTTTTCTGTCCATTTTTTGTAAAGCTAATTCATCTGCGGGGCTTTTGTTAGTTAACTGTTTTCATAGTTACATTCTTAAATAAGATCTAAATAATGTAATGGAACAGTGTATTAAGCTATGCAAATTACTATTTGTACAAGTAGATGTTTAAATATTGAAAAATTGAAAAATACAAGATTATTTCTGAATAAAGCATTGAATTAGATTCAATATGCTATACTAATTATACTAAAATAAAAAAGAAACATCTAATATTTACCTTATTTTAACTTAACTGTTTTAAAGTTTTCTTTACTAAGTTAGCAAATACACTAAATAATATATCTACTGTACCAGTTTCAGACAGTGTGATATTTTCTAGAAGATTCCATTAGTGAAGAAATATAACCATAGCTCAAATTTTATATTATGGCAAAAAGATCAAATTAAATGTACAAATCTGGCAAAACCCAGAAAATTGGCATGGGATGCATTTTCAGATGTACATGTTTTATCATGATAGTTTTTAGACCTAATTGTGACAGTCACAACAGTCACAATTCGCACTAATGCCAAACATCTTCATAGTAAAATGCTAAAAAGCAGCTGTTACTGCACTTAAACTCCCAAGACATGTAGATGTATCTCTTGGCTTTAGATGTATTTAATATTTCTAAGCCATAGTTCTTTAACAATATGTTTTGAAGAATATGAAAGAAAAGTATAATGCAGCATAACAGTTTTAAGGGGCACACTATATACAAGTGTGAATAGGATAATGTTGCAGAAGTCAGAAATAATCTTTCATCTATGCTTGCCATAGCTGGAGTTTGTAAAAGATAAGGAAATAATACAAGGTGTAAGACTATTGCACAAAATTTTCCAAACACTTTCAGTAATGATCCCAAGTCTGTAAGAATAGAGAATAGTATAGTTTGTTTCAGTGTATTTTTAGTGACAGTTCTGCCACTTTCTCCTGCTTTATGATTAGCTATCCTTACTTTGTCCACAATATAATTGTACAGAACTTAGCTGCCAAGCACAAGAACAGAGGAACTCCCTCCTAAGTAAAGATGTACAAAACTCTCCAGTTATTTTCATCTTCACAGAAAGAGATTGAACATTTTGCAACTGTGTATAACACAAGGCGTTTTCATTGTTGTCTTTGTACAAACTGACCAGCTTATAATTGCTTTTCATGCTGGTCATTTTCCCATGCTGTGATGCTGATTTAATATATTGCATGGCATTGTTTTGCCTTTTATTATATATGCAGTTGTTTGTCTATGAAACAAAAATCACAAACCTCTCCCTCTCTCCTTCTCTCTCCCTCTCCCTCTCCCCCCTTCCTCTCTCTCTCTCTCTCTTTCTTGTGTTTGTGAGTATGTGTTGAGTATGTGTGCACATGCATGTGTATACTGGATTAACACTCTCACTGATGATCTAACTCAAACGTTAGGCAGTCTTTTCTAAAAGCATACAAAGTAGTTCAGAAGAAGTTTGTAGTTAAAGCTTCTACCTGATACTGACATGTTTTCTTTTCTTTTTCTTTTTTAAATTTTTTATTATAGACAAACATACACATACAAATATAAACATTTAAACAAACTATACATAAACTAACTATACAATGAAATCAAGTCATCAAGCTTGAACTTTGAAAATAGAGCTACTTCGGTAATTATATATCAATATATCTGTACATATTATCCTTCATCATGTATCAGTATTTATATAACGATATTTCATTTTATTTCCTTGTTTTGGTATCATTGGGTGGTATTTCTTTATTTCGTAATACTGACATGTTTTCAATATATTTTACAGACTGAAAGCTTAGATCGTCATAGAGATTTATATGCAAGACAGGGGTGGGTTCTAAAATTTTTTACTACTGGTTCTGTAGGCGTGGCTTATTTTGTGGGCGTGGTTTGATAGTCATGTGACAATTCTTTAGGATTTAGCAGAAGTATTGGTCTGCCAGGCTTTTAACTGCTTGCAGAGCTGTACCAGTCTACCCATTTGTTCTTGGAGCGTTCCGGTCTACCCATTTGTTTCTGGAGGCACTGGTCTACCCATATGTTTTTGGAGGCACTGGTCTACCCATTTGTTTTTGGAGGCACTGGTCTACTCATTTGTTTTTGGAGTGCACTGGTCGACCACCACACTGCCTTTTAACACTGATCAGCTGTAGGGCGGCCCTTTGAAGCCCCACGGCAAGAGTTAAACAGTTTTTTTCCTTCTAGCCGATCAGCTGGGACTCGGGAGGCAGCGAATAGATTGGGGGTGGGGCCAAATAAAAGGTAAGAATAATGCGGGGGTGGGTGGGTGAGAGGGCCCAGCTCCCGAACAAAGAGAACCGGTTCGGTGACATCATATCGTCACCGCTACCGGCTTGCCCGAACCGGGAGGAGTCCACCACTATTGCAAGATAATAGGAAATAAAAGAAGTTTATATCTGCTTTTTAGTGTCCTCATTCCATTTAAAAAATTAGTGTGTCTTATCTTGTGGCTATTTTGAAAGATTTCTGTATCTTTCCACTTTAATGTTGTGCTTTATTAATGAGAACAATGCAAAACAAAAACCCAAATCCTAATGGGTTCCTACTTTGATAATTCCATATTCTATGTCTATCAAAATTGCTAGCTTTTCCATTTGTATTGTTTCCTTATTCAAACTCCTATGTTCAGAAATGAGATCAGCACTTTAAATCTGTTCGAGATACAAATTATTATCTGGTGCAGTTGCTGAAATTACACATGATAATGGGATGAATGTTCACATTCAATTACCCCAGGTGATATTTTCCTTGAAGTAGAGTGTAATCAAGTGAAACAAACTGAGTTTACAGATTGTTGTTGTTTGAATTCTGAATGAAACATATATTTTATTAAACATCTTTAATAATTATATTTATGTTCAGGATATATGGTACTGTGGGAAGCCACCCCTTTTCCTAGAAGAATGAAATATTTTGAGGAATATTTTATAAAGGCAGGACAAAATATTTCCTCTAAAAGAGAAATAAAATATCTTAAGGGAGACAGAAACTCAAGCCCCAGCTCCCTGCCCTCAAGCGGATACTGAGGTGGGGCAACTTTAGAAATGCAGATTTGGTAATCCATTACTTGCAGCAAAGTCTGAACAAAGGCAGATTAGCCCTCACCCAAGAGCCAAAACAGGGCAAAGCCATTAATTATTGCATCACTTCAGAAACTTCAACCAAACTTAGCTCAGACAACCATATAGGGCCAGTTATGACCCCTACATAACCCCTACAACAGTCAGTAGAATACATGTGCTTGCACAGGAACAGGAAGCTCAAGTGCAAAGCCCAAGAGAAGGTATACAAATCTCTCACTGTCAACTCCATGTGGTCAGCTGCTCAGAATCACACATGCTTGGTTCTGCGGTTGTGGTTCTGCTTCATCAATAAATGGACCCTCTTTCCAATCAGCCTCCAGCCTTCATTTTGTCACCAGTGCCTTTCTCCTGGCTTGGAACTGAACCAGATGGATATTTCTTCCAACAATATACTAGAACAGTTATTTATTTACTTAATGAGAAGTAAAGTGTCATGGTGTTGGAAACGACTCTTGAGAGTCCCTTGGACTGCAAGGAGACCAAATCAGTCAATCCTACAGGAAATCAACCCTGACCATTTGGAAGGACGGATACTGAAGATCAAATACTTAGGCCACCTAATGAGAACAAAGGACTCATTGGAACACACCCTGATATGCTGGGAAAGATTGAAGGCAAAAAGAGAAGGGGACATCAGAGGATGAGATGGTTAGATAGTGTTATCAACACAATAAACATGATTTTGGGCAAACTCCTGGAAACAGTTGGAGGACAGGGTGGGCTGGCGTGCTCTGGTTTATGGGGTCATGAAGAGTTGGACATGACTTAGCGACTGAACAACAACAAAACTGTCAGGATCAGTTAATTCCTTGTCATATATTTTCATTGAGATGCTCTTCTACCAGGTCCCAGTTCAAGTAAAGTGCTGCCAAATAAATATCTGTGCAACTGCTCAGCAAAGGCAGGGACATTTGAAATGTGCTTCTTTTTATACATTATGTTTATTTTGGACAATAAAGAGAGGGGGGGAAATCAAATTTTAAAAATGCAGTACAAAGAAAAGTTTTTACAACAATAAAATCCCAGAAAGTCAGTCATTACACGGAGTCCTGCCAAATGTCTCAGAAAAAGAACATATTTTCAAGGAACATACATTGTTACAAGGATTATTCTTGGCTTCATATTCTGTCATGTTTAGTAACTGTTTATCTGTTTGCCCTAATTAACCAATTGAGATTTGACAGGATTGTGATTACTGTTTTAAAAATAATTCTATTAAAATGTATTATCAGTTTTGTCCCATTTTATTTTTTTTGTCTGTGGTTCTATCACTTTTGCAATATAGTTTCTAGATTCCTTTATTGCATTTTTTCTTCTTCTCCATATCAGTGTTAGCATCAGAAATGCAGGTTTCACATTATGGTTATTGTCCTACATGATACGAATTATTAGAATGTGTTAGCTTCCTAAGTGGCTTCAGGTAGCCTTGCATTCATGATCAATATTGCCTGAAGGGACATTGTCAATTTCTATATAGCTTTCAATTTAAAATGGACAAACTGCTTATTGCATAAGGCATTGTTTGAGCAGGAAGAGTCTAATAAACAAAGGCAATATCCTTCTTGAAACAATATCTCTAAATATTATTTATGTTTAGGCACAATTTTATACTAAGAATCTTAATTTCATCTGGCATTAATTGAAAATTTATTTAGTCCAAATTTTTAAATGCTAGTTTCCAGTTTGCTACTTTATAGCACGGTGCCAATTTTTAATAGGGCTATGCAGTGATCTGAATTCAGAGAGGAAAATGTGATGAAGAGCATGTGTGGACCAGAGGTGGATTTCAGCAAGTTCTGACTAGTTCTGGAAAATGGGTAGTGGAAAGTTTGAGTAGTTCGGAGAACTGGTAGTAAAAATTCTGACTGGCCCCACCCCCATCTATTCTCTGCCTCCCAGGTCCCAGCTGATTGGGAGAAAATGGGGATTTTGCAGTAACTTTCCCCTGGATTGGGGAGGGAATGGTGATTTTACAGTATCCTTCCCCTGGAGTGGGGAGGGAATGGAGTTTTTACAGTATCCTTCCCCTGCCACACCCACCCAGCCACGCCCACCAAGCCACACCCAGAACCAGTAGTAAAAATTTTTGAAACCTACCACTGGTGTGGACATTCACATAATATTTGCTTAGAAAACCTTAAACCAATTACCTTTTCCTGTAGCATGAATCTACAAAAAGAGAATGTTAGAAGTATTCCTTATAGATGCTACATATGTGCTTCAAATCACATGTTGTGATTTGAATCTGTATTGTTACGTAAGTCTAGACTTTAAACTTATATTGTGTGAACATCTGCAGTATCTGCCAGTCCATGAAAACTTGGCTTGGAAGGCCTTGTAAAAAGATTTCTATAATTATTATTTTGTTCTCTTATTAAAATGAATAGTCCTTTAATGAGTATGTTTGCTGAAATCAAAATTATATTAGTTGAGGCCAAACTAGTAATGAGCAATACAGACACAACAAAAAAACCCACCTGTGTCTCCAAGCCAACTTGTATAATTAAATCATAAAAGTTCCTTCAGTATTGCCAGCACATATTAACGCTGTGAGGCAATGTCAGGTTAAATTAACAGAACTTGAGAAGTTGATAAAATTAGGTTTATCTTCTTAGCCTTGGATTGTTGTTTTTACATTGACAGTGTAGAATAATTGGTAGAAATGTTTTTTTCAACTGCTTCAATTCCCCATGCAGTTATTTCCATTTCTTGAGCTTACGTCAAGAAAACTTATAGCCTAAAATAACCTTTTCTGAGTTAAAGTAGATGAATTTAAGCCAGTTCCTCCAGTACTAAACATTTTTTCTAGATCTGAGCAAAAAAAAAAAAAGGGGGGGGGATGGGGGTGGGAACTATTTTTTTCTGAGGTTCAAATAATGCAAAATATACATTTAATAGCTTTCTAAACAGGTATAAAGTTTGTATATTCCAAAGTAGTAAGATATACCATCTTGGCGATTACAATTTAAGGATTATGCTTTATAAAATTTCAGTGTAATAAATTTGATAGATATGGTTTTATATAACACAATCAGCTTTAGACATTCTTTGTACATATGAAAAATCATAATTTCTATTTTAAGGTTAAAAAGATAAGAAATTCATGCCTGAATTTAATGTGTCTAGACTATCACTATCGAAATATTTGTTTTGAAATTATATTCAAAGACACTGGACAAGTCATAGTTAAGAAAGTTTAAATTATTTCTGGTTATGTGATTAAAAATGTTTTCACTTAAATTATGAAAACTGAAATCATTTACAGTTGTTTGTGGGTAGACATTATTCAAGCCATTCTTATGCAATGTTCTTGAAATCTGGCATGCTGAATTGGTGCATCCATATCATTTGTAGGAATGATTGTACTGCTTATGTGGTTTAAATCTGCTCTGTAGTTTATAATCTACTGTATTTTTAGTCAAATATAGCTCTTGAACCAAATACCACTTTTCCCAATTGAGGTTAGCTAGTGTGGGATCAATCATCCCATGCCTACGATTTGCTTTTAAAAATCTATGCACACACTTTCTGTTGTGCATGTTGTTTATTTTAGTTTATGTATACAATGATTTCAGGAAAAGTATGTCAAAGAAAAGTATATATACACACATGTACAATCATACAGATATATACATACAGTTTCTCCATCTAAATTGCTATACAGTAGACCCTTAAGACCCCCTAGAAGCCGGATTGTAAATGATTATACCATATTTGCCATGTTTGTATTATAGAACAGAACAGAATAACAGAGTTGGAAGGGACTTTGGACGTCTTCTAGCCCAATCCCCTGCTTAGGCAGGAAACCTACCCTACTTCAGACAAATGGTTATCTAATCTCTTCTTAAAAACTTCCAGTGTTGGAGCATTTACAAATTCTGGAGGCAAATTGTTCCACTGATTAATTGTTCTAACTATCAGTAAATTTCTCCTTACTTCTAAGTTGCTTCTCTCCTTGATTAGTTTCCACCCATTGCTTCTTGTTCTACCCTCAGGTGCTTTGGAAAATAGTGTGACTTCCTCTTCTTTGTGGCAGCCCCTGAGATATTGGAACACTGCTATCATGTCACCCCAGTCCTTCTTTTCATAAGACTAGACATATCCGTTCTTTATATGTTTTATCCTCAAGTCACCTAATCATCTTTGTTGCTCTTCCCTGCACTCTTTCCAGAGTCTCAACATCTTTTTTACATCGTGGCAACCAAAATTGGATGCAGTATTGCAAATGTGGCCTAACCAAGGCATTATAAAGTGGTATTAACACTGTGATCTTGATTCTATCCCTCTGTTTATGCAGCCTAGAACTGTGTTGGCTTTTTTGGCAACTGCACTGCTGCACACTTCTGGCCCATATTTAAGTGATTGTCCACTAGGACTTCAAGATCTCTCTCACAGTCACCACTATTGAGCAAGGTACCACATATAATGTACCTATGCATTTTGTTTTACTTGCCTAAATGTAGATTCTTACTTTTTTCACCATTGAATTTCATTTTGTTAGATAGCACCTAATGTTCAAGTCTGTCAAGATCCTTTTGTGTCTTAAGCCTATCTTCCGGAGTGTTGGCTATTCCTGCTAGCTTAGTGTCGTCTGCAAATTTGATGAGTTCCCCATCTATCTCCTCATCCAAATCATAGATGAATATGTTGAAGAGTACTGGGCCTAAAACAGAGCCCTGGGATACTTTATTCTTTTAAATTATTCTTTAAAATAATTTAAATCCCTCTACCTGTATGTTCCATTTGTGGGTTTCATCCCATCAAGTTTCCGCCACTACCTTTGTCCTCTCCACTCCCTCTCAGTCTTCCCTACTCACAACCAGCAGCTCCTCCCACCAGCCTCTGGGAAATTGAAAATAGTGTCACACCATACATTTTGTGATGGTCATCACGTTGCCATTCTGGGAATTAGCCATCAAACTAAGATTGTACAATTTTGTGAACTATGGTGACATCATCTCTAATACTTTTCAGAAAAATAGTGATGTGATTGAAAATACTTAGTAATTTTGTTCAGAATCTGCCCTATACTGTTCCACATTTTGTCAATATTCCAGGCTGAACCTTTGCTAAGTGATATAGCAAGATCTAAAAGAAGCTTCTACTTTCATTTGAACAGGAATAGAAATCTAAAAATTCAGATCATGACAAAGTAAGTCTAAAGTTCTGGCCTTTCACTCCACTGAATGAGGACTCTCAGGGGGTGCAGTATATACTTCATAGGTTGATAAGCTTAATTAGTTTGATTATATTCATATCCCACCTTTTGTTTAGGAGGTCAGTGTGACATGCTGCCTCCGCCTACTTTTCTGCACCACAGCAATCAATCCTGTGATATAATTTGGGCTGAGAAAGAGTGCATGGCCCAGATTCACACAGTGAGCTTCTATGGCTGAGAGTCAGCTAGAAAGTGGGTCTCCACACACCTTGTATAGACCTTGACTACAATCTCACTGGTTCTCCAGCTGCTTCATCTCACTGCTTCTCCAGACAAAAAATGCAAAAAATGTTTCAGGTTATGTGGTAAATATTATAGATTTTTACAGACTTATACTCTGTAAATGAAGCTACGGCTTAAGGAGGTTGGAATTATCAGTACCCTGGAAATAATTTATTTGATTGTGTACTTGTGACTGAAAAAAAAACTGTGGAGACAAAAGAATGGAAAGTAGTTCCCTTTAAGGTCACTACACATGAGAACAACCTTGCCTGGTGTTAAAAAGAGAGAGAGAGGGAGGGAGGGAGAGGATAGTGTTTGGATTCAGAGCACTTGGAAATACCAGGACAGGGTAATAAAATATCTTAAAAGAAGTCAAAGACAAATCATATCCACATTACTGCTAGGAAAATCTTATAGATGTATTCATGAAGTTTTCTGAACTGAAGTTCAACTCATGTGAGTCTTCACTTTTTTTACCCTATCCTAAGATAATTCTTTTATTGAATCAGAATCAATTTTTACATGAGGAACTTTAGGGGTACCTTTTGTTTTATATCTAGGCTACCCCAATGTTTACAGTCAAGAAGAGGAATAGTTTTGTGTAGACTACTTTATTGTCAGATACAAGTTCATGGAAAAAAATGACCCAGAATTCTTACGAAGAAAATGATTCTTATGTCAGAATAAAAATCCTGAAATAGCTTCTTTAAACCTTATTTAGCAAACTGCTATTTAACCCCTTACAATGTAAAGATAATGTTAAAAATAATTAATTGTTACACATTTCTTCCAATAGCATCCTGCAGTTTCTAAATAACACAAATAATTAGGAATTTTTGAGTTGGAGATACACATCTTTGCTTAGTGCCTTTTTCTAGGTATTTGTGTAAAAGACTTGCAGTACTTTAGAATGAATTATTTATTATTCTGACACTTTCCACTTTTATTTGATTCAGACAGTCAAATTGCTGGCAAAATGCAGGTGTATTTATGCAAAAAAGAAACTTGGGACAGTTTAAGCGTGGGAGATAAATACTCTTTGGTGATAGCAGACTCTGTCTTTCAATGACTGCTTTGTGAATAAACTGATACACTCAAAAAACAGAAGGGAAAGATACAGAAAAACTCTTTTCTGAGCATTTAATGTGCTATCATTGTCATGCAAAGATACAGTAGATTTGCACCACATTTCTTTGACAATCATTCTATAATGGCTGAGTTCACATATTGTGCTAAGTAATGACTTGCTTTAAGCTTGGCTTGCTGAACTGTCTGAGTTCACTGACTGTATATAGGCATAGCAAAACAAAACAAAACAACAAAATGTCACTGTAATCTTTTTCAGAGAGGTAAGTTGTAATAAACACCATAGCTAGTGTAATGAATTTCACTAAGAGGCAAAAAAAAAGTACAATAAAACCACTAAAAATGAACCTGCTGAAGTTATTAAAGTAGCTGAAGATCTGGACTTGAATATCAGAGGAACAACTTGAAGCTGCCTGTGTCTCCAAGAGTGGGGAGATCATCCCATTTGCTCATATTTGGAAGCAGATTTGGCTTTATTTCTTGCAAAGACTTTCATGATTAAGGAGACCTCTCTCCCCCCCCCCCCACAACATAATGATGGTTCATAAGGTGTTTTCCTTCTAACGTCCTTATCTGCTAAATAAAAACCTTCATCACAGTTTCTCAGAGCCAGCAATGCAATACTGAAAATGTGGAAAGTTTATAGGTTCCATTTTCTATCTATGGTCAAACTATGATAATGCCCTAAAAACAGTTCAGATATATCATTTATGGTCTGTTGGGATAACTTATAGAAAAGCTAGATAGGACATTTCTTAATAGGATTATTTGAGGATGAAAGAATGTGTCTTCTAGTCAGTGTTGAATCTTGGACTAGTCCCTGCAGTTTCCTTTCCCAGGTTTTTTGGGAAGTAATTTGCCATTTTTTTGCCTACTTAGGACTGAGAAAGAGTGTTTGGGCTAAGATCAATCAACTGACTGTACCTCAGTTGGGGCTAGAACTCATGGTTGACTAGTTTCTAGGCTAGGGGTCTTAACCAACCTGTCTTCATTGAGGATCTGTATACTGCACGAGTCAAAAAGACGACTGTGAAAATATTTACAGACCCCTCACATTCTGGACATAAATTGTTTCAACTCCTATCCTCAAAATGACACTATAAAGCATTGCACACCAAGACAACTAGACACAAGAACAGTTTTTCCCCGAACGCCATTACTCTGCTAAACAAATAATTCCCTCAACACTGTCAAACTATTCTCTAAGGTCTAAGGCTGCGTTACTATTACTATTAGTCTTCTCACCCATCTCCTCCCACTATGACTCATAACTGTAACTTTGTTGCTTGTATCCTTACGATTTATATTGATATTGTTTCCTGATTGCTTATTTGTACCCTATGATTATCATTAAGTGTTGTACCTTATGATTCTTGATGAATGTATCTTGTCCTTTTATGTACACTGAGAGCATATGTTCACTGCCCTGAGTCCTTCGGGAGTAGGGCGGTATATAAATTAAATAAAGATAAAGATAAAGATGCACCAAGACAAATTCCTTGTGTGTCCAATCACACTTGGCCAATAAAAAATTCTGTTCTATTCTATTCTATTCTATTCTATTCAAACTAGATTTCTAATGTGGTTTAACTTACCATATTTATTAAACACAGATCAGGCCCACAAGATGAAACCATGTGGCTGACAATACATGCTGCTCACTGAATTTCTTGGAATAGAGATGTCCTAGGTTTGTGGTCTATGCCTTATTATAGCCAAGTTCTGCAGCTTCAAGGGATTGATACGCAGGTGCTAATCAGTATTTTTGGTGATGTTTCCCCTTGTATCTCTGCAAGGGTTTCTCAATGCTTATTAAATCTTCAAAGCTCAGAGAATCTGACCACAAGATACATTACCCAATATTGCTACACTGAATGCTATATAAAATGTATTTTCTGCAACTTAATAAATAAAACTTTATTAATCAATAAACAAACTTCAACCTAACAAGGATTGCATTGCTAGAGGCTACATGCAAACGTGTGCTTGGGTGCTCTGCAATGAAACTCCAGACATGAAACTCATTACTGAAATATTCCTTTCTGCTAAGTGTCAGCAAGAAATGCTGTCAAGTTTTTCCACACCTGTCATCTGCTCTCAAGTTTAAAAGACATATCAGACTGGGTACAGATTCTAAAAGATGTAAGTGAACCTGTTCACTGTGGGAATAATCTCCTGACATCTTGTGTTATGCACGTATCTATAGCTGTATTTCCTGAGCAAAGGGTTGGAAACTACTTGAGGAATTTCTCTGAAGTTCTCTTGGTTAAAAAAAAAAGTGTGAGTTCCTGTATTGATTTCTATAAACAAACTTAAGACTGGGGTGAATGTTTGTATTCTGAGGGGCATATGTTTAGACTGAAAGCCCACTCTCTGTGGTATTTATTGAATCTATTTGTGGTACTTCATATTCTGTTACACAGAAAGCAACCAACAAAAGCAAAGTTTATAATAAAACATAAATTGGCTGGTTTACAGCATCATATTGTTTATGTTTAATTAGCACTTCAAGAGAGTCTGGGATTATTAAATGTTTTTGTATACTTCACATAACGTGCTAGATACATTCTCTTAAATAATCATGCACATCTATGAAATATATCTTAAACAGAACTTTAACTCACAATATCCTGATTTCTAGCCTGGCATCTTAAATCTCTAAGCCTGGCTCCAGGAGTCTCCTAGATTCTTCCTTTTTAAATGGAAATGTCTAAATAAATAAAATGTAAACTGAAAGCAGGGCATCATATTTCAATAATTGTACCATCTAAGAACTCTTTGCTTGGAGGTTTTTCAATGAATAGGATTATAGCCTTAAGATCCACTTATCTAGATATTATTGTGATGAAAATCATATGGTTGTTTGATTCATGATCCAGAATAGATATGATTTGGATGGATTTGGAATTAAGTAAAAATATAGATGAAGTAGAAATAGCAACTAATAATGGGCAGATCATAGCCCATTGATGCTAAAATAGAAAGGAAGCCCTAAATTAAGAGGAAGATGGACCATGAATCAAAAAGTGATAGAAGAAAAAAAGTATATAGAATGGATGGGAAAAGAACTGGATTTCTTCTTGAAGGAGAATCTAAATGAGGATACGACTTTACAGAACCTTTGGGATACAACCAAGGCTTATGTCAGAGGCCTAACGATTGCATATGGGATAAGGAAAAATAGAGAAAAAAAAAAGAAAAAAGAAACAACAATTGGAACTGCAAGAGAAATTGGAAGAATTAGAATGTAAAATGCAGACATCCCCGGATAAGAGAACCAGAGAGGAAAGGGATTTGACCAAATATAAAATAAATTTGCTCTCCCAGGAGGAAATGGCCCAAAAGCTTAAAACAGTGAAGCAGATACACTTTGAACATGCTAATAAGCTGGGGAGACGGTTGACCTACAAATTAAAAAAGGATAAGGAAAAGAGATTAATAACACAACTACAGGACAAAGAGGGGAACATCTAACACCGGTTAAAGGAAAAAAAGATAATAGCCCATAATTATTTTGAAACACTCTATAGCCAGGAGAAGGTAGAGGAAGAGGATATAAAGAAATATTTGAAAGATAGAGACCTTCCGATGGTACCAGAAGAAATGAAAGAAATGTTAAATAATAGAATTACTACGTTGGAAATGAAGGAGGCTATTCAGAAACAAAAAAATAATAGAAGATCAGAATCTGATGGCATTCCCTCCGAGTTCTATAAGGAAATACAGGGGCCACTGGAAGTATTACTGCTGAATTTATATAACAAAGCATTGGAACAATCTAAACTACCGCAGACATGGAGGGAGGCACTAATATCACTTATCCCAGACACACAACAAATCAAGAACTACCGGCAAATCTCGCTGCTTAATGTGGATTATAAAATTTTTGTAACAATAATAGCTGAAAGGGCCAAAAAAATTTTAAAGGAAATTATTAATTTGGATCAGAATGGAATTTTGCCAAACAGATATATAAGAAATAATATAAGGATGATCATGGATACATTAGAATATTATGAGGCCCACCCGGATAAGCAGCTGGCATTAATGTTTGTTAGATGCTCAGAAGGCGTTTGATAATCTGAACAGGAACTTTCTTATTAACCAATTGGAAATTATAAATTTTTGGGAAAAATTTACAGACTTAATTAGAACAATCTATTCGAAACAATCGGCCAGAATAATAATGAAAAATGATAGAGAAGATTAATATAACTAAAGGGGTAAGACAGGGATGCCCCTGACACCTCTATTATTTATATTATCTTTGGAAATATTGTTAATACAAATTAGGAAAAACCAAACAATAAAGGGTTTGAAAGTCAAATAGGAGGAATACAAGGTCCAAGCATTTGCAGATGATCTAGTTTTTATTATAGAAGATCATTTGGAGACGGGAACCATCTTGATAAATGAAGTTGAAGAATTTGGTAAAGTAGCGGGGCTTAAAATAAATAAGAAAAAACTAAAATGTTAATGAAGAATTGTACAAAAAGACAACCGGAAGAATTGGAAAGGAAATTGGGGATTCAAACTGCTAAAAAAGGTGAAATATTTAGGAATTTGGCTTATGGCGAAATGTTCTACAATAAAAGAAGACAATTATGATAAATTAATACAACAAATTCAAAAAGACTTAGATATTTGGGCCATATTACAGTTATTCTTAATAGGTAGAATAGCCATGATAAAGATGAATGTATTACCTAAATTATTATATCTTTTTCAATCGATACCAATTAGACTAGGGAAACTGTTTTTTGAATATCTAAATAGAATGATAGGTAAATTCATTTGGCTGGGGAAAAAAGCCCAAATAAAATGTAAACTTCTGCAGGACTCTAGAACCGAGGATTCGGCCTACCTGATTGGGAATTATATTATCAGGCAGCTGCACTAACTTGGTTAAAAGATTGGATTCAATTAAGAAATAAGAAAATATTAATATTGGAAGGCCATGACCTCCAATTGGAATGGCATGTGTTCCTTTGGGAAGGGAAAATTAAGACATATACATATTTCCAGAGACGTCTAGTGCAAAATACTTTGATCGATATTTGGAATATTATAAAGAAAAATTATTATATGAAAGTTCCAGTAAGAGAAAGAAACAATGATTAGTTGGGCAAAAAAATTTGGACATAATATTCACTTGGATTAAAGGGATAGATTATGGGAGAGAAATTACAAACTAACGATGTCAGCTGCTTATAAAGAAAATCTTTACAAAATGTTCTACTGATGGCATTTGCCACCAGCGAGATTGGCCAGGATGTTCTTGAATAGGTCTCCGAATTGTTGGAGATGTGGTCACAAACAAGGGACATTCTACCACATATGGTGGACCTGTCCTAAGATTAGGAAATTTTGCGGCAAGATTAAAAAATGGCTGGATGAATTAACAGGGCAGAAGATAGAAAGAAAGCCAGAACTGTTTCTCCTGGATATTCTAGAAGGGAAAATGCAGAAAAGTATACAATATATCATATTACACATACTAACGGCAAGTAGAATTGTGATAGCATAAAATTGGAAACAACCAGACACCCATCCAGATCAAATCATAATAAAAAAAAATACGAATGTGCAGAGATGGACAGCTTATCTATGGAAATGAAGGAGAGGGAGGACACCGAGTACTATTTAATATGGAATAAATGGTATTCCTGGCTAGAGAGTAAACATAAAATTTAAGGGATGTTTTTGTTATGAGATCGAATTGTAAATAGAAATCAAGATAATTTAAATAAAGATGTAAGTTTAAGATAGAGATATTTAGAAGTAGAATTTGTGTAAAGAGGCTAAATAGATTAGAGATACTGATGCAGAAAAATTGTTATTAGTATTGAAATTTTGATATGTTTGTTTTTGGTTGTTTATACTTTTTGTTTGTGTGTATGTGTGTGTGTGTGTGTTTTTCTTGCTTTTTTTGTGTATTATGTTTCTTTTTGTACTGTATATTTTAATCCCCGCTGGCTTCCAACAAGCAAAATTAATCGGAGAAGCCACATTCGCTTTAGAATTGCATGATCACTTAACAATATATATATATATATATATATATATATATATATATATATATATATATATATATATATATATATATATATATATATATATGATTAACTTTGCTTGTTGGAAGCCAGCAGGGAAGGCCGCCATCTGCAATCATGTGACCCCAAGATGCTGCAACCATTGTAAATGAGAACTAACTGGCAAGCATGCGAATTGAAATATGTGACTGTAGGGATTGTGTGACAGTTGTAAATTTTTTGGTAACTTTGACATGTCATTAAACAAATGGTTGTAAATCAAGGATTATCTATAAACTAGTAAAAGCTGGAAGCTTTATGAATTTGATAATCCTAAACCTAACCTGAAGATATTTTGTTTGCTACAAATTCCTGCTTATTTGTTTTGGATGGGCTAAACCAAGGGTCCCGAAACTTGGCAGGTTTAAGACTTGTGGACTTCGACTCCCAAAATTCTCCAGTCACCATAACATAGCTGGCTGGAGAACTCTGGGAGTTGAAGTCCACAAGTCTTAAACCTGCCAAGTTTGAAGACCTCTGGGCTAAACCATTCCAGGTACTATATTGGGAACCTTCTCAAGCCAGCCAGTTATGAAAAACATGTTGGATAAGATACCACATATGCAGACACTAGATTCCTAAGGATGCTGACTAGGTTATGTAATAATTCAGTTATGACAAATGCCAAAAAAGACAATAGTGCTCAATTAATACCTAACTAAATTTGTTTTTAAAAAAAGAATCTCAAAGTAAAATAAAAAATACTTTAAAAATTCCTAGTTTTCCCCTGAAGGCAACTTCCAAATCCCATACAATGAACTAGAATAGGAAGTAGAGGCATCTTCAGGATGAAATACCTTTATCAAAATCATTAAGACAGAGTTGCACCATCATAGCAATAGCTCTTAGACTTATATACCGCTTCGTAGTGCTTTACAGCCCTCTCTAAACTGTTTTCAGAGTCAGCATATTGCCCTCAACAATCTGGGTCCTCCCCTTACCAACCTTGGAAAGATGGAAGGCTGAATCAATCTTGAGTCGGTCAGGATCAAACTCCTGATTGTGGAAATGCAGAGTTAGCCTGCATTCTAGCCACTGTGCCACCATGGCTCTTATCATGATGCAAACTTTGCCCTCTTTGTAGTTGTGTACAATGTATAAAAAGGCAGAACTTGCATCAAAATCTCATAATGCTGCTTTTATCCCTCTCATTTATCCCTCCATCCTTCCCATTTATCCCTCTGACACGTGATATCTCTGATTGTAAACAATTGCACCAGATCAGCTTAGATATGTTTTTCTTAAATAGAGATATTTGCCCACTTCCAGCAGGCTATGTGGAGTATATTTGCTTGCCTTCTATCTGCCTTTCTCAAAAGAAAATATGAGATAAAAATGATCAACTGAAATGCCTGATCTATTTAATAGAAAGGCAGTGAAACTGAAGTTTTGCTCTTTCAACCTTAGGTAGCATCTCAAATGAACCATACTGTATATTTATTTTCTAAACATTGGCATAAATGACCTTGTTCTGTTCCCCCATCCTCACACAGACAAATGCAATATCCAACACACCTGCCAATAATGTATTGTATAAACAGACCTGAATTCCTGGCAGACGAGAGTTCTGGCAGCTACTTGTAAAACGCCTGCCAAATCCAATTAGTACTCCCAAAAAGCAGGAAAGGCCTTATCTGCAGTCCATTTCCAGAGCGAAAAATTATCCACAAGAGTTTAGTCCAAAATATATCTGAGCCGAAGTGCAGGATTCACGACGTGACTCTTTAGAGTTTAAACATTTGTCCATCACAAAGCCTGCCGAGCAATCACACCCTCTTTTATCCCTTGTGGGATGTGACTCAGTGACTCAGCTCAATCCATGGTACTCCCACGCCTCTTCCTTTGCTGCACACACTTCTCCCTACGACGCTGCCTGGGATCAAGACAGGATATATCAGTATCACTCTCTATCAATGGGTGCTCTGAAATGCCTTCCTCCTGGCACACCCCAGGCTGTTCCTCCTGGCCTTCGGATGGAACCTGAGGCATTGTCAGAGAGGAAGGTCCTGGAGAGGGAGGCCTTGCCAGTTCCTCCCCCTCACCTTCTGAGTCCTCTTCCTGCATGAGGACAGGCTCGGGAGTCAGAGTTACAACAGACCTATTTTCTATTTTCTACCTACTGATGGATCTGTGTAAAGACCATAGCTATTAACCATAGTTTATAATAGTCTCTTATATAAGCCACAAATATTTTTGTTTATACATTATAGCAAAGCATTATACAAACCAGGGGTGAAATCCAGCAGGTTCTGACAGGTTCTGGAGAACCGGTAGTGGAAATTTTGAATAGTTCAGAGAACCGGTAGCAGAAATTTTGAGTAGTTCGGAGAACCAGCAAATACCACCTCTGGCTGGCCCCAGAGTGGGGTGAGAATGGAGATTTTTCAATATCCTTACCCTTGGAGTGGGGTGGGAATGGAGATTTTGCAGTATCCTTCCCCTGCCATGCCCACAAAGCCATGCCCACAGAACCGGTAGTAAAAAAAAATGAATTTCACCACTGATACAAACTATAATGATTGGGTTCACCTAAGATGCTAAACTGTAATGTACAGTAGTTTGTTTGATTTTGTCATAGCATATGATTCCAGGCTGTATCTTGAAAAGGGTAGGAACAGTAGATATTATATACTTTATTTGCTCACATTATATATGTCTTTAAAAATGAAGGTATTATAGATATTATAAGTAGATATTATATACTTTATTTGCTCACATTGTATATGTCTAAAAAAAGCAGAGCAATTTAGTAGAATTTAAAGGTATCTGAAACCCCTTTAAGAATATGTGTATCACTAAACAATTTGCCAGCAAGGTAATTTTTTTTTTTCTAATTTAGCAGGAGTAGTATTTTCTTCTTCTTTTGATATTACCTTTTAATTCTTTTCATGTACAGATAATTAACATTGTCATGCATGTGAAATAAAGAACTATTACCTTGATAAATGAAATAAAGGTGATAATAAATTTAGATAGATAGATAAATAGATAGATAGATAGATAGATAATTTTATTTCTATACCGCCCCTCTCCCGAAGGACTCAGGGTGGTGCACAGCCAAGTAAAAAACACAATACAAATCCCAATTAAATTTAAAAATTATTAAAATTATTACATTTACGGCCAAGATTCGTTAAAAACCCAAAAATTTAAAACTCTGAATTTAAAACTCCTTTACAAAGATAGCCCTGCCTGTCAGAAGAACAGGGTCTTGATGGCACAGTGAAAAACTCAGAGGTCAGAGATTGTGCGTATTTCCGGGGGCAGTTCATTCCAAAGGGCAGGAGCTCCCACAGAGAAGGGTCTCCCCCTGGGTGTCACCAGCCAACATAGTTTGACCGATGGCACCCTGAGGAGTCCCTCTCTGTGGGAGCGAACTGGTCGGTGGGAGGCTATCAGTGGCAGAAGGCAGTCTCATAAGTACCCAGGTCCTGAGTCATGGAGCGCTTTAAAGGTGGTAACCAACCTTCCGGGTAATCGCACCCGGAAGACCACTGGGAATCAGTGCAGCTTGCGCAGGAGAGGTGTTACATGAGTGCAACGGGTTGCACCCATAATCACCGCGCAGCTGCATTCTGGACCAGTTGGAGCCTCCGAGTGCTCTTCAAGGGGAGCCCCATGTAGAGAGCATTACAGTAGTCCAGTAGTCCAGTCGAGAGGTAACAAGGACGTGAGTGACCGTGCGCAAGGCAATATCAATTTCTTGATATTTAGAAATTAACATTAAGAAAGAACCATTACATTTAACAATATAAATTAGGACTGACAATTCTATCATTAAGTGAAACAGTTGCTAAATGGAACCTGGACTATGCTTATGATATCATTTCAGCTTTCCTTTGCTTTAGCAACTTCAGAGGTCAAATGTGTGAGTGTTTATTGTAAAGTTACTTTTCATCACTATCATAACTGTGAATACTCACAAAACCAGTCAACAGTTCAGTAAGGATTACCTGTATAGCAGTACAGGTTCTGCGGTATATACATGCATGCATACAATTAGCCACGGTTATAGTGATTCTGATTGTAGTATTTCAGAGGAAAAGGAAGAAGGGTAAGCAATTTTTGAAAAGTTTGTTTTCAAGCCTTATCAACTATGTGAGATATCTGAAAAGGATGTGTCGGTATTGATATTTGAATGCATACAATTGCCTGGGTGTTTGGTTAGCTTTTTTTTTTTTAGTAATTCCAAAACGTTGGACTTTTCTTTAGTTAAGAGGCAAATCAAAATAATATAACAAATAATGTGAATTCAATGATATTGCATTATTTACCATCTAAAGAATTTGGTTTTACAATAATGTCATGGTAGCAGTATGAGAAGCTAGAATGGCTATTAATTAGCTACACTGAATGTTCTGTTGACTGGTTAAGAATGAAATAGACTTGTTATGACACACTTCATGTAGTAGGTTTAGACACAAAACAAGGAGAAATATACAGAAGACAGAAATTTTGTTGCACTGTAGCAGACCTAAGGGACTAATGACTTAATTGAGAGATTAAATATCTCTCCAAGTATCTTTTAATAGAACAGCATTTTAACAGGAGTTGATTGTAATGATTTTGAAATACAGTATTTGCCAGCCTGTTTTGCTGGAGATAGAAAGGTTATGATTTCATAGTGTTTATAATTTAGTCTAACGATTACATGATAATGGATAGGGAGACTACATTGCCAGCGTACATACAAGTCATAAATATGCATATCTTTTCCACCTGACTATAGGAAAAATACTGCAGGAATTCCAAATCATTGGAATAAAAAATAAATAAAAATAAAAATGAGTGTATTTGTTATTAGGAAAGCTGATCCAGGATGCAATCAGTTTGGAAAGAGATGACTCTTGGTCTGAAGAATCAGAGAATGTTTGGGATCTGGTTTTCCCCTGTCCCAAAGGTGCTTTTTTCAAGAGGCAACTGGACTTTCTGGTTTTTCTTTGAAGACGTCTCATTTCTCATCCAAGAAGCTTCTTCAGCTCTGACTGGATGATGGGGAATGGAAATCAGAGTTTCTTCAAAGAAAAACCAGAAAGTCCAGTTGCCTCTTGAAAAAAGCACCTTTGGGACAACCATGACCTGGATGACTGAGAATCTCCATAGACATTTGTTTTTTCCCCTCGTTGTCCAATTAGACAGTAGCTGTAAGTAGTTGTGCTGATTCTCTCCTGTGGTTTGGTTGGAAAAGGTGTTTTGCTTTCAACGTAACTGATGTAAACTAGAATGGCAAATAGCAAAGTTTGAAGGAATTGTCCTTTCTTCCCCATACCAATTGATAGAGGAATGTCTGTGGAGATTCTCAGTCATCCATGTCATCGTTGTCTTAAAGGTGCTTTTTCAAAGGCGACTTTCTTTGTCTTTCTTTGAACTTGTTTCACTTCCCATCCAAGTAACTTCTTGGACAAGAAGTGAAACGTCTTCAAAGAAAAATAAAGTCCAGTTGCCTTTTGCAAAAGCATCTTTGGGACATTGACAGAGGAAGTTCTATTAGTACTGCCTGCCTCCTTAGCTTCTTGCAGTGCTTTGGGGATCAGCAGTTCCCTATCTTCAGAAGTTTCTGGCTTGGCTACAACTAGCCTAAAGTAACCTTTCTGCACTCTTTTTTTCTTTCTTTCAATGGTAACAGCTGCTGCCACCATCTCCTGAGATGGCAGCAATTCTTCTGATTTCATTCTAGAAGAAGAAATGCATGGGACAGCAATTATCAAATCAACTTCTGTCAACAACAACAACACTTGGAGGAAATCATGTCCCTGGAGAAGTGTGAATGAGCCCTGAGAGGAGTAGAAGGTGTAGAAGGTGTCCATGAAGATGCACCTTTCTCTGAATCAGTAGTGGGTTCCACTTACCTTCACTACCAGTTCGGAATTGGGAGCACGCACAGCCCTAATGCGCATGCACAGAGCATCCATGATGACGTACGGGCGGGTGGGTGGAGCCTCCCGCTGCCGCCACTACCGGTTGGCCCAAATTGGGGCGAACCGGTAGAAACCCACCACTGCTCTGAATCCTAGTTCAGTACTTTAACTGTATGCCAATACTTAGAACAAGAGCGAGGGTTTATATATATGCTAAGCAAAGCAAAGCCACATTATGGCTTACCATGGTTTGTGAGTAGCCTCTGTGACTTTTAAAGCAGGGTTGTCATCTAAGTGTGAACCGAGTTGCTTCATCCAATACTTCATAATCAAAGAAGTTTGTCTTGTGGAAAAGGCATAATTTTGGCTATCTGCTTAGCAAGATATACTATGCTCTTTACAGTTAAATGCTACTTAATATTGTGAACAAATGTAGATAGTATATGGGATGATTGTTGAATTGTATAAACATGCAGTTACATTTAATAGGCCCTACTAATAAGTAATCATGTTCTAAATTTTTCTCTATGTTAAATATTCCTTATTTTGATTTGGTAGTTGCAAATATCCAAGACTATGAGTGGCAATACTCCAAAAGTCCATTTGGGAGACTTTGTGTCTCCTTAGCATCTGTTGATTTGATTTCTTCTGTTTTCTTTCCTTACTTAAGAGTTGGTTGGCAGAAAATGTCCATCTACTATACAGGAAAGAACTTGCAGGACGTTGGGCTGGAAATATTATTTTGCCATGCGGATTATGCATTATTTTATTTATTTATTTGGAAAATTTATATTGTTGCCTACTTGCTCAAGGTGACTCAAGGTGGCTTACAGGAACTAAAAACACAATATAGAAGAAATAAAAAATAAAAATGGTAAAATAATACCCCCACCCCCCACACAGCTACCCAGGCAAAGACATACACTCATACCAGCCATAGGTGGTATTTAGCGGGTTCTGGCCAGTTCTGGAGAACTGGTAGCAGAACTTTTGAGTAGTTCGGAGAACCGGTAAATACCACCTCTGACTGGCCCCACCCCCATCTATTCTCTGCCTCCCGAGTCCCAGCTGATCAGGAGGAAATGGGGATTTTGCAGTAACCTTCCCCTGGAATGGGGAGGGAATGGAGATTTTACAGTATCCTTCCCCTGCCACACCCACCAAACCATGCCATGCCCACCAAGCCACGACCACAGAACTGGTAGTAAAAAATTTTGAATCCCAACATTGATACCAGCCATTTAATGGGCTCCATCCCGATCTTAGTTCCCCAGGCCTGCTGGCAGATTGACATCTTCGGGAACTTCTGAAAGAGTATCAGAGTAGGGGCCAGTCTAATTTCTGGAGGGATGAAGTTCCAGAGGGAGGGAGCCACCATAAAAAGAAGAAACCATGGTGGTAGTTTTTTTTTATTTCCACAGCATCTTTTGGCAATCAGATACCTTCCTGACAGTGTTCAGATTAGAATTCCTAGTAAGCCAGTATTTTAATTTAAATACTCTTGATGGATATCAGACTTTAAGTGTAATTTAGCTTTCATTTTTATTATTAGAAAAAAATAAAGTTGAGAAAGAAGATTGATTTTTTTGCTTCCTGAATTTTGGGTTGTTGTTTTTTTAATCTAGTATTTCTGAACATTCAAGTACATGCATATTAGCTTCTTTTTCAGCAAACAAATGCAGAATTTTAGGGTGGATGCATTTTAGTCCTACAATCACCTGATTAAAAAAAGTATTAAAAGGTACTGATTAAACATATGATAAAGCCAAAGGTTAATCATAGATTTTGGCTTAAATCAAAGCATTTTCTGGATAGCTAATCATTGTGGTTTATGAACATGGTTTATGAGGTAGTATCTTGAGCAAACCTAGCCAGTGGGGATTTATTCATTAAACTATGACTAAACAGTCCATCGCCTAATACAAATTGCAAGCAAAGCAATTGTCTATTAAGTAAGAATATACATGATTGCGCACTGCCTAGAATATCAGAAACAAGTGAGATCTTTTACATATATATTGCTAGATATACTGACCCATGAGAGGATATACACGTGCATACTAAGATGAAAGATGATTTAAAAGTCTGGACTTGTCAAACACTCTTAAAACAAGTGTGAGTTCAAGTTTAAACTTATTGCATTCCAACTGTGATTGGTAATACAAGAATAGAAACATGATGCTGAGCCTAAGTCTTTTACTCTCAGGCTTATCTATCAATGTACTAGGGACATAATCAGAGTGACAAAATAATAGGATGGAGGGAAGCTTAGAGTCATATCCATGTATAACTTCTGCTTTTTTTTTTAAATGAACGTTGCAGGATTGTGTTACTCTTCTCTACAAGTAGAATCTGTAGCTGCCGTGTAGCTCCTCTGAATGATCTTCCTAAATTATCTGTAGGGGGAAAGTTTTCACCAGGAACAACATATACTTGGCAAGCATCTTCGGTTACTGACAATCAATATAGGTAATAAAAAATAGATTCCTTTCATTATTTTCAGAGCTATGTCACATGAATAAAGCTGCAGGGTGTGTGATTCTCTGTGAGGATTGGTATTAAAAGCAAAATGAAATTCTAGCAACTGCAGATTACTAGAGGGAATGAGAGCTTGGAAAAAGCTAAAAAGAACTTATGAAAAGCAAAGGATCACATGGGAGATGAACTTATTCAAGGAACACATTAACTTTTCTTGCAAGAATAAACTGTGTTGCCCTTCCAAGGCTATTGTCTGTTACTCCAGTAAATAGCACCTAGAGTTACAATAGACAGCAGGTCTAAATCATTGGCCTTGCTTTTTTATTCTGTAGCCTAATTTAAACAGGCATCGTGTTCTATGAAAATTGATTTGCCTGTTTCCCATTTTCTGAATTTTTGCATATCTTTGCTGCTGAATGTTATCAGAACTTCATAGGTTGATCAGTCATGGGAACCTGAGAGCTTATTTGCACTGCTTAATTAACCACTTACCAGAATGGGACAGTAGCAATTTTTGAAAGCAGGAATGGATGACCTTCCTCCCATTCTAAATTTGATCCCCACAAGTTCAATCTTTAGTTTTCCCATTGCAGGTCAAAAATATTCTGTGTCCCTTATGTTGCATTAGGTGCTTTTTTTCTGTTTTTGCTTTACCTTTGTACAGCCTACTCACAATAGTACTTTACTGGCATACAGCCGACTCCCAATAGTTTATGGGCTATTTTACAAAGGAAGGAATACCCATTCTTACTATGCACTGTAACAGTTTCCATACGTCCTTTTACCATCACTGCAGAAATAGTTTTTTCCATTAAGAGTAGGATATTAGTGTAGAAAAGTGCATGACATGATTAAAAGAGATTTTCAATTTTAAAAAATCAGTCTGGACCAATGTATATTCCTGCTGATTAAATTATGGACATGGCTTAGTCCATTTTAATGGACATTTTGATCATGTTTTGTTAAATGAGGCCTAGCATTGGATCCGTCAGCCAAATGTCATACAGACTTTTCTGTATTTAATGCCTTGCTTTTTCACAAGCCTTATTACAATAGTGTGAGGTATGTAGCAGTAAAGTTGAATAGATTCATTTCCCAGCTATAATGCTTTGTCCACAAAAGTGAGATTGATTCTAATACAGTCATTGCATGTTATCACAAAGAAGTTCATTTTATGTGTTCTCGATATTAGAACATTGCTTATTTTCAACAAGTTTTTGCTTCTTCTCAAAGTTTTGTGCATTTCAACCATTTGCTACATTTAAAAAACAAAAACCCAAAAGGATTTGTTCTGATTTTTGTGGCATTGATTTTCTTCAGATGTTTTCAGAATGGAACCTATATAGCTCACCCTTTCTGTCCTTAAAGTACAACATGAATATTGGCTTCTAGAACCTACCCTACACCACTACCATCATGGAATAGGATTGTTTGGCAGGCTTCAAAGAAAACTTTCAGCTTCAAAGAAAACAAGTACTATCATGAAAAATTATTTGGTTTTTGGTAAGAGAAGTATGGTTATGGTAAAGAGCTTTTAAAGCAACTTTTAACAGTCAATGAGATCTGGTGGTGGTGATGGAATTGGTAAAGCTGGAGGGTGGGTGCCTGCCATGAATGGATTTACAACAGTTCATTTAGTGACTGCTCAAAGTTACAACAGCACTAAAAAAGTGACTTATGACCATTGCGGCATCCCTATGGTCATGTGATTTACATTCGGATGCTTGAAAACTGACTCACATTTATGATGGTTACAGTGTCCTGGAGTCGCGCGATCACCTTTTGCGACCTTCTGACAACCAAAGCCGATGGGAAAACCAGATTCATTTAACAACCAGGTTACTAATCTAAGAACTGCAGTGATTAGTAAACCAGGTTACTAATCTAAGAACTGCAGTGATGCAAATGTGGCGAGAAAAGTCATAAAATGGGGGAAAACCTCACTTAACAGATTTCTGACTTAGCAACACAAATTTTGGGCTCAATTGTGGTTGCAAGTTGAGGACTACCTGTATTTTCAGCTTCACTGTCTTAGGATCCAAGGGAGTATATGCTGAAGCAGAACCAAGTAACATTCTGCTCAGTAAAAGACTTCAGCTAATGAGTCATACAACAAGAAATAAAGAAGAAATAAAGCAATGAGAGAAAAATAAACGAATAGCAGAGAGAGGAATTAAAAGCATATTGCTTCTCATTCAGCAATGGTTGCTCATGTAGATGAGCCATGCTGAATTGCATCAGTTTTTTTGCTGACAAAACGCTAGCACATCTGTGTTTTTCTTGCAGTGAACAAGCAAAAAACATATGTGCTGCATATGGTGTGAAGTAGGCTGAGACTTGTATGTTTGTCCTTTGTTTAAGAGGAAATTCTTTACCACTATATTATTTCCGGGGGATTTCTAATGGAACAGTAGGTCAAACTAGGTGAAACATAGCAATTATACATCTTATTAAGCTCCACATGGTATTTACTAAAGGGATTACAAAAGCCAAAAATGACTATGCCAAAATGTGAGGATAATCAGATTTCATTCATGTAAACAGCATTAGCTCCAGCTGCATAATAAATCTTGGCTTTTGTGAACCAGATTTTCTAGAAGACTCTTCATTGTTTTCCTTTCATATACTTTATAAGTGAGACTTATGCTGATCTGGTCAGTCAAGACTGAAAACAACAACAATGGTGTCAAACAGTACCGTCAAAACAGTGTTAGTGAAACCAATAGTTAATTATATTATAATAAAGAAAGGCTCAATTAAACCTGGAAATTATGTCTCAGCTTTCAGTATTTTCATGTACAGTATCAAATATTCATAAGCCGATGACAGCCATGATCATATATACTCTGTGTCTATAAAAGGAGTGGCAGAGTTAAAAGAGAGATCAGCCTAGAATCTCTACCTAGCCACAAGTGAACTAAGTGCAACTTCCCTTGAATTCCATTGATCCATTTCTAACCTCAAGCAGGTGGTAACCATTAGTTGAGAACATTTCTATGCATAGACATGATTAGCAATAAATCAGTTTAATTGGACTTTCAAGTGTGAACCTGATCTTTCATGCCTGACAGCATCTGTGTGACTTTATCTGTTTGTATATATTTTAGGTAGACATTTAAAAATTACGAAATACATTTATGCAGCTGGAACAGAGGGAAAAATGTGGTTGGAAGGACTGAAATTTACACTACAATCTTAAAGCATATTTTTATAAAATGATGTACCATTTGTATATGACACGAGAAAAGTGTATAAAAATACTTAAAATTTATGTTGGAAATGTGAACAACAAAAAAGGTCATTTTATCATACTTGGTGGATGTGCAAAAAAGCTAGAAAATTTTGGGTTCATATATATATATATATATATACTGATTCAGAGGATTTTTAAGATTAATATTCAACTGAAACCAGAACTTTTCCTCCTGGGACTGATGGATAAAAAATTATGGAACTTTGTTTTTATGTGTGATAACTGTAGTGAGATTATTGTACACGCAAAGATGGAAAGATTCGACAATAGGTACAACAGTTGAAAATGACAGAACTCACTGAAATGACCAAACTAACTGTTTGATTAGAGAAAATATAAGTATCTGTATTTATTGGTGCCTGGAAACCTTCCTATGAACTTTTTCTGCAAAAAAAGAAAAAAATGAACTTTTTCTGCAAAAAAATAAATTATGGTTTTGATGATTTAATAGGATATAGGAAGAACAGAGTGTTTTACAGTTTAGAAAGACAGTCAATTTATAATTGTACTTAATATAATAATCTGTTCTAAACAAGATTGTAAGGCCGTTTTCCATTGTGCTGCTCCTCCAATCCATGGATGGGTAGTATCTCCTAGTTGCTGGGCAGAAACTGAGTGCTAATTACTTCCCTTTGCTAGGCCACACCCACCTTGACCAATCAACTTCAGTCTTTCTCACTCAGTTGCTGTGAGAAGTTGGCAATTTGAGTGCTCTATCTTTAAAAAGAATATTAGACTTCCCTTTCTTATTTTATTATTTTAATTTCTTATTTTTGACCTTTTAAAAGTTCTTAAGGAGCTGCAACGTTAAGGATTTATTGTCTGCTGCGTGCCTTGGGCGAGCTTGGGGCTCCAAGGCGCCTGGCCTATCTCCCCTCTGATCGGGGCTGCAGCGCACCGGATTACGACCCGGCTGGGCGGATCCGTGTTCAATTTGCCACTGGCGACGTGCTAGCCTCTCGGTGAGCCGTCAGAGCTGCCGTCGCCTCAGCTCCTACTATCGAGCGGCTCTGGAGTGCCTGCCTTGTGTCGGGCGGCCTCTGTTGATCTCAGGCCAGCTGGTGAGCGCAGGGAGCACACAGATGCTTTAGAACGCAAGCGCCGGCCGAAGGACAGCTGCTGAGCCGGTTCCCGCTGCGTTGAAGCGCCCGTCAAACAGGAGCGCTGTGCCTTGAATTTTGGAACGATTTCCGGCAGGACCAGGACCAGCGTTTCAGGAGGTACTTGTCTATCAGTGACGGCTGCCATTTTGTTTGAGGGCTTTGCCGGCGTGGCGGCCGCCATTTTGTTTCAGGGCCTTGGCGGCCGCCATTTTGGGGGACAAATAAATAATATGAAATAAAAATAATAATAATACAGGAGTATCAAGTGGATAGCGGCTTGTTAGCAACGGGGTGGCATTTGGGGCCTTGTTGCCCAACCCCTTAATGGCTTGTGCCCTTACTGGCCAAAAATTACCATCTTGTCCCTCCCTGGCCTGGTTGGGTTGGCTGCGTTACATTGGGCTTGAGCTCAGCAGCTTCTGAGCCTAGATTGCCCCTGCCTGACTGAGTCTTCACTGTGGGCATTTTTCCTTGACAGGAGCCTCGGTGCTGATCTCTGTGGTCTTGGCCTGCTGCTGCTTGCCCGGGCTTCCGCTTTCGCTATGGCAGATATAGCCTTGTCGTCGGACTCGGAGGGCGCCTGTGATTACCCAGCCACTCACCACAAGTCTGGCAATAAGAAAGCAAAATCCAAGTCTCGAAGATCGAAATTGCCTTCAAAATCGTCCAATCCGAATAAGGCAGAACAGAGGCGCCATGAAGCATTAGAGAAACAATTTGAGAGGGCACAACAGCAACAGGCGAACCTGTCCAGACAGTTTTCCGCTTCTGAGGATTGGGCTGATCCTTCTGGAAATGTGCAGGCCAGGGCCTCCTCTACATCATCAATTGGACTCACCCTACTTCCAACTTACAGTGCTCCAAAGGAGTATCGATGTCATTGCCTGATGTTTCTGGACAGTCTGATGCTCCATTGAGCTGTAGGCGGCTGCCGGAGGCTACATTTACACCTACTGCAGCGGGGCTCCGCCCAGAGGTCCCTGATGTGCCTGGGAGTCTTCAATCCATGTTGTCAGACGCACTGGCCAAGATTTTAGCAGCTGGCATACAGCACGATGCGGCCCGGCCACTTAATGTCGGTCTGCCATCTTCTTCCTCTTCTTCTTCGGCTCCGGTCCCGGTCAGCGATGCTGTTCCCAGTACCAGTAGGCACCGCCCTATCCAATCTTCTTCTGAGGAATCTGAAGAGGGGGAAATTTGTCCGGAGGATGTCGAATTCTCAGAGGATGAGGATCTTCCCCCAGAGAAACCTTCTTTCACAAATTTGTTCCGGCCATCTGTCTTTAAATCTTTACTACATAAAGCCAAGGTGGCTACTAAGTTTGGTATCACTGAAGGAATAGCTGAGAAACCTTCTGACTCTCAGCACCCGCATGATGCCCTATTTCAAGTCTCGAAACAAGACCACGATGTCATTCCCTGTCCACCCTTATTTTCCAATGTCATTAAATCGGCCTTCGGCCAACCAGGTTCCCTGACAGCCCCGAGTGGCCTGGACAAGCATCTTTATTCAGCCGTTTATTCGCAGTTGGAGGAGCTTCTGGCCGTACCTTCAGTTGACACCCCGGTCGCTGCCTTGTCCACTTCCTCAATGCTGACTTCAGACGTTGTGGACGGCCTTAAGTCAGAGGACCGCAAAATGGAAATGGGGTTCCGTAAAACGCATCAAGCAGTTGCTTGGGCCATCAAGGCGGCCACTGCCACCTCGTTTTTCAACAGGGCTTCCCTGATGTGGCTCCGCCAGCTTCAGGAGAGATTGCCTCCCACTGATACCAGGCTGCACCAGGACATTAATAAATGGCAATGGAATACTCCGCAGATGCCTCTCTGACGGCAACGAAATTTGCTTCACGGGCTATGGCAGCAATGGTGACCAACAGACGCCTCTTCTGGCTTCGCACTTGGTGCACAGACAACAAAGCAAAATGGAAATTGGCATCAGCACCATTTACTGCCCCGTCGCTTTTCAGCCCTTGCCTAGAACCAATCTTAATAGAAGATAAAGACAAACACAAGGTATTGCCATCTTCTTTTCGACGTACTGAACGTAGATATGCACCTTACACACAGCGACAGTCCTTTCGGGCCCCTCTGGGGTCCGGTGGCTCGTATTACCAATGCTCTTATGCCCAGATGTCTGACAGGGCGTCAGACAGACAGCCATTTTGTGATAGAGCCAGAAACCAGCCCCAAGCGAAACGTCCCTTCAGAGGTTCCTCCTACCAGCCTCCACGCAGAGGGAAGTGACTCGGTGCTCCCAGGTCCCATCGGGGGGCGACTCCAGCAATTCTCCCTCCAGTGGGCCCGTTCGACAACCGATGCTTGGATCCACACAACCGTTCAACAAGGTCTACGCCTAGAATTCCACACGGTACCGCCCACCAGTTTTTGCCGCTGCCCCATTCCGTGGTGCAAAGTGCAGAGGGAGCTCATGGAAGCGGAGATCTCACACCTCCTATCCATCGATGCAGTGGAACCAGTGCCTAAGGACCAGGAGGGAACTGGATTCTACGCTACCTTATTTCTGGTGCCCAAGTCATCGGGGGGCCACAGGGGCATCTTGAACCTGAAATGTCTCAATCAATATATACTATATCACAGGTTCAAGATGCACTCCCTCAGGTCTATTCTGGCGTCCATCAGGCAAGGGGACTATCTTCAATCTGTAGATCTGCGCGAAGCATACCTACATGTTCCCATCCATCCGCTGCATCATCGCTACCTCCGCTTTGAATACAACAACATGCATTTTCAGTATCGGGCGATGCCCTTCGGACTGTCCTCGGCTCCCAGGACCTTCATGAAACTGGTGACAGTGGTCGCGGCTTCGGTCAGGTCTCGTTCTGTGCGTCTCAGCTGTTACCTCTACGATCTTCTAGTGATGTCAACGTCACCGTTGCAGGCTTGGGCAGACATGGAGATAGTCCTCCAAGCGTTCCAGAGTCACGGTTTCTCCATCAACTGGCAAAAGAGCCATCTGACACCTACGACACGCCTTCAACATCTGGGTGCAGTAATCGATTCCCAATTGGGCCAGGTGTTTCTGTCTCCAGATCGCATTCACGACATCAGAGCTATGGTGTAGCAGATTCAATCCCAGAGGAAGGTGTCCCTGCTCCTGTTGAAACAATTGTTGGGGAAGTTAGTATCCTGCATCCACATCATTCCGTGGGCACGCAGACATTCCCGTCCTCTTCAGTGGCTGTTGCTCGCCTTCCAGAGAGCGCACCGCATCACATCTACTCGCCAGATTCTCTTGCCCCCACAAGCTCACCTGTCGCTCACGTGGTGGAGGTCCCCCGCTCTTCTGAGGGGATGTGTCTTTCTCAAGCCGGACCGTGTGATCCTGATTACCGATGCCAGCCTGTCGGGCTGGGGAGCTCATCTGCAGGACACAGTAATTCAAGGTCAGTGGTCTCCGATGGAACGGGCGAACAGCATCAATTGGCTGGAGTTGAGGGCTGTTCGTCTCGCTTTACGTCATTTCGTGCACGCCTTGGAGGGACAACACGTGTTAGTCCGGACGGACAATGTCACCACCAAGGCGCACATAAATTGGGAGGGGGCACATGCTCCAGGTCCCTGATGATGGAGTCGGAGAGTTTGTTGGCTTGGGCGGAGCGGCACACTGCATCTCTAGTGGCGAACCACATATCGGGGCAGGACAACATCATGGCGGACTGGCTCAGCAGGGAGCACATAGACCCAGCAGAGTGGTCTCTCAATCCGGCCCTCTTAGAGCAGATTGTAAGTCACTTCGGTCGTCTTCAAGTGGACCTCTTCGCCACGCCCCAAAACGCCCAGCTGCCGAGGTTCTACACACATTACCCGACCAGCGGAGCAGAAGGTTACGACGCCCTGCGATGCCAGTGGCCTTCCGGCCTTCTCTACGCCTTCCCGCCTCTACCGTTGATTCCAAGGCTGATTCAGAAAATGCTGTTGGAGAAAGCCGAGTTGATTCTGATTGCTCCCCAGTGGCCTCGCAGACCCTGGAATGCGGATCTGGTGGGTCTGTCTACAACTCCACCGTGAGTACTTCCACTGGAAGAGAGGATGCTCAGCCAGGGGCTCATCTTCCACCCCGATCCAGGGTGGCTCCGATTGGCCGCCTGGCGTTTGAGCGGCTCCAGCTACAAAAGGACAGATTATCTGTGGATGTCATTAGGGTGATACAAGCTGCAAGGCGCCCTTCCACCACTAGAATCTATGAGTCTTCTTGGTATTCGTTTTCTTCCTGGTGTGTTTCCCATCACGTGGACCCAACCTCTGTGGATGTCCCGGATGTCCTGGACTTTTTGCATGAAGGTTTAGCCAAAGGTCTTGCTCCTGCCACACTTCGTCGTCAGGTGGCGGCCTTATCCACCATCATCTGTTGCGAGAGACACCGTACTCTTTCACACAACCCCAGGATTAGGAGTTTTCTCCATGGAGCCACCAACATCTCACCACCTGTGGTACACAGATACCCGTCCTGGGATCTTCCATTCGTATTCAAGCGCTTACTTCCTCACCATTTGAACCCTTGGCTTCCGTGTCTCTAAAATTTCTGACGCTTAAGGTCGCCTTCCTTTTAGCCATTACATCAGCTCGGCGTGTGTCTGAGCTCACTGCTCTGTCGGTTCACAAGGACCTTTGCATTTTTCATAGCAACAGGGTGGTTCTGCGCTTGGACCCATCTTTCTTACCAAAGATAAATTTGCAATTTCACCGCGCCCAGGAGTTGGTTTTGCCTAACTTTTGTCTGCATCCCCGACACCAGACCGAATCCTTATGGCATACCCTGGACGTTAGACGGGCTCTCAGGCATTATATCAAGCGGACAGAGTCCTTTCGACAGACTGAGTCTTTACTTGTGTCTTTCACTCCTTCCTCGATGGGGAAGAAGGTGTCGTCTCCTACAATTGCCCGGTGGATTAAGGCTTGCATCACCACGGCCTACGATATGAGGGCACGTCCTCGCCCGTCGAGAATTTACGCACATTCCACTCACAGTGCTGCTGCGTCGGCAGCTTGGTCGACGAATGCATCAGTGTCTGAGATCTGTAGAGCTGCCTCTTGGGCTCCTGACTCATCCTTTATCTGGCACTACAAAATTGACCAATATGCCTCGTTGGATGCTTCATTTGGAGGTAGAGTTTTGCAGCAAGTGGCCACACCTAGGAATGAGGACTCCAGTCAGCCTCCCGCCCTGGGCATTTGAACTTGGGTACATCCCATCCATGGATTGGAGGAGCAGCGCAATGGAAAACGGACGTTGTGGTCCTGAACGTCCATTTTCGGGGCGCTGTGACTCCAATCCATACCCTCCCATTTGGCTTCCTGTTGTGTTTGTGACTTGGTTCTTGTTTTGGAGTTTTTTTATAGTTGGCCTTGTTCCTGCGCCTTCGTGAGGAAAGACTGAAGCTGATTGGTCGAGGTGGGCGTGGCCTAGCAAAGGGAAGTAATTAGCACTCAGTTTCTGCCCAGCAACTAGGGATACTACCCATCCATGGATTGGAGTCGCAGCGCCCCGAAAATGGACGTTCAGGACCACAACGTCCGTTTTTGTTTTTTCTGTCTTTTTTAGTTTTTACTGTAGATAAAATAGAATAGAATTTATTTGCCAAGTGTGAGTGGACACACAAGGAATTTGTCTTGATGCATACGCTCTCAGTGTACATAAAAGAAAAGATACGTTCATCAAGAATCATAAGGTACAACACATAGTGATAGTCATAGAGAAACAGTCAATAAATCTTAAGGATACCAGCAACAAGGTTATGGTCATACAGTCATAAGTGGGAGGAGATGGGTGATAGGAACAATGAGAAGATTAATAGTAATGGAGACTTAGTAACTAGTTTGACAGTGTTGAGGAAATTATTTGTTTAGCAGAGTGATGGCATTTGGGAAAAAATCTGTTCTTGTGTCTAGTTGTTCTGGTGTGCAGTGCTCTATAGCGTCATTTTGAGAATAGGAGTTGAAACAGTTTATGTCCAGGATGTGAGGAGTCTGTAAATATTTTCACAGCCCTCCTTTTGACTCGTGTCAAAAAGTATACAGGTCCTCAATGGAAGGCAGGTTGGTAGTAATTGTTTTTTCTAGTAGTAGATTGTTTTCCTTCCATGCATGTGTATGCACACACACACACACACACACACACACACACACACACACTATGACATACATTGCAAAATTATAAAGCCAACAGCTTAACCATATTTTCTGCCTGATTCTGGTTAGGAAGCTGAAGCATTGATTCTGAAGTACTGTATTGAATTGACAAGAACCTTCTTGGCTGCTTTATCTTGAAATCATTTGTATACAGTATTTGTACAAGGCAAATAAAAATCTCTTCAAAGAAAAGAATTAGAATAACAATGCTTTTTTGGAGAATTTGTCAATTGTTTTGTTTTTGGAAATTCAGAATTGCTATAGCTATTTTAAAAATGTTTGTTTCTCAGTTTGAGTGGCACTTTTATATGGTACATACTAGCTGAACATATGTAGCAAATTTTACTCTTTCAAAGTAAGGCATTGTTTTTCAGTATTACATTCAATGTAATGCTATTGTGAAGCACATTTTTGGTGTAAATAAGGTTAGATCTTTGGATACTTTTACTTTTTAAAATAAAGTACCTTGAACAAAGAGATGCTTGGGAAAAAAACAGACTGAAAGGTTTGAAAGATGGCCTATTTGTAAGAGGATAGGATGTCTTTAATCTAATTTTTAACTAAAATGTGTAGAATGAATTCTCTGTGTAGGCAATAGTAATTAGTTTTACACTTAACACCATTCTGACTTTGAAACAATTCTTCTACTGCAAGAATACAGAATTTCTGTTTTTCAGCTGTGAAATCATCACAGCAAAAGGCTTTGAATATATAAGGAAAATTGGTTTAAGTCTAAAAATCATCTTTCTTACAATGAAGATGGAAGCCCAGTTTGTTTATTTCTAACTGCCTAAATCTTCTCTGGACCCCTGAAAAGGAAAACAGTAGGGTTGCTGCACCTGAATTCCTAGCTGATGTATGAATCACCTTTTAGTCAATAATTGTATTGACTACTTTAATTCTTTAAGGAGGATTTATTTCAACAGAAACTGAAACAAGGGAAGGCAAGACTGGTCAAGAGCAGTGCAGTGGATATAAACCATCCAGTCTATTTGTACCCACAAATAATATTACAAATGCAATATCATCTAGAGTCTAGACTTTTAACTGGATAAAAGGACTCATTGGAAGAATTTCACAAAAAAGAAAGAGGACAAGGATGACGATCATTTAGTGAAACCTCTTTTCCAGACTCTTGAAATCTTAGGAGAAAGTTGAAAAACTAACAGGGTTGGTAATTAAAAAGCACAGACACTGTTTTGTGCTGCACAGATGGTTGATTTAAATGAGAAAAAATGCTAGGCTCTGCCAACTATGCTTTGCTTGTTTTGTTACCAGTGGGTGCATTTCAGTTTTCCACTACTCCTACTCATAAAAGGTTTTGCATTCTCATACTGAATACTGTTTTTGTTACTTTTCTGGGAATGCTATTTTGTTTACCCTATAGGTGTTGCTAGCCACAGCCACTCACTGTAGGCTAATTGCCATTCTTTTGCAACACTAGTTGAACATGTAGTTTGCTACTTGCCCATTGTTTCCTTCCACTTCAGTCCAGGCCCTTTCTTCATTCTGATAACTGTAATCTGTTATATTTTGAACACATGTTCAATGCTTTTTCAGAAATATGCAAAAACACCCTAACTTTCAAGTTACTGAGGTAAATGAGTACCTCAGCACCTCAATCCTGTTGGTTAGGCAACATGACAATTGGCTAAACCAGCTGTTTAAAGCACTCACTTAATTGATTATTACTCCACCCTGCATTTGTTAGAGTCATCAGAAATATCTTTAAAGCCAATAGATGATACTTATTGGGACATGGAGAAGAAGCCAGGAAATTCTTCTGATTGCTTTTCTTAATTTGTTTTGTATAAAACAATGAGGGCAGCACCATTTGTCATTCTTATTAGTGAATCATAATAGGGATTGCAATGAAGGTAGCATGCAGATGAGAGAAAAAAACATGTCAGCATGATTATCAAACTGTATCCTCAGTATCAAATTTTTTTGGTCTGATTTTTATGGTTTCACTCTGTAAATTTTGGATTATAATTCTCTAACGTTATTTAAAAATAGTGATATATATTGACCTGCAAGGTACAATAAGCTATTACTTTCTTTTTTGCAATATCTATAACAAATTAATATTAGTTTTCTGAGAACCTCCATCCTGATCTCACTTTTTTTCATCAAACTCTTGGTGATAGAATCTGAGTTACAACAGTAATTAACAGCATGATCTTTAACCCTATCACCTTCTCCAGTTTATATTTGAGATTCTATGAGAGTTAATGTCTCTCAGTATAGATCAGTGAGGTATTTGTGAAACGTTTTGTATTCTTATTTAAGTTATTGTGATATGCTACTACTGCTACCCTTTGTAGAATACAGAAAAACGGACTTCATCGAGTTTTATTTTGACTTGTAATAAGATATAAGAAAAAAGGGGGTAAAATATAAACATTCATGCAAAATCAAAGGATTATATACAGAAACAAATGTTTTGATAACCGATTTTAAATTATTAGGACTGAAATGATGAGAACTTTTCAATTCTCTTCTGCATATGTTGGGGATAAATTTTGTAATGTAGTCTAAGTGTGCATGAAGCAATAAAGAAAAATTAATTCAGCTTCATGTTCTGGTCCAATGAGAGATAAAAATGTCCCAGCTCAATGAAGCTTGACTCCTGGTAATAATATTGACATGCCTATCTAGTTTGTTGGCAGAGAGATTAAAAAAAAATTCCCATTGCTGTCTTCTATTTCTTTTACTGTTGAGTCTAGCCTGCAACCTAATACAGGTAATCTTCGACCTACGACTACAATTGAGCCCAAAATTTCCATTGTTAAGCAAGGCAATTGGTAAGCAAGTTTTGCCCCATTTTATGACTTTTTCGCTACAGTTGTTAAGAAAATCACTGCGATTGTTAAGTGAATTATGTGGTGGTTAAGCAAACCTGGCTTCCCCCAATTGACTTTGCTTGTCGGAAGCCAGCTGGGAAGGTTTATTTATTTATTCATTTATTTATTGGTTCGATTTATATGCTGTCCTTCTCCAGAGACTCAGGGCGGCTTACAATGCGTTAAGGTTAAGGTTACTGCTTAACCTTTTACTGTGCCCTCAAGACCCTACTGTTCCGCCAGGCCGGGCTATCAGTGTAAATGATTTTAAATTGAGTGTTTTAAATTTTTGGGTTTTAATTTGGGCCGAAATTATTTAATAATTTTAATTATTTTTTAATTGATATCTGCATATTTTTTGTGATTTTAATAGGCTGTATACCGCCCTGAATCCTTCGGGAGAAGGGCGGTATAGAAATAAAATAATAATAATAATAATAATAATAATAATTACAAATGATGATCCCGTGAACCCAGGAAAGTCCAACTGTCACAAATACTTTCCAGTTGCCAATTTTGAGCATTTGACCATGGTGATGTTGCAACTATGATAAGTGTAAAAACTGGTCATTTTTTCATGACATTGTAAAATCGAAGGCTGACTAAATGAATGCTTATAAGTCAAGGACTACTTGTATTCTATACTAGTCTCACATCCAAACCTCACTTAGCCTTTGGAAGGGTTTTTTGGGTTAAAAAAAAAAGAGAGAAAACATTTTCTGTAGAATCTTCTTATACTGTATGGTGGAGGAATTCAAACATTTCAATGCCAGCACACCTATTATATGGTGTGCTGGAATTCAACAGGTTCCAGATGTCCAAGTCAAAAAATGCTTCTATCCCAATCGTTAATTAAGGCCCTATCCATCCTAAAAATGAAGGTTGACTGTAAAGGTGGTTTTGGTATAACCCATCATCCCTTACCAGAGTTTAACAAAAGACATCCTGGAGTTACATCCTAGAGTACTGAAGACATTAACTGAGATGACTGCAGAACTGCTATCAGAAAAGTTTCAGAACTGAAGAACTAGCAGAGTTCAAAATATCTAAAGGGTTGCAACATAAAAGAGAAAGTGAACTTATTCTTAAATGCCTCAGAGCCCAAGACCAAAACCAGTCACCTTCAATTTTTAAAAAATTGAACAGACTCAACAGAGGGGGAGGGATATGACATCACCTATCTCCTGTCTACAACATGGTCCTTTCACAGTCCCAGGTAGGTTCCACACCATTTTCATGAGATTTTGGTGTCCCGGTAGATACAGATAAACCCCCAAAAGGCCTCAATAACTCTCAGAGAGCTAACAACCAGATGACTGTACAGAATATAAATCCTTCCATTCCCCACCAGTCAGTTAGAACCAGTGGTGAAATCCAAATTTTTTTTACTACCGGTTCTGTGGGCGTGGCTTGATGGACATGGCAAGGGAAGGATACTGCAAAATCCCCATTCTTCCCCACAGCCTTCCATCCTTCTGAGGTGGGTAAAATGAGGACCCAGATTGTTGGGGGCAATATGCTATTTAGTATACTGTCTTTGGTGTAAGCCGCCCAGAGTCCTCGGAGAGTGGGCGACATAGAAATATGAATAATAAAATAAATAAAATGAAATAGATACCGCACTGGGCAAGAGGTTAGATGACTTAAAAGATTCTTTCCAATTCTGATCATATGAGCTTTATATTGCTCTGATTTTATTATTCTGTTATAAACTGGTAGAAAATGGTTGAAGCAAGAAATGTACAAATTCAATCAATCTTAATTGCAGTATGAAACAAATTGTTTTTCAGTTATCTCCCGTATTAACATTTCTGTTGGAATGTGTGTATCCACAGTACTGTTTCCTTACCCAGAAGAATTATATTCTTTTTTTTTTTGAACCATTTCAATGTTAAAGAACTGAATATCTTATCATTTACTTCATTGATGTTTCTCTCCCACTAACTCTACATCTAGCAAATTTAATTAGACGGCAGAACCAAATTTCTGTTTTTATTATCAATTCGGTGACAGAATATCCCATTTTTAATTTTTTTTCATGTAAATCTGAATGCTTTACCTGCAACTCCTATGCTCCTCAGACCTGTCTTTCTGCCCCTTCTTTGTTCCTAACACATTTTATCCCTTCCTGATTTATGTCTGATTTACATTTGTGTGTGGCCATGAATTTTAAGTATATCACTATGAATAAAAAATAGGTCACTTGCTTGTACAGATTTTTTTTTAAAAAAAAGCACAGATGTCTTTTTAGATTCTTGTTTGAAAGACCCAAGTTTAAAATACAAATCAGTCAAGTCTGATAGTACCATGATCAGACAGAACTCCTGAAATAGATGTGCAGAGATTCCTATTCCTTTTCTTTCCTTTTAATGCTCAGAGTTACAGTAAATCATTTTTTTTTGGTGTATGTGTGTTTCTTTTAACAATTTCTGAGATAGGTAGTTAAATATAGTTATAACATTCTATTAATGTCCACTGTCACAAGCTAGTCTTCTCTATTGGTTTTATTTTATTTCAACTGGATTTACTCCCAGTGCTGAACAATTCTTAAGTAGGTCTCTAAAAAATGATCAGAGGGACTCCCTGCTGTCAGATACTAATTCATTCAATTCCTAGTTCCAAAGCAATTGAATATTTTAAATACAGATCAATTTTGTCAGATTTTATTAATTGGTTACCCATTTATGACATTATAAATGTTTTCCCTGTTTTGTTTCTTAAATAGCAGTACATTGTCTCAGGTACTATTTCATATTTGATAATATACTTTTTCAAACAAGTTGCTTGAACAGCTGTGGCGCATGATCGTCAGAGCCTTTTTTTTACCTTTTAAATGCAATTTTTTTACTACCTATTCAGGCGAGCCAGTAGCTTTTTTTACTGCTGGTTCAGGCTAATCAGACTGAACTGGTAGCATTTCACCCCTACTTTAGAGGAAGCGGATTATCTAGATACTTTGTAATTGGGGTTCAGATCCAGGCATGAGATGGAAAGAGATTCATTTTTCTAGTGGATTACCTGTGCTAAGACTTTGAGAATGACCATAGTGCAGGTTCTTTTAGATCTAATTAACCTGCCGGTAATGATAAACATATTATAAATATCTTATTGCAAGAGTTGCAAGTTGGAGCACCAATCTGCAGTAATTTGGTTCCTACTTCAGTAGGAACAGGTAGTGATGGAGAAGCAGTCAATCTAGTGGGTGATCCTGCTAGGTTATTGCAGGGCTGAATTATCCCCTTTATCCCCTATGAAGACACTGGGAGAGGTTACAATATCTGTCTGTTTGGGGCGAGGAATAATAATAATAATTTCAAGCAGCAAAAATACCTGTCACATAGCAGGCTTAAAAATGGTTGATAAGTAATTCAACAGTGGTTGTTGCTGTACCTAGAGACAGCAGAATAGAACTGGAGAAAATCACAAAATACAAAGACTTATAAATAGAAGTAGAACAACGGTGGCAAAAAGAAAGCAAAGGTAGTACCAATGCTAATAGGCACCTTTGGTGCAATTTTAAAACTTCTGGAGCACCTCTTGAACAGCATCAGCATAAACAAAATCATCATCAGTCAGTTGCAAAAGGCAGCTTTGCATAGAACAGTTTACATCCTACAACAATAGGTGGCTACAAATGCCAGATTTAGTCTGGATATCTGGCTGACTGTGCCACCAATCGTAATAATATCCCAGGTCCTAGGAAAAGACTCAATAGGTGGATAAAGTGACAAATTTAGACTAAACATCTGGCTGACCATGTGACCAATTAAAATGTATTAAACTTGTATGCCACCTGACTCTTAAGATTCTGGGTGGCTAATACGCTGATAATACCTAAATTTATAATGCTACCCATGCAGAAGGGGAGATGTTATGGAAATTTTAATTCCTTGTGTAGAGGCTGTGCAGTTCAGGATCGTTAGATACTTGGTCAGAGTCAGTTCTGGAAAGATGGAATAATTGTTTGTCCATTGTTTGTTCCCATCCAAACCCTAACAGACCCAGATATTAGGCCAGTCCTTCCATTACAACTGGCTCAGGCCAGAATGAACATATATGTCTGGGTAATATAAACCTAATGATTGTATTGCACTCTAAACTGTCCTAGAGGCTTTATATAAACAGCAGAGGGTAGAATGACACCCCCAAATGAGCAGCGATATGGATGACTTCTTTTCTTTTGTTTCTTCCTATTGACTTATGGGTTGCATGTTGGAGATCCCTGATGTAAGGGAACAATAGCAAAGCACTTAGACTTATATACCGCTTCACAGTGCTTTATAGCCCTCTCTAAGGATTTACAGAGTCAGCATATTGCCCCCAACAATCAGCTCGGAAAGATGGAAGGCTGAGTCAACCTTGAGCCTAGTGAGATTTGAACTGTCAAATTGCAGGCAATCAGCAAACATAGCCTGCAGTACTGCATTCTAACCACTGTGCCACCAGGGCTCTATAGTACCTTTTCTAAAAGAATGCTTACTTTTACAGAATAAATGACCATTCTTTGGGATCAACAGAGTGCTTATAATTTGATGATAGCAACATGAATATCCCGTATCTTAAGTATTCAGGGACATATAGTGGTAATTCTTCTGTATAAATTCCACACAAAATGCATTCAGTTTTCCTCCCAGAAGACAACTGACTGAGTCAGAACATGCTTAGTTCATTTTTAGCAATATCTTCATTCTCAAGATATATAGACATGCAGCTATAATATAGAGGTGCGCTCAAAAGCTTTGATTATACTAAAGTTGTAAGATATATGGTTAGCATTGGAAGGGTGAATCTGCATTTGATTTATTGAGTAGGTTGCTGGTATGTGTTTTTCTTCTACAGTTGAATGAATCCTTTTTAATTCAAGAAAGAAGATTAATCCAATCAAAATATTTCACTTGTTTTGTTCATGATATAAATTTCTACATTTTTTTTTATTTTGTAAGCTTTAATTTTGATAGCACATTATTGTTATTTCATATACCGTTATGTGTCATTTAAAAAAATGCATTCATACCACTATTATATTTCATATGAATAACACAACAATGCTTTAATGCATAACTCATGTTTCTTTCTAATGGATTCTTAAATGTATTGAAAAGGGGCTCTTGAAAAACATTCTAGTTGGAATTAGCACCTCACATACTAAAATAAAGTTTCTGCTTTCAATTCTTGTAGCATTATTATGAAAGCAGCTGGATTTTTTCCAAATGAGAATGAAGACTTACCTACTTGCATAAACCCTACTTTACATTCAGATTGTTGGAAACTGTTTCGCTCTTGTCCATGATTAGAGTAGTTTCTTTAATACGCTGCTCCCCTAGCAGCAAGATGCTTTATTTTTTTGTAGACTCTGACTCTTTTATATCAGGAGAAAGAAAAGGGGGGGGGAGAAATCTTTTCCTGAAATCTGTGACATCAAAACTAAATTCCCAGTGCATGAAAGATGGAATTTGTATCACATGCAAGCAACCCCTTCCTTAAGAGAAATATTTCAGTGAAAAAGGCTTCCAGAAACAGAACAGCCATCAAAAGGGGTTCCTACTTCCATAAAATAAATGGCTGCCTACTATATAAAATTTTATACATACATTTTACTGTAAATGTATGTATTTTAACAGTTGAGTACAATTGCATTATTTCTATCTGATGCTTGAACCAGGGGTGGGTTCTACTTATCTTTACTACCAGTTTGCATCGCGGCCGCACGCACTTGCTTTGCTTGCTCGCACACGCGCTCTTCTGCGTAATTTTGATGATGGGGTTGGTGGGTGGAGCCTCCCACTGGTTTTACTACCAGTTCTATAGAACTGGTGCGAACCGGGGGAAATCCACCACTGACTTGAATCAAAGATAGGAATAGATCATAGATTTATCTCAGCCACATAAACTCAATGTACTTGCCATCTTGTTTTATTTGAAATCATTGTAAAAATGAGACTTTGCAGTCAGTTAAAATACACATGGTTTTTATATATGCAAAAATTATACTCTGCTAAGTAGGAGTGGGGAAAATTGTTGGAATGTTCCACTATTTTAGGGAATATTATGAATGAAAAAAAAGAGAACAATATAGTACCCTGAAAATTTTCTGCCTCAGTAGAAACTCAGTTGTCCTATATTAAACAGGCACACTCCATATTCACAAAATTATTGTGTTTCTGGAGAAAAGATTTAGCTGAAGCCATTAAATTAAGCTTGAGACAGTTGCAATTAGAAATGGATAAAATGGAACACAGATAGTGGTAGCTGTGTAATGCTATAGATGACTGATGGAACAAATCAATAAGGACAGGCAAGAAATCTTTCTAGGACATCTTAGGGATTTTAAAAAAAGTCACATGGAAAGAGCAGCAAATTGTGTAACCTTTTGCAGGGAATGGGGGTAAAAAACATTGGAAGAACAGACTGCCTGGGGCACAACAGAGATGACACTGCTAGCTGGACTGAGCACTTCAAAAAGAAATGGGTATTTTCACAGATGAAATTTCAACTGGTGGCTATCTATGTTTCCCATCTGCTGCAAGAAGATGAAGGTATCAAAGTTTGGGGGGGGCGGGGGTTGCATAAAGGAGTAAGCCTAAATTATCAAAGACCAAGCTGGACATCTAGCTTTGGGTTTTTGAAATAGTGTTCTGAGGATCCCCTAAGATTCCTTTAAAAGATTAAGGGCAAGTGAAAATGCCCTTTACCTGAACACAATTTTCTATCATTAGAGTTTTACCTGTTGGCTAGGGTTTCTCGAAAGAATATCTTTAGCTGACAGATTCATGGCCTGCAAAAATCTGAAACTTCCTGATCTAGTCAAATTATTGGACCCAAAGCAGTTTATTTACTGTATGAAAGTTAAATAAACAATCAGCCATGAATAGACAATCAATCCTGTAACGAAAGCCTAAGGTCAGATTTCAGAACAGTGAACTTATACATGCTCAGCCAGCTGTTCCAATTCTAGGTACCTCATTAAAGGAAGACAGATGGATATCAATAGTAGTAAATACAGAATGACAGACTTTGCATCACTATATGCATACTTAATTTAGCAGGTAGATTAGGGATGCTTGGAGTGATGCTGCTGAATGTGTTGGAAATATGCACCGGTAACTTTTGCTATAGAAGAGTATAGAGATTACCTTGAAAAAGGTATTTAACAGCTATCATAGAAACACCTGTTTGTGCCTGGGAAGGGAGGAGAGAGCAGAAGAAAATTAAGATTGCCTGGACTTGATGCTTTGGTATAAGAGGGAAGAGAGAAAATCTTGTGTTGGGCTTTCAAGATTCTGCAACAACAAAGTGGAATTTGTTTCTTGGCCAGGCCTACTTCAAAAGGCTGACATACAGAGACCTAGCATCATTTCTCAATTTGCTTCACAGACTCTATATGCTGTCAGAAATGGCTTTCAGATGACTGGGATTTAGGAGGCAAATTGCCACAATTTCCATGAGATGGAAAGCAACTCACTAAGCCAAAACCGGTGCTAAATTCAGCCTATAATCCTACACTTTCTCATGGGCATCACTGCAGTTCTGCAAGATTTACTAAGAAGAGCCATGGTGGCACAGTGGTTAGAATGTACTATTGCAGATTAATTCTGCTGACTACCAGCAGTTCAATCCTGACCAGCTCAAGGTTGTGACTCAGCCTTCCATCCTTCTGAGGTCTGAGGACTCAGGTTGTTGGGGAAATTATGCTGACTCTGTAAAATGCTTAGAAAGGGCTGTATAACACTGTGAAGCAATATACAAGTCTAAGTGCTATTGCTATTGCTACTGCTCTTCCTACAAAGATGTCATCTGACTCTTTAGAGCTTGAATTTAAGAATTGCTGTCTCTGCCCTCATTAAGTGGGGAACTGGCACATTGTCAGGTTTTTTTCCACTGAGAGTTCCTGGGGCTCCACACACCCCTATGATTATTCTTTAATGAAGGGAAGAAGGAATAGAAGCAAGTGAAGGAAAGGGAAAGAAAAGGAAAACACTAGTTCTAGGTTTCTGTTAGAGAGCTACTTTTGGAAGGCATGAGAGCAAGGGGTTTGAGTGATAGATTATGGAACTCTGTAGACGGACATTTGTCAATGGATGAGTGTGTATAGGTAAAAGAAAAATGGGGAAGCTGATGGCTAATCCAGAGGGAGAAAAATAATGCCTTTGTCTATTGGTATGAGGGGAGATGAGCTTTTATGTATTGACAGCATGACTGTTTTAGATGTTTGGGGGAGAATTACTTAGGAGAATGATTTAGGATTATGCTTCCAAGAGGAGAGAGTAAATTACTACCATAGGGAATAGTGCTGCAGTGAAATCAAAACTTTCTATTCAAAATAATCTTTGCTTTGCTCTTCCTGATAAGAATCTCTTGATATTTGTATGCACATCTACACTTCATGCTATATTAATGTACCATTGGATGCATTCTCTGAATGGACAAATCCTTTCTCCTTATCTCATACTGGCTATTATAATGATGGATTTTGTTATAAATAAAAACTTTCTGTTGTTGCTGACTCATTGGGTAAGTCTGGCAGCCTGATCCTAAAACCTACAGTCTTACTAAATTCAGCTAGAATTGCTTTTCCAAAATAATGCTTAGGATTGCATAAAGTGATGAGACTTGCTGTGACTTGAACAGTTAATTCACCTCACAGCTAAACTCTTTATGCAGCTGCAGAATAACTTACCTTAACAAAACTACACTTCTGCATTCCCACATTTTCTTAATATTTTATTCTTGTTCTTACAATAGATTGGAATCTTTAAGAAATTGATCTTCACTGTAACTTGCATATGTAACTCATAAAATGCATACCTCTAGAGAGTGATGATAATGATGGCACAATGTGCTTTCTTGATTATATAGCAAGTTTCTTTCCCCTGCTCAGTTCCCATAGGATATTGAAGGTTCCCCTTGTTCCGCTTGCTTGATTGTAATAGCAAAGGAAACCAATTTTATCTGAGCTTATGGCAGGCCTATTCATATGCACCTGTTGGCTAGCAGTAGTTAAGGTTTATTGCATGAAAAAGGTGGCAAAAAGTATAGATCAGAATTAAAATGACTACTAAAATGGCTACTAAAAGGTTTTATCTGTTTCCAGAATATACAGCTAGAGGGATTTAAATTGCTTAAAAGAAACAGGCCTAATAAAAGAGGAGATGGAGTTGTGCTATATATAAGAAATAACTATATCTCTACAGAAATACAACAGAACAATGATGAAAACCATCCTGAATTCATTTGGGTCAATATAAAAAAGAATGACATTACCATAGGTGTATACTACAGGTCATCCAACCAAACAGAAGAAATAGAATAGATGAATTTTTTGCTAGTCAGTTAACTAAGGCATGTAGGAAGCACACCCCAATAGTATGGGGGGCTTTATCCTGACATCAACTAGGAGACAAACTCTGCACCTAGTGGAAGATCAAACGAATTCCTGACAAACTTAGCAGACAACTTTATCTCCTGTAATATAGAGAAGGGAACTAGAGGGTCAGCCATAAGGGACTTAATTCTGACTAGCAGAGATAAAATGATAGAAAGCATTGAAGTAACAGGAACCATGGGGCGAGTGAGTATGCAATATTGGAATTTATCATTATGCAAACTCAAGCAATAGAACAAAGTCAAAGTAAAGTCTTGGATTTCGAGAGCTGATTTCAATAAACTTAGAGCTGAGAAGGATTCCATGGATGACAATCCTCAGGTGGAAAACAAGAAGCTTGGGAAACTTTGAAAAGTGATATTATAAAAGCTCAGTCTAGCACAATTCCAATGAAGAAGAAAAAAAGAGATCTCAGAAGAAACAGAACACTCTGATAAGCTGAAAGATAAAAAATATAAGTATAAAAAGTGGAAAGAAGGTACATAACTAAGGAAGAATATGAGCAAAAAGCCCGAACTTGCAATGATTAAGTCAGGAAAGCTAAGGCCCAAAATGAACTAAGGCTTGCCACAAAAGTCAAAAATAACAAAAAAAAGCTGCTTTCAATGCGTAAAAAAATAAGAAAAAGTAAAGGAAATGATTGTCCATTAATGGGAGAAAATGGCAGAAGGTGGGTAGCAGCAGGGAGAAAGCAGAACCGCTGAACTCATTTTTTTCATGTATCTTTACACTAAAGGAAAAAACAGACCAACCTATTCAAAAAAAAAAAAAACCTCACTGTAAAATGCATATTAGGAATGCAAGTCAAAATAAGCAAGAAAATTATAAGAGAACATCTATCCGCTCTAGACAACTTCAAATCACAGGACCAGATGGATTACATCCCAAGGTTCTGAAGGAATTGGCAGTTGAGATCGCAGAACCACTGAACCACCAGTGGTGGGTTGCTAGCGGTTCTCCCCGGTTCGGGAGAGCCAGTAGTGGAAATATTCATAGGAGAAGAACCAGTTCGCTATGAATGTCAGTTTGGCCCTTCCCCCTGCCCCCGCGCTATACCTACCTTTATTTCCTTTATTTTTTGGTCAGCTGTAAGGCGTGGCTGGGTGGATTGCCATGCTTCACCTGTTTTTTTTTCTAATGCACTTTCGTAAAGCGCAAGTTTGGCACATGTGCGAGCAAAGCGAGCAAGCGTGCAGCGATTGCACACAAAGCTCTTGCGTTATACGAACCAGTGGTAAAACAGATTAGAACCCACCACTGCACTGAACATATCTTTCAAAGATCCTGGAGCACCAGGGAACTACCAGAGGCCTGGAAAAGGGCTGCTGTAGTTCCCATCTTCAAAAAAGGGGGAAGAAATGGATTCAGGAAACTACAGACCTATCAGCCTGACATCAATACTTGGAAAGATTCTGGAAAAGTTAATCAAGCAACAAATCTGTGAACATCTAGAGACAAAGTTATAAGCAGCAACTAACATGGATTTGTCAAAAACAGATCATGCCAGACAAATCTTACTGCATTCTTTGGCAAAGTGATAAAATTAGTAGACCAGCAAAATCTTGTGGATATAAATTACTTGGACTTCAGAAAGGGATTTGATAAAGTTGACCACAACATAATGCTTGATAAGATATAACAATGTGAGTTAGACAGCATCACCACCAGATGGATTTATAACTGTCTGACCAGCCACACTCAATATGCAGTCCTTAATGGAACTACATCTCAGGGAGGGCTGAAGAAGCTTCTTGGATGAAAAGTGAAACATCTTCAAAGAAAAACAAGAAAGTCCAGTTGCCTCTTGAAAATGCAATTTTGGGACATGGAGGGAAGTACTTGCCAGGAAAATGGCAGGGACTAATTCAGGCTGTCGTCAGAAATCAAGATTAACTCAAAGGCACATTTGCATGGAAAAACCTCTAGTAAAATCAGTTTTGTCTATTTAATTCCTTTGGGTCTCAAGGAGAGATTTTTGCTATAACTCAGTATCTAATCATTTCTATTATAGCATTAGCAGCATCCCAACAGAATGTACTTTTCATTCATTTTCTGCCTTTTTCTGTCAAATACTTGAAACTGCTAAATAATCTGCTCCAGGGGCTTCATAAAAAGTGGGGGAGGCTGTGGTACCTCACAAGAGACTGACTGCAAGGGAATAAGAACCAATCCCTGATTCTGACCACTGAGCTGACCTCTCTTCTCCTTTTACCATTGAAGGAAGAGTGGAAACTTTGTAATCTCCCATTCTTGAAGGCAATCTAGAAGAATACCATGGCTGATGATAGCGGAGGCTGCTAGAAGATCTGAAAGGACCAGAAAGGATCATCCACCAGAGCATACCAAATCTGTCCTGTATCAAGGCCTGGATCCTGGCTGAAAGGAATCCATATCTGCTTTTATTATGAAGCACTTAGCTGATTTGCTGCTCATCTCAACAATTTTACCTAACAAGGAAAAAGGGGAGATCCTGGGAGCCAAAGTCCAGCATTATCAGGGTTAACAAAGAGAGCTTCTAGGCTGTGCAAATTTCAGCATTTTTGTGATAATTTTATATTGATCAACAACTGCTATATGATTAGAGACAACACTTCGGTGCCTTTGGCTATGCTGACTGTAAGCTTTAATCCCCACACAGCTGCAGTGACCACTTAAGAGAATCCTGTTCTGGGGTCCCAAACTCAGTCCATTGCCAAATATCTTTGCTTGCTTAAACATTTAAACAAGAGTTTCAAGAAGGATGCTCAAAGTTAATAATCACAGTGAACAGGGTGACAACAATTAAAAAAAAATAGCATTAGATTCTCTTCGGAGGTCAGCCATGGTTCCTGATTGCCTGCCTGGGTATTTCAGTCATGCTCCTTTTTCATCTGTACCTGGTAACAATCAGAACTAATATACTGTTTCTAGGAAGCAGTGCTAAACTAATGTTAACTTGATACTTAGTTGATGGAGCAGCTCTTGCCTCTTAATTCAAGCTCTGCCTGAAACTCAGCAGTTAGATTTTAACTGATTTTAATACTTCACACTTCTTTTCTTTTTGTTCATCTCAGTCCTCTGTGATCCATAAAATGTATCGCTGGAGGAACGTAAATACAAATGGATGTCTTTAAAACAGCTATGCTATTTATTCCAAGCCCTTCTTCTCCAAAAACTGGAATTTGAAACTTGAAAATAGCTTCTTATGATAATAAATCAGAAAAATATTATAGTAGAAACAGACCAATACATATCAAGCAGGATCATCTTGTGAGACGGTAAAATATGTTTTAGATGTGTTTAAGGTGCATTGTGTCATTTCCATGAATGGCATCCATTTGTCTAACTCACTATGGCTGTGACTGGCTAAAGTTTACTCTGTTGTTTAGTGGAAAATATTAGAAGAATAGAAAGCTTGTTCTGTTATAAATGCCAGGAAGGATATTTGTAATGAGTGAATGAATGAATAAAAGGTATAAAACTTAGCAGTAATAATTATATAACTGTTTTTGTGTGTGTGTGTGTGTGACAATATCTGTTTCTGCCACTGTATATCTCTGGAATTAAATAATGATTTTATATAAAGATGTAAAGATGTATAATGTTCAATCTTTATCACAAGTATAAACAACTTTGGTAGCTTTTCACTCCTGATAAGGTGATAAAGAAATGTTTCTTCTGTTTTATAGATAAGAGACAGGTTGTAGTTATACTTAGCTATAAACAAAATTTATGACATCAACTTTTCAGTCCTCATATCAGCAAAAACTTCATAAAGGTTTCTAGAATTTCATAAAAGCACATCTTATTTTAATCTTGATCAAATAAGCCAACTTTATATTCATTACTTTACTTATTATAACAGTCTTAATTTTTAATTAATTCAAATGTAGGCTTAGGGTTTGATTTATGTTTGATTCTTCTTTATCCTATTGCACAGACTTCTTTAAGGTTTTAACAAGTCTCTTTTGTAGATCCAATAAGAAAACATTTTCTGAGTCATTCTCTTAATTTGTCATCTGTAATTCTCCTTTAATTTTTAAAACAGCAGTCAGTTTCTTTTGTATATCCAAGAATCTCTTTCCAAATAATTGTAGTTCCACTTCTGGTGCTTCACCTTGTCAGACAAAATTTGTTCCACATCTGTCATTCCCTCATTAATATATTTTGTTAATAGTCTGTTCGTAGAGTAATGCATTATTATTAGCACAGTTAACATTGCAATTACTAATTTCAGGTTGTATTCTTCAAAAATCTTCTTTAAAATTTCGAATGTTATGAAGTTTGCATCATTTTTGTAAGTCCCAATATTAACGGACACCAAAAGCAGGCTTGTATTATTTTTTAACACTTAAAATCTTTAGTCACCTCTGATGTCCAGTTTCTAAAATCATGAATCTTGTTATGTCTTACAATAACCTAAATAGGCAAAAAAATAAATCTGGTTCCCAGGAGTAACTATTAGTTCTTTTCAGTTCACTCCAAACTCTATAGTAAAGGTAAATATTCCAAATTTAACAGGACCTTTAATCCATTTATAACTTTCTTAGATCAAAATCTTATTTAGCTTTTTGCTATTTATTTTATTTATTTCAGTTTTTAAGTTTACGAGTTTTTTTTTTGTTCTATTGAACAAAAAACTCACCCAGAGATTTTTCAAAGTTTTTGTTCTGAAACAAAGTTTTTGTTCTCTAGTAGTTTTAAAATGGATAATAGGCACTTTTGTGATCCAATAGTGAATATTGGAGTATTCAGAAATATTGTAAAAAATATTTAGTGTGGAGCCTTTTGGCTTAATCTGGTATTTATGTGCATTATATGCAGACAGTTGAAATTTAGGCTATATTTGTATATTGAAGTGCAAGTTCCATTTTATTAGGGCAAATCGGTATATGATATCTAAGATTTACAAGACAACCATCTGTCCTGTTGCATTGTATGGCACTGAATGCTGGGCAGCAACAACAGGGACTGAAAGCTATCTCCATGCCATGGAAATGCAAATGCTCCGTTGGATATCGGGCATTTCCCTTCTTGACCACGTCACAAATGACATTAATTGACAGCATTTTGGTGTGGCACCAATTATAGAGAAGATGAGGGAAGGCTGACTCCGCTGGTATGGATATGTCCAGAGAGCAGCACCTTCCACCATGGCCGAGACTGCCTACCATCTAGAAGTCAATGGCCAGCGACCTCACAGGCATCCAAAACAGAGATGGCAAGACACCATCAACAAAAATATGCAAACCACGGGCCTGGCCCTGGAGATGCAACTGACAGTGCAAAGTGGTGTTCAGTGATCCAAAAAACGGACCCTGCACTAAACACAATGTAGTGTTTTTTAACCTGATGCTTTCCAGATATATTACACTTCAGCTGGTCAGCTAGAATTAAGAAAGTTGCAGTCCAATACCTATTATCTCACCCATCTCATTATTGGTGGAAATTCCCTTTTCACCAATAATGCAGTGTTTTGACAGAAAGGACTAGTCGATGCCGGTAATAATCAGATCTAATTCATACTTATCTATTTTCTTCCTTTATAACCTATTTGCTAATATGGGGTAAGAAGTCAAGGATGACAATTGAAAAATTCACCGAAAGAATAATGGGAAAAAATGGATTAATCCGCAGATACATCAGATAATATATTGCATCTGCACGCTTATAGATCTCACGACATAAAGGTTGTTTTTGAGGAATATTTTAAATTGAGGTCCAATATTTTTGAAGGGTACTAGGTTAGGGAAAGCCAATGTAGATGTTAGGTTTGGAATTATAAAATAGACAGTGATGAAAGTTGATAATTTTCACAGTTATTATATCCTTATTAAATAAAAAAAATGTAAGATATAAATGCATCCTGTATAATAAGAGGAATCATATTACTGGCTTTACTCAATGGTGCAAGGGTCAAAATAATGGGTGCTGTGCCATATAGGATTGAAGTTCAAAGGTTGAAATGATTATAGGTAGTCCTTGACTTACAACAGTTCATTTTCCTCCTCGCTGTTCAGACACTCCTCATTCTGGGTATCGATCACTGTCATTTGCATGGCTGAGTGTCAATCAAATCCCTCTGGAGCTGGATCCGCCTCACTTCCTGCTCCTTCCTCAGACTTTTTCACTCAGCCTTTGCAAGAGCATTGAGTGTCTGACCTGTCTTATTCCAATTCGATTTATTTCGCTTTTCTTTTCTTTCTGGCTCTTTAAAATTGCTGGAATTTGTTCTGCGCAGAGCTGCGCTTGCCTGCCTTCACTTCGGTGAAGTTACAGGCTCGCATCGGCGGTTCGGGGCTCCGGCCGCCGTTAGCGGCTTGGCTCGGCTGGCAGCCATTTTTTCTGTTATTTTTTGCCGTTTTGGCCGCCATTCGCCGCTACGCTCCGCGCGAGGCTTCTGACTCCTTTATCGGCACAGTCTCTTCGGCTTGAGTCCCTGCCGGCTGGCAAACTCATTAGCCGTCCTCTAGGGAGTTGTCTTCTACGGTCCGGCTGCAGGCGCCTTGTTTCGCCTGGCTTAGGACTTCACTGGAACGTCGCCTCGCAGGTCGCCATTTTGTGCCGTTTCTCGCCACGTTTTTTTCAGCTGATTCAAAGGGCACACCGACCAGGCCTTGGGTTCCTGGGTCGCTACATTGCCAGCAGGTGTGGACGCTGTCCAGGGCATACATGAGAAGTGCAACAGGGAGAGAGGCATACCTGAAGGATTCAGGGAAGTACTCATAATTTATTTTTATATATAAAATAAGAAATTAAAAAAAAAAAGAGCCTAGATCATTGCGAGAAGGAATTAATATTTGTATATAGTTAATTGCATCAGTTCATTATTATTATATATTAAAAAATAAAATAAAATAAAATAAAAATAAAAAATAAAAAATAGTATAAAAAATACAACAAATATATATATATATATATATATCAAGCAATTTGAGATATTTAAGGCATTATTATACTAGTAGCCTGCATAGACATTTATATAGATTTTTGATTGTGTATTCTGGATCCAATGGAGGACAGGGAGGCTATGGCACTTTCCTCTGATCTGGATAAGAGTCCCTCTCCCTCTCCAGTGCCTTCCCCCAAACAAGCCAAAGGGAAGAAGACTAAAAGTTCTAGGCATGGAAAATCTTCAGAGTCTACCAGGCTGGATAAGGATGCCCAACGTAGACATAATGCACTAGAAAAACAGTTTTCCAAGGCGCAACAACAGGCTCAGGGCCGTTGTGAGGAGCCAGTTAGTGCAGAAGTAGGCCAAGATGCCTCATGATCCTTTGGTTTCTCATAGTGTAGATAATCTGGCTGGTAGTTCGGGTGAGGCTCCCCCATCCACTTCCCATGGGTTGCCACGTGCTGCTCCCACTCAGCCCCTTATGGAAGCTAGATCCCGTTCATCTAGTATGGCTAGCCAATTTTCTCAGTCTTCTAGGCGTGCTCCTGAAGCTACCTTTATGCCCACTGCTGCGGGCCTCCGCCCAAAGGCGTGCCCTGCCTTTCCTCAACCAGTCGATTTTCAGTCCTTTTTTACGCAAGCCATGTCCCATATGTTCCAGATGGGATTGCAACAAGCTTCTGGTGCCTTTCCTGCTCCAGTCTGTGCTCCTGCAGCTCCCTTGCAAATGCACCCGCCTTGTATACAACAACAACTGCAATTTGCCCACTATGGTTACATGAATGAACCTGCCCAAGAAGAAGACTTCTTGGAGGACTTTGAAATGTCTGAGGATGAGGAGGAGGTTCACGACAAGCCAGCCTTCCCAGGCCTTTTCAAGCCTTCTCTTTTCCGTTCCCTTCTACGCAAAGCAAAAGCTGCCACTAATATGGATACTTGCATTCCTCCGGGTTCTGCCACTGACCCTCCTGGTCCTTCAAGTCATCTGTTTAATTTGCCTCAACCTGATTATGACTTTGTTCCGTGTCCTGATCTTTTCTGCCAGGTTATTCAAAAGCCTTGGGACCGCCCTGCTTCGTTATCTGGCCCGAATTCATTCGATAGAAAGCTTTACGCTTCTGCTCCAGCGTTGGATGCTATCTTAGAGTTGCCTAAGATTGATGACCCGGTGGCCAGCCTCACATCCTCTTCCACCTTGGTCGGTGAGGCTGGAGATGGCCTTAGATTCGAGGATAAGCGGGCGGAGATGTCTTTTCGTAAAATGCACCAAGCAGCAGCTTGGGCCATTCGGGCTGCGACTTCCTCTTCATTCTTCAATCGGGCTTCGCTGGTGTGGTTGCGTCAATTGAAAGACAGGATACCACCGGAAGATGCGCGCTCGCAACAGGACTTGGCCAAACTGGTGGCAGCGGCTGAATATTCTGCTGATGCGTCCTTGGACGCGGCTAAATTTGCATCACGTGCCTTGGCTTCCACGGTTTCTTCTAGGCGTCTCTTGTGGCTCCGTAACTGGAGAGCTGACGCTAAATCCAAATGGCGCTTGACGGCTGCTCCATATAAGGGACCGGCTTTGTTTGGATCATCTCTAGATTCTGTTCTGGTTGAGAACCGTGACAAGAAAAAGGTGTTACCCACGTCTTTTCGTCGCCAGGATCGACGCTACGTGCCTTATAGCCGACAGCCCTTTCGTCAGGACCAAGGCGCTGGCGGCGCCTCTTATTACAGATCATCACAGTTCCAGTACCAGCCTGCGTCAGACAGATCTTCCTTTCGTGACCGGGGTCGCCGGCAATCAAGCTTTAGACGGCCCTTCAAGTCGGCTACTAGTCGCTACGCCAGGCGTGGTAAGTGACTCACCGTTCCCGGTCCCGATCGGTGGCAAGCTCCAGGTTTTTTCTCACCGATGGCCAGCTACAACTTTGGATGCCTGGATTGTCCAAACTGTCACCGACGGCTTACGTCTGGAATTCACCACCATTCCACAAGACTTTTATGCTCATTGCCCTTGGCCGTGCCAACCGGACAAGCGTTACCTCCTGTCTCTCGAAATTCACCATCTGTTGCAGATTCAGGCCATAGAACGGGTTCCTTTGAACCAACTCAAACCGGCTTTTATTCAACGTTATTCCTGGTTCCGAAAAGTTCGGGAGACTGGAGAGGCATTTTGAACCTTCGACGTCTCAATCAACACATCCTATACCGTTGGTTCAAAATGCATTCCCTCAAGTCCTTACTAAGTTGCATCCGACGGGGGGATCTGATGCAATCTGTAGATCTAAAGGAGGCGTACCTGCATGTCCCCATCCACCTATTCCACGGGAAGTACCTCAGGTTTGTGTTTGGAGACCAACACTTTCAATACCGGGCCATGCCATTCGGCCTGTCGTCAGCTCCGAGGACATTTACAAAGTTGCTAGCAGCGGTGGCAGCGTCGCTCAGAGAGGTTCCTGTCCGCCTGGCATGCTACCTCGACGATATTTTAATCCTGTCGTCCTCACCCGAACAGGCGATCCAAGATCGGGAACTGGTAGTTCGCACCCTTCAAGACCACGGGTTCACTTTGAACTTTGCCAAAAGCCACCTGTCTCCCACAACTCGCATTTTGCATCTCGGAGCAACGATAGATTCGGCTCTTTGTATGGTCTTCCTATCCCCCGACAGACAGAACAGCATACGGACTCTGGTATCCCAAATCTTAAGCCATAAGTCTGTAACTCTACTCACTCTCTCCCAACTGTTGGGAAAATTGATTTCATGTATAGACGTTGTCCCTTCAATGGTTCCTGCTCCCTTACCAGAGACAAGGTCGAGCAGAGTCTCTTCTCAAAGTAGCAGTCCCAGTGTCAGTCCGCCTCTCCCTGAGGTGGTGGATGTCTCCGGCCCTCGCCAAGGGCGCGCCCTTTCTGGAACCGGAACAGACGGTGTTGACCACAGACGCGAGTTTACGAGGCTGTGGGGCTCACCTCAACCTTCAGTTAGCCCAGGGAGTCTGGTCGGTGACAGAACGTTTACACAACATAAACTGGCTGGAGCTCAGAGCAGTTCGATTCGCTCTGATGCACTTCAAACACCTTGTATATCACCGGGACCTTCTGATTCTAACAGACAATGTGGCCACCAAAGCCCATATCAACAAGCAAGGAGGGACTCGTTCCTGGGCACTTATGCAGGAGGCGGAGCGTCTTCTGTCATGGGCAGAGCTGCACCTCTTGTCGATAAAAGCCGAACATATTTCGGGGACCCTGAATCGAGAAGCAGACTGGCTCAGCAGAGACCTGATAGACAATGCCGAGTGGAGGTTAGACCCCTCCCTGTTCCAGGATCTGACCAGGAGGTTCGGTCTACCCTTAGTGGACCTGTTTGCGACAGCTCAAAACACCCAATTGCCGAGGTTCTTTTCCCGCTACCCATCTCCAGCGGCGGAGGGTCTAGATGCCCTTCGGAGCCCGTGGCCTCAAGGGCTTCTTTATGCGTTTCCATCCCTTCTGATCCTCGCCAAGGTCATCCGGAAGGTGATTCAGGAGCATGCGAATCTTCTGCTAGTAGCTCCTTACTGGCCTCGGCGGGAGTGGTTCGCCGACCTCAGAAACCTATCTGTCGAACCACCATGGAGGATTCCGCCCGGCAGAGCAGTGTCAACTCAAGGGGCCGTATGCCATCTGGATCCAGAATGGCTTCAATTAGCCGTGTGGCATTTGAGCGCATAAAGCTCTTCAAAGACAATTTGTCTGAGGACGTTATCTCCATTATTCAGACAGCCCGCAGACCATCGACAATTCGTATTTATGACGCCTCATGGGCTGCCTTCACGAGATGGTGCGGAGATCACCATGTTGACCCCACAACGGCATCGGTTCCGGACATTCTGGGTTTCCTGCATGCGGGGTTCTCCAAAGGATTGGCTCCTGCGACTCTACGCCGACAAGTGGCGGCCTTGGCTACTGTCCTGTCAGGAGATGCTTGAGTTCCTTTGTCGCAGGATCCTAGGATTCGTTCCTTTCTCCAAAGGGTCTCAAACTTGCGGCCTCCACCGATTCACCGCTACCCCACGTGGGATCTTACCTTGGTGTTGCAGGCCTTGACGGCACCACCGTTCGAGCCGATTGCTACGTCCAGTCTCCGATATTTGACCTTGAAGATGGCCTTTTTGTTGGCAATTACTTCGGCTCGCAGAGTTTCCGAAATCGCAGCCTTGTCTATGAGGAGTGATCTCTGCATCTTCTATCCTGACCGTGTTGTGTTACGCTTGGACCCAGCCTTTGTTCCCAAAGTAAACCCCCGTTTTCATCGGGCCCAAGAACTTGTCTTACCTAATTTCTGCCCGAACCCTCATCATCCTGTTGAGAGGCGCTGGCATACTTTGGATGTGCGATGAGCATTGAGAAGATATCTTAAACGGACTGCATCTTTCCGCAAGACTGAAGCTCTGTTGGTGTCTTTCCTTCCCTCTTCCTTGGGTCAGAAGGTTTCCTCGCCCACTGTAGGCAGGTGGCTCAAGGCCTGTATTGCTAAAGCATATGAAGTGCGGGAGGCTCCCATCCTGGGTGGTATAATGCCCCACTCTACCCGTAGCGCCGCAACATCGGCGGCTTGGACTACCCAGGCCTCAGTAGATGATATTTGCCGGGCGGCCACATGGTCTTCCCTCTCTTCCTTTGTGAGTCACTATAGACTAGATAAGTTTGCCTCTGCTGACGCTGCATTTGGCAGACGTGTGTTGCAGTCTGTAATCTCCCCGCAAGGCCAGTCTTCGGCTTAGTTCCCTCCCTTCTCTGACAACTTGGGTATGTCCCAGAATGAGGAGTGTCTGAACAGCGAGGAGGAAAATGGTCGTTGGCTTACCTGAATGACCCTTTTATCCTCGCTGTGAAGACACTCCGTCCCACCCCTGATCTTCGCCGGGTCTGGCCTTTGTGGGGGTCTGCTTTCTTTCCCTCTGTAGCTGTCTGCTTCCGGTGTCGAGTTCTGGCGGTGTTTCTTCATGACAGTCCTAATGCTCTTGAACCACGTTGCCTTCATGAAAAGTCTGAGGAAGGAGCAGGAAGTGAGGCGTATCCAGCTCCAGAGGGATTTGATTGACACTCAGCCATGCAAATGACAGTGATCGATACCCAGAATGAGGAGTGTCTTCACAGCGAGGATAAAAGGGTCGTTCAGGTAAGCCAACGGCCATTTAGTGACTGTTCAAAGTTATAACAGCACTGAAAAAAGTGACTTTTGACCATTTTTCACATTTATAACCATTGTAGCATCTCCATGGTCATGTGATCAAAATTCAGATGCTTGGCATATTTACGACAGTTGCAGTGTCCTGGGGTCATATGATCAGCTTTTGCAACCTTCTGACAAGCAAAGTCAATGGGGAAACCAGATTTACTTAACAACCAGGTTACCAATTTAACAAATGAAATGATTCACTTAACAACTGTGGCAAAATAAGTCATAAAATGGGGCAAACTCACTTAACAAATATTTCACTTAGCAACATAAATTTTGGGCTCAATTGTAGTCGTAACTCAAGGACTAAGTATAAGATGGAGGGTTCTTGGACCAGGAGGCTCTACAGAAGCAAAAACTCTTTTTCTGTTTCTCTCTCTCTCCCTCCCTCCCTCCCTCCCTCCTTCCCTCCCTGCTACAGTTCTTTTTGTGCCTGCAGAAAGAAGGAAAAAAGAAAAATGCTTGCATCAGTTGACTTATTCTAGGAATGCTGGAGAAATCTATCAAATTTCTTTTTAGGCAGCATGTTGTGATTTGCCAAACTCTACTGAATGAATAAAACCTTTGATATCTATCTTGAGATACTTGTTTGGCCTCAAATTGCATAAAAATGCATATGAGTGAATAACTTGTTCATAATAAAATACTAGGGAAAATTGCATGCAGGATACATGCCAAATAGGTTTAATAGTGAAAATTGCAGACTTTGAGGCATTAACTCCCTTTCCACTAATAATGCAGTGTTTTGACAAAATGGACTAGTCAATCGATGCCTGCAATAATCAGATTTAATTCATACTTTTCTATTTTCTTTCTTCATAACCCATTTTCTAATATGGGGTAAGAAGTCAAGGATAGTAGTTGAGGAAGTTCACAAAAATAATGGAAAGTATGGATTAATCCACAGAGACACTGAATAATATATTGCATCCACTTACAGCTTACAGATATCAAGACATAGAGGTGGTTTTTGAGAAGAATAATTTACATGAATAACTAGTGACAACAACTCAGCACCACTGTTACTGATCCAAGATTTCATCTTCAAGTAGCCACAGGCACTGGTTTTTTCAAGAAACTATATATCACATATGTAAAGAATCATTTTCTGGTTTGTTTCAAGTTTCTGTTGCCTTTCCTCCCAGCTATATATCTGGGTGAGATAATTCATGAGTCTCTGGATTTTTGCGTGCATTAACCTTTGACTTAGGGTTTTACATCTATCTGCATAAAAAGTTAACTTGGTAATGCATGGTCTGCCTTTTGATGCGTTAGCGTGTTTTAATTTGCTTTAAGGATGAATAAAGCCCTTGCTGTGAATTAATAATTTCATAATCTTTTCATTTGGTAAGGAAGCTTCATTTTGTCATTGATTGAGATATCTGCAGTTTACTTGAGTGCTTTTTCGTGATTGAGCTATGCTCATGAAATTAATGAGGGGGAGTAACTATAATGAGAAATACACCACAACCATTTCTCAGTAGTTCTTCTACCAAATTAATACTGTATCTGTACTCAAGGTTCAACATTTAAGCATTATTGGTGCTGTGGATGTGTGTATTCTCATGGTCAGCTCTTTAAAGGAGAACACTTTCTGTGGGTTTCTTGTGCAGCTTTGCATATTTTATATCAAATACAAAACTATAGAGTGATTAAGGACTTGGTATCTGTATTTGCACAATCTTTTTTCCTGCAGCTTGAAGTCATAACTTAAAAATGTCACTAAGTTATATAGTTACATTGTGTCTTAACTTTTTGTAAAGGATAAGATCTGACTTGGGAAGTTGCTGTTTTCTGCACATGTGTGTATTAATTGCAGGGATCCTTGCTTAGTGACCATTTATTCAATGGGTGTTCAAAGTTAAAATAGTGCTCTCAACAAAGGGACTTAAGACTAGTCACCAAGGTTACAGCCATTGCAGCATCCACAACAGGTTTCAAACAAACTGGGAAGAACAATATAAATGATTTGGGGATTAGAACTAAAATACTATGAAGGCAGATTGAAAGAACTGGAAATGCTTTGCTGTAGTAAGAGAGACTGACAGGAATATAATAGCGTCTTCTAATATCTGAAAAAATGTCACACTGATTTTTTTGTGTGCCAAGGCTAGATGATGTGCTCAGAGGAGAGTGTGAGTGTGTGGTGATAACATGTTGTTGAGGGTTTGGAAGCTGAAGAAAGGATTGAAGAACTTTTTGACTTACTCTTGGTTATGAGCCAACACAGCAAATTATGCTCATTTTGGATGCTAGTAAAGAACAGAACTTCAGAAGTGGCCTTCTGAGAAAGCAAGGAGGCAGTGCTCTCCTCTGGTCTGTGAAGGAAAAAAAGACCAAACTGAGATATTTGCTGTCTGGGAAGCTGGTGGTTGCCAGTAGCATTGCTAGTCAGTGTTCCCATGGCACAAAGTTCCCGTGGCACAAAGTGCCATGGATTCGCTAGTGAAGATTTGGCAGCACAGTAGTACGTTGGTGACATTCTTTGCACCTGTCCTGTCCTGGTGTCCTGGTTGAGCGATAGTAGAAATAATGATAAAGGAATACCCACCTTTGGTATATTGGAGGGATTACACACCCAAGCAATACTAATGAACAGCAGTGAGAACAGTTTGGCGGTCTTGCTAGAGCAGAGGTCTTCAAACTTGGCAGCTTTAAGACTTGTGGACTTCAACTCTCAGAATTTAAATCCACAAGTCTTAAAGCTGCCAAGTTTAAAGACCTCTGTGCTAGAGAGTTGAACAATAACCTATGGTAATCATGAAGCAACCCTGTTGTTCAGTCGCCATCTTGGTGATCTCATCCACTCTGTGCTATGGCTGTGAAGCTCAGAGAAGCATGTCCTGTTTGTTTTAGGCTGCGGTGATTCTGGGGTTTTATACCTATATTTTACACCTATATTTTACAAGCAACTGGTGGATAGGACTTGGAGTACCCTGAGTTGGATCATTTTTTGATCCTCCCTATCTGAGGGAGAATAAAATTGGTGTAATGTACTATTTGTGTGTGGGGTGGGTGGGGGTATATTTAGACTAACTGGCCAGATTGCTGACAATTATGAAGAAGTATCCCAGATGCCTGGACTGGACAGTTATTTGGAAGACCATGCTATCTACTTATATGATTTGTTGTTGATACCAACAACAGGCAAAACTCAGTGATAACCAAAACCTTTTAGTAGGCGAAAGTCCTTTTCATCAGTATCTTAAAATGGCAACTATAAACACAGCCAATAGATTTAGTACAGGTTAAGACTAGGAATCCCCATAAACAAATGATAGCTTAATGGTGAGCTGGAATCCAGAATTCCAAGCATGGCACAGGAAGGTAAACACAACAGTGCTAATGCTTGAAAAGATGTTCTCAGCATCTGTTCCCAGGGAGGAAGGCCAATAAATGCTGAGCCTCCATTCAGTAGACAGCTGAGGTACTTTAATCCCTGGCTTTGGCTCGTCTGTTGGTTTGTTTCTTATCAAGTCTTTTCGATCTATGAAGTTCTGCTCTTTAGTCGTTGAATATTTATTAGGTATCTCTGCTTCAGACTAGGTGGCTGAACCTGAGAGTATGAGAGGCTGTCAATGGATGTGGGCAAGGAGTACTTGAGGATTGCTAGATCTGCAGACTCAACCAGAGTGGAATTATTGGCTTCACCACTGCTGGAATTACCCTTGCCAAGAATATTGTCCTTAGATGCCCTTGATTCTGCTTCTTCCATATCTGAAGTCAAGTTCAGCAGTTCATAACAGTGGGCTCTTGTTCTAGGATGTTATATTTAAGTTATTGTTTATTGTCTAGCATGCTAGAATGCTTTTATGTATTGTCAATTGCTCAGAGTCACTATGTTGAGATAAATCATCACGTAAATCAAATAACTCAACAAATAAACGATAATACCTACTTTTTATCACTTCATGGGACATGATATGAAATACCAGATTTCAATTAGGTTCTTGTATAGAACAGTTTAATAGCTAATGGCTTTTTCCAATTCTTAGATGATTCTATTACATTTCAAAGAATATACAGTTTTAAGTATGGAATTGGCTACCATATCATAACATGCTGGTTATATACACAACTTGTGAACAAAGTGCACAAATGAACAACAGATTTTCTGCCTCCTTCCATTTCTGGCTCTGGCTAACATTGTAGTGAGAAGATTGACAGAAAATTTATCTCCTTGAATTGCCTAGCTTTCTTGTTAACTAGCTATCACACTAGAGAATATGAACTTGAAAAATTATGGCTAGCATAACAATACAAATACGCAATATATTTTTGCATAACAACACCCTTCAAGGCCAAGACAGATACTCCCAATGTACTGAAAATATTCTACCTTCTTTCAGAGCTATGGTTACTAAGAACTAGGTTTACTAGTTTACCCTTTACTTAGTTTACCCTTTAGGTTTGGCTAAAGGGTATTAAGTACAAAAGAATTATCATCTGATTTAATATATTGAAAAATTAAAAAAGAAATATTGTTTTTCCCAGGAAGAAGCAGATTGTTAAATGTATTTACACTAAATATTGCATGAGGACAAGCCATTCTCATGTAATGTTTATATTATTCTGCTGCCAGAATGAGCAACATCTGGAGTTTGAATTTGCCTCATATTGATATTGCTGGAGGGTTAGAAGAGGCATGAATGACCTTTCAGAATTTCCCACCCAATTTGTGGACAGAAAAATGCCAGGCACCAACAGATATATAAATGTATGAAATCACATTTTTAATTAAAAAGTTTACAATATCAATTTATAGAAATAATGATTTTTAAGTATCCTAAATTGCATAAATGTTCTTAATGATTTGCATACATGACCTTCTATTTCTTTGCCCATAGCATTGATTGAACTCATATATACCCTTAAGCAGTGGTGAAATCCAATTTTTTTTACTACAGGTTCTGTGGGCTTGGTGAGCATGGCAGGAGAAGGATACTGCAAAATCCCCATTCCCTCCCTACTCCAGGGGAAGGATACTGTAAAATCCACATTCCCTCCCCACTCTGGGGCCAGCCAGAGGTGGTATTTGCCGGTTCTCCAAACTACTCAAAATTTCCGCTACCGGTTCTCCGAACTGCTCAAAATTTCTACTACCGGTTCTCCAGAACCTGTCAGAACCTGCTTGATTTCACGCCTGCCCTTAAGGTGTATGTATGTCCATATGTGCATCTGTCAGATGTGGGTGTATGTATATATACTTCTACCTGCAAAACTAGTTTCAATCAATATTAATGCCTTGAACTGGTTTATAATTCAAAAATTCTGCTGGAGACTCTTTAGCATTTTATTTTACTGAATGATTTATTAGGCTGTCTAACAAGTATAATCAAACCATTCTCATTTACATAAATTGTTCTATATTGTAGGAAGACTTTTCTCCCTTTCATTTCTTACCTGAAAGAATGCTTGTTTTACATCACAAATGAATTCTTTTTAGACCATGCTATTTCTGATTTGCTTTTTATTGTCTGCATGCACTAAAAATGCAATATATTCATTTACATATATGATTGGCCTATGCTGAGGACAAAAGGGAGATGAAAAATTTTCAAGTTAGAAATTCTTTCCAATCCATTTTAAAAGTAGCCAGCTGTCTCTAATAAATCATTGGAGAGGAAAGGGAAGTTAATTTTTTCAGAACAAAAGACAAGAAAAACCAAAATGAAAACCTGTTGAATCTCTGGATTTCTTTTTCTTCCTTTCCCAAATAACACTTGAGAAGCCCTGGAATATAACACCATTCATACTATTTGCTTCCAGTAAGTTTAAGATAGCCTTCATTGGTTCGTAATTACAGGTAGAAAGAAGTCCATAAAAAATAACCTAACTGGAAATTTTCCAGGACCTTCTTTTTTTTAGATAAGTGTTGACTCTAGGGTGACTGCCTGGCAAAGTCTCTGCAGTTTTCTTAGCAAGAATATTGGAAGTGGTTTGCCACTGCCTCCTTCATGTGGCTGAAAAAAACTGTCAGCCTGAGGTCACCCAGCTGGCTTTTTGCATAAGGCAAGACTAGAACTCACAGTCTTTTGGTTTGTAGCCTGATGCCTTAAACCACTTCACCAAACTGGGTCTCTCAGGATCTTCTAAAGCTCCTTGAAGATCAGTTTTACACAGTCAACTTTTGTAAAGGATTCTGATGTTAGAAACCACAATTGCAGTCAAACGGTGTTTAGTTAATGGTTCACTATGATCTATGGATCCACCTATGCCCAATTGGAGGGGGATGGCCAGCTTGACATCGTCACGCAGCCCCCATGTGCTTGCTGTCTCTTGTGCATGCCCTGGGAGTTGGGCACCCATTCAGGTTAGGCCCAGGCCAAGGCAGCGGGGGCCAGTCCCTCACAATCACCCTGATGTCGTATTTCCCCGAAAATAAGTGCTAATGCATCTTTTGGAGCCAAATATATACATAAGATTATTTTCAGGAAAACATGGGTAGCTTTATTTCTTCACCTATCCCTGTGTTTTTCCCACTTTCTCTGAACGAGGAAAAAGAGTATTTTCTAAGAGGAGGCTGAGACTAGGCCTTGATTCAGCCAGGTTCCTAACCGCAAAAATAAGCCATTGGCCAATGAATTACAAAGGCTGTTGCTGAGATACCATGGAAAAGGCAGGACAACTGGTTTTAAGAAATGTAATCTTCAACTATTTCTTTAACACAGCAGGGCTCTCTGATGTTTTCCAGACAGCATTTCCGCAGGGAAAGAACAACAAGGAGAGTTTGCTATATTCAGCATTCTTGCTGTGAGCTTTTCCAAACTGGGTGACCTGGTAAAACAATAATAAACGAGACCCATTCTGAGAGTGGTAATAAAATTACTGTGTAGCCTTCCCCTTAAAACATGGATGATACAGTCCTTGTGTAGTGGTAGAAAGTGCTGTACTACAAACAAGCCTTTTATATATGGCAGAAATACTTACTTAATAATAGTTGGGGACAGCATAAATATTAGGGCAAAATAAGTGAATAAAATAAATATCTGGTTCATCCACAGCAGTTGATGCTAGCAATTAGGGAGCAAGAGTTGACTGCCTTATATTGTGCTTCTGAGTTTGCCATTAAATATTTGGCTGGCCACTATAAAAAGAAAGAGTTGACCTCTGATATACAGGTTCTTGGCTGGATCAAGTAAGATTCTTCTTGATGTCTATGGGTCATTTCTGAAACATTTCTTAAACAGAGAAAATCTTCATATACATATATATATATATATACACACACACACACACACACACACACACACACACACACACACACACATATTTCTCTTTAGCCAGGTTCTTGCTACGTAAACCAAGATTTTTATGCAGCCGTAGTTCAGTGAAATCCCAATCCACTAGTTTCTAGGCTTTTTTCAGGCAGCCAGCAAGCACCCTGCTGCCCATTGGAAGACTAAGGAGACTAAGATAGATCTATTTCAGACTTATTGGTCCTCATCAGTTAGCCACGCTCTCATCCCATGTATCCTCCCTGTAAAGGTACAGTATTTGTTTTCTTTTCATAGGCCTTTATGTGTATTTCTCTTTAGCCAGGTTCTTCCTACGTAAACCAAGATTTTTATGCAGCCCTAGTTCAGTAAAATCACAATCCACTAGTTTCTAGGCATTCTAGGCATAAGCGCTCAATGTATATAAAAAATATAAGTGATGAATTTTGAAAGTATGTTGCATAAGAAGCAGCTATGGAATTAAAATTTAACTGATTTCCATATTATGGTAGATTAGATATCTTTAGGACTAGTTTCCTTCTATACAGAGTGAGAATGTTCAAGATTCCCACCTATCTGAGTTGAGAAGGACCAAGGATTGTGACAGTGTTTTTCTGTGGTGGCTCCTGCTTTATGGAACATCTTCCCCCAGAGTTTTGGGAGTACCTAGCAAGGGCAGTTTCAAAACCCATCGCTACCAGTTTGCTTGTGGGTGTGGACACACTCACTTACCTTTGCTAATGGTTCGGAACTGTGAGTGTGCGTGCACGCTTGCTTTGCTCACATGTGGCCCCTTTGCACATGCGCAGAACCTTCTGCGCATGTGCAGAGCATCCATGATGATGTCTGGGCAGGTGGGCGGAGCCTCCCACCATCACAGCTACCAGTTCGCCCGATTCGGGGTGAACCAGTAGCAACCCACCACTGGTACCTACTCTGGTTTTATTTATTGGCACCAACCCTGAAAAGGGATCTTTTCCACTTTAATCTTTGAGGATTGTTATGGCTATTGAAACTGGAATTGGCATCTATAGCTGTTTGTTCTATTATTTCATATGTTTGTAAATTTTACTGTGGGTTTTGTGTTGTAGGTTGGCACCTGTTGCGTATACTACTGAACGTTTTTATTGCAAGAGTATTTAACTAGAATAAATAAAAATAGTACGAGCAGCTCACTTTTGGCTTAATGTAATGTGTCGATATATCTCTGTGGTTTACAAACCATGTTTTATGCCTAAACCGTGTGAGAATCTGGCTTTTGCCGTTTGTCAAGAAACTGTGTCAAAGAGGACTATGCTTGGCATGCTGTATGAACTCACATTGTACGTCCATGGCAGCTACCATTATTTATCGTTCTTCAAGTTAGAGATTTTCACGTCATCATGGATCTATGAGAAAACAATCAATTTTTATTAGATTGTGATTATAGAATTACTAATTATGATTATTATAATATATAATTACTAATTATACTTATTGTAATTATAATTAGCATCATTTTTACACATTGTCTGAAAAAGCGTAAGTAGTATGCTCCGTTCCATACCTGAGCAGAGACCAGGTTGCCCTGATAGACCGCTCTCACCGGGGAAAAAAGACACTTAGTCTGAAAAGATAGTAACAAATAACATTATAAAACAAAAAATACAGATACAAAAGATACAGATTTGCAGAAAACAGCATTATGCTGCAAATATACTTGGATCCAAATGTGTATTATTTTAAACGGAAGAACTTCACATTTAATTAAGAGTATGAAGAGTTAATTTTTTTTTCAAATTTGGCACAACAGTGAAAAAGAAGAACCTTACCAATGATACTAGATTGGGAGATCAAAATTAGAAAACATCTAATTATAGAAAAATGAACAGCTCTATTCATAATATAAATCTAGTCAAAACGGATAACCATTTTTTTGAAGTGGTGTAGGGTTTCTTGCCTGGGTAGGGGGTTGGACTAGAAGACCTCCAAGGTCCCTTCCAACTCTGTTATTCTATTCTGTTCTGTTCTGTTCTGTTCTGTTCTGTTCTGTTCTGTTCTGTTCTGTTGTTCTGTTCTTGTTCTTGTTCTTGTTCTTGTTCTTGTTCTTGTTCTTGTTCTTGTTCTTGTTCTTGTTCCTGTTCCTGTTCTGTTGTTGTGGCCCGCCAGCGGCCTGCGTGGATTGTGGCTGATCCCGATGACGAGGCTGGTGTGGTGTCGCGCCAGCAGCCTGCGCAGCCGGCACTCGCGTCGAACAGCGAGGAGGCTGAAGAGGATGTGGTGCCAGAGGCAGAGACTCAGCCAAGGCCTTCAAAACCTCCAGAGGCTCCTTCAAGTGGAGAGAGCAAAGTGTAGGAGCCCTTTCTCAATGCTCGAGCACGCAGGGCTGCCAAAAGGCAGGAGTGGCTACTCAGGAGGAGGTCTCTTCAAGAGTAAGGCTTGAGGATAATTGGCTACTCCCTTAGCCTATTTAAGTCACATGCTGTTAGTAAGTTTCTTGCTAGAAACAACTTGTAATTATCAACAGAGCATTTTTGGAAAAGTCTTATCTTGCTTTCTGGGCTGGTTGCCAAACTTTGCTGGACTTTGGTTTATTCTTGCTACTTAATAAATTTGATAAGGACCGTTGGTGTGTGTCTATATCCTTGGGAATCCGGAGCTGGGGCAGAACATCTATTCTATTCTATTCTAAACAAGAATGGCTTCCTTATATACTACACCTTCCACAGCAAGGCAACTATAAACATTGGAATAGGGTTCCTGTTGTCTCTGCTTGTTGGAAGTCAACTATGGAGTGCGCAAATGGTGATCACATGACCACATGACAGTCATAAGTACAAGGACCGGTTGGAAAGCTACTTTTTCAATATGTTGGTAAGTTTGAACAGTTGCTAAACAGGGCATTCATTAAGTGAGGACTAGCTGTAAAGATTCAAACCACCTGCAGCTTTCATTTTCTGAAGAATAGAGGGGAAAAATAGGAAAGTAGACCCTGCAGAGGACATTAAATTGCAAAGTTTCAGCCAGATCGCTTCAAGGGTTTCATTGCAATTATTTTTGAAATGTTTACTCTGCACCTTTTTTTAAACAGCAGGGATAAGGAAAGGACAGCTCAGCAACCTTCAGATCAGCCAAAAAAAAAAAAAAAAAAGGAACCTACAAAGAAATATCAAGGTCAACTTAAAAATAAAAACTTTCAAAAACCTTGCAAACATTTAAATACTCTTTTATGCCCTTACTGCTTCCTTTTGTGGGCTGGCAATTCTAGCAAAATTTCTGAGACTGCTCGCACAACAATTCAAGTCTGAGAAGTACATATGTTGCTATCACGAATGCATGTGTAATACAATATGATACAAAGAATATAGAGTTTCTTTCTCTGCAAACCAGCCAATGAACTGTTGAGGTTAGCTTGCAGCAAACTGAGGAACAGGGGCACTCAAAGCAATGTAACAGGGAAAAGTATACTTTTGAAGTAGAAAAGAGAAACATGGCCTCAGGTCACTTTGAACTTTTTTAAAAATTTATTTTTTATTGCTTTTTAATGAATAACACACAAAAAAGAGCCAAAGACAAAAGGAACAGTGATTGTGATATGCATTGTCAAAGGTGGGGGGGGGGAGGGGAAAGAACATGTAAAAAGTGCTTTAACAAAAAAGGTGAAAGAAATACAACAAAGAAAAAAAAAGAAAAACATAATGTCATCACAATAATAAACAGTTACAATTCTATATGTCCTTGTCTAATGCAAATATTCAAATACTATATACTTTTAATGCATATACCCAAATATTTTTAACTTACTGTGTTCTGTATATATGAGTCCCATATTTCATTATACTTATTTATATGAAGTCTGTGTCTATAGGCAATCCGCTCATAAGTGTCAACTGCAGTCAAGTTTTCAATCCATTGAATAAATGGACCCATGCGTTTATCTTTATAATGCTGCAATATTTTAGCCATCGTAGAGGCACAGAGAATCCATTTACGTTGTCCGATTGTCAAATTTGGTCACTTTGAACTTAAGTGAGGAATTAATAGATGATGTCTGCTTTTATTGTCCAGAAGTAGTTGCCTATCCATTCTGACTGCAGGGCATCGGAGCAGTGCAGATAAATCCATAATCAGCAGAATAGCATTTAAATATGCAGGGTTTGCAGAGGTGATAAAACTCATTGGCTAGCTATTCATGTAAATATTAGAGAACCAGCCACAGTACTTAATGCTAGTCCGGTTTTCTTTTATATATAAAATTAAAACTATAATAAAGCCAGACAGCACATCCAATCTTTGAACTGCCTTTGAAATCTCTCCAAAGTGCTTTGAAGGGACCTGATTTGTTTTGACATCTTAAATTGATTCAAAGACTTGATATGATTCAACTAAACCTCATTCTGATCAAATCACCATCTGAAGCTTTGTACAGCCCTAGTGAGCATTAACAAATATCTAGAGGAAATACTAGAGGAAGAGATTTAACAGCAATTCCCTAGATGTCCTCCCCCACCCAAAGCTTTACATTGATGTTGAAAAGAATAATAAACAAGTTAAAACTCCATAGAATCTCATAGTATAAATTTATAAGGGCTGAAACAGTATTTCCTTTTATACATTCTGGAAATAACCCACCAAAATGCCATAACCTTCCATCTCAATTCAGCAACTTATTGTTCAGATCAGTCCAAAAAGTTTCTTATAGTCAGATTCCCAGTAGAAGCAAGATACTTTCAGTTCTAAAATAAAGCCATAAACATATTGAACTTGATCTACAGAGATTTCATAATTTAGAGAGATTTTTTTTTAGAGTGACTCTGAAGCAAAAACAAAAGAGGTCTTTGTTTTGTTAATATGATTTATTGGGTTAGGGATTTTCTGTCTTCACTGTGAGTTGTATTGTGTTCGGGTGTGTGTGTGTGTGCACTGAGGGAGCTCAACCAATCTCATTGCACATATGTTGTGCACTGACCATAAAGATTTGAATTGGTCAGGCAGAGCAAAACTATAGGAAATATCTAACCTCTTTTAGAGGGTTGAATTCTTTATTGGCCAAGTGTGATTAGACACTCAAGGAATTTGTCTCCGGTGCATAAGTTCTCAGTATACATAAAACAATAGTGATAAATCATTATCATAGTCATTGTAAAAATATATTCATCATAAAACATTAGGTACAACACTTAGTGATAGTCATGGATACTAAATAGCAATCAACATAAATCATACTAGTATAGTAATTAAACAATTTAAATCGTAAGATACAAGCAACAAGTTATAATCATAAGGAGATAAGGTGATAGGTAATAGGGAAGATGAGAATAATGATGGTAATACTGCCTTTCTACATAGTTCGTCAGTGTTGTGGGAATTGTTTGTTTAGCAGAGTGATGACATGGGGGATAATTTGTCCTTTTATCCTTAATCTTTCATGAAGAGATTCAAGGAATGTCCAATGTTATCAGTCACAATTCTCTGGCAAAAATTAGTCTCTCTCTTCATAAAACTAACCTATAGATAGTTTGAATGAATTTATCTCTGATAACTTTTTTTAAAAGTCCAATTACACTTCCAAGATAAATGTGTACAAAAAAACAATACAGGCAAGAATAAACAAACAAACAAATAAATGTAGCTGAAGAAAGCCAGTGAAAGTAAGACTTATACTTGCAAAATGTTTTTTTTTTTTTGACAGTGATATCAAATATGTAAATAGATGAACTTTTTAAATGTACAAAAATGAGAATAGATTTGCAGATGTTCAGGAACAGAAAAATTTGACTGGAAAATGCAATGCAAAAGAGAAAACAAAATTAAATTAATATTTAGGCTTAAGATATCAGTGTATGTTAATACAAACTCAAGATACCTGGAACGATTATCTTAGATGTTTCAACTCAGATGTCTAATATTCTCTAGTATTTAAATTTAGTTGTTATTTCCCCTTCACCCTAGATATCTAAATTTATTAACCTGTAATTTTCTGTTGAGTGATCTATAATTGATGGTATAGAATTTTTTTTCATTGTAGAAGATGTTCTTATGGCATAGAAAAGACAAAGTTGCAACTCATCAACCTTTCAATGATTTGAATACTATCTAGTGGATCTGTCAAAAGCAAGACAAAATGGTTAATCCATAGATAAGGATTTAGTGGGAGGGAGTCAGTGTAAATATCACACTTTCAGAAGATAGACCATTCATTTATTTCCAGTCAGTCATTCAAAATACGATGGCAACACCCTATTTTGAATGAACATAGAATGAAACTGCTCCTACCTGAGAGCTGAATACCTTTTTAATATTTCTTTATTTATGGGTTTCTTGGCTTCATCTATTTGGGAAAGAATTAAATATGTATAAAATGAGAAAAATGATATTTTCAGTTGTACCTAGTATTAGTGGGATTAGAGGATCTAGGCTACAATGCTAATGAAGGTATTTAAAGTTCTGTGCTGACCATGTCCAGGTTAATAATAATAATAATAAAAAATTGAGTAGGGTGAAGATAAGATAATGTGTTCAAAATAATGAAGAGAGATAATAGATTTTTAGCTACCTATTTATTTAAAAATAGGTAAAAGAGATAATTTAAGGTCTCTGGGAACCTTAAATACAATTTAAAATAACCATTAGTTAGTCCTACTAATAAACTGAAATCAGGCCTAGAATCTTCCAAAATATATTTAAGAGAAAAATATTTGCTTTTTGAGAATATTAGAATTATATTAGAATACAGTATGTGGATTTGGCTGATGTTGTGGCTATGACATTTTTTTTCAGCATTAATAGAATTTAAATCCACTCATTCTCTTTCTAAGACAAATTAATGAAACAGAGTACTTAATTTAAGGTCCTTGAAAGACAAGTAAAACTTAATCCAGAAAGGTTCTGGCTAAAATGATAACCATCTAATACTCATCAATAGTAAAATAAACATGTAGTATTCAGTATAGCGTGACAGTGTTTTCAAGCCAGCTGTCTGTTGGCATTTATAGGCAGGACTTCTGTACTATTCACCAAGATGCATTTGTTTATTAGTTCTTATCCATGTTATGTTGTCATTGCTTTTCTGACAGCCATCTGCTTCTGAGCTCTCAACACAACTGATCCTCAACACAAGTGGGGTTGGGGAAGCAAGCAAACAGTTATTGCATTATAAAATGTTCTGGTTTCAGTGGAATGATCAAGAACTGGGTTAGCAAAGAAGGAATTAGGCAGCACATTTCAACAGCTGCACCTCTGTTCCACTGCTACAGAAAAGGAATTCTCTGTATAGAATGTCTAAGCTTGTTTATGAAAATAAGTGAAAACAGCTACGCGGAACACTATTCCTATCACCCTTGACTACTGTACTGGCAATACTTTTTGATACTGATGGGAGCTGACCTCCAGCAATATGTAGTGGATCAGATCTACTTCATACCTGCTGTAAACAAAGCAGGCATCCTTGATGAAAGTCCCTCTTGCCACAGCCTTTATTTTCTGTCATAATGAAAATGGTGCCAAAATGTCAGTTTATGTAAGTTCAATATTAGAGGCAGAATAGGGTTTTGGATATTGTTTAGCTGGAAAATAGTAGAAATCTAATGAATGTCCGTGTGAGTGAGACACAGATAACAAGAAAGGGAGAAAACAAACATATCAGAGGAGAAATATAGATGAAAGACTGGAGGAGGGGAGGGATGCGCAGCCTAAAAAAATGAAGAATTTTTTAATACAGTGATCGGTGGGTGAAAGCACTAACCTAACAATAGAAATGTGTTAGCCCTCTTTTAAAAAATAAAAAATGCAGTAGATGTTAATGCTTTAGGAATGATTGAACTGAAAGGGTGTAATATTGAATTTTCTTTGCCTCTCAACAAACATTAACTTCATATTTTCCACTCTGCCCATACTATTGTTGGGTCTGGGCAGTGATACCTATAAATGGAACTTATTTTCTGGCTGTATAAACATGCTGTTTTCCATGGTGGATTGAGTATATTAAATTATTCTCTATGGGGTACTGTAGGAAATTATCCTTGACTGCAACAATATGTTTGTTTCGCCCCGTTGTTTTCATATGCTTGCTCATTGTGTTGCCATATTCCAGAACTGTGTTATCTTACAAAAGACAGTACTTTATATCTCTTCTTGAAGAAGCTTTTTAGAAGGTATGAAATTTTCAGATCTTTACTGCTGTTGCTACACCTGATACACATTTAGTACCATTTTAAGATTTCTCCACAAAGCTTAAAAATGAATTTTGAAAACCTATGATGATATGCAGGGGGATAGTTTTTATTTACTTCTTGGCAGGGTTGAATGCTGATTGCAATAGGAAGTAGCAGTAATTGTAGTATTGATAGCAGTTTAGTAATTACACCAGTGATAATATTTTAAGGAAAACTATAGAAACTTTGGAAATGTAGCATTAAGTGAGCAGAAGTAATGACACTTTGCCTTTCCATTGCCATGATGTAGGCTCAAAGTTGAACTTGTGTCCCTGATCAGTCAGGTGGACTACTTGTCTTTCTCCTCTTCTTGCCTAGCATTGCTTCTGTCATTTCAATTCCCAAATTTTCTTGATAAACCAAGGGAATAGCATGAAGAGAAAAACCAATAGCAATCTCATCAAAAGCTTGGTTAACTTATCAGCAGGTAACATAGTATTTAACTGAATTGCCTTCCTAGCTTTATAGGGAGCACCCCAAGTGTCTCATGGAATCCATCCAAATCCATAAGACCTCGGGAGGGGGGTCCATTATAATTGGTCTCATTTGGATCAGGAAATGATTCAGTCACTGGAGCTGTGACTGACGTGACATTATACACATTGCTGAACAACTGCTTTGCCTAAGGGTATGTTTAAGAATTTTATTTAAAAAGTATGTATTTGGAAAAGTTTCACAGAAAGCAATGTATTGGGTAGCTGCATAAAAAATAAGGCATATTACACCAATCAGAAAAGCCATGCATAAAAATGTGTATGTTGTGGCAGAATTTACCTTATGTTTCACACTATAAGACACACTTCCCACCCCATGGGTGGAAATGTCTGTGCATCTTATAGAGCGAATAATGTGGCATGGGGAGAGGGTTGGTGCAGTGGCATGTCACCGCCGCCACCACCTGTCACCGCTGCCACCATTCACCGCCGCCTGGGAACACTGGAGCCTTCGCTGCCGACCAGCTGATCGGTGGTTGGAATACCACCGATCAGCTGTTCTAGGTGGCGGGGATTGCCACTGCTGATTGCCACTGCCATTCACCACCGCCACTGCCACCAATTGGTGCTGCTGAATGGCAGCGGTGGCAATAGGCGAATAGCAGCAGTGGCGATTGGCAACGGCGAGCGGTGATGGTGGCAATAGGCAGTGGCAATCGACAGTGGTGAATGGCTAACAGCAGTGGTGGTGATTAGCAGCAGTTGGTGGTGGCAAATAGTTTTGGTGGCAAATGGCAGTGATAGGCCGCAGTGATAGGCTGTGGTGATCCCTGCCACCTAGAACAGCTAATTGGTGGTATTCTGAGGGAGCAATCCAACCGCCAATCAGCTGCTTGGCAGTGAAGGCTCCAGCGTACCCCACCAGCGGCAGCAGCTCAGCTCAGTTGATTGGTGGTGGGCACAACAGAGTGGAGCCCTGATGAGCCATGTGCTGGGGCTGCAATAATGTGCTGAAGCTGACCAGGCTGTTTGCTGTTTGCTGCAAGGATGCTAGCCAGATGAATACCAGATGGATGCTGGGAGGCAGAGGCAGAATTTTTTTTCTTGTTTTCCTCCTCTACAGATAATGTGTGTCTTATGGTCCGGTGTGTCTTATCGTGCGAAAAATACAGTCTATAAAATCTATTGGGCAGCAACTATAGAATTTCTGGATGTGTTTAAAAAAATCATCCTGTCAGAAATAAGGATGGAATAGTGAGTTCGAGGAATATGAAATCATTTTCTATTAATCTGTATATAGTGAACTGCAGCAAGGAGCTTAGGTTTTTTTCCACTCCTGTTTTCCAAAGGCATTATCCAGAAGTGACATCTCCAATAACACAAAAGAAGAAGAAAGCAAAGACTCTAATTAGTACTGAATCACTTTTGTTTGCCTGGCACTAGATCATATCAGTGGTTAACAGAGACAAATGTAACCTGTGCTAAGATGGCTGTGATTCCTTTTGTTTTATCAAGTTAAAACTATATAAAGCAAAAGTAATGGGAACAGAAAAGCAGGATTACAAAGGCTACCAGTCTTGGTTAAGGAAAAATGTGGCCTACCATCAGATGGAAAGAATAGGTGTTCTCTGTAGGTCTTTGCTGTAATTTGAATTGTTTATGTTCAGATCTGATAGTCCTGAACCCTTGAATCCAAAAGTTAAAAAATGCCAGCTCAAAGGAAGGCTTGGCAATCTACACACCACCAGCAGCAATTCAGGATTTCACTTCAGAGCAGATAGGAATTCATCTCCCACTGTCTGCTGCTTCTGTGTTGTGCTTTCCATTTCTGCTCATGTATGCCAGCAGGAGGTTGAATAGGACAAGATTCTTTTTTTGAAACCCTGACACACTGACAGTGCATCCCTTGCATCTAAGATTAATTGCTTGTGTTGATGCAGATAACAGGTTACATTACAGGGTCAAATTTTGTTCTCGATGAATGACATCACATCGGCACAATGGAGAGCAATGTTTTCTTCCCATTGAGCTTGGTAAATTGTTCACAACCAAAGCATGGGAGCACATCAGTACATTGATATATGCCTTCGTAAAATAGTGCACGGGTTCAGTAATTTCTAAAGTGCATATGATTAACTATTTGTGGAGCATTTTAATTTCATTTTAGCTCAGTTTATTGTGAATAGCTCTTCAGATATTCCATTCTAAGTGTAATTTTAAGTATAGTCTTGATAATCGATGCTCACTTTAAAAGGAAGATAAATACTTCCTTTCCTGGCAGATACAATAGGATAGGCAGCCTACCCCCTCTGCCAATCAGTGGGGAGAGAAAATAATGTTGCAGAAGCTACCAAGGGCTTCCCTACTCTAAAATTACTCACTGATATCAGCATAATTTGAGTTTATAACTCATGCTAATAAAGGATTTAGCAGTCTTTCATAGCATACTGATGATACATCATCCCATAACTATGGATGATTCACTCAGTGGCAACATATACATATTAAATAGGAGTGGAGAGACATCGAACCCTGCAGCACCTCAAGGGTGGGATCTGCCCTCTCCATAATCATTGAATGACTATAATTAACCCCTAAGAAAGGAAGTGAACCAGCACAACACCATGTTGCCCACTCACAATCCTCTGAGCCAATCCAGAAGGCTATCATCTTTAATGGTATTAAAAGCCACCAAGAGGTTAAGGAGGGGGAGGATGGGTGCAAAATTTCCATCCTGCCCATGCCAGACATCATTCAATACCATGTCCCCTCTCATACCTGGTCGAACCTCAACTGAAAAGAATCAAGACAATCCGACTTCCGGCGGTGACGTCAGCGGGTTAGGGACGAAAGGAACGGCTCTCCGTTCTCCAAGTCCCTAATATCTCCGATTTAGGAGCCGATTTAGGCACTATTGACCTCGGAGAGGTCAATAGAAAAAAGGGGAAACTCCGAGGACCTCGGGGAGGACAGCAATCCCCCCGAAGGTTCAGGAAATCCCCCTTAATCCTGATCGGGGAAAAACCAGCCACTCCGGCTGGCCAGGAACGTTGACAGCTGACTAAGAGGGAAGCGAAAATCAAATAAAGAAGACTTCGGTGGAAAGATCGGGAAGAAAAAGAGCTCAAAAGGTATATTTTTACAATCCATAACGTGAGAATCGAAAGCGGAAGAAGATAAAACTCCAACTAAGAGGCGAATTCTCGCTAGATAAGCGGCGACTGAGAAATAAGCGGAGACGGACTCCATCTTGACAGTGACAGCGCACAAATTAACAACCGGCGAAATCGGAGGAAATCCAGGGGAAACTGAGGAGGAGAAAGTGATCCCAGAGAAGCTTGGACTTTCGATATTTTGCTACAGAGGAGAGGAGATGCGGAATTTAAGGAGAGAAAGGATATATTTGATAGACTTTGCCCTTTGTGGAGGCGACAACGAGGCAAGTAACAAGCAGCTGATACCGGAAGAGAGAGTGGCAGAAAACTTTGTTTAAAGTGGAAGCTAGTAACTTTTGGAGTTAAATCAAAATAACCTAAGTGGAATATTTCTCTTTGGATTTTTGGACTTTTGGACTTTGGATATTTGGAGATTTGGACGAAAATTTGGACAGTACTTAGATATTGGGACTTGGACTATCTTTTCTTTTTTATCTTTTTTCTTTTTGAAAGGTGGACATTCTGGAGTTTTGGAGTTTTGGTGGACATTGGACATTCAATTTAAAAGTATTGGGACATTAGTCTTTGGAAGTAAATAGACAATAAATAAGAAGGATACAAACTTGAAAAAAAAAGAGTGATCTGGAAGAAGAAGAAATAACTGTAAAGTATAATCAATTGTATTAAAAGCTGATAACGAATTAGTGATTAATAAGCACAAAAAGTATTAATATTTAATCTACTGTTTTTGAAATCTCATATATAACCTTATATACTACATATATAATTGTTGATTTAGTTACATATTTACTTTAAACATATATTTATATTATATTTATATATTTATATTAACTTCAGTGCTATATTTTATCTTGGTAGTTAAATATCACATTGTTTTTGTATGTTTAATTTTGAAAAATTATATTAGACAGATTAATTGAATCTAGGACTGTAATTAAGAGTAATTGATTTGATAAATAGTAATTAATAATAAGTTTAAATAAGATAGTAATTAATTATAAGGATAGTTAATTGATGAATTGCTGAAGTATTAGACTTTTCCCTCACTCCCTCCCTTTATATTTTACCCCCACGTTTAGAGAGTAATATAGGCAAAATAGCCATCAAGAATTGAAGAACTCTGTAAAATATTGAAAAGTGAAAGAAAGAACTTATAGATAAATTTATAAATTTATATATAGACAGTGATAGTGTGATAAGGAAATTCACCCTAGTTGTTTATCTCCCTGGGATTATCGGGATTACTGAAAGCCACTAATCTAACATAAATACTAAAAGAAATATAATAGCCCAAATAGTAATCAGTATATGAAAATCTGGGAGAAGATAACAAAAGAAATACTAATGGCAACTACAACTTCAACAACAATTACTAAGCTGAGTAAGAAAATACCATCAAACCAGATGATACTCACAGCCTCTCCAGCACAACAGAAAATAGCGGAATCTACGGAAAAAGATAAAGCATCCCCCACTCTTAGTATGCAAAATATCCATTCCGTACTAACGATGATCCAGGAAGGAATGAATAAAATGCAAGAGACCATAGCCCACAACCATGAAGAGACAAGGAAAAATCACGAGGAACTTAGGACGGATGTGGGGGAGATAAAGGATAATATTAGGAACATGGATGAGAAGATAGGAAAGATACAACACAAAATAGAGGAAAATGAACAGAGGATTTATAAGGCGGAGGAGAGAATAGAACATACGAATAAGAGAATGGAGAAGATGGAATACAACCAAGCAGCCATAAATAAAGACCTAGAGGACACCGTATCATATCTTGAGATGGAGAAGGCATCCTTCTATTTGAGGTTTCAGAATGTAGAAGAGCAAAAGGAGGAGGATCTAGGAGAAATCATGACTGAGATATTTTCAGAAGTGACCCAGAGGGACAAGGAGGAGATTCGAAGTGGAATAGACGAAATCTATAGGGTTCACACGAATTACGCCCGGAGAAATAAGTTACCAAAAGAAATACACATTAGATTCACAAAAAAATCATTAAAAGAAGAGATCTATAGGAAAATGAGAGAGGAAACAGCTATGTATAAGGGAAAAGAAATTTTAACCCTCAAACAGATACCAAAAAGGACAAGGGACCAAAGAAGGAACTACAACTTCTTAACGGCGCAGTTGAATAAATTTAGAATAAAGTTCCGCTGGCTAATACCGGAGGGCCTACTAATCTCCTGGGAAGACAAAAAATACAGAATTGATAATGTAGAAAAAGCACAGGATTTCTTTGACCAACACTTTGTGCTGGAGGAGGAGCAGGAGAGCAGAGAAGAAGAGAGACTTAAGAGGCAAGAGGAACAGCGGACAGAGAAAGAAGAAAGAGACCAGGAAGAGGGGAGAAGATTGGAAAGAGAAAGAATGGAGAGAGAGGGAGCGAAGGAAAAGACGCAAATGATTACTACAAACACAAAAAGACTGCAAACAATGAATAGATAAATAAAGAGAGATGGAAGGAGAGCTAAAACTTATTTCAATCAATATAAACGGACTTAACTCACCAGCTAAAAGAAAGCAGACATTCACAAAACTTCAAAAGCTAGAAATAGATATCATAACACTCCAAGAGGTACATATCAAAAGACAGCATCAAAAACTATTGGACAACCAAAGATTAGGAAGGCTATATGCAGCTCTAGGAGACCAAAAAAAGAGAGGAGTCGTAATATATGTAAAGAAACACCTAAAAACAAAACAAATTTATGCAGATACAGAAGGACGTATCTTAATAATAGAAATACAAACAGGATCCAAAACAATATTATTAATATCCATATATGCACCCAACGGAAACCAAAATGATTTTTTTAAAAAGCTACATAATATAATTAAAGACCTGGAATATGAAACTATCTGCATGGTAGGAGATTTCAATGCAATCATGGACATAGAAAAAGACTATCTGAGTAACAAACAAAGTAAAACCAGAAAGAAAACTCTACCGGAACCTTTCAAAGACATGATCAATGAATTACACCTACATGACGTATGGAGAGAGGCAAACACGCAAACAAAACAGTACACATACTATTCGAACCCACACCAGTCATGGTCTAGGATTGATATGGCCTGGATGACTTCAGACCTCAGAGAGGAGGTAAAAAATATCGAAATAGCAGTGAACACCTGGGCAGACCATAACCCCATTAAAATACTATGGAAAGGACATCGAAAGCAAAGGAGGTGGATGATGGATACGGGAATAATAAAAGATAAGGAATACATACAGATGATTGAGAAAGAGGTTAAAATGTTCCTACAAATAAATACTAAAGAACAGACATCGCTTCAAAACCTTTGGGACACAATTAAAGCATACATAAGAGGTCTTACAATTGCGTACATAGCTAAAAAAAATAAAGAGAAACAACAGTTAAGGAATAAGTTGTTAGAACAAATTAGAATATATGAATTAGAATTGCAGAAAGAGCCCCATAACAAAACAATAATAGAAAAATTAAACCTTACTAAACATAGAATCAATCTGATTACACAGACAGAAATTGCTCAGAAAATCAAACTAGCAAAACAGAAACATTTTGAGTATGCAAATAAAACGGGGCGCTGGTTAGCGTATAAATTGAAAAAAGAAAAAGAAAGGAGAACAATATTTCAATTACAGGACGAAACAGGACAAATATACCATACCAATATAGACAAAAAACGCATAGTCAAAGATTTTTTTCAAAGTCTCTATAAGAAAGAAGAGATTCGGGATGAAGACATTAAGGAATATTTATGTAAAACAAATATCACAAAACTAGAGGAGTCCCATAGAGAAGCACTAAATAGACCAATTACGATGTCTGAGCGGGTGGAAGCAAGGAAAAAGCAAAAAAACAATAAGGTTCCAGGTCCGGACGGAATACCAACGGAGTTTTATAAAAACTGTCAAAATGCAATGGACGAACTGTTACTTCAAGTCCTCAATGATGCATTATTAGAAGCAGAAATTCCCAAATCCTGGACTGAAACCATCATCACACTTATCCCCAAAGAAGACACAGACCCCACGCAAGTCAAAAATTACAGGCCGATTTCATTGCTCAGTGCAGATTATAAACTCTTCATGTTGGTTATATCACATAGACTGAAAACAATTATTTATAAATATATACATACAGATCAGAACGGTTTTGTCCCAAGAAGGCAGATCAAAAATAACATAAGAACAATTATCAACGTCCTGGAATATTATGAGAAAAGAATTGATAAACAAGTAGCCTTAATCTTTCTAGATGCCCAAAAGGCTTTTGAGAATCTAAATTGGAACTTTCTCATATTGCAACTAGAAACTATGGAATTCGGTGCCAAATTTTTACATATGATTAGAAAAATATACTCCCTTCAAACGGCCAAAATTATGATTAATGGAGATATGACTGAAAATGTGGATATACAAAAGGGTGTGAGACAGGGTTGCCCTTTATCCCCACTACTGTTTATAATTTCATTGGAAATATTATTGAGTGAAGTTAGGAAAGATGCATAAATAAAAGGTTTGAGAACACGGAAAGAAGAGTACAAATTGCAAGCCTTCGCTGACGATGTGGTGTTTATAATGGAGCAACCGGAAATAACAGGAACCAAACTCTTAGCGAAGATAGAGGAATACGGAAAAGTCGCAGGGTTTAAAATTAACAAACAAAAAACTAAAGTATTAACAAAGAATTTGACAAAGGCACAGGAGGACAAATTAGGAATACAAATTGTAAAGAGAGTAAAGTATCTAGGAATTTGGCTTACTGCAAAAGCAATAACAATTAGAGAAGACAATTATAACAAATTAATGAAACAAGTTAGAAAAGATCTGGAAACGTGGAACAAATTACAACTGTCATTTTTGGGGAAAATTGCATCTATAAAAATGAATATATTGCCTAGATTACTTTACCTCTTTCAAGTAACCCCAATCTGGCCAGGAAAGAACTTTTTTAAGGACCTTAATAAAATAATAACAAAATTTATTTGGAATGGGAAAAGGGCCAGAATCAAAATAAAGTGTATGCAAGACATTCGGGAAAAAGGAGGTTTAGGCCTACCAGACTGGGAGTTATACTATAAAGCAGCATCACTAAACTGGATAAGGGACTGGATAGACCTTAAGAATAAAAGAATGTTATCACTAGAGGGCTTTGAATTACAACGCGGATGGCACGCCTTTTTGTGGGAGGGAAAGGACAAGCTCCACGGATATTTCCAGCAACATATTATCAGAGAATCATTGTACAAAACATGGCAAGAGATTAGAAAACATTATACCAAAATCCCACGATGGCTATCGACAATGGAAGCACTAATATATCCTAATGCCATGGATATAGAGAAAATGAGGACCTATAAAGAACTACTGAACAGTGAAGGAGAATTACAAACAAGACAAGAATTACAAAATCAGGGTATAGACATTGATTGGTGGCCATACATGCAAATAGAATCAAGATATAAAACTGATCGGGCACAATTTGGATTCCAAAATGAACCAAATGAACTGGATAAAATACTACAAAGTACAGATGAGAAAATGATTACCAAAATTTATAAGTACCTACTAAAATACAAATTAGAAGAGGAAGTTGTCAAAGAGAATATGATAACATGGGTCAAAAATATAGGATATACTATAGAATTGGATAAGTGGGAGAATTTGTGGAAGATAAATTATAAGATGACACTGTCCATACCCTACAAGGAAAACCTTTACAAGATGTTCTACCGATGGCACCTTCCACCGGCGCGCCTAGCCAAGATGTTCCCAAATACATCTCCGTTGTGCTGGAAATGTAAATCACAGAAAGGGACTTATTATCATCTCTGGTGGTCATGCCGTAAGGCAAAACAATACTGGCAGCAAATTAAAACAATGATTGAAGAAATCACGAAACAAAAACTTGAAATGAGGCCGGAAACCTTTTTATTGGGAATAATTACAGCAAAATATATCAAAGAAATAAAATATCTGATCATCCATATCCTCACAGCAGCACGTATACTCTTTGCCCAACATTGGAAATCCGAACAGTTACCTACTGAAGATAAAATAATAGCTAAAATTACAGAATGTGCAGAATTAGATAAGCTCACAAAAGAAATACAAGAGAAAGACGATACTGATTACTATTTAGTATGGCAAAGATGGTACAGCTGGCTGGAGGCAAAAATAGGAATATAAAGATAATTTTTGACTATTTAATAGAAAGGCATAGAAGTAAATATGGAGTCAAATATATATATATACATATTTAACCATGTAAACAGGTGACTGTAGATATTGATACAAATAGAAAGACGAAAAATAACCCACTGTGGTAGTAACTTCTAAGAGTCAGTCATTGGACTGAATTGATGTTTGTTTGTTTTGTATGTTGTTTTAATGTATTGTTTTTTCTTTAATAAAAAATTATAAAAAAAAAAGAATCAAGACAATCCTTTATAAGATTTTTAATAGAGTCGCTGTGGTGCAGTGGTTAGAATGCAGTACTGCAGGCTACTTCTTCTGACTGCCGGCTGCCTGCAATTTGGCAGATCAAATCTCACCAAGGTTGACTTGGCCTTCCATCCTTCCTGAGTGAGTAAAATGAGGACCCAGATTGTTGGAGGAAATATGCCGACTCTGTAAACTGCTTAGAGAGGGCTGTGAAGCACTGTGAAGTCTAAGTGCGATTACTATTATGATTAAAATTTTCAATTTTTTTGTAACAGTTAGGAGAAAAGCAATTAAAATAAAGAAGTTATCTCAAAAGATATTTCCAACTGAATCTTTTAAGTAAAGATTACTATTCAGTTTAACAACTGATGAACATTTGATTCAGGACCAGATTTACCAAATGGCTTTATTTTGCTATTGTTGATCTTCTCCCCGCCTTCCACATTGCACATTGCAGTTCTCGACATCATTAGGATTGCAGTAAGAATGAATCTCTTTCATCAAAGCCATCAACACTAAATTTCATGAAAGTCTCTTATATTCAGTTGTATATCAGATGCATCTCTGCTGTGAGACATGCTTTAAGAGCAACCTGACATCCTTTTCAAGGGCACAGTTCCTCATGCCTGGCATATTACTTGGATACTATCATGCCACTTTCAAGATTTCAGCAGGAGAAGGGCACAATATTGGATTATAGTCATGCCTGGAAAGATTAATGCTGCTCAGTCCCCTTGCAAACCAGACTGGTAAATCTGAACTTCAGCAGCAATACTAATTCTTGCAAGATGAACTAAGGCTATTGATTGACAACAATTTGATTGTTTGTTGTCTTAAATAAGCCAAAGTTGGCATATTTTTGTGGTTTAATTCTACCATGCTGTTGCCTTTATCAATGGTACCCAAAAATGTTAATATGTACACTTACTGGTATTGGTTTTTCCACTTATGGCCATGTTTTTGGGTTGAGTTTAAGTGGATTATACTCAATCTGAGTTACTCATAATATGTATTAAAACAAATGATGTGAATTTAAATGGCCTGCTGTGGCTGATCAATTACAATCCTTTTAGTTTATTTCAAAAGTGCCTCAAATGAATAATCAATGTATTTATACTTACACACATATGGATATATTGAGACAAAGAGTAAATATCTTAATTAAGATGGCAGATACTATGCCGTATTAAACACCAACTGCTTTGTTCTCAGATAATCATGAATTGATTACCAAGTTTAGGCAAAAAAAATTCCAGTTGTTAGGAAAAATATTACCCAATTTTTGTGTGGTGATTTTCCTTTCTGTTTTGATTTATACCACTAGGAAATTTAACAGAAACCCCCCCCCCCAGAATAACAGAGTTGGAAGGGACCTTGGAGGTCTTCTAGTCCAACCCTCTGTTTAGGCAGGAAACCCTACACTACTTCAGATAAATGATTATCCAATATCTTCTTTAAAACTTCCAGTGTTGGAGCATTCACAACTTCTGGAGGCAAGTTGTTCCACTGATTAATAATTGTTCTAACTGTCAGGAAATTTCTCCTTAGTTCTAGTTGCTTCTCTCCTTGATTAGTTTCCACCCATTGCTTCTTGTCCTACCCTCAGGTATAGTTTGACTCCCTCTTCTTTGTGGCAGCCCCGAGATATTGGAACACTACTGTCATGTCTCCCCTACTCCTCCTTTTCATTAAACTAGACATACCCAGTTCCTGCAACCGTTCTTCATATGTTTTAGCCTCCAGTCCCCTAATCATCTTTGCTGCTCTTCTCTGCACTCTTTCTAGAGTCTCTGCATCTTTTTTGCATCGTGGCAACCAAAACTGGATGCAGTATTCCAAGTGTGGCCTTACCAAGGCATTATAAAGTGGCATTAACACTTCGTGTGATCTTGAGTCTATCTGTTCTGTCCCCGTCCCCACACACACATAAACAGCCAGCCGGGGGTTAAAGAAGTACTCGGCACACACAAGGTTCGTTATCAGGAACTTGGCAGCAATACGATAACTGTCTGCCAAGTGCTTTACTTCAAGAAGAGGGAGTGTTCCTCCACCAGATAACACCAACTAAAACACACAGTTTTCAAAACAGTCCAGCTCAAACATGAAACCTTCAGCAGATCAGGCATTGTACAAAGTGACTAACCAGAAGTTAGCTTTGTCCGTCACAGAGTCTAAATGGCCACCACACTCTCTTATATAGCCTATGGGGTGTGGTCCAGTGACTCATCTTAATCCCTGGCACGCCTCCTCATCTGCTGCAAACGTTTATCTCGCCTTCGTTGGTGTGGATCCAGGAACGACTTTTCACCCACATCGCTGTCATCGGAGACACCTGGCTCCTAGTCAATCTCCTCTCCCTTGGCAGACACCTGAGGCATTGCCAGAGAGGAGGGTCCTGGAGAGGGAGGCCTGGCCGGCTCCTCTCCTTCATGTTCGGAGCCTTCTTCCTCCGATAAGATGGGCTCGGAGATTGGAGCCACAACACTATCTCTCTGTTTATGCAGCCTATAACTGTGTTGGCTTTTTTGGCAGCTGCTGCCCACTAGGACTCCAAGATCCCTATCACAATCATCACTATTGAGCAAGGTACCACATATACTGTACCTGTGCATTTGGTTTTTCTTGCCTAAATGTAGAACCTTACTTTTTTCACCATTGAATTTCATTTTGTTAGATAGCGCCCAATGTTCAAGTCTGTTAAGATCCTTATGTGTCTTAAACCTATCTTCTGGAGTGTTGGCTATTCTTGGTAGCTTGTGTCATCTGCAAATTTGATGAATTCCCCATCTATCCCCTTGTTCAAATCATTGATGAAGATATTGAAGAGTACTTTGCCTAAAACAGAGACTTGGGGTAACCCACTGCATACTTCCCTCCATGTAGATGCAGTTCCATTGAGGACCACATGTTGAGTGTGTTTGGTCAGCCAGTTACGAATCCATCTGGTGATGATACTGTCTAATCCACATTTTTCTATTTTATCTAGTAATAGGTTATGGTCTACTTTATCAAATGCCTTACTGAAGTCTATTATATTGACAGCATTCCTCTGGTCCACTAATTTTGTCACTTTGTCAAAGAATGCAATAAGATTACTCTTGCGTGATCTGTTTGTGATGTTGGCTTTTGGTTATTACTTTGTTTGTTTCTAGGTGTTTGCTGATTTGTTGCTTGATTATCTTTTCCAGAATCTTCCCTGGTATTGAGGTCAGGCTGATAGGTCTGTAATTTCCTGGATCTATTTTTTTTCCCCTCTGGAAGTTCCCCGGTGCTCCAGGATCTTTGAAAGATATAGTTCAGTGATTCTGAGATCTCATCTGCCAGTTCCTTCAGAACCTTGGGGTGTAATCCATTTGGTCCTGTTGATTTGAACTTGTCTAGGGTAGACAGGTGCTCACTTTTTGCATTTCCATATAATATTTAGTTGTCCCTAAAAAGTCATTCTGTTCTCATGCTACATTATTGTGAATATGTAACAGGAATAAATGAAAGAAAAAGGAAATCTACACTGGCGTTTGTTTTCCTTATTACTGTTTCACACCTTCTGTTTATATTCCTTTGATATGTTTTCCAACATCTTCTGGTGTAAATCCTTTTTCTACCTGAATACTTTATGTGTTTATATCGAGTTTTTGTTAGATGAAGCTGGAGGGAAGCAGGATGGGGGTCTTTACCTTATGTGTAAATGATTGCTGTCTTTTCTGTGAGTCACGCCACAGAGCTTCAGACATAATAAAGTTGTAAGTCAATTGGGAGCTGCTGGAGCCACTGACAATTCATTTGCACTTTCAGTACCCACTTTTTACTGTGCACCCCTCCCTGCACTATAGAGAGCCGTAAATATATCCAAATCGTGGTGGTGAAGAGTTGTTGTGGTAATAGTTGCGGTTTTTTAAAAGGAAAACCCAGCAGGAGTAAAATATAGAACTTAAAAACACAAGAAAAACATGGCAAGTTGCAAATTTGACAAAATTCTAACTATTGATTGACTGATCGTACAAATTGAACATGTTAGTAACTAATTGGGTGCCTTGCTTAGGTAATACGTTTAACCTAGTTTTAAAGGGAGCATTGGAGTCACTAATGTAGAATGTCAGAGGATAACTGTACCATGACCAACAGGGTCAGTAATTAAATGACACAAAGGTTAATTGCAGGGACAGACTAGGGAACTGAGATGGCAGAGGAAAAGAAATGGGCTGAATAACATTGCATTAATTCTGCAAGGAAGAAGACGGGAAATTATTTGAAAATCTGTTACACATTCAAGCCCATCCTTGACAATTTTAGATGAGGTTAGACTTTGTGCCTATTAAAGTTTGTAGCTGGAACCAGAGAACGATTTGCAGACATGTATATGGCAAGGAGAAGATGCTGCTGTTCTACTTTATGCTTAATCCCACTTTATCGCCAATTGCTCAAGACAGTATAAATTGTGCCTCTCACCACAATAACTCTGTGAGGAGGGTTGAGCTGATAGAGTGTGATTGGTCCAACATCACCCTATGAGGTTTTATGGATGAGAGTGGACTTGAACCAGGATATCCCCAAACCTCGTCCAACATAACCATTACATCAATGTCACCGCGTCTCTTTTGTTTTCAGTATACCTAGCTCGTTTGTCTTTCTTTAAAAAAAAAAAATACTATAACATCAACATCAATCCACATTTACAATTTAAAGTTTTTGAGTAGATAATCCAGAGTTTCACTTACTGCTCAGTTCAGTACACTGCAGATTTTAAAATCACTGCAGAAATCTGTTGGAATAAAGGTGGACCATACTGGGAATATACAAAAGCTTGAAAAGATAGGAAAATATTTCATTGATGTTTCATTGAGGCCAGATACCATCAGAAAGTTTATGATATTTAGCTGCTCATCCTATTCTCTTCTGAACCAAGTGGTGCAACTGAAGTTGCATTCCAGTGCCTGGATGCTGTTTGAGTCTGAATGGAGGAGAACTGATTTAACCCTGGCTCAGCCAAGTTTCTATGGGGACATGGTTCTTAAGATATTTGAGGCGACCCTTTAAAATTCCCCATAAACTAAAGCTGATTCAAAATGCAATGGCACAGTACTGGATTCTTACTCATGTAACATTTCTTTTACATGAATGGTGCTGGTTTGTAGTAAGATTCTGAGAGTAACTCAAGGTGCTGGTTAACATTTATAAAGCCCTTTGTGCATAGACCCTGTCTCTCTAAGGAACTGTCTCTCTCCCAACAATTTTGTCCTGTAAGATCTGACAAAGGAGGCACCCATCAATTCCCATCCATATGATGAGACTTGGGATCCATGTTTCCTTATCATACCCTGTTTCCCTGAAAATTAGACATCCCCTGATAATAAGCCCAATCGCTACATGCGCTAAAATAAGCCCCCCTGAAAATAAGCCTTCCCCAAAAATATTTAAACGCATGCGCAGCCGGTCCCCGCCATTTCCTGTGTTTCCTCCATGTGCACCAAAATAATAAGACTTCCCCGAAAATAAGGCCAAGTGCTTATTTCGGGGTTCAAAAAAATATAAGACAGGACCTTATTGTCAGGGAAACACGGTAACATCTTCTTTTTGAATAAGCATTTCCCTGGAATTCAGACTGCCATGACCCTGAAAACATTTAGACCATCTTTAAAAATGTATTTTTCCCCTTCAAGCTCTTAACTAAATTTGTTTGGCATTTGTGTGGGCTATGGTTATTCCTCCTCCTGTTACATTCATGTTTCTTGACTGATTTTATGTATTGTGTTGGTTTTTAATTGTATGTTGTCCAGAGTCCATGTTGAGATGGTTAGATAGAGAAAGATGATAGAGAGATAAATGGAAAGAGAAGTGAGAAAAGAGATGGAAGGCAGGAAGGAGGGAGGGAGGGAGAGGGAGAGAGACACAAAGACACAGAGAGAATACAGATCACAGAAATGGACACTAACATAGATCTTAAAGTGGGTAAACCATTGATCTGTACTTTTTGATTTCTCAGTGTTACTTATATTAAAGGCAAAATCTATGACATTTTGAATGGCTATATTTTTGCAGTGTGTTCTATGCATACTGAATCAATATGACTTCTAAAACTGCTGTAGAAAGTATATCACCAAATATGCAACATTTCTATGAATATTTTACTCTAGTGTTGCTTTCTTTTTCTTTATTCAGGTTTGTTTCCTGCGGTGCTCAACTTGGCTTCTAATGCTCTCATCACCGCAAATGCTACCTGTGGTAAAAGAGGTCCAGAAATGTACTGTAAGCTGGTGGAACATGTCCCTGGCCAACCAGCAAGAAACCCTCAATGCCGCATCTGTGACCAGCGTAGTAGGAATCCAAACTGTAAGTGTATAATATCTATTTCATGTTCTTAACATCCTTCTCTGTGTGGGTACACATTGGAACTATCAAAGCTTTTTCTCAGCTGAAATTATTATTATACTGGATCAAGAGCCGTAGTGGTGCAGTGGTTAGAATGCAGTATTGCAGGCTAATTCTGCCGACTATCAGCAATTTAGTTCTTACCGGCTCAAGGCTGACTCCATCTTCCATCTTTTTGAGGTCAGTAAAATGAGGACCCAGATTGTTGTGGGCAATATGCTGACTTTGTAAACTCCTTAGAGAGGGCTTTAAAGCATTGTGAAGCAGTATATAAGTCTAAGTGCTATTGCTAGGAGTTATGCTGGATCCTGATTTGGGAACAGAAAATGCCCATTATAGAATATCATCTGCACATTGGATGTCTTGTGATTATACGAGAGCAAGTCTGCCACCCATTTCCCCTATATAAGCGAAACTAGAAATTGGAACTTTGTTTTCACTTCTACTGACCTCCAGTTCTGATGACATTAGAGTGCACAATTTGGACTCTAAGGAGCTAAGCCCCATTTTCCTGTCCCTATGCCAGTCTTTCTTTGCTCCCAGTCAAAGGGGAGGGGAGAAAAGCGATGGTGACTATAGAAGTTGGGACAAATTATTCTCAGTTTTAGTTCTGAACTGAAGAAATCAAACACAGGCTAGAATATTCTATAAGTAGAACTAGTAGCAGCAGGAGAGGAGGGCGAACCAGCAGAGTTGTGGGAAGGACCAACAGCAATGGCCTTGTGGGGGATCTTGTACAGCAATGGAGAATAAGCTGGGGAGTCATGTTTGGAGTCCGTCAAATGAGGTGGAGGCAGATAAGACATTTTTTCATATCACCTTTAAGCATTCTGAATAAAAGAAAATGTGGGAAAATTAATAATATTATGTGTAATATTCAAAGACCATGTTTTATTTTTGGGGAAGTCCCAGACAGAATATTATAAGTTACTTACCTGTGTAGTTCTGTTATCTACACAAGTAAGTGTAGATTACAAAAAAAATAAAAAATTGTGGGCTAATTCTGATAGTTCTTTAAGCTAAAATCCAGTACTAATCAGTTCAGCGGCCTCCATAAAGACCCCACATCTGCAGTTCTGACTGCTGTTAATCTGCAGTGCAGACAGCCATTAAAACACATGGTCTTTCATTACAAACTCATTTCATTTTAAGGTTTGCAAAATGTTCATTTGGCACCGTGAACTGTTTTATTTACCAGAGATGGCCCTTTAATAAGAGTGCCATGTAATGTACCAGACTTTAAATGGTCCCCTTGGAATTTGTGAATCTGGTGCATCTCCCCTTAATTACGATGGAAGGAAATGAACACACACTCCCTGGTTAATCATATGTGAGCCCAAATTAAAGACCACATTTTGATGAGTTGCTTGTGTGCAAGCTAACTCCCTCATCATTCATCACTGAGGCTGGTCTTTATGTTAAGCTTTCAGCTCTATCAGATCCTCACCCCCGCCTTTCTTGCAGGCAGTGTATAGTTTATATTATCTCTCCCTTTTTTAAAAAATAAGAAAATATATTTCGGCAATTAATCAGTGGTTTCAATTTAATTAAGATTAAACTTCTGTAATGGGATTACAGTTAATTGTATATTCATCTCTCATTCTTTCTTTTCATGACTACACCTCATATCAATTTGATGTGGGGAGATTGATAGCAACATTTCTAATTAGACAACTTCTATTGCTATCACCTTGGAGACCTGGGCTTGATTTACAGCTGATTTTTTTTCCTCCCAAGATACATTTAAGCTCATTGCTGGAAAAAAAAAAGAAAAAGATCAGAGGCAGTAAAAAGATCACATAGTGCCAAGAATAAATTTTTCTTCTTTATGCTTAGCTCAGAGGGATGGGGTGGGTTTTTTGGTAAAATAGATAACAAATCCAATAAAAAATACTTCTCTCTCCAATTTTATCACAGGTGACATGTTAATATTTCTTTGTGTTGCTGAATCATTTGATATCTATGTACAATTTTTTTAAACATTTGCAGTTTTAGAACTAACAGATTCTCTCCCAACAAGTGTTTTAATTGTGTTTTCAGCTGTAGTCAGACATTCTTGTTTATCAATGATTTTGAAAAGATTCCTTTTGTTTTCAAATACTGACATAGCATGAACACATTAATTTACACATTAACCTTGGTTAATGGTTTTAATGATTGTGATTTTCTGTGAAAGCAACATAGATATATACCAAGCAATCATACATATATAACCATCAGGAAAATAGTGAGCAAAATAAATTAAAGGCAAGGGGTAAGAGAAAAGTAAATATTCTTTACAACAATATTCATTATACCTCTTCATATCTTTCTGTTTCTGGAAACCATCCTGTTACTTCCATGTCCATACCTGGATTATATATTGCCATTTGTGCTTTAAACCTCTCGTTTTTTATTTTTTGAGGATCTCAGCAATACTAGCCAATCACCTTTGTTTTTCTCCATCTTTCTCTTCCCTTCAACCCATTCATGAAAGATATACAAAACTCCTCAATTCTGGATTGAAACATTCCATTCTGGAAAACTCAGGAGCATGGGCTACTGAGCTGGTTCAAGATCAGAAAGGGTGTAGGGTCTCCTGCTTGGGTAGGGAGGTAGGACTAGATGACCTAAAAGGTCCTTTCCATTAATCTGTTAAATCTGTTAAAGGCACGGTTTAGCAATGGGAAATAGTTCAAGATATTCTAGATAAAACATTCCTGATGAAACAGGCCTATTTGACAATTAGATATACTACAGAACACCTCAAACTTTTTCCGATGGAGAGGATTTAGTTATGGTAATCACCAGACTCCTCCTGAATAGCACGATCCAAAAGGTGAAGGTATGGTCTGAGGAAACCATGTATATTCCACAGTTCTCAAAACATTCCTGGTGCAATGAATTTTATATCTCCACATTGTTTATTCTTTTTTTCCTATATTCTTGTGTATGCTTTATCACATATCCAGCTTGTTTCATTCAGCAGCCTCACTTTCATATGCTTGTGAAGTATTCCATAATTAAGTCTATTTACATAAGCTTTACATAAACATGATCATAAGCTTTTGCTAAATGAGCAAATGCACAACAAAACGTACTCCCATTGTAAGCTAAACTTTGTCTTATGGAATTCTTTTCAATCGTCGGATGGTGCTTTGTGTCCTTCGAACTTGCTTCTTTTCCTGAAAATGTTTCGTTACCAAGCTAGATAACATCTTGAGCATTTTCCGGTGCCATTATTCTCTTGTCTCTGCTATTTCAGGAGAAACATGCTTTTTACATGTTTCTCCTTTTACATGAACAAGTTCAGTTGTGAAAGAGGCCAAAAGGGGAGACAGGCTAAGATATTCAGATGATATAAAAGCTAGTCTTGCTGGAACAAGTAATCTCATCCCCAGGATAAACTATCTAATCTCTTTTGTTTCCCGAGTTGTAAATTGAAAGTTTCCATAGACATTTAGCGATGCACCTGGAAACCAAAGACACACAAACTAATACTACTTTTAGTATAGTAACAGAACCTTGCAAGACAGAATATGCTTCCTCTTTCCTTCCCTCCCGCCCTCCCTCCCTCTTTTATCTTTATGAGAATTAGAGAGGGTCATGTATGAGGAGCTTTCTCAAATTATACTTCTACTCCAATTCAGATTTTTTAAATATGACCATTGTGTTGTTTGCAGTTCTTTCTTCTGTTCCTCAAGTTTATTCCTTCTTCCCATTACAGATAGACAAAGGAAAGTTATGTCACCATGTAATCCTGTCTTAATTCATTTTCTAAAGAACTCGTTGAACTGAATTTCATCACAAAGCAATGCATGCACCTTTTACTGGGTCGGCACTGTGTCATAAGAAACTTAGAAAAATAATTTTATCTAAGATATTATACAGCATGTTCTACTTGCACTCATATGAAAACAGAATAAAGGGTAAAGAAGAAGATGAGTTTCATTTTGTGCTAATTATTTTTTTTAATTTTTGGTTCAACAGTAAGACATCCCATATCAAATGCAATTGATGGCAAGAATACATGGTGGCAAAGCCCTAGCATTCAAAATGGAATGGAATATCACTACGTGACCATCACACTTGACTTACGGCAGGTAATCTTTATTCTTAAGATTTATAGGAGAGAAACTGACTGAACCAGGGGGAGGAGTCAAATGGGGACTTAGTCTAGAATCCCTACATGGTCACAGCAGGATGAAGTCTGAGCCTCCCTGAATGCCTTTGAACCTCATCTGGTCTCATCCAGGTAAAAATTGTTAGTCGGAGAAGATATCCTCTGCATAGATTTGAGCAATAAATCAACTAATTTAATTCTTCATGTGTGAATCTGGTTGTTCTCACCCAGCTGAGATTGGATATTATAGTTTGGTGGTAAAATTTCTCCCGTATTTCTCCATAGGATTCTGAGCATCCATTTTATCCTGAAGTATCATCAAGTCCTGATTAATTAGCACAAACACTATAAAATGTGAGCTATTCACAGTCGCCTGATTTTTACCACATTATAGCAACATGTTATAGTTATTTTTTGATTATTTTTCATTTAAATAGTTATCAGACTATGTGGTAAGAAGCAACTATTTAACAAGATTTTCAGTGTGAAAGTCAGTGTGACTGGTGTCTGCTCAGTGATACATGCTTGGCATATAGAACTCGTATTTTTAATCCAGACGTTTCCAAATATGGTATGAAGTGGTTCAGTCTTGTCAGAAACTGAAGACCTAGACTCAGCCAGCATCAAATGTTTTGAACTAGTTAGACTAATAGTCTAATGGAATGTAAATGACTATGATTGTTCCTATATTACTGCAGCTGACAAACTCCCACCTAAATGTTCATAATAGTGATCTATTCACAAGAATAGACTAAGATCCTAAGGGAATTATTTCTTTTATTGAATATGTATAAGGAAGATCCACCCACATTAGCATTTTTTTTAAAATTTGATTTATATGCCGCCCTTCTCCGGAGACTCAGGGCGGCTTACAATGCGCTAAGCATTTGCTTGCAAGTACAGGGGAGGAAGATCTACATTTTATTTTTTGTGAATATGCAGTATCTGCCTTGGAGTCAAAGGACTAGGCTGCTAATAGAAGAGAAAGAGATATAAATGGTACAGCAGTTTTTCCCTAGGATTCAAATAAGCAGGGTTCATAAAACTGATAAAATCCCCAGTCTTCTATTTATATCAAATCAGAAAACTCATAACAACTCAGTCCACCCTTACCAGTTTTGTTTATGTGCAAAAAGAAAACTGCATAAACGTTTTACAAAGCTGGAAAAATGTACGAACTCTCAGAATTGCCATAGAATTTCAGAATCTCAGAGAGACAGATAGACAGACACAGAGACAGAGAGAAGGCCCTTACTGAGATTCTGTTGTAGACATTAGAACTGAAAATTCTCTGGTGATATATTTCATCTTATTCAAGGTCACTCAAGCACTCGTCACTTCCCGCCTGGACTACTGCAATGCTCTCTACATGGGGCTCCCCTTGGGGTGCACCCGGAGGCTGTAGTTGGTCCAGAATGCGGCCGCACAGGGGATTATGGGAGCGACTGGGCGCTCACATATAACACCTCTCCTGTGCGAGCTGCACTGGCTTCCTGTGGTCTTCCGGGTGCGCTTCAAAGTGTTGGTGACCACCTTTAAAGCGCTCCATGGCTTAGGGCCGGGGTATTTGCGAGACAGCCTTCTGCCGCCAGTAGCGTCCCACTGACCGTTCGCTCGCACAGAGAGGGCCTCCTCAGGGTGCCATCGGCCAGACAGTGCCGGCTGGTGACCCCCAGGGGGACAGCCTTATCTGTGGCAGCACCTGCCCTCTGGAATGACCTGCCCCCTGAGATACGCACAATATCAGACCTCCGGACTTTTCGTCGGGCCCTGAAAACACACTTATTCCATCTAGCCTGGCTGGCTTGATCCCATCCTCTCAGTTTTTAATTGAATTTGGTTTTAATTGGGTTGTTTTAAATTCGGGCCAAAATTATTTAATTTATTTATTTATTTGTTTGTTTGTTTGTTTCCATTTCTATACCGCCCTTCTCCAAATAGGACTCAGGGTGGTGAACAGCCAAAGTAAAAAAACAGAGCATACAAAATTTAAAAAACAGTATTAAAATAATTAAATATTTTGGCCGTAAATTAAAACAACCCAATTTAAAATCAATTTAAAATTTAACTCAAGCCAGCCCAGCTAGTTGAAATAAATAGGTTTTCAGGGCCTGACGAAAAATCTGGAGGTCTGTTATTGTACGTAACTCTGGGGGGAGGTTATTCCAGAGGGTGGGCGCCGTCACAGAGAAGGCTCTCCCCCTGGGGGTCGCCAGCCGACATTGTCTGGTAGATGGCACCCTGAGGAGGCCCACTCTGTGCGAGTGTACTGGCCAGTGGGAGGCTATTGGTGGCAGAAGGCGGTCTCGCAAGTACCCCGGCCCTAAGCCATAGAGCGCTTTAAAGGTGATCACCAACACCTTGAAGCGCACCCAGAAGACCACCGGGAGCCAGTGCAGCTCGCGCAGGAGAGGTGTCACATGGGAGCGCCTCGTCGCCCCCATAATCCCCCACGTGGCCACGTTCTGGACCATCTGGAGCCTCCGGGTGCACCCCAGGGGGAGCCCCATGTAGAGAGCGTTGCAGTAGTCCAGGCGGGAAGTGACTAGTGCCTGAGTGACTGTGCGTAGAGAGTCCTGATCTAGAAAGGGGCGCAGCTGGTGTATCAGGCGAACCTGATAAAAAGCCCCCCTGGCCACGGCCGTCAAATGATCTTCTAAAGACAGCCGTGTGTCCAGAAGGATGCCCAACTTACGAGCCCTCTCCGTGGGGGTGACTGATTTGCCCCCAATAGCCAGTGATGGCGTCAGCTGGCTATATCGGGACGCTGGAAGCCACAGCCACTCAGTCTTGGAGGGGTTGAGTCAGAGCCTGTTTCTCCCCATCCAGGCCCACACGACCTCCAGGCACTGGGACATCACTTCAAGGGCATCGTTGGGGTGGCCTGGGGTGGAGATGTACAGCTGGGTGTCATCAGCGTACTGATGGAACTCCACCCCAAAGCCACGGATGATCTCACGCAGCGGCTTTACATAAATGTTGAACAGAAGGGGCGAGAGGACTGACCCTTGTGGCACCCCACAAGCAAGGTGCCTCGGGGTCGACCGCTGCCCTCCTGTCAACACAGATTGCGACCGGTCAGAGAGGTAGGAGGAGAACCACCGCAGAACGGTGCCCCCCACCCCCAATCCTGCCAACCGGTGCAACATGATTTTGTATCAAAAGCCGCTGAGAGGTCTAACAGGACCAGGATAGAGGAGCAACCCCTATCCTGAGCCCTCCAGAGATCATCCACCAACGCGACCAATGCCGTTTCCATGCTGTGCCCAGGCCGGAAGCCGGACTGGAGTGGGTCTAGATAGACAGCTTCATCCAGGTACTGGGGAAGCTGTTGCGCTACCACACTCTCAACAACCTTCGCAATGAAGCGAAGGTTGGAGACTGGACGATAGTTAGCCAAAACAGCCGGATCCAGAGAGGACTTCTTGAGGAGGGGCCTCACAACCGCTTCTTTCAAAGCAGCCGGCAGGACCCCCTCACTCAAAGAAGCGTTAACAATCTTCTGGAGCCAGCCTCGTGTCACCTCCCGGGAAGCCAGTACCAACCAGGAGGGACACAGGTCCAAAAACATGTGTAATTGTTTTTTAAAATGTTTTTAAATTTTATATGTTATGTTTTATCCTGGCTGTACACCGCCCTGAGTCCCGCAGGAGAAGGGCGGTATAGAAATAAAATAAAATATAATAAATAAAAATAAATAAATAAATAAATAAGAGAAAATTAAGACATTCTACTTTCAGAAGTAGCCTCCCACCTGCTGCACTGGGTAGCTCCAGCTTCCATATCTACTATTCTATATATAATATTGAATGTAATACTGGATAAAACAAAAAAGCATTATGAAGGGGTTTTTTTTGAAAGGATAAGATCAAGACTTTGTTTATTTCTTTGTTGAAAAGTACAAGATTTAACTGTTAACAGTTATAAGTCATTTACTGGTAGTTCCTTATTAAAATGCTTCAACCTTTTTATAAAACAGATTGTGCATTTCCTATTCCTACTAGCCATAAGATGAAAATTGCAAGAATACATTAGCAGCTGCTCTTGATAAATATGAATGTGCATGGAAAGCTTTTAGCAAATTCTCATGTTACTTTAAAAGAAAAAAGAAAAATAATTATAGTTTACTTCATTAAATAAATCTATACCTTTGGGGAGCTGCATTAAACCCCTTGTTGACTGTCCAATGTAATAAATAATAGCAGGACATAATAGAAAGATAATGTATTTGCACAAGTTATCTGGGTAAAGAGGAAATATGTATTTTTAATATAATAATGAGTGATGGATCTGGGTTGGGATGCTTTTTCCTGCCTTCTAGAATTAATTTTTGTAAGAGTTTCCTGTAAAAAAAATTACAGTCAGCTGATAGCCCATGATATCATTAAGCTCAACTGGAAGAGTACTTTGGAAAAGGTAATAAACAAATACATAGACTTTCAAGTTACACTATCTTAATTACGTTTTACAAGCTTGGGTTTCATAATGCATACAGAATTGTTTTAAGATGTGTTACTTAAGACATAGTAGACTTACAAAACATGTTTCGGTTTGAATTATTCCACGGAGGCAAGAGAAGAGAGGTATGTTGCACATTTATAGTAATTTTGTTCTCTGTAAAAGCCATCCTTTCAACAGAAATGGATTGGAGTGTACCCCATTGGTGAGCAAAGTTCTATCTGTGATTCAGTAGGGAACCAATTAGAAATGCATTTCCTTTGTTGTGATTCTGAATTTGACTGCAATAGAGCTAGCCAGTTTAGACCAGTTCTCTACTCTACTCTACTCTACTCTACTCTACTCTACTCTACTCTACTCTATTCTATTCTATTCTATTCTATTCTATTCTATTCTATATGAACTGAAAACGTTTCTGAGAACTACACAACTATATAACCAGTGGTGGGTTCCTCCTGGTTCGGCCCGGTTCGGCCGAGCTGGTAGCGGTGATGATATGATGTCACCGAACTGGTTCTCTTTGTTGGGCCCCCCCACCCCCCGCGTTATTCTTACCTTTTATTTGGCCCCACCCCCAATCTATTTGCTGCCTCCCGAGTCCCAGCTAATCAGCTAGAAGAAAAAAAACCTGTTTAAACTCTTGCCGCGGGGCTTCAAAGGGCCGCCCTACAGTTGATCAGTGTTATTTATTTATTTATTTATTGGTTTGAGTTATATGCCCCCCTTCTCCTGAGACTCAGGGCTGCTTACAATGCGTTAAGCAATAGCCTTCATACTTTTTGTATATACCTGCTTAGTAGGGCTTTTGCCTCCCCCCCATAAGCGGTGTTCTTTTTTATACAAAGTCAGCTTATTGCCCCCACAATCCAGGTCCTCATTTTACCTACGTCGGAAAGATGGAAGACTGAGTCAACCTTGAGCCTGGTGAGATTTGAACTCGCAGTAATTGCAGGCAGCTGGCAGCTAAGTGCCAGTTAACAGCACTTTAGTCCGCTGCACCACCAAGGTTCAATTAAAAGGCAGTGTGGTGGTAGACCAGTGCGCTCAAAAAACAAATGGGTAGACCGGTGCCTCCAAAAACAAATGAGTAGACTGGAACTCTCCAAGAACAAATGGGTAGATCGGTACAGCTCTGCAAGCAGTTAAAAGCCTGGTAGACCAGTACCTCTGCTAAATCCTAAAGAATTGTCACATGACCATCAAGCCACACCCACAAAATAAGCCACACCCACAGAACCAGTAGTAAAAAATTTTAGAACCCACCCCTGTATAGAACAGTCTATTTACAGAGGTTATGAATTCTTGTTCATGGAGGTTTCTAAAAAGAGGATAGATAACCACCTCTCAAGGTCACTTTAATTGGTTTTCCTGTGCATTGCAAAGTTAAACTAGATGTCCCTGTGTGGTCCATAATTTTAGGATTTTATAATCAAAGTATCTTTGTAAGTATGTACACACATACAATATATGTGTATTGCCTTCTGTACAGGTTCCTGCTTCAATGATTCAGTAGACCTATAGAGTTAAGTACTTGAAATTAAACCACTGAAGCCAATAAAATTAAAATAGGCTGCCTTTATAAAATATGATAAGATAAACAGTCCTTATGAAACCTGCATGCTTCTAGATCAACAAATATTTGTTCAATAACATAACCGATACTAAAGCTTATCTCTTAGTGATGTGATTTTATTAGTGTCGAATATTTTATACTGCTGCCTTTATCCCTAAAATCTGGAAGCTGGTTTATTTTAAGAATCATGCTTACAACTGTCGTTTATAATATTTCTAAGTATACATGCAGGACTTTGATTTAATCCTTATTGACATAAAGTAATCTAATATATTCTAGCATATATCCAGTTTTGGAATGCTATTCAACACTACACTACAATTTAAGCCAACTTAAACTTGAAAAGTTTCAAAGTATTAAAACAAGACAAAAAATTAAACAAATATTTATTTTATTTTATATATTTATTTATTTGATTTGTTTGTCAAACATGTACAAGGTAGCAAGTATAAGTATGAACATAAACATGAACAAAGGAAGTAAATACAGATAAATGGGGACAGTAGGACAGGAACAGTAGGCACACTGGTGTGCTTATGCACTCCCCCTTTACAGACCTTTTAGGAATGGGGTGAGGTCCACGGTAGACAATTTAAGGTTGAAGCTGTGAGGGTTTGAGGATGTAACAATGGAGTCGGGTAGAACATTCCAGGCATTGACCACTCTGTTGCTAAAGTCGTATTTTCTGCAATCAAATTTGGAGCTTGAGCTTTTGAGTTTGTATCAATTGTTTGCCCGTGTATTATTGAGGTTGAAGCTGAAGAAGTCATTGACAGATAAGATGTTGTAGCAGACAATTTTGTGTACTATGCTTAGATCAGACCGCAGGCAGCACAGTTCCAGATTGTCCAAGCCCAAAATTTCAAGCCTGGTGGCATAAGGGTTTCTATTGTGAGTAGAAGAGTGGAGTACTCTTCTCATGAAATATCTCTGTACCCACTCAATCGTATTAATGTCCAATATACAGTGTGGATTCCAGTGTGGATAGATGAAATTGTGACAGGTTTGAAATATATTTTGGTTTTTAAATTACAGGTAATCTTTGTTTTATCAAATGTCCTGTTTAGTGACCATTTGAAATAATGATGGAACTGAAAAAATAACTTTATTATGGTCATTCTTCACTCTTACAACTGTTGCAGCATTTCTGCAGATTCAGATTTTGTAATCAGTGGGCATTTATAACCATTGAGTGTTCCACAGTCTGAGCATCACAATTTGTGTACTTCACAGCTGGTTTCCGATAATCAGAGGTAATGGAGAAACCAGCAATAAAATTGCAAGTCGTGGCCACATGATGATCACTTAATAATCATGGGAGATTTGCTTAATGACTGCAGCGAAAGAAAGTTGTATGTGTGTCATGTCATATGATGTCTTACTTACTGACTACAGCTTAGCAATAGAGTTGTTAAGCAAAAACCACCTGTATAAAGCAGTAATAGTTATGACATACTTTTAAACCTGGTTGTTTGCAGAATAAATGATAGTATCAGGGTTCTTAATTTTTTTACTACCAGCTCTGTGGGCGTGGCTTATTTTGTGGGTGTGGCTTGATGGTCATGTGACAATTCTTTAGGATTTAGCAGAGGTACTGGTCTACCAGGCTTTTAACTGCTTGCAGAGCTGTACCAGTCTACTCATTTATTTTTGCAGGCACTGGTCTACCCATTTATTTTTTTATTATTATTATTTTTATTTTGATTTATATGCCGCCCTTCTCCGGAGACTCAGCGTGGCTTACAATGCGTTAAGCAATAGCCTTCATACTTTTGTATATTTTATACAAAGTCAGCTTATTGCCCCCACAAACCGGGTCCTCATTTTACTTACCTTAGAAAGGATGGAAGGCTGAGTCAACCTTGAGCCTGGTGAGAATTGAACTCGCAGTAATTGCAGGCAGCTGGAAGCGAAATACTACCTTTTTAACAGTAGCATTAGTCTGCTGCGCCACTCAGGCTGCTCTTTTTACAGGCACTGGTCTACCCATTTATTCTTACAGGCACAGGTCTACTCATTTGTTTTCTTTTAACACTGATCAGCTGTAGGGCGGCCCTTTGAAGCCCTGCGGCAAGAGTTTAAACAGTTTTTTCCCCTCTAGCCGATCAGCTGGGACTCAGGAGGCAGCAATAAATTGGGGGTGGGGCCAAATAAAAGGTAAGAATAATGCAGGGGGGGTGAGGGGGCGGGGAGGCAGAACCGGTTCGGTGACATCATATCGTCACCGCTACCGACTCGGCAGAACCGGGCTGAACTGGGAGGAACCCACCACTGGATAGTATGTAGCAAAATCTTTGAGTACAAGATATTAAAAAGATATTTCTACCAGCTATTTATTTCAGAAATTTTAAATCTTTAATATCTTGGTTAAACTTCTTTATTAAGAACAACACTATTGCTAGCCTCAGAGTTGGATGGAAATACTTATCTTTCTTTTATGCTTTTTTAAAAATGGTTTTTAAACCTTGCCAAATACTTAGTTGTTTTCTAAGTAGTCCTCTTATTACATCTTAGGAAATCAGGGTGTATTAGGACAATCATTTTTGTGCTCTTAAAAGTTTTTTAAGAGAGTTGGAGACCTGGACTACTCTGCCAAGCCATCAAGGATTGATATAGAAGTAGACAATCTGTGCTATTCCAAATATCGCTGGACTACTATTTCTAAAATCTCTCAGCAAAGGCCACAGGGATTGTGATTGTTGTAATTCACTAACTTCTGGGCTATCATTGATTAACATCTACTGAAATACTTCAGACCCTGTTGTCTCTCATTATTAACCAGCCTGACTCTTGGACCCAGTAGGACAGACCCTTGGATCCAACTGCCTGTACTTCATCAAATATTAATTAGTATTAAAGAACTTAGAATAAGATCTCCACTGTCTTTATTATAAACAGATGATGAACGTTTAACAGTTTCAGACAGATGATTAATTTTATTTGATCTGGACTTTTGATCCCAAGTGGATCCCTCCACTAAAGTTCACAGCTGTTTTAATCATCTGAAAACAGATGTTATATTGGCATTCCCACACATTCTGAGGCATCTCTTCCTAGTCAAATCCAAAGTTTTGCACAATCCTACTGATGTGCACATCCATCAGCCTATATTGTTTCATGTGTTCTGAATTTTAGTTACTTAACTTTGTTTTTACAGCCAAATTCCAAATCAGTATAGGGTAGTGTACGATAAAAACCCAAATGTTTATAAAAGCAGTGCATAAATAAATAAATCAGAAGTCATTCTAAAAATTTCAATCCCTTTCATAAATGACTGTAGTCAAAGATAAAGTAGTAACTGATGACAGATCATTAGTAAATGATCCTCTGAACAACTCAGCTTTTAAGTTTCTTCTACAGTTCAGGAACAATGGAACTCTCTGGTTGTCTGGTGGAAAGTTCTTCTATAGGATAGGTGCCAGTGCTGAGAAACAAGGACATTTTCCTTTCCTCTGGTTCCTACATGGAGAGGGAATCCTCAGCATCCCAACCTGAGATCATACAGGACAGGTGAGGTCTATATAAAGTAGATACTCGGGTGCCAACCATGTAGAGCTTTAGAGTCAAAAAGAGCACCTTGAGTTGTACCTAGGAGCCTGTTGATGACCATTGCAGATCCTGAAACTTTGGATATATATATACAAATACTGTCTCACAACTGCCAACAAGTGAACTGTTGCCCTTGGGACCAGCTGCCAATTTAATTAATTTTCAAAGCAACCCATTTGGACCTATAAGCCCATAAGGGTGGGACAACCATGGCAAACCATTAACAACCCATGGCTGGAAATTGAAATTCTGGAAATTCTTCAACCATATTAGCTGAGAAATTTCCAACACTAGCCCAGTCATCCAAGAAGGGTCTTTGCTGCACATCAAGGCAGCCAGTATTATAATGGTCTGTAAGTTTTTTCTTGAGAGACAGGAAGAGGAGACTACAAGGCATTGGTCAGATTAGCCCAAAGAAGGAATGGGGACATGGCAAACATCTCAGAAAGTACTCTCCTAAGGAACTTGGATTTAAAAGCAAGGGGAAAGAGATGTCGTTTCAGATTTGCAAGATTCTGTTACTGCAAACTTATGATAAAGGTTGGGTTGGTACTTGCTGGTGCTTCTTTTTTTTTTTTTATTACAAAAGTTTTACAATTACATTTTCACCCCTTTTTTCCCCCCTCATCCCACCCCAAACTTCCCAGCCTCCCTAACCCACCCTAACCATCCCCTCTCCCCCAGACTTCCACACAGTATACTCATATCAAGTAGATGGAAAAACCCTCATTTGTATATAAAACTTGAACCCCTCCCTCCCCCTTAAAAATTTTCATCTTCATTACCTTAAAATATTTCTATCTTAATATAACATTTTGAAATAAATTTTTCATCTTCTTTACCTTAAAATATTTCTATCTTAATATAACATTCTAAAATAAAAGCTATTTGATACTTTCTAGTTTGATATTTGTTCTGAACATAATCTATCCACCTCTTCCATTCCCATTCATAAGTCTCTTGTGAACAATCTTTTAGATATGCTGAAATCTTCGCCATCTCTGCAAAACTAGCCATCTTCAAAGTCCATTCCTCAATCGTAGGCAGCACTTCATTTTTCCAGTATTTACCTATCAACAATCTTGCTGCTGTTATCATATGCAATATCAGTTTTGTTTCACCCAATGTAAAACCCTTAGCTATACCCAATAAGAACAATTGTGGAGAAAATTGAATTTTTTTCTTCAAAACATTTTGCATGACCCACCAAATTTTTATCCAAAAGGCCTTAACTTTCTTACAGGTCCACCAAACGTGATAATATGTAGCATCTAGACAATCACATCTCCAACATTTAGGCTGCACATTAGGGTACATACACGACAATTTTTTGGGGTCTAAATGCCATCTGTAAAACATTTTATAAAAATTTTCCCTCAAATTCTGCGACTGTGTAAATTTAACATTCTGAACCCATATTTTTTCCCATGTTTCCAACATCACTGGTTCCTCAAAATTTTGTGCCCACTTAATCATACAATCTTTAACTAGTTCAGTTTCTGAATCCCTTTCTAACAGAACATTATAAAGTCTTTTAATATGCATTGGACCTTTCTCTTTTATATGTCTGACCAATTCTTCCTCATACTCCATAATACCAGTTTTTTGGTCCTCTTTCCATCTCAATTGCAATTGATTATATTGTAACCAAGTTAGATTAATCCCTTCAGCCAACAATGTCTGTAAGGTCTTCAGCTGCCATCTGCCCGCATCTGTAAAAAGAACCTCTTTATATAAAAACCCCCCGAGTGACATTATATTTGTATTCCACAAAGTATGACCAAGATCCAGCCATAGCGGTATTTTATAATCCCAATTGATTCGGTGCTTCTTCCAAACTCTCAACAAAGAATCTCTAAGTATATGGCTTTTGAATACTTTATCCACTTTACTATCATAAAATAAGTAGGCGTGCCATCCAAGTTCCAAATCAAAACTTTCTGCATTTAATATTCCAGTCTTTTTTCCTCCAAACCAATCACTTGCTAAAGTCAAAGCTGCTGCATCATAATATAACTGTAGGTTTGGAAGTTTGAGACCTCCCCTTTCTGGAACGTCTTGCATAATTTTCAATTTTACTCTTGGTTTTTTCTCGTTCCAGACAAACTTGTTCACTCCAGTTTGCCATACTTTTAGTTGTTTATCATTTTTGAGCACCGGAATCATTTGAAACAAAAAAAGAAATCTTGGCAAAATATTCATCTTAACTGCTGCTATTCTTCCAAGTAAAGACAGCTGCAGTTTTTTCCAAATCTCCATATCTTTTTGCACCTCTCGCCACAACACCTCATAATTATTTTGAAACAATTTCATATTTGATTCTGCAACTCCTAGATATTTTACCTTTGGTACAGTCTCAAAACCTGCCCTCCTTTCAAGCTCATGTTTATGATCTTGTGTCATATTTTTGACTACCATCTTAGTTTTTTTCTGGTTCAATCTAAAACCTGAAACTTTACCATAGTCTTGTATAATGTCCTTCATCTGGATTATTGATTCCATTGGCTGTGTTAGGGTAACAACCAGATCATCTGCAAATGCCTTTTTTCTGTAATCCTCTTGCCTTATCATTATACCTTTCAAGGTATTAGAGTCCCTTATTGTGTTTAATAAGACTTCTAGTGTTAAAATAAACAACAATGGGGACAACGGACATCCCTGTCTTGTTCCTTTTTCGATTTTGAACTCTGTTGTCAAACTTCCATTAATAATAATCTGTGCTTTTTGATCTTGATAAATTGCTGAAACCGCCTGTATAAATTGGTCCCCAAAGTCCATCCTTTTTAAAGTCTTTAGTAGAAAATTCCAGTCCATTTTATCAAAGGCCTTCTCTGCATCCAGAAAAACCAGCACTGCAGGGATCTGTTTATTCTTCTCAAGATATTCCAATAAATCTATTACTTGCCTTACATTGTCATTCATGTGCCTACCCTCAATAAATCCCGCTTGATCATCATGAATCACCTTTTGAATTACTGGCATCAATCTGTTGGCTAATACTTTTGCATAAATTTTATAATCCGTATTCAAAAGAGATATAGGTCTGTAATTCTCTGGTTTTTTGGGACCACCTTGTTCTTTTGGTATCAAAGAAATATAAGCTGTAGTCCATGATGGGGATACTTTTCCCCCTTGTTGTATATTACAAAATAAGTCCCTAAGTTGTTCCACCATTTCTGCCTGCAAAGTTTTATAGTACACTGCAGTCAGACCATCCGTTCCAGGAGCTTTAGCTGTTTTTAATTGTTTTATTGCTGCTATTATCTCCTCCTCTGTTATAGGATAGTTCATTCTTTCCTTTTGTTGCTCAGTAATTTTTGTAACTCTTTTATTGTCTAAGTATTTTTCTATAAGTCCATTCTGCACCTCCTCTCTGGCATATAGTTTAGTATAATATTCAAGAAAGGCTTCTTTTATTAATTTCTGTTGAAAAACTTCTTTCCCTCCGATATCAATACTATCAATAGTCCGTATGCTCTGTTTTTTCCTCAATGTGTAAGCCAACTACCTGCCCGGTTTATTAGCGTTGCAGAATGTGTTATGCTTCGCATATTGTAGATTTGTTGCGACTTGTTCCGCTATAAGCATTTGAAATTGATCTTTCAAAAGTTTTATGACACCACGTATTCTTTCATCTGTTGGGTTTTTGATAAGTAACTGTTCTTTGTTCTTTATTTCTGCTTCCAACTCAAGTCTTTTCTTTTGTCGGGTCAACCTATGTTTAAAGTTCATATGAATAAGCACCCCTCTCATGTAAGCTTTGCTTGCGTCCCACACAATTTCCATTGGGGTGCCTTTATTCAAATTCATTTCAAAAAACTCTTTCAAATACTTTTTAAGTTCTATTATATTTTTTTCGTATCTGAACAAGTTTTCATTTAATCTCCAAGAGCGTCTCTCAGTCTTGCATGTCTCAATTTCTATCCACACTGGGCTATGATCAGTCAAAGTTCTTGGCAGAATCTTTGTTCTTTTTGTCCTAACAAGTAAGTCATCTGACAACAAAATGAAATCAATCCTAGAGAAGGATCTATGTCTGTCAGAAAAGAAAGTATAATCCAGTTCTTTTGGGTTATGTATTCTCCAAATATCTTTTAATTCCAAGTCTTCTTTCATATCAAAAAAGGTCTGTGGTAATCTAATCCTTGACTTCGCCAAAGTCTTCTTATCTAATTTAGAATCAATTACTCCATTCCAATCTCCCATAATTAAAATAGATCTATAATCCCATTGTAGTATTTTAGTATGTAGCATTTTATAAAAATAGTCCTGTTGTTGATTAGGAGCATAAATTCCTATCAAAAGAATTTGATTATTAGCAGAAAGTAATTCAATTGCTACAAACCTGCCGTCTTGATCAGCTTCTATAAGTTTGGCTGTTAATTTTTTATTTACATAAATAACCACACCATTCTTTTTTTGGTTAGTTGAAGATATAAAATGTGTTCCTAATTTGGAATTTTTCAAATAGTTTTGATCTTGAACTGTAATATGCGTTTCTTGTAAACAAATTATATCATTATTATGTTGTTTTAAATATGCAAATACTTTCTTCCTTTTCTGTGTTGCATTCAACCCATTCACATTCCAAGATAAACATTTAATCATCATTATTCTCTTTCTGGAGCAGAGAACAGAATAATCGGATTTCATCCGAAATCTTCTGTCCTGCATTCCCCACGGCCCCAGCCTTTTCATCTTGTCTTTCCTGCTGTAACTTTTCTTTAAGTTGCTTGGATTTTGCTCGGGTTATACGCTGGTCCTTGACTTCAGCCATCCAAGCCGGCTCCAAGATTGGAGAAGGTTCCAGCACAGGCTCATCCAGGAAACCTCCTTCAGCGCCCTTCAGCTCCTCTGATTCCTGCTTAGATTGTTGTTGCGGTTCTTGAAGTTGCTTCTTATCACTCTCCTTAATCTCCAAGACTGTAGATGTACGTGGGGATGGTGTTCTTTCTTTAAAGATATGAGTATAAAATTGCTCCGCCTTCTCCACAGTATTCAAACGGTGTTTCTCTCCCTTATATCTCAAAATTATGCCAGTTGGAGCGTCCCAACGAAATGGGATCTGATTATTCTGCAATTCTTTAACAAGAAAGCCAAAATCTTTTCTGGATTTCAACATCTTAGGTGGAAGCTCCTTGTAAACTGTGATCTTCGATCCGCCCACTTGCACAGAAGTGAGAAAAGATTTTTGCAGGATATCATTTCTTATTGCTCTGTCTGTAAAATATATGACCACATCTCTAGGCAATTGTCTTTGTCTGGCCACCCAAGAATTGACTCTGCAAATTTTGTCTATTTTACAGAAAACCATATCAGGATTAATTTTTAAGATCCCAGCTAGGGCTTCAGCACAGATCTGTCTCAAATCTTGTCTCTCCTCTTCTCTAATTCCTCGAAGCCGTATAGCAAATTCCATTGCCCGGAATTGCATCATGACAATCTCGTTCTCAACTCTCTGCATCTTATCATCAACATCAAAAAATTTATGATCATTATTTTTCATCTTAGCATTAACTTCTGATTTAAATTCATCCACTTTTGACTCAACTTTCATAATAAATCCTGCCAGGCCAGACGCCACATCTGTTATTTTTTTGGTCACCTTCTTTTGGTTCTGCTGCATTTCCTGCATAATTTCCTGTTGAGACTTTTGAATTTTATCATCTATTTTATTTATTTTATCATCTATTTCCTGTTGAGCTTTTTGAAATTTGTCATCCAGGATTTTTGAAATAAATTCTTTTAAATCTCCCATATCAAAATCTTTTTTCTGAGCTTGTGACTGCATGTCCTGTTTGCGTGTGGGGGATCCCCCCCCCTGTTTTGCCTTCCTGCTTCTTTGAAGCCATCCTGCCACGTAGGCTAGCTTTTCTCAGGAGGGAGGTTCCGCTTCTTCTGCCACCTCCACAAAGCCTTCTAAAAAGGTCCCCCAGATTTAATCAGGGCAAAGCTGTAATGCAGCAAAGTCAAGTAAAAGGGAGAGATTTTTCCTCTTGTTCCTGTTACAGCCGGAGCAACTTTGTAGAAACTTATTAACTTTGTAACAAAGCAAGATGACTTCACCAATCCACACTCACTGATTCATTTACTCTAATGCTGAGCGCCATATTTTTTCCAGTCACTTTCACTCATTCAGAAATTTTCGCTTCAATATAAAAGATCAGCAAAGTGCTAAAACTTGCAGTTCAGAATTTCAGGGTTCAAGTAGATTTCGGCTGTTTATTTGGGTTATTTCCTTGCTCTTTTGAAGTTTCCTGCAGCCGGCTTGTTCTGCGGAAGCAGAGACGTCCCACGCCGCCCGGAGTCTCAGCAGGTTGAAAGGGAGCCGCGCCTGTTTCCTCCCCAGAAACAATTCCCTGGGGGGGTTGCAGGGGCTCGACCTGTACCCTGCTGCCTCTTCTTCAATAATCCTAAGGATTTTGAAGCTTTCAAGCCGCTTCGCGATCGAGAAGCGGCTCTACGAGCGGCGGTGCTGGCGGTGCTTAAAAAGGCACCGTCGTCGCCGAAGACGAGGAAACCGGAAGTCCACTTGCTGGTGCTTCTTGTTGGATAAACGTGAAGGGCTGACATCAATCTTGCAAGTCTGGAAGTATATCTCTCCATTATAAACGTATTTACAAATATACAGCAAGTATAAAAACATCTTCTTGAGATGTTTATGTGAAAACAGCAATTATAAAATGTCCATGTTAAAATTTCAGAAAGATAACTTTGGCTCAGTTTACATTCTGCTGAAGGGCTAACAGCTACTTTTGCATCCATAGGAATTAAGAATTAATTAACAGAAGAAACTCTCAAATGGGTGCCATCTAGGCTGCTTTGCCATCTAAAGTAGACTATTAACTTACAGGTTCCTTGGTTGAATACTATAAAGGACACAGTAATGTGATTTCTTTTACCCAATTCTGTTTTCAGAATGCCTGCTACAGTCTGCATATATCAATCTGGCACCAGATTCTGTTGAATTCACTGATACAGAAATAACTGCTGTATACCTGATTAACTAACACATTATACTATTTATGAATGTGTAAAGAAAAAAAATAATTTTGTTGATTAAACTTTGGCTGAACTAAGTAATGAAGTCATCACAATAAACAAAGAGCCAAAACTCATTCCTATCAGATCCATGAAAGACATGCATGAAAAAAATAAGCTTCAATAGGTTAAAAGATATATATAGTTCTTATACTGTGTTTTCCCCAAAATAAGACCCTGTCTTACATTTTTTTGAACCCTGAAATAAGCACTTGGCCTTATTGCCATGCACTCAAAAGCCCATTTGGGCTTATTAATCAGGGGATGTCTTATTTTGGGGAAAACATGGTACATATTCCTTATTTTATAGATATGTGTATAGACGTCCAATTGTATTTCTCTGTGTGAGGTTGTTCTGAAAGTTACATTGCACAACCAGCTCTTAACTAATGAATTTATTTTGAGTTAGAAGAGCAGGTGGGAGCACTACACAATAAGATTTCCTGCTTCATTGGCTAGTTTTATGTAGATTAATGATTCATTTCATCCCAAAATGAATAATATTAATGTAGTGAATAACCTTTTGTAATATGATACAGTTTCCTGTGTCTTATGAGCCATTTGTAAATGGGTAGTGTAAGTTATGAAAGTGTGCTTCACAGTATGCCCTGTACAGATTGAGGCAATTACTCGTGGAAATAGAATTACTTGTGTCATATCATGAAGATCATACTATTTAATATAGTACATTCTGGGAAGCTTTTTCTATTAATGTATAACTTAGATTTACAGGTAGCCCTCGACTTATAACAGTTCATTTAGTGACTGTTCAAAGTTACAACATTACTGGAAAAAGTGACTTATGACTGTTTTATACACTTATGACTGTTGCAGCATCCCCATGGTCATGTGATTTACATTTGGATGCTTGACAACCGACTCACATTTATGACGGTTACAGGGTCACAGAGATCTGTGATCGCCTTTTGCAACCTTCTGACCAGCAAAATCAATGAGGAAACCAGATTCAATTAACAACCCTGTTGCTAATTTAACTGCTGCAATGATTCACTTAACAAATGTGGCAAGAAAAATCATAAAATGGGGGAAAATTCACTTAACAAATTTCTCACTTGACAACATAAATTTTGGGGCTCAATTATGGTCATAAATTGAGGACTACCTGTACAACTCATGCTGTCCAGATTATAGGGTAGAAAATAGTGTTTACCAACTATTAAGTGTATAACATATATACAAATAAGATACATATTGATATATACCGTACCTGTGCAAAAGACCCCAAACTTTTCTTCAACTATTCAAGAGCTTGACCAAGTTTTTAAGAAGTAAAAAAAATCTTAAATAGCTTCCATGATTTATACATGTATATTTTTTTCTGTTTTTTTTTTCTGTTTTAATTTATATACCACCCTACTCCCGAAGGACTCAGGGCGGTGAACAGGCACAAAATAAAATACATAGATACAAAAGTTAAAAGACATAATTAAAACCAGATTAAATAATTTAGCCCAAGACAATTAAAAAATCCCAATAATTTAAAACAGATTAAAATTTCGATTTAAAAGAATTTTAAAACAGAGGAGAAAATTAGGCCAGGCCGGCTTGCTGGAATAGGAAAATCTTAAGAGCACGGCGGAAAGTGCGTAGATCCGGGATCCTCCATATCTCTGGGGGGAGCTCTTTCCAGATAGTGGGTGCCCCCACAGAGAAGGCCCTCCCCTTGGGGGCTGCCAGTCAACATTGTTTAGCTGACGGCACCCGGAGAAGCCCCTCTCTATGAGAGCGTACCGGCCAGTGGGAGGCTGCTTGTGGTAGTAGGCGGTCCCGTAAATAACCTAATACATTAATTAGCTCTGAGATTTGGCTCAGATTTGAGAACGGTCACCACAAAACATGATAGCATACATTTTGTTGGCCACAGCACCAACAGGTTGCATTATCCACATTGGCCCATGATGTAACATCCCCCAATGAAAGCTGTTGGCTAGCTATTGAACAGTGAGATATCTCACTGTGCTTGCAAATTAACTTTATGTCTTTATAATCACCTTCAAATTCTGCCAATAGTGGGAAGATCCCCATTCTGTTTGGTTGTGCTGGTCAGAGGTAATAGCCTGTAGTTTAGTAACAAATAATTTACCAGCTGTTGCTGCCTGTAAGTGTTTTTGGCGCACAATTTTAATTTAAAGTTCATTTTTGTTAACATTAGGAATTACCTTGTGAATTTGCCTGGTAAGATAACACTTTCATTACTTTCATTATTCTGTATTACTACTTTGTAGTTACTTCATTTGATGTAGCTTCCCTTATATGTTTGATTTTTTAGGAGTTTTTTTTTTTTGTGGGGAGGGGTGACGCAGATGTGGGAATGATCAGTTAATGTGATGGGGAAAAGAATAATTTGTCTTGTAGCTTTGAAGTAATATGCTTTCAATGCGTTCCACCTAATAATTATTCTGTTACAGCTCTATTCATAAATGTCCTCTTTCAACAGCTACTATTTTCTTAATATCTGATTCTATTCCTCAATGATAGCCTAGTTTTTTTAATGTAAAATAGATACAAGGTATATAGGCGCCTCATGGCAATGAACTCTCTGAGGATCTGAAAAAATGAATTGTTGCTCTACATAAAGATGGCCTAAGGCTATAAGGAGATTGACAAGACCCTGAAACTGAGCTGCAGCACGCTGGCCAAGACCATACAGCGCTTTAACAGGACAGGTTCCACTCAGAACAGGCCTCGTCATGGTCAACCAAAGAAGTTGAGTGCCCATGTTTAGCGTCATATTCAGAGCTTGGCTTTGGGAAATAGACATATGAGTGTTGCCAGCATTGCTGCAGAGGTTGAAGGGGTGGAGGGTCAGCCTGTTAATGCTCAGACCACACGCTACATCAAATTGGTCTGCAAGGCTGTCGTCCCAGAAGGAAACCTCTTCTAAAGATGATGTGCAAGAAAGCCCAAAACAGTTTGCTGCAGACAACCAGACTAAGGACATGGATTTCTGGAACCATGTCCTGTGGTCCGATGACACCAAGATAAACTTATTTGGTCCAGATGCTGTCAAGCGTGTGTGGTGGTAACCAGGTGAGGAGTACAAAGACAAGTGTGTTTTGCCTACAGTCAAGCATGGTGGTGGGAATGTCATGGTCTGGGGCTGCATGAGTGCTGCCGGCACAGGGGACCTACAATTCATTGAGGGAACCATGAATGCCAACATGTACTGTAACATACTGAAGCAGAGCATGATCCCCTCCTTCGGAGACTGGGCTGCAGGGCAGTATTCCAACATAATGACCCCAAACACACCTCCAAAATGACCACTGCCTTGCTAAAGAAGCTGAGGTAAAGGTGATGGACTGACAAGCATGTCTCCAGACTTAAACCCTATTGAGCATCTGTGGGTCATCCTGAAACGGAAGGTGGATGTGCGCAAGGTCTCTAACATCCGCCAGTTCCGCGACAAAAACAAATACTGTACCTTTACAGGGAGGATACATGGGATGAAGGTGTGGCTAACTGATGAGGGCTTATAAATCCGAAATAGATCTATCTTAGTCTCCTTAGTCTCCCAATGGGCAGCAGGGTCTTGCTGGCTGCCTGAAGAAAAAAAGCCTAGAAACGAGTGGATTGGGATTTCACTGAACTAGGGCTGCATAAAAATCTTGGTTTACGTAGGAAGAACCTGGCTAAAGAGAAATACACATAAGCCTACGAAAAGAAAAGAAAAGAAAAGAAAAGAAAAGAAAAGAAAAGAAAAGAAAAGAAAAGTATGTATATGTATATATATGTGTGTGTGTGCGTGTACATATATATATACACATATATACATATATACATACATACACACACACACACACACACACACACACACATATATATATATATATATATATATATATATATATATATATATATATATATATATATATATATAATGAATATACAGAAGATTTGACAGCGCTTGAATTTCCAGAACATGTTTGACGTTAGCTGCTTCTTTCTACGTCCAAACTAGAGTTTGGACGTAGAAAAAATCCAAAGTCCGTATTATGACCTCTTTAGAATCAAATTTTTATTTTGTTTTATTATTTTATTTCTCCAATTTATATAATTATCTGTGTATCCAAGAAACTCTGGGCAGAAAATAAACAAAAACAAAGACCAATATTAAAACACACACACACAAATGAAAACCAAGAGTTGTTTCAAAATGTAGTAAGAGAAAAAAATTAAAAGGACAAGTCAAGACTGTTAGGATATGGTTTGAGCCTAACAAGTTGTCCAGGCAATATATGTGTACTGTAACTTTAAGCTGGATATGTATTATGTTACTTTAAAAGGTTTTCTTGCTGATTCATTGTACTGCTGAGTCATGCTGTAATTAGGTAATGACTGGTTGTGAGTGTATTTAAGCAAGGTATTGTAACGTGTTCAGTTGCTGCTATGATATGCTGCCATTGTGTATGAAGCTGATGTGATATGCTACCAGAGTATGATATGCTGCTATTGTGAGGAGTTGCTAACGTTCTGCTAATGATCATTTGATGGATCTGTTACCATCGTGGTTTGTGAACCAGAGTGAGTTTGTTATTCTAATCAACTAATGTTTGTTTGGTAAGAAGATTCTGTAACTACTGGACTGATTTACTGGCAAAGACTTGGAACTTGTTTAAAGACTATGATACTGTTTTTCTACTATAAAGTAAGCTTTTGATAAACCAGTTTGCATATCTCTTATTCATTGCTCTCAGCAACGTTTCCTTGTGCATTTACTCTGCTGGTTGGTAACACAACACCAATATCCTTAACAAAGACATTTATGGATGTTGCTAAATCTGAAAAAGTCTGAAAGTTTCAGTTTGGAACTTTTGTTTACCTTTAAAAACATATTTCTTGTTCAGAAAAGAGTTTTCAGATGTATTTTTGATAGGCAGAGGGCTTATAAATGTACTTTCCATTAAAGCATGTGCACACACAATATTTAGATTTCATGGCGGGAAAACCCGTTGATGAAAACAATTGCTAACAGTTAAACCCTTTAGAATGAAACATAGTTTTTGATAGTAGCACATTTGTTCATTATTTCTACTTGAGTAATATAAGCTTTGGCAATCATTTCAATGACATTGTTTTATACCAGCAAGACTTGCAAAGTGTCTGGTTTTATTTTGGTGAAAATGAAGTTGTGGCTGTGAGCTATTTCATAACTGCTGGTTTGATATGAGCAGTCCTATTTATGTTTTCCTCCTCCTGAGTTCACATCAGGGGTGGGTTCTACTTACGTTTACTACTGGTTTGCAACGGGGCCGCACGCGCTTTCTTGCTTTGTGCACACACGCATGCTCTTCTGCACATGCACAGAAGCATTCTGATGATGTCAGGGTTGGTGGGCGGAGCCTCCCTCCGGTTTTACTACCGGTTCTATAGAACCGGTCTGAACCGGGGGCAACCCACCACTGGTTCACATGGACATTAAGCTTACTGTCTGCAGGACTGGATCCTGTTTTTCTCCTTCAGGACTCTGTACAAAGCTTCATCTACATGAAGGCCATGAAGATCCAGAAGATTTTCCATCAGCTTTGAGGCATTTATTTTCTCAAAGATTTGCTGAGCTACTTAATTACTCTTGTTCGGCCCATAATCCAATGGGTATAGATTTCTTCCTGACTATGCAAATGGAAAAGATATGACTTTCAAAACTGAAAAACAATCAGAAACATTAGTATTATCATATTTTGCAGTGAAGTCCATTGTGGAAAGATCTACTTTGCTTTAGGGCAATATATATTTTCCAGTGAGCTACTTAATTTCTACTCTGGAGTTTTCTATGAAACAAACATAGCCTTTAATACAGCAGCCCTCAACCTTTTGGGCACCAGGGATTGGTTACCGGTTCCATGGGGAGAGGTTTTCCCACGGACCAGAGATCCAGTGCCTGCATCCCACGGATAGGGCTTTGCTTGTTTGTGCAGCCCAGTTTCTGGCATGCTATGGCCGAGTGCCGGTCCATGGACTGAGGGTTGGAGACTTGCTTTAATACATGTTCAAGTGGAATTACATCTTCTTCTGATTTATAGCACCTCAAGATTTGTTGTCATTTTCTAATTCTAAATTTTGTTAATTTCTGCTGGTTTCCATAATCCTCGTGTTTTTTTTCTTACTAGTATTTAATTGAGCAAATAAAATATCTACTAATCTTACCTTTCTCATGTTGTAGCTGGTTGTCAAAGACTATTCTGTTTTTACCAGCTATTGTCTTTCAATCTAAGTGATTCATAGCAATCAGTATATGCAGTTTGGTCCACAGTTCTGTGGAATGTAAATAACTTTGCAATTTTTTTCCATTAAAAAACAGCTTTTGGAATTTTTCTCAAAGGCTAAAGTGGAAATACATTTTTTTAACCAATACATGATTCAGTTTGAGGCTCTGTGTACTGTAGTATTAAATGCTTATTGTGTTTCATCTCTATCTTCATATGAATAAAACAAAGCCTGCTCTCATAGGAGTTTAATTGAGAATTTTAGTTGCATTTTTCACGAATGATTTAACTAATAGCATGAAATGAGCACAAAACTGACTGCACTTCATACAACATAGTCCATCATGAGCAGTGTGATTAATGAAAGCATTGAAGCTGATAAGTTTGATGACTGATAGTCAGCCTGGAAATATTGTTGATTGCTATGTTCAGACCAGACCAAATCTATGTAACCAAAATTTAGATTTAAATAGAAGATTAGTTCTCAAATAGAAAAATTCCAAGGCATGGAATTGGCACCTAAAAAGATTTCTAGAAATATACAGTATTTAGCCCTGTAGAACTTGTAATTTCATCTACTGCTGTCTGGATTTGGAACTAGCAAGATAATTGTTACAACTGAAATGAAAGTATATTGCACTTTTCTAAATGTTAAAGGAAGACATTGATCTTTTAATAGATAAAACCAGATGGCTTTATAGCACAGTACTTAAGTGTTTTTGCTCATGAACTTTCCACATATGGGTTAAATGAATTCTTCAGTAAAACATTGAATGTGTTATTTACCACTAGCTCATCATAGATTTCACTGGAATAAACTTCTATCTAAATAGACTTAGTAATGCAACCTTAATTAAAAATTAAGTCTGGATAGCCTCGATTCCTTCCTCCTTGTATGAACATTTAGGGAAGATTCATTTAGGGCAGGGCTGTCAAACTCGTGGCCTGCAGGTTGGATGCATCACATGCTGGCCATGCCCACACCCAGTTTAGTGAAGGGGAAAAAAGTCTCGATACATCATGTGACGCTGCCATGATGTGAGTTTGACATCCCTGATTTAGGACTTTAAGGAAAAAACTGTACATACAGAATGGAATCCAGAAATGAAGATACAAAACAGGACAGAAATTAATATGGACCGATCTGAGATCAAGAAACCAATTTCCTAGTGGTGGCATCCATTTTCAATGGTAGCTGTGTTAAAGACACATGTTATTTTATTAAATGAGACTATTAGGCCCTAGTCAAATTAACCATGACCATAGCAATCAGAATGAATTAGGACAACAAATGTGAAATTTCCTTTTTTGCTAAGAACTTCACAAAACCCAACAATAAACAGGGCAGGAATGTTAATTCCCCCCCCCCCCAAAAAATGTCAGATTGAAGAAAATGAAATTCACAGAATGGTTACCCTACATCTGAAATTAACTCCAGATCTATACATTCAGCTACCTTTGAAAAGTTGAATTAGGATTGCCACAGGAAACAGCCAAAAAGTAAGCAAGAAAATTTATTCATATTTTATCTATTCATTACATTTATATCCTGATGCAATCATGTAAGCTTCTTATTGGCTTATACAATTTGTAGAAAATAATTAAAGTGTCCAGCTAAATCTAATAAAAATATTTAAGATCAGTTTAAAACCCCACCAACACCAGATGGACCAAAACAACACAAAGAAAAAAATCCAAATCCAACATATTTAAACTATGTACATACTTCACTAAATAATTCTAAATAGTAACCAGTCTATGAAACATTGCTGTTTATTTTCCTGATAGAATCAGGGAGAAGGCTAATTTCACTCCTGCTGGAAAGCTTTTCCAAAGAGTAGGTGCCACTGCTAAAAAGTAGGATCTTCTATCTATTCAGTTTTTAGACATTTCACCCAATAGGTCCTTCTAGTAGAGCTGATATTGGTTTGGTCTTGGGATAGCTAGATACCATCATAGGTCAAAATGAACATTATAAATTGCACGTGAAAGTCTAGTGCAAGCAGGACCCAAAGTACAGGCATAAAATGCTTCCAATAATGGATGGCAGTATAGCTTCCAAGTGATCTATCCAGGCAGCCCCATATCATATGAATTGCAATAGTTCAACCAGGTTGTAATGAAGACATGAATTACTATGGCTACAGGGTTTTTTGTACCAAAAAGGGTACAGGGTTTTTTTTGGTCAAAAAGTGTTTCACCAAACAGAGCTGGAAAAGGGTCCTACAGACCTTCATCTACTATCCCCCCAGCAAAAGCTGTAAGTTGAGAAGGGCCTGCGTATCATAAACATAGTCCTTTGGGGCCAGTGCTTGTTATCAAGAATTCAGAGAAGAAATTCAGAGAAGATCCTGATGGACAAACAGTAACTCCGTCTTGCTTGTGTCCGAACTGTCCATTTCATTCCATCCAGACCCTGAGAACCTCCATAAGGCATCAATGACATCTCAATCACAGTTTGCAATTGTAATGTAAAGTTTGGTTTCATATATATTTGATAAATTGTACTCACAACTGCTACATAGCTTCTCCCAGTGGTTTCATGTAGATGTTAAAAAGTGGAGGATGGAGAGTTAATTCCCCAAGAGATTAACCACTGAGCTGACCTCTCTTTCCCTATAAGAGGCTAAAAAGTGGGGGAGGCTATGGTAGCCCACAAGAGACTGACTGCAAGAGCATAAGAACCAATCCCTGATAGTGACCACTGAGCTGACCTCTCTTCTCCTCTTACCATTGAAGGAAGAGTGGAAACTTTGTAATCTCCCATTCTTGAAGGCAATCTAGAAGAATACCATGGCTGATGATAGTGGAGGCTGCTAGAAGATCTGAAAGGACCAGAAAGGGTCATCCACCAGAGCATACCATATCTGTCCTGTATCAAGGCCTGGACCCTGGCTGAAAGAAATCCAGACCTGCTTTTATTATGAAGCACTTAGCTGATTTGCTGCACATCTCGTTTTTCCTAACAAGGAAGAAGGGGAGTTCCTGGGAGCCAAAGTCCAGCATTATCAGGGTTAACAAAGAAAGCTTCTAGGCTGTGCAAATTTCAGCATTTTTGTGATAATTTTATATTGATCAACAACTGCTGTATGATTAGAGACAAGACTTCAGTGCCTTTGGCTATGCTGACTGTAAGCTTTAATCCCCACACACCTGTGACGACTACTTAGGGGAATCCTGTTCTGGGGTCCCAAACTAAAAAACTCAGTCCATTGCCAAATATCCTTGCTTGCGTAAACATTTAAACAAGAGTTTCAAGAAGGATGCTGTAAGTTAATAATCACAGTGAACAGAATGGCAACAATTGAAAAAAAAAGGTAGTGTTAGATCAGGGGTGGGTTCTACTTACTTTTACTACTGGTTCGCAACAGGATCGCACGCACGCATGCGCAGATCGCCAATGACAACATCTGGGGCGGTGGGCGGGGCCTCCCACCGGTAACCGGGGGCAACCCGCCACTGCATTACATTCTCTTCTGAGGTCAGCCATGGTTCCTGATTGCCTGCCTGGGTATTTCAGTTATGTATCTGGTAACAATCAGAACCAATATACTGCTTCTAGAAAGCAGTGCTAAACTAATGTTAATGTGATACTTAGTTGATGGGGCAGCTCTTGCCTCTTGATTCAAAGCTCTGCCTAAAACTCAGCAGTTAGAATGTTTGATTTTAATAATTCACACTTTTTTTTCTTTTTGCTCATCTCAGTCCTCTGTGATCCATAAAATGTATCACTGGAGGAATGTAAATACAAATGGATGTCTTTAAAACAGCTATGCTATTTATTCTAAGCCCTTCTTCTGAAGAACTGGAATTTGAAAGTTGAAAATGACTTCTCATGATAATAAATCAGAAAAATACTGTAGTAAAATATAGTCATTTCCTGAAGAAATCTTACATTATAAAGCATTCTGAAACAGGCCAATACATATCAAGTAGGATCATTTTGTGAGATGGTAAAATATGTTTTAGATGTATTTCAGCTGCATTGTGTCGTTTCCATGAATGGCACCCATTTGTCTAACTCACTATGGCCGTGACTGGCTAAAGTTTATTCTGTCATTTAGTGGAAAACATCAGAAAAGTAGAAAAAAATTTCTACTTGGAAAATGCCAGGAAAGGGAATGACTAAGTGTTATAATTGCTACTATATGCAGTAACAATTATATGTCTGCTGTCTCTGTATTTCTCTCTCTCCCCCCCTCCCCCCCTCTCTCTCTCTGTGTAGTGTATATGAATGTGTGTGTGTGTGTGTGAGAGAGAGAGAGAGAGAGAGAGAGAGAGAGAGAGAGAGAGAGTGAGTGAGTGAGTCTAATTTTTCAGGAAGTAAATAATGTATGTGTGTTAGTTACAGTAATAAAAACCTATACAAACTAATTTTAGAGAAAGGAAAATAAAAGAGAGTAAGAAGTACAAAAAAGATAAAGAACAAACAATGTGAAATAAAGAAAAAGAATAGAAATATGCAAATATACAGTCTTCATCCAAACAAGTATAAACAGGTTTGGCAGCTCATCACCCCTATAAGATTATAGATATTTCTTCTTCCCAATACACATCCCTTATCTATACGCAAATGCATAATACATCAACTCTTCAATCCTGGTGTCGGCAAAATACATAAAGAGTTTTTAGTCTTGATCAAATAAACTAACCTTATATTCTTTCCTCTTACTTATGAAAGTCTTAATCTTTAGTTCATGCAGATATTGTCATAGGATTTGATCTTTTTTCAATTCTTTGTCTCATTACATAGGATTCTTTGAGGCTTTAACAAGCCTCTTTTGTAAATCCAATAAAAACACATCCAGATCATTCTCTTGATTTATCATTTGCATTCCCCTTTAATTTTTAAAACTTCAACCAGCTCCTTTTGTATATCAGTGAAGAGTCCTTATCCCTGTTATTCTGTTGGCCTGCTACTCATCGTTCCACTTCGAATATCTCCTCTAATTTAAGCCACACTTTTTTTAAACTCATTATTTCTGCATCAAGCAAGAATTGTTTCACATCTGTCATTCCTTCATTAACAGCCTTTAAACAAAGTCTATCCATAGAAGCAGACATTAGTCCTAATATTACTGGAAAAAAAATAAGAAGTACAAACTTCTGTGTTGAGGTTGATTTACAGTGTTAAATCAAAATCAATGGTTAATATAATTTGTAAATGCTATCCAATGTGTTACAAGTTACTTGGAATAGAAAAAATGTTTTTGAATGAATGTAGGAACACTGTGATGCTTTCAGGTTTAGAAAATGTTCATGCATTTCAAATGTCAGTTTGCCATCTCCTTCCTTTCCAGATGTTTTTTAAAGAGTCAAACAAATTCATGAATATCTATCAGTTGATGCCAGACATAAAGTAAGTAATAAGGTGGAACCTTTATGCTGGCAGAGAGTAGGTAACAGCTGTTTATGCCCTACTGGTGAATATAATAGAAATATTAAAATGATTATTGTTGGAAATAGGAAACATTTAACAATGTAGGATTTTAATCTATTTCATTTTTGTTTATATAATTTCTTCCTAATCTGAACCTTACAGGGACATCCTATAAAGATGTTGTTGCTATTACATTGTATAAATTTCAGTCAATTTGGTCAGTTGGCAAGAAGATGAAGGTTATGGTTCAAAGTCATCAGGCCAAGCTTGGGAGGATTTATTTATTTTCATATGATAAACCCAGAGCTGTTGGAATAACTACCAAATATTCTTTTCAGCAAGCCTTATGCTAATGGAAGAAAAAAGAAAATATCGAACAAACAAGACAGCTTCATTTTTGGTTGCTTAATGTCTACAAGTCACAATTCAAATTCATGAGTAAAGAAAATATTCCATAATGAAGTTTTGTGCAATTTTAGCATTATAGTTCTCACTTTTGTGGAAAATAAAGCTGTTGGCCTGGAACAGATACCCAAAGAGCAGTTGCCACCAAATTCCCTTTTACGTAGTTGTCATAATTCTCTGTTGGGAAATCCCAGAAATATTTAGTCACAGTAGCAGCATAATACTGTGAAATGTCCATTTTTCTACTTTCCTCACTTTGTTGCCAACTCGAAAATGCTGCCAATGCAGCATGGAAAAAAAATTAAACACCTTTAATTATTTCATCTGTTCCATTTGGTAATTAGCAAATTCCAGAATGTTAGTTGGTGTTAATTGGCAATGTTCCATTGAAAAAAAAACAAGCTTTTACCATACTAATGAAATATTTTCTTCTGGTTTCTGAGGGAGAGAAAGAAAATGTTTTTCTTATATTTCTTATTCTAAGTCCATAACTAAACATTTAATTTTAAATTTACTTTTTACTTATATTGATGGGATGAGAATGAGCAATATGGCCAACAGCCCTGTGTATTATCACTATCACAAACTAGGTTCTTTGAGCCATTCTGTTTATTTAACAATTACTACAATAATGCCCCTTTCATATTCTCTATTACATTTAATGGTTATGGCATTGGACTTAATTGCCATTTTCATGTTCCAAACCTTTAACGCTGACAGGACTCAGATAATCTGTTTAGTTATGGGGGTGGATTTGAATCAGCCAAAACTTTTTCATTTATATTTTGTGTTAACTAGTTTACCTAGAACCGGGTTAGAGCAATAGTTCGTAGCAGAACAGGATTTTCAACGTAATTTTTTTTAGCATCAGTTTCCATGAATGAGATTCTGCTTTATACAGGCTATGTGCTTTTTAGGCTATTTAAAGCCAAATCATGCAATAGAATCAGATCTTGATTGTTGTGGAATCAGCCTGGGAGGCCGATGAAACGGCTAAAAGGACATAATGTAGATTATTCTGATGGCTTATTTTTATTCTTTCAGGTATTCCAGATTGCTTATGTCATTGTAAAAGCAGCTAATGCACCACGGCCTGGAAACTGGATTTTGGAGCGTTCATTAGATGGTAACAATTATGAACCTTGGCAGTACCATGCTATCACAGACACAGAATGTCTGACTCGTTACAACATCACGCCTCGCACTGGGCCTCCTTCGTATGCAAAAGATGATGAAGTTATATGCACTTCGTATTATTCCAAAATCCATCCTCTAGAAAATGGAGAGGTAAGATGAGAAATATCACTGCTGTTACTAAAGTAGCAATCAGCTGCTCTATTGAATATGTATATGACCTCATCAATTCATGTATCTGCATAAAGTTCATCAGCTAAAACGTTTTCAAATATTTGTATAATATGTCTTATGAGATTTGAGAGGAAAAGTTAGCTCCCCCCACACACACACAAATACTTGAGAGATGTTTCGAATAATACAGAATTATGAACAGACACAGCTAGATATGGTTAAGAACAGGAAAACTAAGGATTCTTAGTTTTCTAAGGACTCTCCAGCATCCTACAGAAATGGTCTCCAAGACTAGCTGCTTATAGACATCTTTAAAGTTCAGTTTAGATCAAAAGAAAGGGTATTTGTGCAGTGAATAAAGCTATTTAAATTCAGAAATACATTACACCGTGTTCCCCCAATATGAAATGTAAAGACCAATGTAAATGTTCCTACTATATAGAGGTGTAAAGCATAGGTGTGTCAAACTCGCAGCATCACGTTGCCGTCACATGACATTTCATGACGTTTTCCTCCTTCGTGGAGCTGGAGTGGGCGTGGCCTGTGTGTGACACATCCAGCCCACAGGCTGCCAGTTTGACACCCCTGACTATAGACAGTACAGACGATGATGACCTTGATGAAAATATGCAGGAGCCATTATCTAGGCAAAATGGGCTGAAATGTTATTTTTAAATCCAGAACCAAGAACTGACAGACTTTTGTTTAATTCATGGAAATATAAGAAGTAGGAAGTACAGCACAGTCAAATTGGCATGATTCTGGATAATGGATTCTGCCATTATAGCTAATTTCAATAAAAGTAGTTTTAGCCTTCCTATGGGTCTGATATTAGAGAAATGCCTGAAGAGTTTCAGATTAAAGAAGATGTGTGTGGCTGGTGGCGGATTAATGATGGAGAGATACAGTAGAAAGGTAGATTATTGCTCTACATTTGCATTTTTGCCAATCATTGTAATCTAGCTTCATAGTAAAGAAATAGTTCCTTAATATTTTTCAGAGGAAAATTGATGTTATTCTTGCTTTCTCTACCATCTTGTAACACTAAAATTTACTCAAAAATAGCACAGAAAAATGCGAAAAAAAATTCTAAAGATCCCTGATGATCAAGTAAGAAAAACAAAATGAATTAGAAACGGTTTTACTGCATATGAAATGGTTACATTGCATTATTAATTCAATGTTACAGGAATCTTAATTTGGCACTAGTTATATTAAGATTGGTAACATTTCTGACGTCTGTCTGTCAAAGTATGTGTGCTTCAAAGTTTGGAGATAACAGAATAGATGGAACATGCATTGAATTCTGAATTGTATCTAGAGAGAAAACTACCTTTGACGTATGCTGAAACTTTTTAAAAAGAAGAATTTTTAAAAAAATACATTCATTCAATAATATTGTGGAAAATCTTTAAAAATACAATATTTCTTCTATTTAATGAAATGTAAAAACACTAACCAAATTTCATATTTACAGTCTTACAAAAATAATAATTCTGTTATAGTGTAGCTCTCTGCTGGTTGATTATTCATTTCTTTTTATTATTCATTGTTTTTCCAAAGATTCTTCCTTAATTTTCAGCAGTTTTCCATAATATACCTATAGATCATCATTCAGTGTTACAAATATTTCTTTTCAAACGCATGTTCTAGATTTCTTCTTTGTCAGTTTGTGTATTCCCTGCATCAATATAATCATATGCCTACACAATTTTAGTTCTCCCAAACAAATGTTTCAATATGTAATGCAATCTAAAACATTAGAAATGTTGTAGTTGCATGAATTAGTTGTTTGGATTTTTTTTTTTATGTGGCAAGCATTAACTCTGATTCATTTGGCCAGAGTAATGAGACATAGCATTACAGTTTAAAACTGTGAATTACATCTGTGAAGTTTGTCACCATACATCATTCAAATTTATTTGTTATTCTCATTTGAAGGTTATGCTTTGCCAAATACATTTCCTTCCCTTTCTTTACTTTACAGAGCAGGGTGTTCTTTCTTGCCATCTCAAGTTGTTGGCGTGCATTTTGATTTTAGGCATTTCAGTTTAAATCCCCAAGCTTAAGTATCTATTACAGTTGTTGTGAGTATTAGGAATCTGTTGATATTTTGCTGTACATGGTGGGGACATGGTATTTTGTTCAAAGTGACAATTTTCCGGTTTCTCTTCACCTCAGCCCCCTTGATGAGTTTTTAAGTGTGCATGACAGTGGACAATCTAGCTGATTTTGCCACCTGTCTGGAGATGATATTCTTTGACTGGGTACTGTTATACTCACAAGTGATCCATTAACCTTTGACAGTGATGAGGAAAAGGTGGCTATTAGTGTGGAGATAGCAATTTTCTTGCTTCTGCTGAGATCCATGAAACAACACGTTCCAGGCCTTGTATAAAGTTATGTTGGTGCTGAGGGCACAATAGCGAATTGTTCTTCATTTTGACCTCATAATAATCTACTCATGGCTTTTCCCCTTTCAGTTATTCTGCTGATATGGGATATTTTCCCTCAATGCTTGGGGCTATGTTACTTCATTTTTTAGTTACATCCTATTAATATAGCAAAGTTTTTAACAAAAAACAATCTGTTACCTTTTTTTTCTTCCTGAAAGAATTATCAGTGACTAAGAGAGAAAAAAAAGTACAGTACAAATGTAGATTTGAAGTTAGCAATTAGCAAAATCCTTCAATTTATAAGAATGGAAAGACTGAATCATATTTCTTAGCTTTTGTTTTTACCAAGCAATTTCAGTATGGGTATGGGTTTTAGGTTCATTACTGGATTTTATAAAGTTATATTAATATTAAAAAGTATATGCACTAATAGTTCTAAGGAGCCTGCAATTTATTTTTGTTTTTCTTGCACCTCTGAGTCAGTCTTGACTCCTGTCAAATGCCTGGTCAGGTCTTCGCAGTTTTCTTGGCAAGATTTTGGAGGTGGTTTGCCATTGTCTCCTTTCTAAGGCTGAGATAGAATAGCCACCCAACTAGCTAGTTTGTCTGAACCAGTAGCTTTTATTACTACCAGTTCGGGAGAACCAGTCCGAAATGGTAGCATTTCACCCCTGGTGCAAGTATTTCATTGCCAAATCTTCCTGTGAATGTATACTGCCTGGTTATGGTTTCTGATTATGCTGGAGTACAATCCCATAGAGGGCCCTTCCCCACAACCAGTTGTAGTGTTCTCTATCCACCCAGGTTTATGCTGTGCAAATAAAAAATGCATTTCATATTCAGTGTTGAATTGAAAGAAGTAACATCTGAAACAATAGGGCCAAATTCCTGAATTTGAGGCTAACCCCTATCATCTTGTGCCCCTTAAATGTATTTATGTACTTTATTAAAAGCAGGTTATTATCAGAATAGTGCTATAAATAACAAGAGGAATATAGCACCCAAGTTCTACTTTTTCACTGCTGGTCACAGATGTGTAACTTCTCTCAAAAGTATTATAAATTGGGCTTCATTGCTTCTGATTCCTGTGATTTTCATTAAGCCAAAAAGTAGAAATTAATAAACATCACAGGGGTTTTTCTTTCATTTCATTTGTACTATTACCATCATTATTTGCATTTAATTTATTTCTTTATAAAAGTCTATTTTTAAATGGAGTTCCTATGGTTTACAGCTAGATTTAGTATAAAACGCAAGAAATCACTTATGTTTAATTACCACTAACTCAAACCAACAAAATGATGATATAAAAAGTGTTACAGAGTTTTAACTCTAGGCAAATGTTTTTTTACCCTGGGAAAAATATATTTGTTTCTCTTCATTTCTCTTAAACTTTTAGCAATTAAAATAGCTAGAAAATGTGTACTTGTCCTTTTTAAAAACAATATCAGGTTTTTGGTATATCACCCATTCCAGATATTTAATACCTAGAGAAGACTCATTGAAAGTAATAGCTTAAGTCTTGGGTAATAATTTATTGATTTAATTTGGTTTGCTCTAGGTAGAGCTGTGTCTGAATGTAATCCTATAATAATAAACTGGTAACACAAACACACCACAATTTTTCATACCAGAAAGTTGCTACCAAAGGCAGAAGTTGCAACCTAATTTTAAGGCCAGCTTTGTAAATATCCAACAATGGCTACTGTGATGTAGGAAAATAATGTTCTGATCCCAATAGTTATACATTGTCTTCTGTGGTACTTTAGCAATAGCAGTAGCAATAGCACTTAGACTTATATATTGCTTCACAGTGCTTTACAGCCTTCTCTAAGAGGTTTACAAAGTCAGCATATTGCCCCAGTCAGGGTCCTCATTTTACCAACCTCAGAAGGATGGAAGGCTAAGCCGCTCGGAATCGAACACTTGGCAGTGAATAGCGAATTAGCCTGCAATACTGCATTCTAACCACTGTGCCACCATAACTCATACTTTAGATAATCTGCATGTATTTTAAATAGCAATAGCACTTAGACTTATACCTAGCTCATAGTGCGTTACAGCACTCTCAGGGCAGTTTACAAATGTCAGCATATTGCTCTCAACAATCTGGGTCCTCATTATATCAACCTTGGAAGGATGGAAGGCTAAGTCAACCTTGACCTGGTTAGGATTGAATTCCTGGCAGTGGCCAAAGTTAGCCTGCAGTACTGTATTTTAACTACTGTACCACTATGGCTCCTGGTGGTGGGGCATCATGAAGCATCTTTTTATTTATTTTAATCAAAATCAGTATGATTCTCCCAGAAGAATAGAGGAAGTATATCTCCATGGAGGCAGGTAGAATATTAATGCAGTATTAATTCTTTGTAAGAACAAGAGAGCAACAAAAGCAATGGGAAGGGGGAGGAAACTTTTAGATATAAAACAGAAAATCAGGCAAGTTTGTATTGTATTTTGGAGATTGGTCAAACATGAGTGGGTGATTGTATCTGTGTATGTTTATCACTGCCACTTTTTTCATTTTTATATATCCAAATATGTAAATTGTTCCATTTCATGATCAAAAGACATATTCCAAGATATCTAATCAGTTTCCAACTTCCATTCTGAAAAGATGGCCAGATCTTAAATATGAATTATACATTTTTATATTTTCTCCCATTTCTTGAACATTCTCCTTGTATCCTCCTTATATATATGTAATTTTATGTCCTTCAAATTATTTCAGACAGAGAATGAGAGAAAGAGACAAAGAGACAAAGAGAGATGATATTTATTATTATTATTCTTTCTATTTCCTAATTCTATATATTGGGAAATTAATTTCCTTATTCGCATATAGCTGCTTTATAAGAATCCTCCACCTACTCTATTCAAAATTGTTATAAGTGATTACATTTAAGCACATGAATGATCCAATTTGAGGAATAGAAATCGGTAAAGCAGCTCATCCTAATTTTCCTGCCTTGCATAGCAATTGTGTTACAAGTCCTTCCAACATTTTTACTTTGAGTGTTACATTAAACAATAGTCTCACTAGCCACAAATGTCAGGTCAAATATGTGTAAAACTGGGCCAAAGAGAAATTAACTTCCCAATCCCTGTGCAGTGATTCTGGCCCCAATGTGACCAAAATGTTATTTATGTTTAACTATTATTCTGTATCTATATTTAGGGACAATTGAAAAAAAAGAAGAAAAGATTCCATAAAAGTTGTGGAAATGAGGCAGCGAAAGAAAGAACCATGTATTCTTTATTTGATCATCTGTTGTCCTATTCATGGAGAGATCTCTAACCTGATTTAACTTAAACCACATATGAGTGTATCATGTGAATATGTCCAATTGGTGAATGCAGAACTGTGCATTTGTGTGCCCAATGCAGTAACTGTGAAGGGCAGCCCAAACCCAGTTGATCTGAACTCATGACATTTCATATTATATACCATGAAATCATATAATTTCAAAACTATTAGAGATTGTGCTATGGGCTTCTTTCTACCATGGTACTTCATATAGGTTAAATTATTAACATTTCCTTTATAAATTATTTCTCCCCAAAAGGTTCTAGGAATTAAAAAATGCTATTTGTTAGTAAAAATTTTTTACCACCAACAGCTTTGTAATGATTATTAAGATGAATGCCATAATAGTATTAGTATGATGGATAATATTACTATTTACTTAGTCAAATGAGACAAAGAAAGTCAGAAGCAGAGCCTATTAACAGAAGCCTAGGAGTAAGACAACTAGGAAAAAAATATTGCATTCTCTGACATTTTGTGAGTTCATGTGTTACAGATTGTCGTCTTAATTATATAACATCTGCATCTTTTATTTTTGATGGATAATCTGATAGACTTTCAGTGGCTTTCTCCAAATTCTTACTCTTGTCTCCTTTCCAGTTCCTATAATACTGATTGAACAAGTGTGCTGGTCTTTAATTTGGCTTATTTAATAGAAGTTTAAGGGTACACATTTAGAGATTGGGACAAATTTAATTATTCATACATTGTTCCAGGAGATTAAAAAAAATGTGTACACATGTGGCAGTGTGACAGCAAATGTTCTTCTCAATTAAAAATTGTACAGTCTTCAGATAGAAGATTTTTACGCTGTAGTTGTATCATAGCCTTCAATTCCCATATATCATCTGCAAACATCTGGATCCATTTTAAGTTTCTTTCAAAATAATGAAGGCTGGAATGTCTTTTAAAACTCATTTTTTGTCTGTAACTGGTTCCTAAATTACACTAATGTAGGTCAATAATGTCAGGAGTGCTGAACACTGGGACTTTTTGATGCCTCCCTGTTAAATGTCCTTCATGCCCTATTGCTTGAATAGTCATTCAAGGCAAGTTTGGCCAACAGAGCAAGGCATAGAGAGAAGGAGACAGGGACTTACAAATGAATTGTAAATCCAATCCTCTCCCAAAGCTTGACTTAATCCTTTCACACTGTAAATTTCAGCTTGTCAGTATCTTAAGGTCAAAGGGTCAAAATAGCTACAAATATTCACTGAAATATATTCATCCCAGCATGGCTGGAAAAATTGCTGTGACATTTCCCTGTCAGATAAGATTTGATGAATTTGGCAAATAAAGTTCCTTCAAACGTAAATGCCTAAATTCCAGAGAACTCTGATTGTTGGGTGGTCTAAAATTCTAGAAATACTCAACATTTAACTGGTGTTAGAAAATTCCCATCTTAATGCTTCAATTCTAATCAATGATTCCCTCCCTCCCCCCCCAGTTTTAAATGTCACAGCTTTCTTTCTTGAGATAGCGAATACAATGCAGATTTCTTTCTACAGAGTACTACCATAATAATAAATGTCAGATGAGAAGTCTGGCACAATCCAAAATGAGAAATTGCTCCTTCTTTACAGATCTCTGTTCACTAATCCCTGATCTCCCAGGTTTGCTAAAGGAAAATTTAGTTAAATATATCAGTTAGAGCATTAATCCATTTTTCAAGACTGCAGGTATCAGAACAGAAGTAAAAGAGTCTCATCAAGCTGCCATTGGTTGAATTTATGTATGGTTAATTCAAGTCTTACATGCCTGCAAATAAATAGTAGCAGGATTAAACTGTAAAAGGTGATGATTGATCACTGTCACAGGGTATTGTCAGAGAGATGAAAGAGCAGTAGATAGCTGGAAATTATGTCGTTCCAATAGTTATGCTCCTAAGTAACTTGGTTTTGTCATTTGGGCTGCCCCAAATGGGCCTTGGGATACAATCCTCTATGATAAAATCTTCTTTTTTATCCTGACTGCTTAATTCCAAGTCTTGTTTGACTGACTGGAGATATCTGATCTCCTGAACCTGATGCTCAGAACCTTATCAAAATTGGAATCTGTTGTGACAACGAATCTTCACTGAAAAAACAAAGATAATCACCTGACAGTAGCAAAAATGGCTTTTGTATATCTTTGCTGCCATTGAATTTTGGTCCAGATATTTACAGCTCCTATATGGAAGCCAAAAACTTATACAGTAAATGGATTGGATGTTGATTGAGGTTTGGCCTCTAATCCCCAGGAGTGGTGGATTGCCCCCAGTTCAGACCGGTTCGCAAGAACCTGTAGTAAAACCGGCAGTAGGCTCCGCCCACTGACCCGGACGTCATCAGGAAGCTTCTGTGCATGCGGGCGCACAGCCCTGTTGTAAACTGGTAGTAAAGGTAAGTAGAACCCACCCCTGATCCCCAGTGCTAGTTTTCAAGCCGGACTGCTAATCTCTGCTTCTGGCTTTGCTGGTGAGACCTCTAGCTTTAAATTATACTGGTGGTTAGAAGTTCCTGGAGGTTTTAAGAAGACAGTCACTTGTCTGAAATGATATAGGTTCTGCTGCTTGAGCAGGGGGTTGGACTAGAGGACCACCAAGGTCCCATCCAGCTCTATTCTGATAGATAGATAGATAGATAGATAGATAGATAGATAGATAGATAGATAGATAGTTAGTGGAATGAAATAGTCATTATGTATGGCTTAGCTAGTGGAGGCTCTAGATATTCTCCTGCTCCTCATTTTGAGCAACTGAATGGTAGAAAAAGGAGTGGAACATTTTTATTTTTCCACTTGGATCCATAAAAATTTATCCAGAATATGTTTTCCACATGTGAGTTTGATAGAGGTAGAGGAAAGAAAATAAGCAGAAAGGAGCATAGTCCCTTCTCTTGTTTTGCTTTTGAAAATCAGAAACTCAATCTTCCCTTTTTCTACCTGATTTGCAACTTAACCCAAGAAATTGCCAGTGTAATTGCATAGTTTCTGCTTTTACCTCTGCCTTGAAGTATAAGTGGTGGGGGGGCAGCATCCACAGTGTCAAACCAATGAGTGCAAGCCAAGTGAATTGACGATCCACCCATTTTAACATGCATGAAATGCATGCAAGTTGTTAGAAAGGACCAGAGCTTTGATGGTCTTGCCATCCCCACTACTTTGTCACTGGGGACCCTTCCTATAGGAGACCTTTCCCCTGCTTCTCCCAAATTTTGCATTGGAGAAGAGGTCAAATCACAAGGAAAACAAAAGGTCTACTCTAAATAAAAAAGCTCTCTTAGGATTGAAATCCTATGCAGCATTATTAGAAAGAAAATAATATTGAGGGAAATTGAGGTTGCTTTTGAGTAAATATCCAGTGGGTTATATTACACTGTAAGTCTTTTTGCATATAACTTTTAAAAGAGAATTTCAAAGTTAAAGAGGCAGTAATTGAGATTCTTAATGTACAAAAGCAACTTTCCAAAAAGCCTTTCAACTTGGAAAAAAGAGAGAAAAGACAACAAGATTGAGCAACTGCACTTCTATATTATGCATGGAAATAAATATCTGGAAACAATTATTGCTGAAAAAGAAGATGGAACTGATTTGCTGCTACCTCTTGGGGAAATTTGAAGCACTTTCTGCTGCTTTCCTTTCCATTTTGGCTTTCTATTACAGAAGGTGTATAACAATTAATGTCATTAGTGGAAAACAGAGCAATGATTAATAACGTGATTCATAGGGCGGCTTAGGATAATATGGTTCAAATGATATGAAATGTAACCACTTACTAAGCACACAAGGAACAATTTGTTCTGAACAATTTGGCACCATGGAAGGGTGAAAAGGTTTCAGTCTTCTTATAATATTGCCATGAACAGCACTTGCCATGTAGAAAAAGGCAGAAAGCTTTGGATAATGTTTTCTGAAACATATACCATATTTTTCGGAGTATAAGACGCACCGGAGTGTAAGACGCACCTTAGTTTTTGGGGAGGGAAATAAGAAAAAGGCTGATTGGCAGGTGGATAAGCCTCCTGGAATACCCTCAATCAGCTGTTCCCAGAGGTGAATTTTAGCAACAGATTCCTTGGTTGTGAGCTCTGTGCCTTGCTTTTTTTTTGCTTTTTTTTCTGTCTCTGGAACTTCTGAAACTCTGTTTCAGAAAAAACTTTTTTTCCTGCTTCTGAAAGCCTCCGAAACAGAGCTTCAGAAAAAAAGCATCTGAAGCTGTTTGGGGGCTTCTTTTCTGAAGCTTCGTTTCTGATGTTTTTTTCAGCCTCTGAAACCTCCATATGAGAAGCTGGGCGGGGCTACATTCGGAGTATAAGACACACCCAGATTTTTCACCCTCTTTTTTGGGGGGAAAAGGTGCATCTTATACTCCAAAAAATACGGTAATCTCACATTTGCAATACTTCATTTATTCCAGTTTCTTTATGCCATGATAACAGTGTGCAGATGTTCGGCTTCAGAGACAATGGCTTTAGTCTTACTTATTTCTTCTGATGGGCCACCATGAGAACCAGGATTTTTCTACTGTGTTATTTCTTATGAAAGCATCTTATAATCCAAATAGTTATAGTTTCTTATAGCCATGCATATTTTTATGAATACATCTTAGAAAGGAAATGCCTGAAGCATTTACAAAGTAAGCTTTAGACCATGAGTCTTCTGATTGTATGAGTTTTGCATCTGTTCATATTCACAGAATTAATTTCTGCTTCATAAGTTAATATAAACTTAGTATTATTTAATATTCACAGGTGTCCACGGGGTTTGTGTGTGTGTGCAAGTGATGACACATGATTCATATCATGGCATAAATAACACAGTGCATGTATTTATGTCAGATGTTTCAGTGTAAGTATTAAATTGTGACATGGCACATGTTGCCAGCATAACTTTTTGCCTGTAAATATGGCTTACTATAGACATACTAAACTCAGAGGTGGTATTCACTTACCTTCATTACCGGTTCGCAAATGTGAGCGGGCGCACATGCTCGCTCGCTTCGCTCGCATGCACCACCTCCGTGCATGCGCAGAGTCATCCGCACATGCGCAGAGTGTTAAAAATGAGATGTGATGACATCTGGGCAGGTGGGTGGAGCCTCCTGCAGCCACCACTACCAGTTTGCCCGAACCGGATAGAACCGGCTGAATACCACCACTGATTAAACTATTGCTGTGAGTGATTTAAAACCAGTTTGCATTACAGTTTATAATCAGAGTGCAGAATATAGTGCTTGGTATATGAAGCAGTAAATTTATGTGTGTTTGAGTATTCTTGAGAGGACAAATCTAGCCTGAACAAGAAAGTAAAGCAGTTTTGTAACTTAACAGAAAAAAATGATTATGTCAAGAACCTGGAAGTAACTCTCTTTCAGGAAGAGAGTTAAGAAAGGGAATGCTCCCAAAGGCAGCAAAGAGAAGGCAGAGTGAATTTAAAAAGAGAGAGAGAGAGACATAGAGCAAATCCTACATCACATTGAACCTTGTGCAAAGTAGGTTGTGCAGTGCTGAAAAGTAATCACCACTGAAGTCACAAGTACCATTAAAGTCACATTTCCAAAACATATTCTTGCTGGCTCATGCACCAATCCCAAATTCCCATCAGTTCTCAAATTTCAGAGTAAAGCCTTCATGAGTCAATCTGCCAGCATCTCTCTTAATAGCAATATTTCCCTTCAGTGACTTCCTCTTCTTGGGCATCTCTTACGTACTGATACTTGGTGTCAATGTACTTTGTGCAGGATACATTCCTGTTTGTCTATTCCTGTCAGAATTTGTTGCAAAAATCAAATCCAGAAAACACACCCACAATCCTGATGCAGCAGGATTCATTAACTTCTTTATATACATAATAACACATGAAGATAAATGTACAAAAACAATAGCTTATTCTTCCAACGTGGTAGCAGTTACAAGCAAAACACAAGCAGAGTACAGTAGACTAGTTTTCAGCACAGCACTCAGAGCTTAATACAGAGCCACACCCAAGCTCCTTCCAGTTTCAGTTTCAATTCAGCAGAGCAGACCTCATTACCATGTCTATCCAAACAGTCCTCATTGGCTAACTTAGTTGCTATGCCTATTCATTGGCTGACGTTGTTACCATGTCTTCCCAGTCATGAACTCTCATACACACTGACAATTCCAAACTCCATTAATAGTTTATGCAGCTGCCACATATTCTTACCATAGTTTTAATGTATATAGATGGAAGGTAGGGGAACAAATCATTCCTATTTGCTTGGCCATCTGATCACCCCACTTCTCTTTCCTACTGGATTGAGGTTGCTATTGACTGGCAATTGGAGATCTAGATTGGCTGGACCATTAAGATACATGCCCAATGTCTTGTATCTAATCCAATCTACTTTGGTTGGTGTGCTCACCTTCCTATACAGGATTCCAACTGCTGCACCTTGTAACTGTGGCTACATATAGGAGATTTCCAACTTCCCATGCTATACATTTTAACCAATTTCTAGGGCTGCATTTCAGTTCCAATTTTTTGGATAATGTCTTTCATAGGCAACTCCCCATTTTTATCCGCATAACAGTGATGGCTTTTTAAACTATGTGTTTTTTTTTATTTTTTTAAATATTTTTTTTACTCCACCTATTATTTTTATAAATAACTCAAGGTCAAAAAAATACCTTCCTCCTCCTCCATAACAACCCTGTGAAGTGAATAAGAGATGAGGGAGTGTGATTGGCCCAAAATCTCCCAGCTGGTTTTCATGCCTAAGGCGGAACCAGAACAAGAGTCTCTTGCAGTGGTGGGATTCAGCCGGTTCTGTCCGGATCGCACAAACTGGTAGCGGTGATTGCAGGAGGCTCCGCCCACCCATCCAGACATAATGTGTGACTACTGCGCATGTGCAGAAGTGGCACATGTGAGCAAAGTGCACGCACACTCCCATTTGTGAACCAGTAGGGAAAGTTTTTTTTATTATTATTTGATTTACATGCCCCCCTTCTCCGGAGACTCAGGGTGGCTTACAATGCGTTAAGCAATAGCCTTCATACTTTTGTATATTTTATACAAAGTCAGCTTATTGCCCCCACAATCTGGGTCCTCATTTTATCTACCTTAGAAAGGATGGAAGGCTGAGTCAACCTTGAGCCTGGTGAGATTTGAACTTGCAGTAATTGCAGGCAGCTCGTGTTAATAACAGTGCTTTAGTCTGCTGCGCTACCAGGGCTCAGTAAGTGAATCCCACCTCTGGTCTCTTGGTTTCTAGACTGGTGCCTTATCCACTAGACCAGAGGTCTCCAAACTTGACAATGTTAAGACTTGTGAACTTCAGCTCTCAGAATTTCCCATCCAGCATGCACTAGACCAAACTGGATACTTTACTGATAGCAGATTTGATCAAATTAGGTTATCCTCAATTGCTAGGTTGATTATTTTCTTTTATCTTCACAAAGCCTCTCCCTGTTGAGAGGAGTTTTTGTTTGTCTGCTAAATAAATCTCTGACTTGAATCCCGCATCAAGTTTAATCAATATCTCCTTCTTATGGAGAGAATATCTCCTCTTTATAGAGAGAGTCAAAGAATGGACCATCTCATAGTCAGGAATGGAAGGCTTTGTTTCATCTCTTTCCTTTTGTACTTTATTTTCATGTGATTCTATTTTCCAGCTTTCTGTGGTAATTCATACACCTTTGAATGTTCTTTCTTCACTTTATTTGATTTCCTTTTGGGAAGACAGTTGGCATTTCCTCTCTCTGCATTCAACTATGCAAGCCAAGTCTCAAGTGAGAGTTGATTTCTCTCTATTCAAACCCGCCCCTGCAATACTGCCTAGTATTTTGTTCTATCCAACTTCTCAGCTAACCATATTTTAAAAATCTGTAGTTGCTTCTCTGTGCATCTTGAACCTGTCTTTCCAGATATATATATATTTCTCAGCTTCACGATTCCCAATCTATATATTTTTCCTATGCAGTTTTTTATACATACCATTTCCCCAATATATACATACCAATTTATACATACCATTTCCCCAATATATACTGATTTATTCCAAAATATACTTAATTTTAATTTATTTGCTGATTACAAAGGATATCAGAACACTTGATTAATTGCTGCCATCCCTGCTGCAAAGGAATGAAGCATTTTGTTTGCATCCATCGATGTATCAAGCTGAGATGAACTGCAGCCATGGAATCCATCTACAATTTTTTTTCATGAAAGTATTTTTCATGAAAATACTTGAGTTAAAGCTCCAGGGTAGAAAATAGAACAGCAGCAAGAGGACAAAATGGAAATAAACCAATAAATAGAGTGCTAGCTGATAAAAAGACTGCACCCTTTATTAGATAATATGCCTGGAGCTCCTAGCCAAAGACTGTTTTGAAGTCCAGTAATTCTCAATTTGAGATTTTAGGAAAAGTCATGGATAAAAAATGACTTTTTTTGTTGGAAAACAACTGTTGTGATTTGCATGGCCAGCCACAAGATACCAATTTTACAATCTGTGAGGTTAAAATACTCATTATTTCTTTGTTTGTTTTATACTCCACTTTGTTTGAAATTACTCGACAGGTCCAAGGTCTTGTGAAGGACATTGTTTTTATGCCTCTCAACATCCCACTACCACCGGGGAAGGAGAGAGAGGAACAGAAGAAAGGGAAAAGGAAAGGAAGAAAGGGAGGGGAAAAAGAATAGGAAAGAAGGTTAGAAAGGGGGGGAAGAAGTGAAAAGGGGGGAAAGGAAGGGGAAGCAGAAAAGAGGAAAGAGAGGAGGAAAGAAGAAAGTAGAAAAGGATAGAAGAAGGCAGGGAGGGGAAAGAGAGAAGAAGGAGAAGAAGGATTGTTGTAAAATAAGGGAGAAGAAAGGGTAGAAGAGCAACCCCGAATATAATTAAAAAATCTTTTTTTCTTCAGAAAATATATGTATATGTGTGAGTAATTATGAATAAGAGAATGTACATTTACAATATGTTTATAAGAAATAAAATAAAAAACTTTTTTTTCAAAAAAAAAAAAATCCCACCACCACTTATGAACTTCCAAGAGCTCTCAGAGCATCCTCTGTATCCCACATTGCAACATTACATATTACAACATCTAAACTCAAAAAGTTAGTGAAATTAAGTGACATGTAGCACATCTCCTTTCATTTCTATAGTTAAAAATTAATCTTGTCTTGCATGCTGGCTTCATAGAAAGTGTTATGACATAGCTGAGTTTATCTTTTTTTTTTTAATTGAAAAAGTTTTTCAAATACAGATTCCCCCCCCTTTTTTTTCCCCCTCCTCCTTAACCCTCCCTCCCCCTCCCCTCCCCCTGTGGCTTCTCCAGAATAAAACCCAAATTAATAACAGATTATATAATACTTTACCATCCTTTTTACTCCACCCCCATATGCTGACCCTTTCTTTCTAACAATATTATTATATCCCCCTTATACTATACATTTCAAAGCAACATTCAGTTGTAAAATTATATAATAAATCCTAATTTGGCAATTTCAACTCATAATCTATCCATTTCCTCCTCCCCCGTACGTATATCTCTTAATTCAAATCTTTTACGTATATTAATATAACATAACATCCCTTTTCCTAAACTAAACAATCAGTAAGCTAGCCTATCTCCACCCATTTTCCTGCAGGTCTACCATACATAATATTTTCAATATCTTTGTTCTTCTGCCCACACCACTAAAAAATATTTCCATATATAGATAAAATCCTCAAATGACTTTAAGCTTGTAATCCGTATGGTATCTTCTGTAATGTCAGATGGATTGTTAATTCCATCACCCATGTTAGGGTAACATCAAATTCTAGTTCCAACAGTATGTTCAGTATCTTCAATTACCATCTGCCCCCATCAATAATAAATGTTTTCGTATATAAAAAACCACCCGAGTGACTTTATATTTATATTCCATATAGTGTCTTCTGTAATGTCTTTCATCTAGATTATTCATTCCAACCACCGTATTAGGGTAACAACCAGATCTTCTGCATGCCCCAGTCCCATAGTTCTCTTGCCTTATAGCTCAGCATAAACATAATCCATTTGTCAAAGAGTCCAAAATAGAAAGTTCCAATCCACTCAGTTAAAGGCCATCTTCCACATCCCAAAAACACAGCACTGCAGAGATCTGTCACTCTCCTCAAAATAGTATAAACCAATACTTTGCCTCAGCTATATTTTCATGTTTTTAATCGTCTCTTAAGTAACTGGCATTACACTGTTGTTTAGTCTAAAAAATTTTATTTTTGTAGGACCTGCTTCTTCTTTTCTTAACTTTTTGTGGCTTAGATCTCCATCCTGGTTGCCTTTCTAGGAGTTGTATATCAACTGATTGATTTCCATGCTGGTCTTTAACTTGATAAGTCATCACATTAGAATCCAAAGCCGTCTCTCTTGTATTTATAGGTAATCCAACTATAACCTCTGAAGGAGAATCCATAAGCGGCTCGTCCACAAAAGCCTCTGTAACTTGTTGTTTTTCCATTATCTCCGCCTCCATCTGCTTAGCCTAGGTTTCAATCTCTTGTTGATTTTGCTTTTCTTTATTCCTGTCGTGTATTATACATGGAGATGTTGAATCCATTTTAAGAACCTTATAATAAAATTCTTCCGCTTTTTCAACAGTATTTAGTTGATATCTTTCTCCTTGATATCTCAATATTATTCCAACTGGAGCATCCCACCTAAATGGGATGTTTTGTTTCTTTAGCTCAGTCACCAAAAAACCAAAATCCTTTCTATCTTTTAACATCTTGGGCGGCAGCTCTTTAAATATCCAAATCTTCCTTCCATACATTTCAAGAGTGGAGTTAAAAGACTTTTGCACAATATCATTTCTTATTCCTTTATCGGTAAAGTAAATCATCACATCTCTAGGCAACTGCCTTTGCTTTGCCACCCAAGAATTTGCTCTGTAGGCCTTATCAATCTTAAAGGATACCTCTTCAGGACTAACCTTTAAAATCCCAGCCAGAACTTCAGCAGACATCTTTCTCAAATCTTCTCTTTTATCTTCCTGTATTCCCCTAATTCTGACCGCAAATTCCATAAATCTGAATTGCATCATTATGACTTCATTTTCAATCCTTTGTTTTATATTATCTGCATTGTAAGTCTTGTAGTCAGCTTCTTTTATTTTTGACTCTACTTCTAAGCTATTTTCTTGAATCATTGTTAAATCATTTTCAATTCTTTGTATTTTATTATCCAAATTATGAATCTTATAATCAACTTCCTTCATATTAGACTCTATTTCTGAATTAAACTTTTCATCCATCTTTATCATTGCGTCTAAGAAACTTATCATATGTTGCTTGAATTTATCATACTTTTGTTGAACCAACTCTTTAATTTCCTGTCTAAATTTTTCAAGGTTCTAGTTCACAATCTCATCATGTCTTGCCATCTCCTCCAATACAAATTGCGTTAGATCTTTAAAGCCATTCCCCTGCATCTGCAAACTCAAAGCTTGTTCATGTGGTTTATAAATGGGGGAGCCCCCCCTCCCAGCTTGGTTGTCTGGCTTTGTGAGTTTTAACGCCATCCTGCCACACAAGCAGATTTTTTTTCTTTTTTTCCCCTTTAAAGAAGAAAACTTCTCTCCAAACAATATCAATATCAAGTCTCTAAGAAGGAAGAAGCATGAAATAAGAATTTTTCTCTTCACTTCTAGCCAGCACTGTTATCTCAGTTACTTTGTAACATATTAAACTAGTCAAACGGAAGGACTTTCACTTTCAGCTCTTCTCAAGCCTCAGCCAGTTGCCATTTTAAACTTTCTTTTTTTTTCCCCTTCCACTCTTCTTTGCTTTTAAAATCAGTCTTAGGGTTGTTAGAAGTACTTGCAATTTAGGGTCCCAGGTCCGGATTTCATCCTGCTTATTCAGAAAGTCTGTTAGTTTTTGTTAGTTGGTCTGGTCCCATTGCCTGGCTCTGCAAAGCGCAGAGTTCTCCCGAAGCACGGAGCAACGGCGAGGAAAATGGGGAGCCTCATCCTGCTTCCTCCCCAGAGGTAAAAAAGAACTCTGGGGATTTTGCAGAGGGCTCTACCTGCCCTCGCCGGCTCTGTCTCACGTTTCCTTACGGAAACAGAGTTTTTCGAGCCGCCTTTCAGCTGTAAAGGCGGCTCTTTACGGGCGATGGGGCTGGCGGTCTCAAAGGACCGTCTGGCGGCGACAGAAGCCAGACCGGAAGCCCAAGTTTATCTCTTGATCCTCATCCACTCAGTCGGCAGTTTGTTTTTAGCTTCCAGGGTCTACCAAGGTCAGGGTGGAAGGTTGCATATTCCTTCTCTAAATTACGTTTCATACCTTGTTTGTTTTTAAAATACTTTTAATTTAGGATGGTCACATCTGTGTTTTGTGATGGTATTTCAGTTGGAATGAAACAGGATGTGGTGCAGATAGGTCTTTTAAGCTGAATTTCTGACTCCCTCACACAGCTGTTTCATATGCAGTATTATTTGCCAAGAGAACAGTTCTAATTCCTTCCATCTTCTATCCATTAATTTGAATCTCATATTGTAGTAAGATTAATTGGTCAATTTCTTGAATAGAAATGCCTTACAGACCCATTTGTACTATTCTGAGGTCTCCACAGGAGAGTTCTCTGATCACATTGACAAAGGACAGAGAAACATCAATACACCCATATATTTTGCAGAGATAATTCCCTCAATGGCAGTTGGTTTCCAGTATGAATATGGAAATTGCTGTGAAGCTTTTCTCAGCATACCTCTAAGTGATCCCTACATGATCTCATAATATATGGAGGCAACTTTGTGATACTGTTCTTTCTTTGTCAATAAATACATAGCAAAATGTGAAACAGTACTATAAAGGCAGAATAATTAGAGAACAAAGTCAAGAAACCCAATATAATTCAGTTCTCCAAAGGCAGACAAATCTGAAATGGTTTTAGCTGCATGTCATTTATATTTATCCTATTGGCTTTCTCATGGTTCATTAGAAACAAAACAAAACCCATTTCTGATTTTTTTCCATAGTCAATTCCATCTTTTTTCTGTCTCTTTTCCTTTTAAAAAGCTTGATAAAGCTTGATATATTGAAGTCCTGTTTTTAATTATTATTTGCTCCCTCCCCTTTATTTATATGATTCTATTGTCTACTGGGATTAAAATATCTGAAAGCTGACCAACATTTCAAACAAAATCTTGTGGTCTTTTGGATTTGTTCAGAAAAGTGTGATGAAATTTTCCCTTCAGAAGGAAGATATATACTGTCCATGGAACACTAGTGAGTAGGCATATAGCTCACCAGCTTACAGTTTTTCTTCCATGCATATTGCATATTTTAGTTGTAGCAATTCTGTCTAAGTATATAACTGTTAACAGAGGTGGCCTACAATTTGGAAGAAACCAAGGAGCTACAGGGTGGATAGCTACTCTTATAACATCCTAACCATTTGAAATCCTTTCCTGAGAAACATGGGATGTTGGTATTGGTCAGGGATTCAAGTTGTCTCTAGGCTGCAAGTTATCTATCCCCTGATCTGTGCCTATAAACAAGTATTTATGATCCAAAGAGCTAGAGATTAATGTCAGATAGCAGTGTCATCATTTTCACATTTACTTGCACTTAACTCCATTACTGGAATTTAGACTTAGAAAAGACACACCCAACCTATCACTTTTTAATCCTACCTTTCAGAAGTATTTTCTAGCTGAGTTGAGTAACACTTAATTCCAGTAAAGACTTAATCTCAGGTAATACGTGTAGAGCTGAAGCTGGAATAATTAGTAGCATGACCCAGTGCATTTTTACTAAGAAATATTCATGGGGGCCTATTCCAGATAACTAGTGTTTATAAAAAGAGAATATAGTTTCTGTGTTCAGTATTTCTATGCCTGCTTCTTCCCTACAGTTTCATTGGTTCCCCAACCAGTCTTCAGAAGGTTGATATTGAATGGGGTGCTTAAGGGCTGTATTGAATCTGTTGTAGAAATCAGAAAGATCTCATTCCAATGTATCCCCAGGCTTGGAGTAAGTGGAAGCTCTTTGATTCATAAATGCTATTCTAGAATCTTATTATTATCTGATAACATCTCTAGAGCAGTATTACAGAAATTGATGCTTATGGACAACTATGTTCATGAGAAAACTCTCTCAAGAGACAGAGACTGCATTTTACACATCACCCTTAGCCTCGTATATGAACTATTTCGTTTTCTGAGTTTGCATGATATACCAAACCATAAAATAACCAAAAGATTTGAGTTCACACAACACACTTAGCCACACAAAACATGTTGAACACATTAGATAAATGCATCTGCTAGACTTTTTTTCCTGATTTGCTATGGGTACTGTAGGAATGCAGTCACTCTGATAGAGCTCCTCTAGGTTTCTTATTATGCATAATTATTGTTGAAATAATTGGTTTACTAATATATTCTTTTAGCTGCAATGGCAGTAAATGACAACTCTTTTTAAAGGTGCATGACAAAATACTTTTAAGGAAATTGAATGCCTTATTACTCTAGGATTTATTCATAACCATTGCTTTGACAATGAACAATTTCTTTAAATTTCTCAAAAGACATTGTCTTTGACAAATTACCTTCCCTTCAAAAATGAAAAATGCAAGAATTGCACTGCTGTAGGGGAGAAAAGAATGAATTAGAGAAGCAATTCTAAGTGAGGTGCAAGTGGCTTGAAGAAAGAGAGATGCTGACAAAAGGCTCATGCTTACCTCATGCTATCTGAGGTACAAGTTGCCCAGCATATAATCATATTTGCTAAACAATTCATTAAGCTGACATTTACCAGTGCTCTTTGGGGACTGAGTTAGTTGAAGTAGAATATGACATGAGTAGTATTTGACATTTCACTGCTGGTTTAAAGGATGCATTTTAAGCACTTCAGTGCTGTATGCCTTGAAATCAATAGAATAGAATAGAATAATTGTTACTAAGTTATGTGGCACTGGCAAAAGACAAGGATTGGCTATGGCCAAATATTGGTGGTACAATTATTGGCACTTAAAACTTAATGATAGAAAGTTTGAAGGATAGAAAGGTATCAATACTTCCCTGCTATAATTATATCCATGGAGCTGCTTTCTATTGACTTTATGTAGGGTTACGTGGCCTTTTTTAGATGTCTGTGGAGATTCTAAGTCATCCAGGTCATGGTTGTCCCAAAGGTGCTTTTTCAAAAGGCAACTGGACTTTATTTTTCCTTGAAGACATCCAGCTTCTCATCCAAGAAACTTTTTCAGATGACCCTTCAGACAATGCTGAGGGCGCAGATTGAACCTCTAAGTGGTCTCAATAACTTTCAGTAAGAGTGCTAACCTAAACCTAATGACCAGATGACTTCAAGGAATATAAATCCTTCCATCCTCCACCATTCAATTAGAACTGAAGAAGCTTCTTGGATGAGAAGTGAAACATCTTCAAGGAAAAAAACAAAGGCTTGGGAAAATCAGAAGAATAGGGCACTGTAACAGAATTTTTGCTGTGTTTGATTTCATTAAACTTGGTATCCTTTTGATTGCCTGTGAGAGTTGTGGTTTGAAGGAATATTGTTCAGTGGCCCCACTCTCAGTCAGCATCTCTGTTTTTTAAAAAAAAAATGTTAAAATGTCAGTTCAGTTAACTGCAGCATTTGCTAATTATTATAGTAAAAATACCATATATCATCTAACAATTCTGAAAAACAAAGGAACACTTCTAGATAAGTAAGCATGACACCATAACACTACATGGCTTCAATGTGAGGACAATCATCTAATATCACCTGTTCTTTGAAAAATTTCCATCGTATCTATACTTTAGTATTACTGCATACTATTACTGTCATATTGATTATTACTTTCTTTTATTCTATCAAAGTAGCTAAATTAAATAATTAAATTAAAATACTGAAAAAGTTTTATTTATAGTATATGTTTTGCATTTCTGTGACTATTTCCTATCATTCATTCTTATTTATTTATTTGGACTATGTTGGGGACAGAACTTCCTGAAGAAAATCTATATGGTTGCTGAGAGTCAGTATTGACTTGATGGCACTTCCCCCCCACCTCTTTCACTCTCTTTTCTTCACTCTCATCTAAATGTGCCTGTGTGCATGCACAGATAATTATGTTTTGATGCTTTAAAGATTAGTAATATGGAAAGCCTTTCAAATTTGAAACATTTTTCATACTATATATTAAAAATTCTCTAATCATTATTATCACTTTAAAAGTCTATGAAAAAGATGTAGTTAAATCATTTCATGTAATTTGTTTTGAAAAAGAAGTGAACTAAAATACTTCAAGCATTGTAGCCAAGCAGCTGCAATTTCTTTCTATGTTAGAAAGAACCACACTGTGACTCTACTTGGTAGATTTCTGGCGAAGTACCATCCTTCAGATATCAAAACTGTGAATAAGAAAGAAACTGCTAAATTGTTCATAAAGATACCATATGCTATATTGGTTTGTAAAAGCAATGTGTACACACATATATATGCACATAATTTTTAAAATGGGAAAAATAAAATTTGAGATTTAAGAAGTATGAAACAGGCAAGTATGCTGTGTAAGTAGATTTTTATTCTGTGGTGGCCTAAAAAAAAAATTCCTAGTTTGCTTCAAACTAGGAGGCCGTGCGGATCTGGATGGGGAGAAACAGACTCAGGCTCAACCCGTCCAAGACCGAGTGGCTGTGGTTTGCGGCGTCCCGATATAGCCAATTGATGCCATCGCTGGCTATTGGGGGCGAGTCGTTGGCCCATACGGAGAGGGCTCGCAACTTGGGCGTCCTCCTGGATACACGGCTATTCTTAGAAGAAGATCTGACGGCTCTGGCCAGGGGGACTTTTTATCAGGTTCGCCTGATTCACCAGTTGCGTCTCTTTCTGGATCGGGACTCCTTATGCATGGTCACTCACGCCCTCGTCACTTCCCGCCTGGACTACTGTAATGCTCTCTACATGGGGCTCCCCTTGAGGAGTACCCGGAAGCTCCAGCTGGTCCACAATGCGGCCGTGTGGGTGGTTATTGAAGCGACATGGCCCATGTAACACCTCTCCTGCGCGAGCTGCACTAGCTCCCGGTGGTCTTCCGGGTGCGCTTCAAGGTATTGGTTACCACTTTTAGAGCGCTCCATGGGTCAGGATCTGGTTATTTACGAGACCGCCTTCTGCCACCGGTAGCCTCTCACCTGCCAGTACGCTCCCACAGAGAGGGGCTTCTCAGGGTGCCATCGTCCAAACAGTGTCAACTGGCGGCCCCCAGGGGGAGGGCCTTCTCTGTGGGGGCACTTGCCTTTTAGAACGAGCTCCCCCCAGAGATACGGAGGATCCCGGATTTGCGCACTTTCCACTGTGCCCTCAAGACCTTTTTATTCCAGCAAGCGGGGCTGGCCTAACCCTTTTTAATTGTTTAATTTTAATTCGAATCTGTTCTTAAAAATAGGGGTGTTTTAATTAGTGGGCCAAATCTATTTAATATGTTTTTTTAACTGTTTTTAAAATTTATATTATATTTGTTTTATTTATGGCTGTTCCCCACCCTGAGTCCTTCGGGAGTAGGGCAGTATATAAATCTAATATAAGATAAAGATAAAAATAAACAAAATATATATGACTTGAAACAACCATTGTCAAATAGCTCAGCTGCATTTTAATCAAAAACACATACCATCTATTTTAGTGTAAAAAAATGGCATAGGGTGGCCTATCTGTATTATTCTTTGCTCACATCCAATGAAAAGCATGTGGCTGATGATTATCTGTAGGCAAGTATTCATGAATCTGTGTGACATATCTAGAAGGTGAAGTCCTAGATACTCTCTGAGCTTGATTGTTTGCTTATAGACATTTCAATACTTGACTACCATGTTTCCCCAGTTGTTTTTGTTTTTTTGCTCCCAAAAGACACATGAGGTCTTATTTTGGGGGAAGTATGGTACTAAATGCATCCATCTAGCTGATGATCTTAATTGGGTGGGGGGGATAGGGCTTATATTATAAGCATCCTAAAAAATCATGCTAGGGCTTATTTTCTGGTTGGGTCTTATTTTCAGGGAAACATGGTAGATATCATCAGTGCTAGTGAATATGGAGTTTGCTTGTCCTGCCAGTATTGGTGAAATGTGTTTTTCTCCTTGGTATCTTAGTCAAGTAATGAAACACTACAAGCAAAGAACCCAGCTCAGAGAGCACCAATGTTTCCACAGTTCAACTTTCAGCTACATATATTATCTTCTATTGTATATCCAGAAGCCTTCCACTCACATTCTCCTCCAAAAGAAAATTATTTTTCTCCTACTTAAAAAAATCAGATTTTTCTGAAATTGACTACATTAGGTTATCCAGTAAGGTTGTAGAACAGGGGTGTCAAACTGGTGGCCCATGGGCTGGATGCATCACATGCAGGCCACACCTACCCCAGCTCTACAAATGGGAAAAACATCGCAAAACATCACGTGATAGCAACGTGACATGGTGAATTTAATACCCGTGTTGTAGTAAATTCAAAGGGTTGGAGAAGATATAAACGAAAGAGGAAAACAATATTTTACAACCACACTTAATTCTTTACTGTGATTCCTACATCCACTTTGCAAACCTGATCATTTTTGAGTGAACAATATTAGCTAACCATTCTCCTTATTTCTTCTACTTTGTAGATTCATACCTCCTTGATCAATGGGCGGCCAAGTGCAGATGATCCTTCTCCAACACTATTGGAATTTACATCAGCTCGTTATATTCGCTTAAGATTTCAGAGGATACGGACACTTAATGCGGATTTGATGATGCTTGCACACAGAGATCCCAATGAAATCGATCCAATAGTCACAAGAAGAGTAAGTCCTGCCAAAGATTCTAGATTGTGCATTTGCAGTACCTTTTTTTGCCTAGAATTCAAAAGGATTTGATTATTTCAGAATTATGAAACATCAGTTTTGTTCTTTCTGAAATAGCAATTTCTCTTTGATATGCCCGTTTAAAGAAAAATAGCAGGATGAATGTATATAAATTTTTAAGGCCGAAATATATTTTGGGAGGTTTTTTTCCATGTTTCCCTTCTTATTTGTATCGAAAAGCCAAGAACGGGGTCAGTGAATGAACAATTCATTCTGATAATCAATTCCATTCTATTCCAAACCATATAGCACCACTTTTTGTAAACTGCTGCTAATGTCAGAGGTACCATTATAAATCTCTGCATCCAATGTGTCATCCTGATGATACATCATTAGGATTGGGACTTGTCTGAAGAAAGCAATGTTGGAGGAGAAGAGGATGCTTGCTGTTCTCCATGGTTAACACATAGGTGCCTGCTTGTAGGTAACTTGAGAATACTGATGATGATATATTTTCTACAATAGAATTTTCTTGTTGATATACCTTTTGCAGAAAATTATCTACTCTTGGAGATCAGAAGGTACAACTGGTCCAATGCACTTCTGCATGAATAGTTATAGAAGCTTCTTGCTTTGCCCATGTAACACTGTTGTTTTGTATGCTGCATTGGTTACTGATGAGCCTTTGGGTGCAATTTAAGATGTTAGTTGTGACCTCTAAAACTCTATAGAACTAAGGTCTGGTTACCTACAGCATGAGACAATCTTTCTCCTGTTGTTTTTGCCCAATCTTAAAGATCTGGAAAAATTGTTGTGCTCCAGGTCACAGTTGTAAAGTGTCACTTTATAACAAGTGATATAAAGTAGTACTTTTATACAATGTTTTAAAAAGAACTTCTTTTCACTTCTTTTGCTAAGATTGGCATATCTTAATGATAGCAAGTACTTGAAGTGCTGTCCTGAATGCCTTTATGGAAAGCCAGAGGAATTTTGCCATACGATTTAGAAAGTAGTAATAATGCTTCAAATGACCTGTCTTAGAAATATGGCTCTATGAATGAATTGGAGGTCATGAATGCTCTATTCTCAGGTCATCTAAATATATGCATTATTGATCCCCGATGACCATTTTTACTGTAAAGGATCATAAAGCGTGACTCTTGGGCAAGACAATGATGCAAGAAATGCAAGTAAATATTTTAATAGCCACAGGAAGTTTTATATTAGCTGGTGGATTAATGAAATTTAATGAAACAACTGAAGGCACAGTTGTAAAGTTTCACTTTTAAACATACACTATTAATTAATTTGCCACTTTAGAGATGATTGGACATGATTCTGGATATCCGTTCTATATAAAGAAGATTCCTTCACATTGTAGGAGCTACAGAGATAGGATTTTTAGGAAAGAGGAGATATTTGCTGGGGTTTTTTTTACCCTGAAACTCACTGAATTATCTCCAGTGTCCTGACTCACTGAGTCCATTTTCAACATAAAAAACTATAAAGGAAAATAGAGTTGGGGAAAATTTTTCCCTTGCCCACAGTATTTCAACATAATTAATGTCAGCAAATCCCTTGTTTGGGATTTAGGAAAACCCATATAAGAATGCAAAAGGAGTATAGTTCCTTTACCCAAAGACCTAGAACCTTATTATTGAATTATTTTTCATAGTAATCAAATACTGCGCAGTGTAAATTTATTTCTTGACTTTTGTGAAAATAAAGCACAGATTTGCGCCTATCTTTTTAAAGCTCTTGATTAGGTACCAACATGATATTTTCTTGTTTTCAGTTTGCAACATAATAATAACATAGATCTTTCTTTTTAATTTTCTTTTCAGTATTATTATTCTGTGAAAGACATCTCAGCAGGAGGAATGTGCATCTGTTATGGCCATGCAAAAGCATGCCCATTGAATCCAGCCACAAATGTACGTATTTTTCAACACTATTCTAATATGAAGAGATATACAATACATGCGTGTACAATCTTTTTGTCTTGATTATACAACTTCTCTGGCGCGCTGCTTGGAAGAATCCAAGAGCGTGGGTAATATCCCTCAGGTAGCCTGAAACACTGAGTGCATGTCACTTTAAAACTAACTGTTGACTCCTCCCCTAGGGACTGGCTGAGGCTCAGTTCCTTTCACTCAGTGCAGCCTGAACGAGTGTTTTTTCGAGTTTCCTCTCTCTTCACCATCCAATTCAACTTAATTCCAATTTATTTCTCCTTTGAACTGTGAGTTTTTTTCCTTTTTTGGTTCTACTCTGGCAGATTAAGAAGCAGCAAGGATTTTAACATCGCCGGCCTTTCCGGCGCCCCTCCTGGGCTCCTACCTGCCGCAGAGCTCTACCTGCCTCCTCTGCATCTCTGTGTGCTTGGCTATCCATTACATCTAGCCCTAGCCGCCGAGCTCTGCCCTTTGTGATCCGGCATCTCTGCATGCCTTGTTGATCGGCCGTTTGGGAGACGCGATCTCTTTTAGCGGCCCACTGACTCAGCCGCCACTACCATCTGCCTCAGCGAGAGTCGGCCTTCTTCCGAGTTCGTGCCCGGTTGCTCCACCGCACACTTGACTCCATCTGGTGAGGCGTTGCAGTGCTAGCAGTGCCCGCAGGCAATCTCATCCCTCTCGTGACCGGCAGCGATCATTCAGCTCTATGGAAGCGGCCCAGGGCGGAGCGGCCTTCAAATCTGCAGCTTCGGGAGTGACGCCTCACAGGGAGACTGCCTTCCCGCCCGACCGCCATTTTGACAGCGCCCGCCATTTTCTGCCGCCTACTTCAAAACCGCGCTATTCTCCACCTCGCACCTCCCGGCTGTTTCTTCTTGCTCTACAAGCCAGTTTTACCTGTGAGTCTAAGCTGCCTCAGACTACTCTCGAGTAGTCCTTCTGCTGCCTTTCTACGTTCCTTCTTCCCTGCCTCCAGCTTGTGCTTAGCTACCCAGGACTCTTCCACCCCTTAAGAGGACTTTTCCATTAGAGACAATCCTTTTTCTTTTCTTTTCTTTTTTTTATTGAAAAAGTTTTCAAATACAAGTTTTTCCCCCTTTTCCCCCCCCCTCTTCCCTAACCCCTCCTCACCACCCATCCCCCCCTGTGACTTCTTCACAACAATAGGCTATTTCATAACTAATTACATACATAATATCTTTCCTTTCCCTTACTCCCTCCTCAGAATACTGACCCTTAGCATATTATTCTTATAACTCCCATTTTTACGATAATCTGCCCTTTTTCTCCTCCCCTAAACTTATAGTGTATTATTACAATTTAACATTTAATCTTATATATATATTAATATAACATTTTAAAGCGGCCTTCTCCCTACATCCAAATTTAACATTTATTCAGTTCTATCCAATTCCTCCACTCCCCTAAATATATGACTTAAAGATCCTTTTTCTTAGACTAATCAATCAGTAAACTAACCTATTTCAACCCTTCAATTCCTACAAAATCATGCAATACAATTCTAAATATAATCCACTGCCCACTTTACTAAGATATACACATATCTATATATGCATTCCATTTTGTAAAAAGAAAAAAGACAATAACTTTAAATTTATAATCCATATAATATCTTCTTTGGTGTCTTTCCACTGGATTGTTAAATCCATCACCCATAATAGGGTAAAACAACATGCTGGTGCAACAGTTTGTTCAAAATCTTCAATCATCTTCTGCCCCCATCAGTAGTAGATATCCTCGTATATATATAAAAGTAAAAACAACCACCCGAGTGACATTATAATTATATCCATATAGTTATAGTTGTGGTATTCATCAGGATTGTTGATTCCCATCATCCTAATGGGTAACATCCAGATCTTCTGCATGCCCCAGCGTGACTCTCTTGCCTTGTAACTCAAAATAATTATAATATATTTACCAGTAAAAGAAATCCAGAGTAGATAATTCAAATCCAACAAGGTAAGGCTCTTTTCACATCCCAAAATCACGGCATTACAGAGATCTGCCACAATCCTCAGGATAGTATTAAACAATTGTTCGCCTCCACTATCTTTTCAGATATTCATTCATTTTTTAAAGTCCCTGGCTTCACTGTTGCTTGGTTTAGAAACTGCTGTTTCTATGAGATCTATTTCTTTTCTTTTTCTTTTGCGGGTTGAATTTCCATCCTCGTTTCGTGCCTACCAATTGTGTGTCAGCTGATCGATTTTCATTCTGCTTTATGAGTTGATCTTGTTGGGTTAGTTTTGTCATCTCATCTTTCTTCTCCATCACTTGTATATCAACTGGTTGATTTGCGCACTTGTCTGTAACTTGATGGTTCATCACATTGGAGTCGGATGACACTGCTCTCTTATTTATAGACAGTCCAGCTGGGGTATCCAGAGAGTCCAAAGACAATTTATCCACCACAGCTTCTGTAATTTGATGTTTTCCTTTTGTTTCCAACTCCTTTTGCTTATCCTGTATTATGCCTAAAGATGTTAAGTTCATTTTTAAAATTTTTTGATAAAATTCTTCCGCTTTTTCAACAGTGTTCAGTTGATATCTTACTCCTTGGTGTCTCAATATTAAACCAATTGGGGCATCCCACCTAAATAGGATATTTCTTTTTTTTAACTCAGTCACTAGAAAGCCAAATTTCTTCCTCTCCATTAGCATCTTAGTCGGGAGCTCCTTAAAAATCCAAATCTTTCTTCCATGAAATTGCAAAGTAGAATTAAAAGAGTTCTGCACAATATTATTCCTAATTTCTTTATCTGTAAAATAGATCACCACATCTCTAGGCAATTGCCTTTGCTTTGCCAACCAGGAGTTTATTCTATAAATTCTATCAATCCTGCAAAACACTTCATCAGGTTGAACCTTTAAAATCCCAGCCAGAATTTCAGAAGATATTTTCCTTAAGTCATCTCTATTATTTTCCTGCAGACCTCTCAGTCTAATTGCATATTCTGTAAAATTATATTGAATCATTAAAACTTCTCTTTCAATCCTCTGTTGCACATTTTCTTCATTACCAGTCTTTTGGGCAACCTCCATTTTAGGTTTGTCTTCTGAGCTATTATCCTGAATGTTTACCAAATCCTTTTTAATTTTTTGAATCTTGTCATCCAAATTCTCCTCAGTTTCCTTCAGTTTAGACTCTAATAATTTAGTCTTTGCATCCACCCGAATCAGAAAGTCTGATAAACCATTAGCTGTATTTAAAATCTTTCGATTCAAAAAGTCAAACTTTGATTTCACCAATTCACCAATTTCTTTAATTTCCTGCTTAAATTTTTTGAGTTGCTGGTTCACAATCTCATCCCTTCTTACAATCTCTTCAAGAAGAAATTCTATTATATTAAAATCAGGTTTCTGACACTGGAGAGTTACAACTTGTTGGTGTAATTTATTAATGGGGGAAATTCCCCCCCCCTGTTTGTCTAGCTGTGTGAGTCCCGATGCCATTTCCCACACAGACAAGATTTAGTGGAAAAGAGAGAAAACAAAAGGCTTGTTTCCAACCAAGATCAATATCAGATCCCCAGGAAAAAAAAAGAAAAAAAAAGCAAGAGTGAGAGTGAGGTTTTGCCTCAATTACGACCAGAAGTATTCATTCCGCTACTTTGTAATAGAAAACGGAAGGACTTTCCCTTTTCAGCCTCTCTTCAAGCCTCAGCAATCGCCATTTTAAAAATCTTTTTTCCTTTCACTTCTTAAACAACTTCGGTAACTTTTCTAAAATAAGAAAAAAAAAATACTTGCGCCTCAGGGTCAGCGGTCCAGCTCACGTCTTCTTTAATTAGTTTAACAAGTTTACAGGCTTGCTTTTGCCACCTAGCTCTGCGTGTAGCAGAGATCTCCCAGAGCCCGGAGCATCAGCTGGGGATACGGGGAGTCTCTTCCGCTCCGTCCCAAAAGTAAAAAAAAAACTTTTGGGATTAGGCAGAGGACTCAACCCACCCCAGCCTGCTCTATCTCCGTTTCCTCATGGAAACGGAGTTTTTTCGAGCCGCCATTCCGCTATAAAGGCGGCTCTTTACAGGCAGTGGGTGCGATGATCCCAAAGGAGCGTCCAGCGGGGACAAACAGCAAACCGGAAGTCGAGACAATCCTTTTTCTTGTCTGGACTCCTGAACCTTCCCCCCCCAAAAAAAAGCCTTATTATTTGCAGATATTCTGGTCAGAATATGGGGGATACTGACCTTTCATCAGACCTGGATCAGGCCCATAGTCCACCTCGTACAAAGTCTCCTGAGCGTTCTTCTGGAAAGAAGTCAAAAAAGTCATCTAAACAACCAACACACTCTTCCAAGTCTGCTACTTCTCATGGCCACAAATCATCCTCGGCTGAGGAGAGGGCCGCTAAGCGACGCCATGACGCCTTAGAACGTCAATTCGAACAAGCGCAGCGCAAGGCCCCCACTCCTGCGCTTCCTGTCAGCCGCCCTGTGGCCGATCTCACTTCACTACCTGCGGTTGATCCCCAGGAGCCTTCATCCGGGATCGCTCCTGCAACTCAATCTCTTGATCACAATCAGCAGGCAGATTTTTCCACCCTGCCTTCGACTTCCACTGCTGCCATTCAGCCTCCTCCTGTGCATCGTATGCCCGAGGCTACATTTACACCTACTGCGGCGGGCCTTTGAGGTCCGGAAGGCCCCCAGCCTACCTACTACGATATTCAGGCGATGATCACGGCTACCCTGTCCAGGATGATGGCGACTGGGTTTACTCCACAGATGCAGTGTCAAGGTCCTCCTTGTCAAGGACATTCCCATGCATACCAACCTGACATATCCAGACCGGTTGTCCATCGTGCCAAAGCCGATGTCTATGACTGTTCTATGCGCGAGTCAATTCACAGTGATGAGTCCCAGTTTGATTATGAGGAGACAATGGATATGGAACTCTCGGATGACGAAACCGAGTCGCCTGAGAAACCTGCCTTTACAGGTCTGTTTCTGCCCTCTCTTTTCAAAGCCTTACTTCGCAAGGCCATCGCTACCACTCAGCTGGCTTCTTCTAAATCATTGCCACAGGCTGAAGGGTCCTCAAACCCTCATGAAGCCGTCTTCACGGTACCACAACCCGACCAGGAATTCATTCCTTGTCCGCAATTGTTTTCCGAGGTTGTTCAGCGGCCCTGGTCCCAACCAGGGGCACTTGCAGCGCCCAGTGGCATTGATAAGAAACTGTTCTGCTCTGCGCCCAGTCTGCAGGACTTGCTTGCGCTCCCGTCAGTGGACGCTCCTATTGCTGCGTTGACGTCTTCTGCAGTCTTATCCAATGACATTGCAGATGGTTTGCGTCCTGAGGAAGTTCAGAAGGGCTGAACTAGTCTTTCGAAAAGCCCATCAAACTTCATCCTGGGCCATCCGCGCGGCCACGTCGGCCTCTTTCTTCAATCGAGCCTCCCTGATCTGGCTTCGCCAGCTTCAGGAGTGCCTACCGCCCGATGACCGGCGCCTCCATCAGGACGTTAACAAATTAGTCGCGGCCACAGAATACTCAGCTGATGCTGCCTTTGCTGCAGCCAAATTCGCCTCACGATCATTGGCTTCATCTGTTACGTCCCGCCGGCTTCTGTGGCTGCGACATTGGCAGGCTGACGTGAAATCCAAATGGAAGCTGGCTTCCGCTCCTTATAAGGGATCGCGGCTGTTTGGAGAAGCGCTGGATCCTATCCTCATCGAGGATAAGGACAAAAGGAAGATCATGCCGACTTCTTATCGCAGAGCTGATCGTCGTTATCTTCCCTACAGTCAATGTCCCTCTTTCGGGCCGAGCCTGGCCCCACCTCCTCCTCCACTTACCATCCCTCGTCTTTCTCTTATGACCGCACGTCCGACCGGTCATCCTTTCGTGACCGCACCAGACGCCAGCAACCTGCCAAACGCCCCTTTCGTGGAGGTAGCTCCAGACCTTTCAGGAGGGGGAAATGACTGTTCCGGGTCCCATCCTATAGGCGGCCGCCTTGCTCATTTTTTCGACCATTGGGCCCGCACCACTTCAGACCAATGGGTTCTCCAAACTATTCGCCTAGGTCTCACCCTGGAATTTTCCTCTCGTCCACCACATCGATTCATCCGATGCCCTGTCTCCAGGAACCCCGAGAAGAGGTGCCTGATGTCCATGGAAATTCAACATCTTCTGGATATTCGCGCTATAGAGCCAGTTCCCACCGAACATCATGGGACCGGTTTCTTTTCAATATTTTTCCTAGTTGCAAAAAGCTCTGGGGGCTGGAGGGGGATATTGGATTTAAAAGAACTAAACAAATTGATCGCCTATCACAAATTCAAAATGCAGTCCCTCCATTCGATTTTGGCCTCGGTCCGATGATCGGACATGATGACATCCATCGACCTCAAGGAGGCCTACCTCCATATACCGGTCAGGCCCTCCCATCGGCGTTACCTCCGGTTCTCCTATGCCGATCAGGACTTCCAATACAGAGCCATGCCGTTCGGCCTTTCGTCTGCGCCCAGAACTTTTACGAAGGTCCTTGCAGCGGTTGTGGCTTCCCTACGGCTCATTCCCATCAGAGTGCTCTGTTACTTGGACGACATCCTTGTCCTGTCCGAATCCCACCTGGCAGCTCGCAAGGATCTGGAAATAGTGCGGGACACCTTGCAATGGCACGGGTTTTCCCTAAATCTCGCCAAAAGCCACCTGCAGCCGACCAATCGTATCCTTCATCTCGGGGCCATCATCAACTCGTCCTCGGGTCACGTTTTTCTGGCTCCAGATCGTTGCCGGAGCATTGCCAAGTCAATTGCACACGTTCAATCATCCCACACTGTTTCCATCCTACAACTGTCGCAACTACTCGGGAAACTCATTTCCTGTATCAACATCGTCCCGTGGGCGCGCCTACATTCACACCCCCTCCAATGGTACCTTCTACTGTACCAGAAATCTCTGGGCAGCAATTCCAAATCCCGGGTCCAGCTACCGAGCTCCATCAAACGGTCCCTTTGCTGGTGGACTTCCCCCGCGATATCGAGGGGCTGCATGTTCCAGGAACCCGACAGGATCACTGTGACAACAGATGCGAGTCTCCTGGGTTGGGGTGCCCACCTCTCCAACAAAGTTGTCCAGGGCCATTGGTCCCCATCAGATCTACTTCACGATATAAATTGGCTAGAGTTGAGGGCCATTCACCTAGCCCTACTACATTTCCAGTCCGATATCCGGAATCGCCACGTGCTAGTATTAACGGACAATACTACGGCCAAAGCGCATTTCAATCGGGAAGGTGGCACTCACTCCAAACAACTGCTGGACGAGGCGATCTCCCTCCTCTCCTGGGCAGAGGGCAACATCCTTTCCATCTCAGCCCAACACATCTCCGGGACGGACAACACCCAGGCGGACTGGTTGAGTCGTTCCCAGATCGATCATGCAGAATGGCGCCTGGATCCGGCCCTCTTTCAGGAACTATCGGCCAGGTTCGGTTCTCCTGTTCTGGACTTGTTTGCGAGCCCCTGCAACACACAGCTCCCTCCGTTTTTCTCCCGGTTCCCCAGTCGGGGGTCCGAAGGGACAGACGCTCTCCGGTGTCCATGGCCCAGGGGCCTACTGTACGCCTTTCCCCCTCTCCCTCTAATCCCGAGGGTGGTACGCAAAATCCTGTCGGAGGGCACGGAGGTACTTCTAGTCGCCCCACATTGGCCACGTCAGCCGTGGTATGCGGACCTGCTGGACCTATCGATTTCCCGTCCCTGGAAAATACCCCAGGACAGGGTCTCTCTCAGCCAGGGGGCCATCCTACATCTGGAACCAGAGTGGCTCCAACTGGCCATCTGGCATTTGAGAGGGACCTTCTGAGGAAGGACAACCTATCGGGGCGGGTCATTACCACCATGCAAGCCTCCCGCAGAGCTTCGACTATCAGAATATACGAAGCTACCTGGCAAGCCTTTCGTCACTGGTGCCGCAAGAACAACGTAGACCCAGCCGGAGCCTCCGTTCCCGTTCTCCTTGAATTCCTCCAGGACGGATTGGACAGGGGCCTGGCGCCAAATACCCTGAGACGGCAGGTAGCTGCCTTGACTTCAGTTTTGTCAAAATCAGCAGACCGTCCACTGTCCTTGGATCGGAGAGTCCGGACTTTTCTTCGAGGAGCCACCAATCTGCGCCCACCGGTGGTCCACAGATATCCATCCTGGGACTTACCACTGGTGCTCCAGGCACTGATGGCTCCACCTTTCGAGCCCTTGTCTTCTATTTCTTTTCGCTTCCTAACACTAAAGGTCGTTTTTCTAGTAGCGATTACGTCGCCAAGGAGGGTCTCTGAGCTTGCAGCTCTGTCTGTCCGACCAGACCTTTGTATCTTTCACACGGATAGAGTCGTTCTCCGTCTAGACCCCGCCTTCATGCCCAAAATTAATTCGCTCTATCACCTGCCAGATTTTTGCCCGCATCCTTGTCATCGCAGAGAAGCCCAGTGGCATACCCTCGATGTCCAGCGCGCTCTCCGGCACTACATCAAGCGGACTTCCCCGTTCCGAAAATCGGAAGCGCTCTTTGTATCCTTTTTACCAGCCTTGATGGGGCACAAAGTCACGTCGTCCACCATTGGCCGATGGCTCAAAGCTTGCATCTCTACGGCCTACACCCTTCGCAACAAGGCTCCACCGGGCCGCATCTTGCCGCATTCTACAAGGAGCGCCTCGACTTCGGCTGTGTGGGCTACACAGGCCTCCATCCTGGACATTTGTCGAGCAGCCACTTGGACCTCTCTCACCCCCTTTGTGCAACATTATAAAGTTGACTCTTTGCCTCGGCTGAGGCGTCCTTCGGACGGCGGGTTCTGCAATCGGTCATCTCTACTCCAGCCAACCGGGAGCATTCAGACTCCCCTCCCATCTGATACTTGCTTGGGTACATCCCACGCTCTTGGATTCTTCCAAGCAGCGTGCCAGAGAAGGGATGTTGCTTACCTGAACATCCTTTCTGGGCGCGCTGCTGAAGAATCCAACCTGCCCTGTTCGGCTTCTGCTTCTTGATCCCGGATGGACTTGACTCTTCGTTAGGACATTCTTCGTGAAAGAAACTGAGCCTCAGCCAGTCCCTAGGGGAGAAGTCAACAGTTAGTTTTAAAGTGACATGCACTCAGTGTTTCAGGCTACCTGAGGGATATTACCCACGCTCTTGGATTCTTCAGCAGCGCGCCCAGAAAGGATGTTCAGGTAAGCAACATCCCTTCTCACAGTATTCTCAAAGTCATGACTGAGATAACTGTTACTGTTTTCAGGCATATCAAATTTTGAAAAACACTCACTTTTCAGCATCTTAATTTGAAAATAAGCTTTATTAAGTTTAACAGTAAGTGTGCAAAGTATATAATAAAAGTGTAAAGGACTGAAACCCTTCCATGAATTCCATGAATTCTGTCTACAAAGGATATGACTTTTAGTAATTCTCTTTCCCGTACAACTGTTCCAGGTGTTCCATCCAGCCCCTGAAATCTGGAGAAGAGGTGGGAAAAATTATAAAAACTCAAGCTATTCTCAATCTAATTGATAGCTGCTTTCCATCAGCAAAGAGAATTATTGGTGGTGGTGGGAAGTCATATGCTTTCTTAATTACCTGACTTGATTGACTGAAAAAAAAAATCATTTTATTTGCATTTGCATTTTCTAAAATAATTTCTTAAAATTGGTGTCTATATATACATGTGTGTGAGACAGAGATATTTTCTAGCTATAAAAAAGCACTGTATGATCAAAATTGTATTAACTAGCACAGTATTAAACACTTTCTTCAAAAATATCCATCAATCATCACTTTACCTGAGATAATATGTATTGAAAGCCTAGCATATTACTTATTAAAATTATTTTTCTCTTTACTGTATATTCCCTTTTTAGCAGGCCTGATGCAAACAGATTTATGTTCCAAAAAAAAAGGAAACATTTTTTCCAAGAAACTTTCTTCAAAATAAGGGCACAAGTGACCTTAGGTTTCACTGACAGTTTATTCATTATAAACAGTTCTATACTTAGTGAAACCTTCTTTGAATAGAAAAACTGGGAAGGTTATTGCATAAAGAGAGTTTAATTTATCTAGTGTACCATATAGAAAGAAAGGGTAAAACTTTGTGAAAGCATTCCTTAATAGATCTAAGTGATCTGAGATTTGCAGGATTCCTTGATTAATATCATTATCATGGAAATAGTCAATTCCTGTTGGATTACTCTGCTAATGGTGAAATATTTAGAACCAAAAGTGGGTTGGCTGCCCAGCAATAAACCATTAGAAAGCATTAAAAGGTAAAGGTTCCCCTCGCACATATGTGCTAGTCGTTCCCGATTCCAGGGGGTGGTGCTCATCTCTGTTTCAAAGCCGAAGAGCCAGTGCTGTCCAGAGACGTCTCCATGGTCATGTGGCTGGCATGACTAAACACCAAAGGTGCACGGAACGCTTTTACCTTTAGAAAGCATTAGAACATTAGAAAGCATATTGGCATCTAATTCTTCTCTAGATTTGTCTGTATTTGTCTAAAACCTCAGCTTATTTATTTGCATATATATCACATTTATTTTACATGGGTTGTGTCAAGTTTTGCCATTCCACTGCTGAAAAAACTACTTCTTTCATGGAAGAAATTGGATATAAGAGAGAGAGAGGGATAAGACACAACTATGTAATCTGCTGATCCATTAGCTATTTTGATAGAATCATAATCTGCTTGCATATCATGGCTTCATCCAGTATGTTACAAAGACACTGTTTTACATTTTCTGATTGTCCAGCTTTATAATTGTTTTAATACATCCTACCCTATCCTATCCTATCCTATTCTATCCATCTACCCCATCCCATCCCCTCCCACCCACCCCACCCCTCCTCACCTTACCTCACCCCCCCCATCCCATTCTATCCCATATCATTCCATGCCAATAGAGATCTTCTTGTGCATGTGAACATAATACTTGTGGAGAAAGCTGTGATCGGTGTTGCCCTGGATTTAATCAGAGACCGTGGCAAGCTGGAACTTTCCTTGTAAAACATGAATGTGAAGGTAACAGAAATAATTCAATGGATGTGATTTATAACATGAATCAAAACAAAAAGGCTTACCTATATATATTCATTGTGATATAGTCACATCTAGTTCTTCATGCCATTTGGATGAGAAACTGGAAAAACTATATGTAATTTTATCTGTGGTTCTTAGTGGAAAAAACAAACTGAAATTAGAAATAAACAGTTTAAATTATAATTGTATTAGATAATAAGATAGGGTTAATTACACATATTTGATGATGAACATGATATCATGTTTGTAGCTACTGTGGTAATATATATTTATTAGAAATTAATGTAACTATAACATGTGCAATACATTTGTTTCGATGGGGTAAATTATAGTTTTGCATTCAAAATAGTGGGACCGATTAATGGTTAATATTATTGGATTGCATTCCTTTAGGCCTGTTTAATTTTTTTATTAATAAAAGGCAATGCAAGTTCCTAATAAGTAACTTAGAACTAATAGTGAATGACAATTTTTAATATTAGCATGTTGTAATAAAAAACAAAATAGTCTTAGCATCTTAAAAACTTTCTCATGGTATAAGCTTAAAAACAATTGTAGTTCATAATAACATATAACTGGTCAGAATAAATGAGGTGCCATCATCATTTTAGTGCAAAATTTAAAAGGATTCAATCATATTTAATCATTCTGGAGTACCAGAATCATTCCCATTAATAATAGCCTTCCATTTAGTACATTTTTTTCAACAACTTATTTAACCTACAAAATATTGGAAGTCTACATAGATTTTTTAAATGGTACGTTGGCATTGTCAGACGACAAGGTCTGGAAAAGGCACAGAAGATTCTTCTCTTAACATGATTTGGAAAGGTAATACTGATGAATTCCTCACCATAATATGTGAATGGCTACTTATTAATTCAAATAGTTGAAACTCTCTGGTGGACTTAGATCAAAACAATGAAAGATTGTTAATTCCTGGAAAAAAATGTTTCTACATGAGTGCAGACTGATGTGATGCTTGTTAATATACTTCTGCTCTTAGCTTGCAACTGCCACGGGAAGGCAGAAGAATGTTACTATGATCAGACGGTGGCAAACAAAAAGCAGAGTTTGAATATCCATGGAGAATATCTTGGAGGCGGAGTATGCATTAACTGTACCCAGAACACTGCGGGCTTCAATTGTGAAACATGCATTGACGGATACTTCAGACCGAAAGGGGTAAAGGATCCATAATTCTGATCTCTGAATTCCAAGTCATCATTTAAGTTGCTACCATATTAAATGAAAAAACAACGACAAACCCAGCACTCTGAACTGTATTTATTCTAGTCTCTCTAGCCTACTAGTTCTTTTTCAAAGTGGGAAAACCTAAAGGAAAGTTACACAGGGAATATAAAAGGAACTTGTGTTGATATGAAGAAACACAATGAAAGAACAGAACCTTCTGAAAAGTAATCATGGAATCTCTCCAGATTTGCAGTAAAGGGAAGGATAGTGCTTGAGCTTCCAAATTAGATTAAGTGACATGATCAGGAGGACCAGTAGATCACCTCATTACTTTGATTTTGTTTCCATAGGTTCATCCAAAGGATCATCAACCATGCCAGGCATGTCACTGTTATTCTGTGGGCTCTTTAGATGGCACTTGTGTCAAGGATGAAAAGCAAGCTACAGGAGGTGAGATGCTTGACTGATATTAAACTTTATGTCCCACATCTTCCAAATTAATGTTAAGCAGCAGCTTCTTTTCAGTAAGCTACTTCTCTGATAAACACCATCTTGCAAGAGGCCTTTTGAAATCTGGTTGCCTCTGTTCCCGCAGAGCTTCCCCTCAGAGACCTAAGTTGTTGTCTCTCATGTTTTCTTTTGGTATTGCTATGTTGTGACATTTGCAAATGAAGGCGGGAATTTTTTTCCCAATGGACTTTTAATTTTTCTTCTTTTTTGTATCGTATGTTTTTTTGGAAAGTTATTGTTGTGAACCTCTATGAAAACATAAAAAAAATATATTTTCCCTGGTGTGCAGTCCACAATGGTCTTTTAAAAATAGCTGTACATCTGAACCATACGTTTACATCATTCTAAAAGATTTTTTAAAATCATTTTGCCAAGAGCAAGGTTTCTTCTCTTGAGATGGTAATTAGACCTAATTCAAATCTCCAATATTATTTTCTCCATTCTTATTTGCACTTGAAAACTAAAATAAGACCATTTGTGAAATGACACATTATGAACTACTTAAAATTGCAATGTAGTCTTAGTAATATCTAATGGAAGTTTCTGATAGATGAATACAGTTTGTACAACAGCTGACAAAAATGTTTAAGATTGCTAGGATTAGATTAGATTACATTACATTAGATTAGATTACATTAGAATGCTACAGACCTCACAACGATTTTTTTTTCCTATAAGGCAGATTGAATGGAATAGTATTAATTCTATTATCTCTTTGATATTATCACAATGGTGACTGTATTAAAACATTTTTTAAAAGATACATCAAAGACTTACAAGTTAAAAGTCCAAAAGAAGCAAGGATCTGATAAATATATTGCATAAAAAGTTTTCTTTAACACATGAGGTCAATGTCCTTCTGCCAGTATGAAGATTTTTAAAGGAGAATAAAACATTTAGACTTAGTAACTCTAATAAAAACTCATTTACCTATTTGCAGAAACCCTTTCTTTATTAAAGTAAGGAAAAGTTAAATGTTCTATTATCAACCAGATAAACTAGAAGAATAGTAACAGTAACAGAGTTGGAAGGGACGTCGGAGCTCATCTAGTCCAAACCCCTGCACACACAGGAGACCTATACTAGGGATTCGAACCGCCAAATTGCCAACCTTTCTGATCGACAAGCTCAGGGTCTTAGCCACTGAGCCACCTAGCCAAGAATCAACACTGTACTGTCTAATAATGAATCAATCTTACAAACTTACAAATGAAGTAAGGATAAATGTTAGTTGCTCATAACATATACCCAGTGGTGGGATTCAGCCAGTTCGCCCCACTTCGGGAGAACCGGTTGTTAACTTTCTGAGCAGTTTGGCAAACGGTTTGTTGGTGAAATCATTAGGGCAGAGAACCGGTTGTTAAATTACTTGAATCCCACCACTGCATATACCCCTAAACCTAAAATAAGACCAAGACCCCAATTTTATTGAATCTAGATAAGCTGGAGAAAGTTAGTCCTTATTTGAAGGAAGGGCTAGAAAATGCATTTATTTTGACAATAGATGGTCCTGACATATTTGCAGATCAGTATGATTGCATATTAGGTGTATTGAAATTGACTGTGTTAGTGCTTGCAGTTTTCAGGAAGTAATATATATATATATATATAATCTCTCAATTATTACCCCAAGGGGAATAAGAACACTTTGTTCTTGGAGGATAATGGGATGGGATGATACTGAGTGGCTTTTTGTCAATTTAAAGCTTGTACCTCATGTCTTTCTGTGCATTAGGATTGTGGGATGTAGTTATAATGGCAGCAAAGTACTCTAAGATCATGTTATGTTCTTTATCAGTCCCATTATCGCTGCAATAAAGAAAGGATTCCATTATCATGTTTGCAGAAGGTTTTTTTTTTATAAAATCAGAATCCATAGACTGGCCAGGACCTAGTTTTATAGATAAACACAGGAATTTAGATGACATAGGTATTTTCCCTGGAAAAACTTTGATCTTGCACTGCCTGAATCATTTACTGTATGACTTCTGCTGCATCAATTTCCCACTGCCCTCTACTCTGCCAAGAAACTAAACATTTTTTTATACTGATAAAAGTTTATTCTGCTGTTAACAAGTGACTTACATGACTACACTGCACTAAAGGGAAAATAAATAAAAATTCAGGTATGTTCATGTTTAAAGTTAGAACATGGTGGCATTGACCCAAGTCTTCCAAGATGTAGGAAGGTACCCTTACTGCTTTTTGTGAGAAGAAAGGATCCAGGTAGAGCTCATTACACTTGATCTGACATAAAATGTGAACAAGCAATGTGGGAACCAGAGAACGTTGCCTCACAATGCAAGTGGCAGGCACAATGCCTATAAGATTCTGTATGGCAGGAACCATACTTATAAGTTGCTTGTACTGTCCAACAGGGTAGAAAAAGATAATGATGTCACCATTGTTTCTAACATTTCCTACGTCAGTAACTGTTTCTCTTTATTATCAGTACCATCGCTGGATCCTAGCGCTCCTTTTATTAATTAAACTTTTATTAACCTGCGAAATGCCATAAACTCAATTATTTTTATTGCAACATCATCTTTTGAGGAGGTTCCCCCAACCCATTAAACATTGATGGAAATGAATCTGGTTTTGATCATGATTTTCCACACTTAGATAACTTTCCCAGTTAGAACTCATTCAGTTTCCACTGCTTTAACAATACTGAGCCTGTTGCTGGCTTGATTGTGTTGCAGGTATGCATCCTGGATCCTGTCACTGTAAACCAGGTTTTGGAGGAGACAGGTGTGATCGATGTGCATTGGGCTACAAAAACTTTCCTTACTGTGTGCCCTGCAATTGTTCTCTGAAAGGCAGCTTGAATGATGATCCTTGTGAAGGCCCTTGCAGATGCAAGGTATGTATTTCTATTTTCCCCCTTTTTTTCAATGTTTACTGAGTATAAACTTTTCATCTGTAACATATTCCCTTTGTTGTAAATACTTCTGGAGGTGCCATGGTATCAAAATGCCATGACACTGCCCAGCGGTGGGTTTCACAAATTCTTACCACTGGTTCGCCCCACCTGCGCATGCTCACTTTGCTTGCACGCATGGTCTCCGTGCATGTGCCTGATCTTCTGTGCATGCACTTTGCTCATACATGTACCTTCCACACGTGTGCCTGGCCTCAAAAATGTGGCTAAATAGGGCAGCATTATGCCGGGGCGGGTTGGCGGCCCACCCGCAGTTGCCACTACCGGTTCACCTGGGCCCACCCGCAATCGTCGCTACCAATTCCCCCGAACTGGTATGAACCAGCTGAATACCACCTCTGACACTGCCCCTTGAACTTCTTCCAATATGGATTTGATCTTTTAATTTGAAGTAACTACTTAGCAAGTTAGTTTTGTTAAACAACACACCTTTTCTTTGAGATTCCCAAGCCTGTTGACACAGGTTGCTTTACTGTTGTTTTTCATGGCTATTTTTGTGAGGTGCCCAAGCTTATTATATATAAGTTTGTCACCATATTATTTTCTTAAATAATAAATGAATACATAAATTATGTTTGATTAGCATCAGGGAGACCCAGGTTTATGTCTATATATTCTGTACAAATATTCACTTTCACCGTGTTGTTGACGGGATGAAATGAAAGGAAACCTTTTTGTAAGTTGCTTTGAGCTCTTGGAGAAAAGACAGGGTATAGATGGGCAACTTTACCATGAGCACAAAACAATATGAATATGAATGTTCTCGTATGGACCATGGTTAACTTAAACAACTAGAAAAACCACTTTAATGTATTTCTACCCAGTGGCTTTCTTGTATGCTAGAACTATGGTGTATTTTACAAATAGTGAAATAATTACAAAAGATAAAATCACATATTAGTTCAGATAGCAACAATTGCTGAATCTGGGTAGCTTGGAAATTTGACTAGACGGGGTGCTATTAGCTGTAGTTAGATATCTTTGTAATATAAAAAGAAGATAGGCAGGTGTTTTTGTACAAATAGGATGCTCATAATTTCCCCTTGAAATAAATAATGTGGGTTAAAATTAATTTCAGGAAGTATACAATATATGCATATTTTCCAACATTGCAGCTGTTTGGAAGTTAAGATGCCCCAGAAGATATTCCAGGGTTTACTACTAGTGCTTCTACTGCTGATGATTCATTTTCCCTATCTGAGGTTAAAGAAAGGGAGTGCTCTGATTTCAGATGGGAGAATTAATTATGATGCTTTTTCGTAGCTCTCAAACCTTGTGCACAGAACTTTGTCATTAAGGGAATCCAGGGTTTCCCTCATTTCAGCCCTATTCCCCCAAAGAGGTAGGACCTAACCCTGCTGATTCTGAAAAGCCTTGAAGATTTGGCTGTTCCCAAGCCACTTGGCCCAGGTTGATAGCAATAGCAATAGCACTTAGACTTATATACTGCTTTTCAGTGCTTTACAGCCCTCTCTAAGCAGTTTACAGTCAGCATAGGCAGTGAAATCCAGCTGGATCTATCCGGCTCGTGTAATCCGGTAGGGCCGGCTGCGGGAGGCTCTGCCCGCTCACCGGGATGTCATCACATCCCATTTTTGACCCTCTGTACATATTGCCCCCAACAATTTGGGTCCTCATTTTACCCACCTCAGAAGGATGAAAGGCTGAGTCAACCTTGAGCCTGATTTGAACTGCCAAATTGCAGGCAGTCAGCAGGTAGCAGAAGTAGCCTGCAGTACTGCACTAACCACTCTGCCACCGTGGCTCACCATGCCATAGACTGAAATGGATGTGGGTGTCCCTGTTTCTAGTGAGATTTCTTTTTTTAGGAGTCTCAATGTTATTTTCTTGTTATATATTCTGATTTTGTGGTTTTTCTCTATTCACCTCCCACAATTTCTTTGGTAGATGGGTGGCCCGATAAATAATTGAAATAAACAAATAAGCAAGGATGAGACAAGAGCTTTGAGGTCAAATGAATAGGGTTGTTCTGTCTCAGACTTATCCTCTTTCTTTATATTAAGCACAAATAAGCAGCATGAGAACAGGTCAACTTCACACAAATGAAACTAACTCAAGGAGGCTTCTACAATTATTTCTCATAACTACTGGTGAACCTTGTGTTTAGCTTTTACTTCCAACCCAGGAATATTTTTTTATTTGTTTCTTGAAGTTGGCTGTGTCTATTTTAATTTAAAGAAAGTGTTACTGTTCATTGATATCTCTTTTAATAAGGGATCTGTCAAAAGGATTAGAAAGTTATAATAATATATACCATCTGCCCTGATACCCCCCTTTCCTCTTTTTATTTAAAATTCTTTTTTTTCCTCCTCAGTTGCTTTTCTTTTATGAGAAATTGTACAGTTCAGAAATTACTTTTAGGTTTGCTTCGGTACATTTATCCAATTCTTTAGCTGGAAGGCAAGTGAATTATTTTTGATAGATGTGTATCAGTAGAGATTCACAATGCTGGCTGTAGCTGGAGAATCATGATTTCCGTAAAAGGGTCAGCCTTCACTGGCCTGCAGTCAACTATATTTGGCATACCATACTGCAGCAATTATAATAATGTGCGCAGTATTTTTGATGAACATCTTTCTAAAATAATCCTTTCTTGGCTGAATTGGAGGGTAGAGTGACATTATGGCATAAAAACCGTGATCCAAATTGAAACCAGAGCAAGAAGAAGGTGTTATAGCCCTTGGTAAATCCCTGTGCTTATTTTGCTTTGGGGGGGTGGGGACTGCAGTAGCATCTAACGATCTCTTTAAAGAAAAATATATTTTAACCCTTTGCATTTCAGTTCAAGCAACATATATAAAAGCAGATTGCCATAGCGAAGCTACACAGTAGAGTGGTATGGTCCTGTTATCTTTTTTTTTTTCCTTTTTAAAAACATTTGCAGATTGTAGAACAAGGAATGTATTATTGGAAATGGCCTGCAATTGTTTTTAGCAGAAGTCAAATGAAAGCAGAGCCCACACATTTTTGAAAATGAAATAAATCAATGCAGCCGGATGATTCCTACACTGTGTATACAGCTTTCCACTGCTTGGTGCCAAAGCTGAGAATTCTTAACACACCTGGAAAAACACTATGTTGTGGAATACTGCTGTAGTTGCTACAAGGGATTAGAATTGTAACTTTGTGCTTCACAATAAATTTAGCTCTATCCAAACCAAATATCCCTATGTTGGTCATAATGATGAATGTGGTGGTACTGGTCTCCTGTTGCACTTAGACCAATCAGAAAGTAGTTCGAAAATGGTGGCTGGACCACTATGTGTCCTCTGAGGTGAAATTTGGGATCTTTTATATGTTGTCTGTTGACAGAAATATATCATTAGATATATGCATATCGCATTAAACAAGCAAAAGCAAAGAAGAGGCAGCTAGATTTACTTCCCCTGCATGATAGAAAATCTAATATTCTCCTGTGAATTCCTAGGTCTATGTTGAAGGAAAGAACTGTGATCGCTGTAAAGCCGGCTTCTTTAACTTGCAGCAAGACAACCCCCAGGGCTGTGAAGCATGTTTCTGTTCAGGAATAACAAATGACTGTACAAATTCTCACTGGACTTACAGCACGGTAAGGAAAAGCAGAGAAATGCATACATCCAACAAGCATATCTTTTGCTTTAAATACAATCTTAACATGAAACTCACTCTGTGGACTTTTTCTTTAACTTGCATATTTTCCCTCCTCAGAATAAACAACATGATTCTTCCTAGATGAAAGCCAAATTTTCTAAATTTTCACACTGGAGAGGTATTCCATTATCCATGCCAGAGTGAAGAATGCAAACAAAACAATTTCCTCAGGGAAATTTAGTTTTTGGCTGTGAAAATATATGAAAGAAATGGAAATTATATGATTTTTCAAACATAGACTGATAAAATATATACGGATTGATCTGTATTCTGCTTCTATAATTGAACTTCCATCCTGTTCTGGAAAATTCCTTAATCCTCCAGATCTAATCTGGTGATGCACAGGATGCTGTGGGAGCAAAAAACATCTGTAGTTAATCTTACAGTTCATAGATGGATAACTCACAGCCTAGTCGCCTACAGTTGTGACTCAGACACAAACTATACACACTGGGAATCCCTTGTCTGCTTTTCCTTGCTTCCCAGTTTATTCCCCACCATCAGAAGTGTGAGGAAAATATCTGAGATCACCAATAGGCCCCCTAATTATACTTACATGCCCAGGGGCAAGGATGTTTTTGAGATTGCTAAATTGATGTATCCATGGATGAGTAATGTTTTTTGACATTTATGGTAGCAGGAATGAATATGCATACAAGTGAAGGTGAAGGTGAACAGAATTTATGTTTACCTGCTGGTGCATTTGTAAATATGCTTTCAGACCCTAATACCTGTCCATTGCCTCACTGACACTAAAATGCGAAAGGAATAACCACTCTTAATCTTGGTATTGGATTCATAATTTACCTGCTCAATATTTAACTGTGAGATTTGCCAATAACCTCTACATATTTCACTGGAATAATAATGAGATGAATTATTTTTTTAAAAAAAAGTATTAAGAAGTCTTCTAGAAGGAAAGTTATACTGAATGTAACAGGCCAAAAAGATGTGGAACTTCAAAAGATTCAGGATTGTAGTGGGAGGTGATGGAAATCTGTCACAACTACCAGCAGCCGCTCCAAAACCAGCTCTGTATAGTATCTGATTAGCATTCACATCAGCCAACAAAATTAATAATAATAATATTAATTTAATAATAATAATCTTGGGCACATTGACCAAATACAATAATCTTGGGCGCATTGGCTCAACGGTTAAAGACAGTTGTCAGCTGGAGAGCTTACAGCCCGGGTTCAATATCTGAGCTCTGCGCAACAAAGTGAGCTCCCGTTACTTGCCCAGTTCCTGCCCACCTAGCAGTTCAAAAGCATGCAAATGCAAGTAGTTTAATAGGTACCACTTTGATGGAAAGGTAACAGGGTTCTGTGCACCTTTGGCATATAGCCATTCTGGTCACATGATCATGGAAAATGTCTTGGGCTCTCTCAGCCAAGAAACGGAGATGATCACTGTGCCCTAGAGTTGACTATGACTGGACAAGGAAACCTTTACCTTTACCTTTTTACTCCTATGCAATCTAGACCAGGAGTAAGTAGATTTCTTTTTTCATCTGAATTATATTTGCTGGAAAGAGCACTGCCAGGTAAGTGCTGAATCCTTACCTGAAGAAAATAATACAAATAAATGCTCCCCTTCATTGGCAGATCTCATCCTTTCAACATATAGTCAGGAAAATATCAATTTGGCTACAGTTTATCTGGATACATGAGAATAGGCAAGGAAGTAGTGAACCTTTCTGCATACAGTCTTTAGTAACACTGAGGTATGGATATTATAGGATGGTAGATCATCACAAAGGATACTTTAAACCTGATCTACCTATCAGAATATATGACATTTTGCATAACTGACAATTAAGTAACAACTGAAAACAGTGAATTAGAAAGAAATGAGCAAGTCAAGCAGGTTATTCAAGAAAGGTGAATCCCAGGACTATTGCTAAGGCTGAGAGTTAACATCTGAACATGACTTGGTTAACATTCTTATTTTATTTATAAATAAAGCATTGGTGTTCTTCCAATGTAACAACTTCTAACCAAAACAAGACTGTATTACAGGTAGTCTTCAACATAGAAGATTTCATACAGTGACTCTTCAAAGTTACACTGAAAAAAGTGATTTATGACCATTTTTCACACAATCATAGCATTCCCATGGTCCTCCTGTGATCAAAATTCAGACGCTTGGCAACTGACCATATTTATGATGGTTGCAGTTCTGGGATCATGTAATCACCATTTGCGACCTTCTGACATGCAAAGTTAATAGAAAAGCCATAGTCACTAAACAACCGTGTTACTAAATTAACAACAGCAGTGATTCACTTAGCAACGGTGGCAAGAAAAGTTGCAAAATGAAGCAAAATTCACTTAACCAAAGTCTCACTTAGCAACAGAAATTTTGGGCTCAATTACGGTCGTAAGTTGAGGATTACCTTTTAAGTGTATTAAATGTAGCAGATTATCATAATATAAGCAAGGAAATGATGCAATACTGCTTAAAAGCTTTCCAAAATACCAGTAATGTAACATATTTCTTCTTATTACTTATACTGTCTCTGACCACTTAATTAAGTCCAGTGCTAGCACTCTTCTGGGCTTAAGTCCCTTATAGGCTTATAAGTAATATTTCACCATGATATTGCAAGCAATTTGTAAATTCAGACAATAAATAATTTGGATCAATTTGCTTATCCTCAAGCATTTCATTAATTAAGAGCGCTCTATTTGAATTGATCTTGGAAAAAATGTTTGACTTAAATATGTTTTATCTTTGTTTACTGTATCAACCTCTTTTAACAATCCCATAATCCCTTGCGGAACTGAATGGAGCTGAGTGTTTACTGGCCAGATTCCTTTCCTGTCGCCAATGCGGAGTTTTATTCAGCAGATATATTCTCAGAGTGCCAGAGATAGAAATATCTGCCTCTACCTAGGATCAAACTCACAGCCTCCTAACTGTGAGGCCACTGCACCGCTCATCTTTGTTTACTGTATACGCGTACAAAATGAATGTCCCAAAGTTGCTTTTTCAAGAGGCATCTGGACTTTTTTTTTTTGGGGGGGGGGGGGGTTTCTGAAATGTTCTGAAAACATTTCACTTCTCATCCAAGAAGCTTCTTCAGTTCTAGCTGATTTTCCTTTTTATGAGAAGCCAGCCTCTTTCCAATTAGAAATGCTGTCAGGGTAAAGATACACATCCACTGACACCTGTTTTTTGCTTTTCAGTTCTGTCTTAATCAGTTATAGAAGTTGGGGGAAGTGAGCTATGAGTTCAATCAGCCTCTCATCCTCCCAATGTCAACCAAGGAGTGAGCAGGAAAAATACAGGACAAAAAATTTAAGACTAAAAAAATTTCCTGTAATTCTGAAACAGGTTTTTATTGTTGGAGAAGAGTTGTAAGAATTTTAGTAGTTGCCTTCAAGAAAAGTCTTATCATATGACATATGTTGAGTTTTAATACCCTGATCTTGGTGCATCATTATCTTCTTTCATTTCCAGTTACAGGGTGATTTCATTATTTTTTCTTTCCTTGCTCGCACAGAAAGCCAAGTTTCCATTCCTATCCTTAACCCTGTCTGGTTTTGATAGAGGTTCTTGTTACAGATTCTTGCTAAAATAATTGTAAATCCTTATTCTGTAGCAAGTATTAATAGGATTTCCGTTTTCCTGTTCCGTGCTTGATTATGGTCTTATTCTGGTTACATAGAGTTTGGCTTATTTTGCCATAAAGAAATGCATCTAATATGAACATTCTTTTCAATGCCTTCAATGCAACTTTAATCTCATTACAAGTGTGGAATTTATAAAATTATAATCAGTCAAAATGTCTCTTTTCCTGTTCTCCTTTTTAATTTCTCAGCTTCCTTAAATATGAAGAGAAAACCCCAGTGAGCCATTGAAAGTCATAAGAATGAAACATTCTAAACCCAAACATTTATTTAGGGTACCAAATTTAAGTCAACCATGGATTTTTAAAATATATAGTATGACCTTATCTTATATTTTCAAACAGCTTTTCTCCATACTTCATTGATGTGTATTCCAGAAGATGGGTTCCTTTAATACTACAAACTAAAACTTGTGTTCCTCTTGATTTGGGAAATTAGTTAATTATTTTGACATAATTTGCTCAAGGAGAAGTATATTAAACCCTATTCTCAATATTAAATGAGAAACTATTAAGGGCCAGTTTTGTGTAGAGATTAAAGTGCTGGACTAGATATCTGTTCTGATGAGTTCTAGTCTTCTCTAAGCATGAACTTTGATTGGTCCATTTTAGTCCATTCTCTTTCAGTCCATCCCACCGAAGGTTGTCGCAAGGAGATGGGAGGATTTTGTACACTGCCTTGAATTGTGGAAAATAAAAGTGGGATATTATTGTTAATATTAATATGAAAGCAAACAAAAGGCAAGAAGCAAAGGGCTTGAGGGTGAAGGTTCATTCTCTGAGCTTGTCAGTTTTGTTTCCGAACGTTTCATTATCAGGTTAGGTAACATCTTCATCAGAGTTTAGGGGATGGAGTTTTAACAGAGTTTTAAAAAGTGTTTTTTAAAAAAATGAAGGAAATTGTGGATGTTAACTAGTATTTTTCTTTGTTATCATAGATTATGGACATGAATGGCTGGCATTTGACTGATGAATGGGGTCTTGCTAGAATTACTCCTCAGCAGGACAGTTTCGATGGACCTCAGCAACTGAGCATCAGTAACACAGTTGCAAGAACTGTTCTGCAGCCTATTTATTACTGGAGTGCACCCAGTCCTTATTTGGGCAACAAAGTAAGTATTGATCTTTGCCTGAGAGCTAATTTGATGTATCAGTAATGAATATATATATATATATATATATATATATATATATATATATATATATATATATATATATATATATATTCTCATTGCGACGTAAATATTTGGCCGGTGAAACTGTTAGCTAAAAGGAACTAATGGGCATTTAGAGAATCCATGCGAAAAATGAGGCAAAGGGTAAGTAGACTAAAGCAAAGTATTTCTGCATTAAGAGCCTCCTGGCAGATATTGCAGATATTAGAAAAGCTCACATAATTTGCAATACTATTTCTGTGATGAAATGGCTGGGGGTCTGTTTTATATGGATGTGTATTTCTTTCAAGTAATGTTATCTCCCTTCCTGCACCTTCACATTTCATTTGTTCTTTCTCAACTTAGCTTGCACAGATGCTGCTAGCAGGTCAGATATTAGAAAATATGCAATGATTGATGGAAAACATCAGTGCAAGGTGTTCTTGTCCTAGAATCAAAAGATGATGTGTGGGTAAAAGATACATAGTCTTTGCTATATTGTTTAAATCCACACAGTTACTCAAGAGTTGACCTATTGCTCGTGGCTTTGGAATAGTGCTATAGTTGTTTCAGGTGGGATGGGAAGGTACATCCTGTGATCAGCCTATTTTATGTGGTCCCAAGCTAACTTCAAGAACTCTGTGTACTCCTGGTGAAAGAGGGAAAAGACTGTCAGAAAGAGAAGAAAGAGGTTTGCAGAGAGCAGAAGCATTTATCCATTCTCATCTCTCCATTGTTATTTCCACTAATGCACGGGTGTCAAAGTTGCCATGTCAAAGTTGCCGTGTCACATTGTCATCACGTGACGTATCGTGTTTTTTCCTTCACAGAGCTGGGGTGGGTGTGGCCTGCATGTGCCACATCCGGCCTGCAGCCACCAGTTTGACACCCCTACCAATGCATCATGTCTCACTAGATCAGTATCAGAAGAATATCATAATTTCTCCCTCTCTCTGTCTCATTCATACCCTTATACTAGTTCTTATTGATTCTTAAATATTTCTTAATTCTTATTCTTTGCATTATTAAAGCAGAGTAAAATATACTTGAGGCATACAAACATAAGTCCTAGGATTCCCACTTTATTGATAATTAGGCCAATCATTTTTGTTTGATTACTGTTCTTAACTAAGAGAGTAATAATTTTTAAAAAATGTGTTCCTTCCTAAGAATCAAAGATTATAGAAAAGCCATGGTAATCTTTTATAATTGTCAGGAAGAATAGAAAACCTCTGAAATATTTTATGTTTGGACAATATATATATATATATTTGGACAATATGGAAATTTCAGAATGAGAATGGCAAACATATCTTTGGCTTTCTACTCTTAGGGAGCTTGGAACATAAGCATACCTACATGAACCATTAACACTCTAATTCTAAAGCATGTAGCTGAAAGAAGGGTTTGGGTATGACTGGATTACCTTTTCTAAAATTAGCTCAATTGTCTTTCATTTGAATGCTGCATTAACCCTTTGATTGGACAGTGATAAATAAATCAGACTTTCGGCTGATCTGCATGACCAGCCTGTCCATACCATCCATTCTGCATAATGAGGTTGCACCATTCCTTAAAGGCAGAATTGCCTAATATTGTTATTTGTTTTGTTTATTTATACCCCTGTATTATTTTTACAAATAATTCAAGGTGGTGAGCATCTCTAACACACCTTCCTCCTCCTATTTTCCCTACAACAACAACCCTGGGAAGTGAGTTGAACTGAGAGAGAGAGTGATTGGCTGAAAGTCAGCGGGTTTTCTTGGCTAAGGCGAGAATTGGACTTACACTCTATTTCTTTCTAGCCTGGTGGCTTAGCCACTAGAACAAACTAGACATTATCCTCTGTTTACCTCCAGCCCACTAAGAAGTCAACTTTCATCTCTTTGCTTCTGCTATGTGTCAGAAGTAGTGTTTTCCAGCTATTCCAAACCAAGCTATGCTGTTGGATTTGCTTGCTGCTTTCATTTCATTTTAAGTAAGCACTTTCACTACTGTGCACAGTGGCAGGAACATCTCCGCTCTAGTCACTGTTGCTTTCTGCTCTTCGTGGCTATTTTTTTAATAAGTTCACTAATGGAATAGTGAAAAACTGCCCCCTCCCCCCTCCTTTTTACATGTATGTGTGTCTAAGCAGAACATCAGATACTTGTCATGGCAAAGCAGAGAAAACTGTGGAAATCTAGAAAAGAATTTCTTAATCGAACTTCCTGTCCAACTGGTTTATGCACGAGAGTCAAGCAGTTTAAAGCCGCAGTATGGAAAAGCCCCCTATTAGTCATTAAAAAACAAAATTTGGGATTAAATCAAAGCCATTCTGGATGCCTTTCCGTGACATATCCCTCACCACCAATATGTTGTCTATTTTGTGATAATGTCCTGAAATGAATATTTTGCTCTGATTTCCTTTGGGTATATTGGTGTCCTTCTTGAAGTATAGAATTAGATTAGGTCATATAGAATGGAGGCTGTTTTATTAATATTGTCCATAACTGTTTACTCATAAAAGTAAAACCTCAGTTGAGATTTTCCCTCTGTTGTGTTCATGGTGGAATTTATTTAAATCTCCAGGAACATTTCCCAAAGTAGTTATCTCAAGAGTTTTCTCCTTTAATCTTTTCTTCTTGGTTAAAAGATTGGTTAAAAACCAGAAGGACAAATGGGTTCAATTGCATCTTTTTCAAAGAATATGGACATTCTGTTCAGGGCAATAGATTTCAACGAAATTCAAGTACATTCGACAGCAGCCTTAAGGAGGGTTTTGGTTCTTCATTCCAAATAGGATTGAACATTTCTTGTGCTTCTGGTTGATATTTTTCACATAATTTCTCCTTCCGACGTTACTCAAGGAAAGAAAATAAGAGAAACAATACCTGTTATTCAACTGAGCACGCTCAGCATGTATTTCATTTGTAATTTGGAAGGACTTTAGTTGCTGTCAAGAGAGCTTCTGTATGAATGAAACAATTTGCCTTAATAACTGAATCATATCAATTTTTGATACCACAGTACTACTGAAAACATGCACAAATTACTGTAGAACATCTTAATTGTCATGTTACATCATGTGAATTACAGCCATGATGACACACACTTAGAGGAGTTAATTAAGCACCTTGCTGTGGAAATAGAATATTGCAGGTCATTAGTGGTAAATTCAATAAAGCATTGTTCTAAATAACTAAAACTGGATTATATCAGTTTTTCTATATTATATTTGCTTACAGTACTACAAATACAATAATTCTTCTGAATGTGGTTTTCTGGCATTAATTGCCTAGAATATAATTTATACCAGCTTTCTTGAATATTGTGCCCTCAAAATGTACTGTATTATGACCTGATGTACTAAGTCACCTGCTGATTTAGTCTCCCAGAAAGTCCTCCCTGCTATTTCAGTATATATTCTATTTGTAGAGTGTTATTTTTGTTGTGTTCAAAATTGTTTGTTTAGAACATTCATCTTCCATTTTTCAAATTATTCTCAAGACCTCTTAGAACTGAACATAAAAGATCCCCGCTATTGGATTTGCACAATGTCCCTAATAAAGAATAAACCTAAAGCTTTTCTTCACTTAATCTGCTATACTTTGCCATCCATAAGACTGGGAATCAGAGAACATGATTGGAAGAAAAATGAAAGGACAAGAATCCTGAAATAGAAGTACACTGGTGGGGGGAAAAACCCTTATTTTCTAACACTTTCTGAGGACTTAGAATTTATTTTATTTATCTACCTGCAGGCAGTTAAATAAGAACACTGCATATCTCTTGGGCATGGTATGTACTCCACTTGGTAGGATTCAATAGTACAAATAAAACCTTCTAACAGAAGCAGAAACAAATAACTTAGAAGCCCTTGGTTCTCTCTACTGAAATAGCACTGAGACAAATATGTGTTGTAAGGAGTAATAAGATGCTTATAATTATGTGTGTATATTTGATGTGTAAAAGATCAGCTAGTTAGAGAAAAGTCTTGCTTTGTGAAGATTTGCATGGATAAAACCCGACCAACCCTTGATCTCATAGAAGCTGAGTTGCTTCATAGCTTCAAGGAGAGTATCCAGCCACATTAAATGATTTGCCCAGGTGGAGGACATTGATCTGTATAGTTATGGAGGAACCCACATTTTCCTAGCAATTTGGTTATTAACGAACCTTGTAGTTTAACTGTACGTGACACAGGTATGTCTTTGAGCAGGTCAGTGGGATCCCCCTTCAACTTGGATAGCTCTGCAGATAAGGCACTGTAATTTAACACCAGCTGTCCGCAATTAAAGTAAGTTTGAATCTTGCCAGGCTTAAGGTTGACTCAGCCTTCCATCCTTTCTAAGGTAGGTAAATTGAGGACCCAGTTTGTGGGGGCAATAAGCTGACTTTGTATAAAATATACAAAAGTATGAAGGCTATTGCTTAACGCACTGTAAGCCGCCCTGAGTCTCCGGAGAAGGGCGGCATATAAATCAAATTAAAAAACAAACAAACTTGAAGATATAGCTGTTTGTGATACATCTTTGAGGAAGTCAGTGGGTCTTCACCTTCAGTTTGAAGATATCTCTTGCTGAATTATATCCATTAGTAACCATATAAAAAGAAGCAAACAATTCCAGTTTATTTCCTAATTAATGGCAGCTAGGATCTTGGTTGCCATAAAGAAACTTTTCTTACAAGTACAAAACGGAGTCCTGAAAAGTTCTTGCCTTTGCTGAAATGTCTAAGAATCTTGAGATTTTATGCATTCTAACCATGAGGAAAGCATCTTCTAACCCCATTTTCTTTCACTTCCCCTAAAGAAGATTCTCTCAGAGAGAGCACTTATTGGATTAAAAGGAAGCAAAGCAAACTTCTCAAATCAGAAGTAGAATATTCTATTATTATCAAATGTTAAGTATCTCTAACAGTGGAAAATTTAAACAGAGTTAAAGATGCCATTCAGAAATACATCCAAATGTCTTAAGTGTTTGTTCAGCATGAGAAATATGTATGTCTGAATGTAAATGTATAAGTATTTGCAGTTGGACCTCTTCTATACACACATGCATGTGCACGTACACATATACACACACACTGTAAATATAGTCAGTAGGGTAAAATAGTTGTCTATGTTTATTCTTGCTTATGGTGTGCCTATGCTACTGTTGCTCCTGTCAATCCAGAGTTATGAGGTAATGGTCTATGAATCAGGAAAACTACTGAAGTGTGTATTTGGCCTTCAGTTTAAGAGATGGATGCCTTATCATCATAATAAGCTATTACCATTGATGGGTCACAATTCATTGAGAACACAGTCTTAATTGGCTCAATTCTGTCAGTTTTCAGTTTTCCTCAAGAAAATGGGTGACGCTTTGCAGATAATAGTCAGTTGCCCAACAAATAGCACATTTAAAAATTCACCACATTTCAGTCTATGTAGGGATAGAAAAAGGGATTTAGTCCCAGAATTGTATGCTTCACAAGAATGATATTTTCCCTGCACTCTTACTTCATTATTGTCTCTTGAGGTTCAGAGGAAATTATTTTTTTAAGGAACTTGATAAAACTTCCAGCAAATCACTGTATTTTAAAGATCTCTTTTTCATGTATGCTTCCTTTCTAAAGAAGTTTGTCATTAGCTTGAAGATCTCTTGTGAAGCTGGCCTTTTCCCACCCTTTCCTTGAAGAGCCAAGCATTTGGCACTAATGAAAGTTAATGAAATTCTTATTATAAAATGCAGCCTAGATTATGTTCTAGGGATTAATGAAGCTATGTTGACTTATTGAGACATCTTTAGCTAGAAACTTTTGAAAGAATAAAGCTCTTCAGGAAATAATAACACTCTTGTTAGATTTCAGGCAATCATCTCAAATACTGAATTATTCTGTTAATTGGCTAATGTTCATTCTTGCTTTTTAATTATTTTCAAAATAATTTGATTCTAAATTCTGATTTCCAGTTGCTGTGATATTAATTTTCTGGATTGTGATATTCAGCAAATTCCTTTCCATAAATGTTCATATTCTAAAAAAAGCATTACAAGAATTCATAAGCATTATAAGAATCCATTTTTTTTGTTTTATGTTCTTTACTATAGAAATAGCATATCAACTATTATGGAAGGCACAAGTTATCTATTTATTTATGAAATATACTATATCTATTGACTCCGTCCACCCAAAGGCCTCTCAGAAAGTCCACTGTGTTGTGATAAGATATAACTTAAGAGAGAGGAACTTGTCTACTTAAATTTTCCCAGCATTTTTACCCTAATATTTAAATTGCAAGTGTGTAATTTTTGATGTGCAACACTGGCATTGGTGGGCTGCAAAACACTTTGGATGTTAGAAGATGTCAGTTTGACACCATTTTTAGAAGATCACAGAATTCCTCTTCAGCCATGGCAACCTGCAAATACTAAGGACTTCTAATATGATTTGGAGCAAGCTCTCAGCTGACCTATCAACTATTAGTATAGTGCTAATTAGACAACTGAACACAAGCTCCAACCACACATGATCAATTAGGGAACCTGACAGTACTCATTTCTGAAGTTTTTTTCTAAGCTGAAGAAAAGGAGTCTGAGAGGTTTTCACTTCCTTGTATTTTTTCTGTAGATTACAAAAAAAAAAAAAAAATTGTGGTGGCTCAATAACCTGACAATACCAGAACTGATGGAGTTGAAGGGCTTTTCCTATTCCTTTCTGCTTTTCATTCATCTTTTGTTTTGTTTGTAGGAAAGAACATGACTGATGGGAGCAGTTTCTTTAGCTCCAAATACTTTTATGAAACTAAACTAATGTCCTCTTATCCTTTCTCTGGTTACAATGGTTGCCCATCTTTGAGTCAATTAAGCAACTTATATTAATAGAATCAGTCTTTTAATTCAGTGCAGGCTGATTCAAACCCTTTTCATCTAAATCAGCTAAGGTTAGTTGGCACTAGACTTCAATAAATGGTTTGCCATTGAATGCAAACCCTATTGCATTTTCATTGTTATGTCCCCAAATCTCTTAGTAGAATTCTTTCTAATGTAGGATTCTTTGATTATCTTCACTTCCTTTCCTTTGTCTTCTTTTCTTTTGAAATGTCTGTTTCAAATAATAATATTTGTAATGATTTCCTGGTATTATTTGAAAAGAAGTAAACAAGGATAAGCAGGGAAAAATTATATAAAAAACTATTATTTCTTAAAATAAGATTAGGCTATTGCTTTTCTCCAAAACATTTCCACAGGATTCTTTATTTATCATCCTGTCTATTTTTATATCAGACATATATGAGAGTATTTTCTGAGAACATATTCTTTTTTTTTTAAGGTAACTGTCTTTCATGACATTTCATACATGCTGTGAAATGTTGCAGACTCAATGCTTAGAATTGTAGTTCTGAGCTTTATAGTTGCCGCCTCCGAGGTCAGCAGAATGGATAGAAATTGCATAAAATAATAAAGGCAAAACTGATACATGATTAGAGGGAAGTAAATAGAAGAAAAAAGAAATCAACTTAGAAAAATAAATAAATAATAAATAAATAAATAAATAAAAAAATTTATTTCTTCTCCCGAAGGACTCAGGGCGGTGTACAGCCTATTAAAAAACACAAAGACAAACATCAGTTAAAAATTAAAATTATTACATAATTTGGCTGAAATTTAAAACCCCAAAAATTTAAAACCCAATTTAAAAATCATGAAATGATAGCCCGGCTTGGCAGAACAGCAGGGTCTTGAGGGCACAGCGAAATACACGGCGGTAACAGCAACAGGCACACAGAGAGAAAGAGAGAGAGAGTAGAAAATCCCATGTTATTTATTTATTATTTATTTATTGGTTCAATTTATATGCCGCCCTTCTCCAGAGACTCAGGGCGGCTTACAATGCCTTAAGCAGTACCCTTCATACTTTTGTATATACCTGTTTAGTAGGGCTTTCGCCTCCCCCCCTCCCCACGGTGTTCTTTTTCATACAAAGTCAGCTTATTGCAGTAAGCTTATTTTCACTTACTGTTAAGTGTTCTTGGATGTAGCGTATTTAAATACCTCTGAATTTGTTTCAAATACAATACTTCTGCACACCATATTCATAATTGCATCTTCATGAGTGGAAAGAGGGTAGGGAGGGCATATCTTTCTTTATAATTATATTGTTAAAGCCATAATTGTGGAACTATGTCTTCCACTTGGAAGAGTGGATTTCACTTTGCATAAATGTGCTGTGGATCAGTGTCTTTAAATCCACCTTTGGAAATTATGAGTTAAATTTAACTTCAATCATAAAGAAGAGTTCAGTTCAGTTTCTTGCTCGTGAAACAGTTATCCATGATTTATTGCAAACCAAGCAGATTAATACAGATTAATACTCAAAAAAGTAGGCACAAAAATGGTATTTTGGTAATATAGCTATAGATGAATGCGTGAAACATTTTGCAATAAAGATACTTTAAATGGATTCACTTGATTGTGTTAGAAGGCTTTTCAGGTGAATGATTTTGATAGTGAAATGTAGCATGCAACATTGAACACATCTAGGAACTAAATGAGCTTCTTGCTACTGTACATATTATCCATGATTTGGTTCAGAGTCCATCACTGCAAGGCCCTGAAGTCTAGAGAACTGGTTCCAGTTGACAAAACTATTGCTATAATTAAGCCAAAATATAGATCATGATATTTAGATAAAATTATTGCTAGAAAATCTACAAGGTCCCTTCCTGCTCTACAATTCTAAGATTTTAAGTAGAGCTACTACATGTGGGCCAAAAAAATCCACATGATCTCGTGATGGCAGCAAAGAGATACAGAAAATTCTAACACTTGGCGATCTAGATGGCAGCTGTATTTTTTTCCCCCAAATGCAGTAGTTGTAATTAAAGTACAAGATATATTCCATCCTTTTGAGGTTGGTAAAATGAGAACCCAGATTGTTGGGGTCAATATGCAAATAATGCTTCTACAATGTAGACTTTCCAGAGATTTAGATATAAGTCTTATTGCAATTGTGAGCAATTATTTGCTGTCTCGCTACATTTTATAAAGCAGAAGACTGTGGTTGTGAGCAGTGGTGAAATTCAATTTTTTTTTACTACCGGTCCTATGGGCATTGCTTGATGGGCGTGGTGTGGCTTGGTGGGCATGGCAGGGGAACAATACTGCAAAATCTCCATTCCCACCCCACTCCAGGGGAAGGATACTGCAAAATCTCTGTTCCCTCCCCCCACCTGGGAGAAGGATATTGCAAAATTTCCATTCCCACCCCACTCTGGGGTCAGCCAGAGGTGGTATTTGCCGGTTCTCTGAACTACTCAAAATTTCCACTACCGATTCTCCAGAACCTTTCAGAACCTGCTGAATTTCACGCTGGTTATGAGGTTGAAACCAGAACCAGCTATATGAGAATTACAGAGATTTGTGGTTTTGTATCTGACCTTTTTTTTTTCCATCCTGCTCAGGAATGAAGATTCAAATATAAGTCATATTGTCATTTTGACTTTGATTTTGATGTACCAATAGATCATTGAACTGGGAGCTGCTTAGGTGTCTGGCATTTGCTGTGTGACAAGGAGTGGATGAAGGAATGATGTGGAAAGTATTAAAATTAAAGTGAAACTTAAGTGATGCATTCCTTATCTCCCTCACAACTAAACCACGGATGGCCTCCTGCTTCAAAGCCATAGAGAGAAATAACCCTTCACCTTAGTCTGCCAAGCTGGGTTTGGTTCATGCTCAGTAGCCATTTTTTTTAAAAAAAGAGGCCTTTAGTCGAGGCATATTGGCCGTTTCATGAGACCAAGCAAAACCAGAAAGCAGAGTGTTATCACAATGTGAAGTGGAGCAATGAAGCAAAGTTCAGTATTCTCTGCTTTTACATTGTTTGCCTTCCTTTTTTCTCACCTTGCTCAAAACATCTTCCTACCCTTAATGGGCATATGTAAGCTATATTAACAAATGGAAGACTTTGGTTCCTCTACTAGCTGGTGTGTGAGGCCATGTTTTTTTTCCTACACTTCCCTGCCACTTTGGTCTGCTTTATTGGTGGGGATGGAGAGATTATCCATTACTGAATTGATTTAATTAGTTTGTTAAAATTAAATGAACTTGAATTATTGGAAGTTTAATTCATCCCAGGGACATTCACATGCTTCCAGCCTCCCAATCCCTCTAAAGCACTTATTACTTCATTCCTGCTGGCCTTGGAATGCTGAGAACATCAGAAGTTTATTATGAGTCAATCACTCCCACTCTCCACTAGCCAGTAGTAGATTGCAACAAGTATTCTTCATTCTTCTGGATGCCCTCCAAGAGTTCAATGGATGGCTAGTTCATTGGTCTAGACCCATGATGGCGAACCTATGGCATGCGTGCCACAGGCAGCACGCAGAGCCATGTTGCCTGGCATGCCAGCTCAGCTCCGGTGTGCATGCGTCAGAGTCTCTGGAGGCTGGGGACAACAAAAAAGTCACTTCCTGTCCAACCAGAAGTTGGGAAACAGGCCTTTTTGAGCCTCCGAGGGGGTGGGGAAGGCTGTTTTCGCTCTCCCCAGATGCATAGAAAGGATCTGGAGCCAGGTGAGAAAGAAAAACGGGCCTACCGGGCCATCGTGTGCTAGGAGCGGAGGGAAGGGGGGGGTCGCATGCACGGGGCGGGGTGCATAGAATTATGGGTGTGGGCACACGTGCATGTGAACCTCCCCTGCCCCCCCTTCCTGGCACGCGATGGCAAAAAGGTTAGCCATCACTGGTCTAGACTTAGGACCAGAGCTGATTCCGAAGCAACACACAGCCTGTCTCCATTAAAGTGGGGTTGGCTCAGTGGTGAAATCCTCCTTGGATCACCACAAGTTCACTGCCCGCACATGCGTGGTGCATGCCAAACATGTGCTGTGCACATGCATGTGCAGCACATGCCAAAAGTTTGCTGTGCGTGCATGCGCAGTGCGCACTAAACACACGCTTCATGTGGAAGAAGAAGAAGACTTCACTAGGTAAGTAGAACAGCGAGGGGGGGAAACATCTGTGCCATGTGATTTAGCTAAATTGCGTGGCACGGCTGATCGTCAGAAATACTGGTTCGACTGAACTGGTAGCTTTTTTTAACCACCAGTTCAATTGAACTGATAGCTTTATTTTACTACCGGTTCACCTGAACTGGTAGTTTTTATCACTACCAATTCGCCCAACCGGAGACAAACCGGTAGCATTTCACCCCTGGGTTGGCTGCAGCTTCCATTTCCTCCTGCTCCTAAAGCAGGAAGGAACTCTACTTCTAATTATGTGGGAGTTGGTTGCCACACAGACAACCAACATTTCATATCTGTTCTTTCATTTTCAAGCTTTGTAAACCTCTGACTGCTGTCTATATTTCACCAAACTGTCCTTAGAAAGGGTTAAGTAATGTCAGCTTCCCATTTACTCACTTGCATCACATATTCTGCAAATGCCCTGCTTTTGAATACCATGTCAGCCTTTCCCTTCACTGTCCGGATAGCCATTTTTCAGAAGACATTTAATTTGGTTTTTTGTGACTGAATAAAGGTTGAATGGGATGAGCCCCTTCCAACTCTGATTCTATAACAGCTGTCATTAGAGATGGCACAGTTCAGAAGGAAAAGTCTGATCTCAAAGCAGAGGCAAAGGTGGAGCTGTAACCTGGCACTGGTATAACTTTCGTTTTCTAAAATTAATCACTTGTAGATATCAGGAGTTTGGCCAGGGAATAAAGTATTAAACTTTTCCAGAACATTGGTGGTCCTGATGAAATTGCCCTCTCTGTATTTATTATTAACTTTAAAAATTACTGTTTTGTTTCATTGATCTTAAAAAGAGCAAAATGTATTAACCCAGAGAATGGCACATGTTAAAAACAGTCAAAAATATAGAAATGCAATATAGATAAAGTGCAAATCAATTTGAAAGAAAAGCAAATTATCTTCATTGGTAGACAATTCAATGGCTAACAGAAATAGCAATTGCAAAAAAAAGTACCTGAATAACTTTTCTGGAGATATTTGGAAATTAGCCAAGAGGGGCAAATGAACTCTTCCTCTGAATTAGCATAACTGGGGAAAAAAGAAATACGTGGTATCTTGGTACTCAACTGCTTTTTTTTTTTTAAACTCATCTAATTTGGTACTCGACACATTTTGACACAAAATTTTTGTCGTGGTACTCATCATTTGTTTGGTACTCAATGCCCAACTTATCGGTGTCAGATGCCTTCTGACTCACTACATTATTCCTTATGGGGAAAAATTGTTTGGTATTCATTGTTTTTGGTACTCATTGTACCTCTAGGAACCAATTAACAATGAGTACCAAGGTACCACTGTATTATTAATTCAGCTTTGCCATAAGAACATATGCAAATCTTTATCTTTCCTCTATCAGAAATAGATTTCACACTGATTGTTTTACTTCCAGTCTCAGATTTCTTCAAATCAGTGATGATCCTAAGATTGCTCATTGATTTTATTTTTCTCAGTATGTAGAATCACAGGAATTACTTGTGTTTAGCCTGCACATTAGGAATAGTACATAGTAAACAATATATCTGGAAATTTTTTTGCAAAAAAAAATGGTTTATTAGGCAAAAATAGTACATATAAATATGTGTATGTTAGGGCAAAGGAAAGTACAATAAAAGTTTAGTGTTTTTTAAAAATTATTTAGTAACTAAGAAACATTACAAATAAATTGATATAGTTAATAACTTTACTCCTTATCAATAAATATTGCTATTAACAGTTAAGATAACTTTTGAGTATCCTGAACAGACATAATTTTGATTATCCTGAACCTAGGTCATAGCTATGACAAATTTTCATGTTCATATTATATCTATCTATCTATCTATCTATCTATCTATCTATCTAATTTGAGCACTGACACAATTGTACTGAATGTATACTTTTGAGGGGATTTTTAGAAAAAAATCAACATCAAAAAGAGTTGAATTGCAATTGATGTGCCATCAAGTCAATGGCAACTTTTAGTGACCACATGAATAGAACTTCTTCAGCAGGATAATTTTTTCCAACATTTCAGACTACTCCCAGCACTGAGATTTCCTGATAGTACTAAACTGGGTCTATTTCGTTTGTTTCAAATTCTAGTCACAGCTGGCAAGGGGATACAAGCAAGCTATTTCTAATGCTAAATCTTTATAAAGCATCTTTTTTGTTGTTTGATTGAAGAAGAAATTTGAACTTTTTAATTATTTGCTGGAGCACAAATGTCATTTATCACGGTTAATACCCAGAAAATTATTGATTTTCAAATACATGTTTCTTGCCTGACAGATTTAGAAATTATCTAAAATCATTTTAAACTGTAATTTAAAATTTGTTAAGTTACAAAATTTGGGAAATACCACAAGCTAGATTCAAATTGAATTGACTTTTTCCTGACAAATAAAGACCTCAGAGCTACAATGAAAAGAAGAAAAACTCCCAACAACTGACAATGTATTGAGCGACTTCAAGGGAAGTATCAAGTAGATTGAGACATAAATAATTTAGAACAATTAATCTTGGCATTTCATTTTTGTTTATTGATTACAATCAATACCTTACCTCATATATTTGTTGAAAACATGGCACCAGGGAAATCGAACAATTGCTTCCCTTCTACCACAAAATCTGTAAGGAAGAGGCCTAGACTCAAACCTCACTGCTGAGGCACAATAGGGATCAATAATAAGGGATTATCCTACCTACTTTACTGCCCCCATACAGATTGAAGAAAAGCATGTGAACACACTCGTAAAAAAGAGCCTTTGGGATTATTTCTGAACCAAATCAAACTATTAGTCTAGATTTATTAAATTTAAAATTCTTCTTCTAAGGACTTTGGATAAATAAATGTTTTGGATTTGGAGTAGAGGTAATCCTTGATTTACAAGTTTACAAGTTACAGTTTGTTTATTGACCGTTTGAAGTTACAACGGCACTGAAACAGTGACATATGACCATTTTTCACACTTATAACCATTGAAGCATCCCCATGATCACGTGATTTACATTTGGATGCTTGACAACTGACTCACATTTATGACAGTCGCAGTATCCTGGAGTCACATGATCCCCTTTTACAACCTTCTGACAAGCAAAGTCAATGCCAATTCTGATTGTGAGGGTCTTAATGTAAGAGGGGAGGGAACCTTTTCAGACTGTTTCTGTGGTTTCAAAACCTATTAAGACAGATTTAATGTGTTTGATTACCTTCCCGTTCATTCTGACATCATGCATTTGTGAATAATTTTGCAATGGAATGGAATGGAATGGAATAGAATAGAATAGAATAGAATAGAATAGAATAGAATAGAATAGAATAGAATAGAATAGAATTCTTTATTGGCCAAGCGTGATTGGACACAAAAGGAATTTGTCTTGGTGCATATGCTCTCAGTGTACATAAAAGAAAAGATACATTTGTCAAGAATCATAAGGTTCAATACTTAATGATAGTCATAGGGTACAAATAAGCAATCGAATGATATTAGGAAACAGTCAATATAAATTATAAGGATACCAGCAACAAGGTTACAGTCATACAGTCATAAGTTGGAGGAGATGGGTGATGGGAACAATGAGAAGATTAATAGTAGTGCAGACTTAGTAAATAGTTTGACAGTGTTGAGGGAATTATTTGTTTAGCAGAGTAATGGCGTTCTGGAAAAAACTGTTCTTGTGCCTAGTTGTTCTGGTGTGCAGTGCTCTATAGCATTCGTTTTGAGGGTAGGAGTTGAAACCGTTTATGTCCAGGATGCGAGGGGTTTGTAAATATTTTCACAGTCCTCTTTTTGGCTCGTGCAGTATACAGGTCCTCAATGGAAGGCAGGTTGGTAGTAATTGTTTTTTCTGCAATTACTAATTTTTCTAATTATCCTCTGAAGTCTGTGTCTGTCTTGTTGGGTTGCAGAACTGAACCAGACAGTTATATTTGTCTACATTTGTCAGCCTACATCTCATGAATTCCAAAAGAAATTAACAAAGTAAAAATGTAATGACATCAGGTGAGAAACCAAGGGACTATGAGTTCTAGTACAATTGTAGGCACAAAGCCAGTTGGTGACCTTGGGCCAGCCATTTTATTTCAGCCCTAAGCAGAAGACAATGGCAAAGAAAATTTCAGGCAATTGTCCAGGCAATTGCCAGGAGTCAAGACTGACTCAAAGGTATACACACACACACACACACACACACACACACACACACACACACTCACACACACAATTGATATAATAGTTGTATGATTTTTTGGGGTTTTTTTTAGTTTTATAAGATCCAGGAATCCAAACATGTCTGATTTCCATACATTTATCTTAAACAATGTCCTTAGAATTCCAGGATTTCTCCTGTTGTGGTGATGAATAGGATATGGAATTGATCTGTTTTGCCAGTCCTGGAGTTATTTCTCACCAAAACACATTCCCGCAAGCAGAATTAAAATTGTCTTTGGGTCAGTTATGGAACAGAAATCTGTAGATACATCCATGCGTTGTTAGGCATTAATGCATCAATATGTTTTTATTGAAGCTTTTGGTTGAATGTTTCCTGCAAAGATTGTATGGAGTATACAGACAATGCAGCCTGATCATATTAGTGAACTATTTTTTCCCCCAAATCTAAAGCTAATAGAATCCAGAATTCTTGGACAAAGCACAGCTTGATTGTGGAGGGCTATTGCTGATGAATCCTTTAAAAATGAAGTGGAAAAAATATATTTCTAAGAGTTCTAGTTTGAGGTAGTTTTCCCACTGACAATTAAAATGAAAACATAGAAAATGAGAAGCTGGTAATCAGAGCCAAAAATGTTTGGAGAGACCTATTTTAAAAAAAACAAAAAACAAAAACAAACTAGCAGTCTGGGAACATGTTTTCTGACTAATATAACCCAGACTGTGCATCTGATTAAATAAACTGCAGCCCATGAAAGCTTATGCCTTTTAATAAAATTGCTAATCAGAAAAGGGTTTTGGCGATCATAGACAAATTTGGTTCGCCTCCTACCATGTCTATATTAAAGGTTTAGTTTTCTTTTTTCACAGCACATTTTTTAGATTTGTTTCTTGACTTTTTATGTATGTATCCTCACTAAAGCAGCTTTCTTCCAAGTTATAGGGTTGCTCTCATATATCGTTAGGGAACAATACAGAGCCCAGAACAGATAGATCATGATAGTACATCTGGGACAAACCTGGTTTAACAAGTCATAATTTGACTGCCATAAAGAACTGCTTCAAAACTTCAAAAAGCTAAACGGCCTATTTGGGCTTACCTCACCCCACTGGGAAAAGTAGAGGAAGCTGATAATGAACCATGCTTGGAAAAAACCAGAGAAGCAAGCAGTCTAGACAAGATAAGCCATCTTTGTAACAGCTCCAGTGAGGCTCCTACACTGATGACTTTTTGGACAGCCTAAGCCTTCAAGATGGCTGAAACAGAATCCTGATTGTAGGTCCTTTGACTGGAAAACAAAAACGCAAATATAGTTCTCACAGCCAGAATTCCACAAATCAAAAGTGTGGAAGTCTAGATTATGCTTGCAAAGCAAATGCTTTCCATTTACTGAATTTGAAGATACCCCTCTAGTGCCATTCTGACTACAAGCTCCATCTCTAAAGCAAGGTTAAGTTGTCTTCAAGCCTGCCCTATTATGAACATTTATGCCGACTTCAGCTATTCCATTTCACAAAATAGGGGAAAGATATAGAATAGAATAGAACAACAGAGTTGGAAGGTAGCTTGGAGGTCTTCTAATCCAACCCCCTGCCCAGGCAAGTAATCCTACACCACTTCAGACAAATGGTTATCCAACATCTTCTTAAAAATTTCCAGTGTTGGAGCATTCAAAACTTCTTCAGGCAAGTTGTTCCACTTATTAATTGTTCTAACTGTCAGGAAATTTCTCCTTAATTCTAAGTTGCTTCTCTCCTTGATTAGTTTCCACCCTTTGCTTCTTGTTCTACCCTCAGGTGCTTTGAAGAATAGTTTGACTCCCTCTTCTTTGTGGCAACCTCTGAGATATTGGAACCACATATGTTTTTTAAAAAAATATATGGAGAAATTTGTAAAAAAAAAAAACCTATTTGCTCTTTTGAATGAAATACCTTATACAATAAGATTTCTCCTGCTTGAGTTCATTTGCATTTTAAAAGCCAGACGTATGCATCGGTGCTGCTGTAAAAAAATTAAAATATAAAACTAACCACTTCTAGTTTAGGGAGAAACCAAGTCTTTTGCTTTCAAATGGTGAATCATGCACAGTTAAACCAATTATCTCCTCATCCCTAAGGAGTTTCTTAATTATTTTTGTTTGTTTATAGCATGGGGAAATATATGCACATATTTTAATTTATGCAGTAGGTTTCAGGCAACAGCTAACTTTGACATTAATCAAATAAATAGACTTAATTATGTTTGGTCAGCCATATCTTATGTTTTAAATATTTGATTTAATTATGTTTAATCTACTGTTATTGCAAACCCTCTCCAAGGGCAGAACATCTGTACAGGTTACACTGCTTTGATTCTTGATATCAGTTGATTTGGGCATAGAGCATGCATGCTGTTGATCTAGATTAGGATGAAATAAATAAGATACTGTTTTCTGTGTTCTTAGCGCCTCTGTGTAATCAGTTATTGAGAGATAACCCTCATAGTTATTTTTGTTGGTAATTTATTTACCCATTCAAACAGAGATTCACTGTTTAAGTGGGGTTGAAAGAAAGTCAACAGTTTTTTTACTCTCTTCAAGATACGTTATCAGTAGCTGCAGTGTTATCTCTGAATAGATGAATTATAAGAGCTGTGGACAAATATAGCACAGTGTAATTCAGCTAAGAGAACAAGCAAAAATATTCATCTAAAACTTCCTTCATGTTTGTTTAAATCTAGATATCTTAAATACTTGGCCAGATTTAGAGAACATGTTCAGTTAAGGTTTAGTGAAATACCATCAGTGATATCTGTCTCTAACTTTTACCTTATCCCTGACTTCAGTGACACTCAGATAAAATGCCTATAGCTCTCACAAGTAACCATAAGTTAAATTACATTAAATGAACCTGGCAAACTAGTTAATCTGAATTATGATTGATTCCAAACTTGAGAACTTCAAATTGTGATTAGCTGAATTGCTTGAACTAGCCAGAACTTCCCAATTTTTGTGGCATAGCAAACTGCATCTTGCACTTTTTCTTGGGTTTATGGTGGAAAACTGGAGAAAGATGTGAACACCTCAATGGAAGGCTATTATAATGCATTCATTGTGAAACTATTATTTAGCATAATTCCTCATCATGCTAGAAACATTGAGTATTATACAGTATTAACTGCACTGAAAGTTCTAAGGAGGAGGTCTGTAGTCCTAACCTATATAAAGACTTCAATCCTGTATTTATTTACCTAAAAGTATTTCGTAAGAATACTTCCCTATTGTTATTCACCTAGAGTTATTGAGTATAACATCATCCTCTTCCAGACCAGAGATTCTTCAAAGAATGATTCAATGTAGAGAGCAGGGAAAATGCTCTCCTTGTAGATAGTAGGGACAGGCAAACTCCATTCCCAAAGTGACAAGGGATAAAAGGTATCTTAAGTCCGTAAGAGACACATAGCTTCCTAAACAGCTCAGACACTTTCTTAATTCACTGAATTATAAGAAGGAAGAGATGTACAATTATACTTGTATGATTTTGTTCTGATAGCCAATCTCAATAAAAGTAGTAGGTGGAGTTGATCTCTTGTGCGGGCCCATCTAGTGGGGCTGAAATGCTTTGGCCCCCTTTTGTTGCAGGTGGATTATAACTTGCATTGATTCTGTTTTTCTGTTCGTTTGTATATATTTTCCACATTCTTTTTATCCGTAAGTTATTCAGAGTAATTGTGGGGTCATTGTGATTTAAAAATAAATGAATATTTAGTGAGATTTATTGCTGAGTACACGTATATATATATATTTGGTTGTGTTTTAACATGAATGTGAAATAAAGGTCATTAATATATTAATTAATAAAAAGTAATCCTCAAGCAATCTTGATGCTTGAAGAGGATGTGGATATTGGTGGACACAAAGCCATTTGCAAGTTTACAAAAGTATGGAGAGATGCAGTGAATGGTGTTGATGTAAACTAGATTTAATTCATATTTCTTTTTTTTAATCTAATCCCTTTAATTTCTTTAGCTTGTTATTTTTTTTTCATTCTTAGGTAATTAATTCTTAACTTTCAATGTGCTTTACAAAGTTCTGCTTATCCCTAAGGGCAATAGAATGATTGATATGTATGTCTGTGTGTATCAAATAATCTTGAGTGTATGCCTACAAGCATATTAAAAAACCAGAATTTGTGGAGTTGAGTTTTATCAACCATGCACTCAAAATAACATTGTCTGTTGTATATTTTTTTTGTGATACCACTTTCCCATGTTTTTGATTATATGCATGTTGTATATACACACATAAGAATGGGAAATACACACACACACATCCATCTGTCCGTCCGTCTGTCTGTCTGTCATCTATCTATCTATTCAGGCATATTATTAGGCGCCTGTCTTAAATATTTTCCTTAAATATTCAGTACAAATGTTTGGTTGTTACCTATCAATCCATATGTAATGATAGCAGGTAAAATAATGTTGAATCCTAAATCCTTAAAGCTTCAGAACAGGTCCTTTCAGCAGGCTGGGGAAAGAAATGTTGGTAAGCTATGGACTCAGAAGAATAAAATATAGAATTTCTATTTTAAAATAGCAGAGAAGCAGATAGAGCAACTTTTTTCCACCCAGGATGGGTGGAAATTTGAGAATATGATTTTGCCTCTTCTTGGTTGTGGCAGTGATGATTAGTGGTAGCTAGGGCAGAAGTATAAGGAAGTAACTCACTGATCTTTCCCATAAAATAAATTAATTGTTTGGCCTAGATCAGTTAGAAATACAGTAAGAAAACACCACAAAATAGATTGAATCTACCTAGAGTCAGGAAAGGTTAAAAAGTCCATCCGTTCTTCTACAGAGAGATACAAATAAATTATCCTACTTCAATTTGTAATCTGGTTCTCAAATACATCTAGTGCAATTGCTATTTATATGGGACCCTTTTCTCAAGGAATCCACAACAGCGTACGTGGTCTTTTCCTCTTTATCTTTGTAACAGTCCTGTGAGGCAGACTGAACTGGAAGATAATATCTGTCCAAGGTCATCTAGTCATCCGGTGAACGTCATCGTGGATTGTTATGTTTTGAATGCTAAATTGTGGGAGTTTTTTAGGTTTCTAAAAAATGAGTAATGAATAGAACTCTGCAAATAAAGTAGATTATTTAAGTGAATTAATGAAAATGTGCCATACCTTGCATGGACTGCAATCAAGTTGTTTGGGGAAATTAAGAACTATAACATATTTCAGAAACTTCGCTTTGTTGCATATTATTATCAAGTTGTTTGGGAAAATTAGGAACTATAATATATCTTAGAAATTTCACTTTGTAGTATATTATGAACTACTAAGCCAGAACTTCTAAACCAAAAATATATCTGCATATGGTATACAAATACAGAAAACAGCAGGAAGGTATATTAATTGCTGCTGTGAACTTTAATAAATTGCTGTTTGCTATCTTTACTGTGTCGTGGAATAGATGTAAAGTTAAATGGAATTATTACAGAAATTAAATAAGTAAATAGTTTTCTTGCATGGTCCCTCATAGTTGTTAACGTTGTCAACTGGCTGCAAATTTATAGGACACAAGACACTGCTCAGAGCAGAAAAATACAGAATAGGAAAGAAACACCAGATACCTACAGCACAGGTAGTCCTCGGTTTATGACCATAATTGAGTCCAATTTTTTTTGTTGCTAAGTGAAACATTTGTTAATTGAATTGCTGCAGTTGTTAAATCAGTAACCATGGTGGTTAGAGCCATGGTGGCGCAGTGGTTAGAGTGCAGTACTGCAGGTTACTTCTGTTGACTGCCAGCTGCCTGCAATTTGGCAGTTCAAATCTCACCAGGCTCATGGTTGACTCAGCCTTCCATCCTTCCAAGGTGGGTAAAATGAGGACCCAGATTGTTGGGGGCAATATGCTGTCTCTGAAAACCGCTTAGAGAGAGCTGTAAAGCACTGTGAAGTGGTATGTATATAAGTCTAAGTGCTACTGCTATTGCTAGTAACACTTCAGTTGTTATGTAAGTGAATCTAGATTCCCCATTGACTTTGCTTATAGGTGACCCCAGGACATTGCAAGTGTCATAAAATATGAGTCAGTTGCCAAGCATCCAAATTTTGATCATGTGACTTCGGGGATACAGCAACGGTCGTAAGTGTGAAAAATAGTCATAAGTCATTTTTTTCAGTGCAGTTGTAATTTTGAATAATCACTAAGTGAACTGTTATAGGTCGAGGACTACCTGTTATGGATAAGAGGTTACAAACCCCCTCAAATTTGTTTCCAATCCCGATCCCATATAATGGCAAGGCCTTATTGAAAATTGCTTTCAGATTAGTTGAACTATGTCTGCTGTAAAGTAAGGTTGTGTGAACAAAGTAGCCATGTTTTACTCTCAGACAAAAGGTGAAAAATAGGGTTTAATGCTACATGCATTTCATTGAGGGACATTCAGTTAATATTAGTAAAACATTACATTACTCCATGTCCTGCTTCATGCATGAATGTGCTAGAAATTTCAACCCAAATATACAGCATTCATTGAGTTCTAGATCATCGTGGTTTATATTTTAAATTGTAGTGGAAGGAAGAGATGAAAGGAGATATTTTTTTTAAAAAAGAACAAAATTGGTTAGAATTAAAATGCTAACATTAAAAAGGATCTTTGTGCCATTTATGTAAATCCTGGCAATTACAGAGTTAAAAATATTGTTGGCTTAAAAATCTTTGTTAATATAGAAGAGACAGTTTTCTTGGCACCTGGCTGTGCTTTAAGAAGAGAATTATTGGGAGACAACTATCTATGCCGTGCAATTTTCTAACTATAGAAATATCTGTTGTACAATTTATAGTGTATTTTCCTTGCAAATGCAACCTAATAAAAGAGAATATAAAGGAATAAAATATGGAGTTTAGAGGAGATGGACATGTAATTTGCCCTCTGTTAATGGGGCAAAACACAGATATCTGAGGCTTAGGGGTCAAACAGATTGAAGATTGTTAAGAGTAGTATGGTCATAGATAGCCAGGGATATAAAGGCAGAATGTGTTCTTATTGGGCAATAGGAAAATGACTTGCTAGCCATTCAATGAGGGATCAGAGTTTAATAGCTTCTCTTAGGTCTTGAGGCTTTGGAGAAGGCCTTTGAGCTTTGAACCCAGGGCATCTTTAATTTTTAGCAAGTAATATAGAATGCAGAAGATTATGTTCGTAATGCATTAAGCCAAATTAATCATGCACATTCAAGGTGGTAATAAAAGAAATGTAGTAATGAAAGGCTTTTTGGTGTGTTTGTTTTTAAGATTGGAGTTATGTTCAGTTGAGTTTCCTTGAGCTGCAGTCATTGGCCATAAGGAACTTCAGTAATGACAACATTAGTAGTGCTTTCTGTTTTTTTAAAAAAAACAATCTAGCCTATCATATAAATTGAATAAATAGTCACACATACAAGTGTTGTTTTTTTAATCAGGGCAACCTGGTCTACCCAAATATGGAACGGAGCATACTGCTTGGATGGAGCAGTCTCCTTTTATTTCTTTGTCAGTAAAATATAAATTCAGTCACACATACAGATTACTGAATGCCAAAATATTTTATATATGGTGTACCTTATAAAGCAGGCATCTTCTTTTCTCTTTGTTTAGTTGTATCTGATAGCCCGACTATGTGGCTCAGTGGCTAAGACACTGAGCTTGTCCATCAGAAAGGTCGGCAGTTCAGCGGTTCAAATCCCTAGTACAGGTCTCTTGCGTGAGCACGGGGTTGGACTAAATGACCTCCAAGGTACCTTCCAACTCTGTTACTGTTACTGTCAGAGACTGCCTGGACAAAAACATGCAGTTTTCTTGGCATAAGTGATTTGCCATTGCCTCCTTCCTAGGACTGAGAGAGTGACTGGCTCAATATCATTCTGTGCCTAAGGCAGGAGTAGCACTCACAGTCTCCTGGTTTCTAGCCTGATGCCTTTGCCATTACTCCAAACCAGCTATCAAAGCAGACATGTGTCTATCAAAATTCACATTAAAAATATTCCTTGGATTTAATATGTCACATAACTCTGGCTTTATCACAATAAAGACAGAGATGCTATTGATCTAGAGTATATTACTTCCAAGAAGAAGAAAAATGAAGAAAGATGTGTATGTATGTATTTAGAGCAGTGATGTAAACTGAATAATACGTTTACTGCATTCATTGCAGCTCTTAGATTCTTTTCATTCATTACTGCTAGCGGAGATGGGAAAAAAATAGATTCTGGAGTTTCTTTGCAGAAGCTATGAAAGAATATGCCCCAGAAATCCTAGTATTAATTTTGCATTTTTTTTCTCCCTAAAGTAAGTCAGATTATTAAATTAGGGACAAGAAAAGAAAATATTCTTATTATTATATAAGGGCTGAAAATCAGTTACACATTTAGCTGTCCCATAACATTAATTCTTATGTATAAAATTACACGATGTATTTTTTTTTTCTGTCTTTGCAGATTCCATCACAGATATAATAATACTTTTGGAACTACATTTTCTATTTTAAGATATATTTTCTTACAGAGTAGGATAGTATTTACATTCTTCATGTTTACTGTTACAATATTAATTTACATCACATGTGCCAGACTGGGAATAGTGCCTCTGCTCATTTAAACCACTTAGCTTATTGATTCCAGAATAAACATCTAATTTTATATGCTTATTAATTTGTGATTAGTTTACTTTTCTTATTCATGGGAAATCATAAGGAAAATGAATAGCAGAAAGACAAGTGCATGTTAATTCTTTAACATTTGGTAGGCCTATCCACTTCTAAGATTTTTTTTTGTTTGTTTCATTTCAACTGTATATTTCAGCCAAATATGTTCTACATTTTATCCCTCTTCAAATATAAAAAAAATATCTGGGAATGGGAAGAGACACAAAAAATGCATAGCTGGCTGGGGAATTCTGGGAGTTGACATTCACAAGACTTAAAGTTGCCAAAGTTGGACACCCCTGATCTAGATGTAAAAGGGCAATTTCTTGCAGTAGGTAACCATCTCAAAATACAAAACTGTCCTGCGATTTTGGAATCCCAATTTTCTAAGAAACTAGAACCTCCATAGCTAGAAGAAACTTCCTGCTGCAGCTATTTATCCTTATACATGAAGATGTGTGAAAGATATAAAGAACAGTTGCTATCTAGGGCTTTGTGAAACTTTCTGGAGGTCTTAAATTTGATAATGTTTTGAATGACATATCCCTTGAAGTAACGGGGCTATGAAGCAAACTTCTATTGCTTCTATTCCCTGTTGCCTGCTGCAGCAAATCTAGCTGAAACAGGATTCTGCAGGTGTGAAGCAAATTCCAAGAAATACCTTTCAGCTATTGGGATTTCCAATCAAGTCTTTGAAGCAACAAGAAGCACTTTCCTCTAATGGAAATATGTTGCCTCTTCACCTTGGTGAGAAACATATTGACAGTATTTCTTCATCTCCACACAGTCTAGGTACTTTTATGTCCAGGTCACAACTCAGAAGCCAAGTTTATAAACACTTAAAGCACTTGGGTCTTAGAACAGTTCAAAGTTCTTGCAACAGACAAGAGAGGAGGAAACCCTAGATTTAGTAGTGACTGTGGTCTAGTATGAGATAGAAATATTGTAGAATCAAAAGGAATAAGAAGTATAATGCTATTACATTTGGAAACTGTCAGCAAGGTCCGCATCTATTTACAAACAGTGAAACTTCTAAGAAAATGAGGAAACAGTTAAAAAAGCTGAAAGACTGAAGTCAATGGTAGTATTATTTCTAACATGTGCTCCATGGGTGAAATGCTACCGGTTCGGCCCAATTCGGCTGAACCAGTAGCAATAGCAGCAGGTAGTTCGGAGAACCAGTAGCAACGGCAGTGTGAGGCTCTGCCCACCCGCCTGGTCCTCATTACTTCCTGGTTTTAACCTGTTTTTTATCCTCTGTGCATGCACAGAAGGGTTTGTGCATGCACAGAGGGGCTGCACACGTACATGACGCACACACATGAGGCACGACATTTCCGAATCGTAGAGAAATAGATTTCACCCCGATGTGCTCCCATGTTATGATGGTATCAATCCTTTCTGAGAAAGTGGATCCAGTCAAGGCTGATAAGGGTGAAGAGATTGAATGTTAAGGCCCTCTATTGTGTGGTGGCTCAGGATTTGATGCTCTCTCCATTCCTGTGTAACACCTGCCAGAAGTTTCTAGACAAGTTGATCAGTTAATACAGAGGCACATATTGCCAGAGTGCTCTTGACCCCAGATCTAAGAGGTGATACCCTTAAGGTACCGTCTGAATGTCTGGAAGTCATCTCAATCTTCAGTCCCTCTGACTCCATGGAGAATAGGCAATTGCTTCTTCTGGGACAGTGAGAGTCATCAGGCTGCCTCAAGTGGAGAAATGTAGATAATGCCATGCAATCCTGTGGTTGGATTCTGTGGAGAAATGGAGTTTGTTGCTGCTGAATCAACCTCCCTGATGCTAAGTGGCATACCTAATTGAGCTGTTTGATGCTGTTGCCAGGTTGGCAAAAGAGACTCCAAAACCAATTGTCCTTGGACACCATAACCTGTCCTTGTGTGATTCAGAATCTGGAGCAGCTCAGAGGAAATGGCCACTATGGCAGCTATGGATTTAAGCCAGGATATCAAGGCACCAACATATATAGGTAATCAAAAGTTAAATCTTGTTTTTGTCTTAAGGCAGTTATGAAGGTAAAGTCTGAAGATGAAAACTTTTTTTTACAAAGTTTATTTTCATTTTTAAAAATAACAATACTTTACATATATACTTACAAGGTTATTGCAACTAACGTACACAAATCTGCGCCTATACCACTAATACAATCCATTTCATTTCCCTCTCTTTTTTTTCACCCAATTATACCATAAATTCCAACATTTGTAATAATCAGAATCTTTTTGGTTCCTAAGTAATTTCATTAACCGGTCTGCCTCTGCGCATTCTGTAATTTTCCAAATCAATTTATTTTCTGTGGGTATTAATTCGTTTTTCCATTCTTGCGCGTATAGTATCCTAGCTGCAGTAGCGATGTGGAGGATCAAGTACCATTTTTCCTTAGTTATTTTGTCTGGTTTCATTCCTAATAAAAAAATCTTTGGTTTCAGCTCTATATTATATCCTGTAATTTCCACTATCCAGTTTGAAGATGAAAACTTTATTGTCATCCTTTATCATCATCAAATCCCTCTCTAGTTGGCTTTTGGCTAACTAGTACAATTTCCCTCACCTCTGGGAGGTTGGAACTATGAAATCAATACATGATAGATTTCCAATAGACCTGGGTGGATTTCAGAGAGAGTTTGGTTTTTTTTTCCCTTCGGGAGCTGCTATCAGTTTTTACTGAGGCCTTAGTCTCCACCTAAAATAGGTGTGTGCCTGTGACCTGGATCTCTCCTTTATCAGTCCCAACTGTAACTTACATTTCTTAGGAAAGAGGCAACAACATAACATTCTGAGATCATTCTCATGATTAATAGAAGCACTTGAATACTGAATTTACCAGTGTCATCTACATATGTAATGCTTTGCTCATTCATTTAGATAAATAAGGTATTTTTGAATCTAATGTTTTAACTGCAAAAAAACCTGAATTAGAATGAAGAACATAAAAGAAACCTATCACAGATATTAAATTACAGTGAAATAACAAATTCCACCTCTATTAGAGGCTAATGGCCAACTTACATTGAGCTAATGAGGACATTTCTATACTTCAAAAAACTCATATAAATTAAGTAAAAGCTTTGCTTTTTCTTCCCCCAGCAAGTTTTTCATGATATTTTTTTTTAAAAGTGGATTGACAACATCCATGTTATTCTTGGCAGGAATAGGGAAGTAACTTGCCATTGACTTATCCTGGGAGACTGTTTCCGTTTCTCGGTCTAGCCTACAGCTCTGACATTCCTGAATCCAAAGACAGTCCAGGCCTGATTCAACTTAGCTCTAAGCTTAAATGTCAGCCAGATGTCACCATCTATTGAGAAGACAGATAATATTTTATTACTGCCAAAGGCCTGCTAGATAAAGTACTTTACAGTTCTGTACTTTCGTAGAAAAACCATAAATCACTTATTACAAGGTCCTCCAACATCCTGAATAAACATAAATCATTAAAAAAAAGCACATATAAGTCAGTGGTGGGTTCCTCCCGGTTTGGCCCCATTCCGCCGAGCTGATAGCGGTGACGATATGATGTCACCTAACTGGTTCTGGCCCCCCCGCCCCCCCACCCCCTCCGTGTTATTCTTACCTTTTATTTGGCCTCACCCCCAATCTATTGCTGCCTCCTGAGTCCCAGCTGATGGGCTATAAGGAAAAAAACTGTTTAAACTCTTGCCGCGGGGTTTCAGAGGGCGCCCTACAGCTGATCAGTGGTAAAAGGCAGTTTGGTGGTAGACTGGTGCCTGCAAAAATACATGAGTAGACCAGTGTCTGCAAAATAAATGGGTAGACCAGTGCCTGCAAAAATAAATGAGTAGACCGGTACAGCTTTGCAAGCAGTTAAAAGCCTAGTAGACCAGTACCACTGCTAAATCCTAAAGAATTGTCACATGACCACCAAGCCACACCCACAAAATAAGCCGCATCCACAGAACCGGTAGTAAAAAATTTTAGAACCCACCCCTGATATAAGTACATATATATGTATATGCATGTTGGAGGGTGGGCTGTAATAGGAACTGATACACACACACGCACACGCACACACACGCACACACGGAGAGCACTTAAACAGTGAAGGAGTTTATTCTTAACACTAAGCTATTTATACAAATGTAGTGGTGTGAGATAGCACAGTGTATATATGTCGAAACGTCGCTTCTACCCTTTTAGGGATATATCCACAATTACACGGGAAGAAACCCGAAATATTAACTATACACACATACATACCCGTGAAAACTTACATAAACAAATATATATATATATATATATATATATATATATATATATATATATATATATATGTAGGTCTTTGGTTATTCGGGTCTTCTCCCACGTAAAATTGGAAGCGTCTTGGCGACGTTTCGATGAAGTCTCATTCGTCATCTTCAGGCTGGTGTTCTCGGCTTCGTGCTTCCAGGTCGCCAAGACACTTCCAATTTTACGTGGGAGAAGACCCGAATAACCAAAGACCTACATACAAACACCCGCGAAAACCTGAGAAAACATATATATATATATGTTTTTCTTCTAGCCACACACATATATAAATATATATAAAAATAATATATATATATAAATATATATATATATTATAATATATATATATATATATATATATATATATATATATATATATATATATATATAATATTATAACTATATATATATAAATAATTTACAAAATTTTTAATAAAAATTTGGCCTTTGATTATATATAATTGTCATAGCTGATTCAGTAAACTTGCCCACTATGTTCTCCTGATTAAAATTGTGTAGCTATAAAATATTATTACAGATGATAGCTGCAACAACAATTTGTTCTCATGTGAATACACAAGTCTTCATGTTCTCTCCTGGCCTAGTGGTATTTTTCTAAGAATCACTAAGGTTTGAACATCCACTCTAAAATAATTTAAACTTTTGGAACACTAGAGCTCCTTTCCAAGCAACTGTCCTTGCCCTAGAGAGTTTATCTTGTATCCATCTTTTCGGTACATGGTGTAACTTGTTTTCCAAGCTCCAAAATTGTAATGATTTTGGAATGATTATTTGTCCTCTTTGAAGTACATATCCTGCTTTCCACTGTACTTGAAATTCTATTTCAGACTTGACTGTTTTTATAATCCTAAACAACGTTTGCTTTATTTCAACTGTATTGTGCCTGTATTTTATTCTTCTTTTATCTTGTATTAATGGAAAGTACTTGAATGTCATATGTGCTTGATTTTCACTCTACTTGAATGTTCTTTCCTGGTAAGAATGTTCAAAATAGCATGTTTGCCATTCATATTTCTTTTCCTAATTCAGAAGTTATATTTCTGTAGACCTTTATAAGTTGCAGTTGGCCACTTTACCATGAATTCAAATGGTTTGTGGTATGTTTCTGCTATTCTGTAACAGATGTATTGATGGAACTTTTCAGAATTTGCAATAACTGCAAATATTTCCTAATATGGAGTATTTTTTCCAGTGGGACTAGTCTATCAGGGCAACCTGGTCAACTGAACTATGGGACAGAGTACATACTGCTTCTACTTTTGCTTTCAGTCCCGATCCAGGAGACTTGGCAGGCAGGCAATTGCTTTCATGACAAACTATTTTTGTGTTGAATTTATGTTTACCGACAAAGAAATAAAGGGAGCCTAGTATAGCTTGAAACAGATCTATACTAGTCTCCCTTTCTTTCTGTGTCGGTAAACATAAATTCAACATTTCCTAATATGATTCATTGCAAAATTGTATATCCTTTTTCCACTAACTTCCTCAGCGATGCAGTTATTTTTGCCCAATCTGTGACAAATCTGGCTAAGTAGTTAAACATTCTCATTATCTGATCAGACTTTGGTGGGGCTTATAGTTGCTCTGTTGCAGATTTGTTTCAATCTATTTTCCTCCCTTCTTATGTGACCAAAGTAGTATCCAATCTGCGTGTTCCTAAGTTAATTCCAGTCCTGTATCTTATTTAACTTCCATTCTCAATGCATTTTTTCAATAGTGCATCCTGATTGTTATCATGTTCTTCTTAGGTAGAGCAATGGGCTGATGCACTACAAAGTCAATAATGACATCTCTGTCATGTCACACGTCCAACATTTCATAGATTAGTTAAAAGAAAAAAAAATATGCCCCGATAAAATGTCAAATAGTAGTCTGCTCATTGCAAAATTCTTTTTTTTTTATTGCAAAAGTTTTACAATTACATTTTCAGCCCTTTTTCCCCCCTCATCCCACCCCAAACTTTCCAACCTCCCTAACCCACCCTAACCCTCCCCTCCCCCCCAGACTTCCACACAGTATACTCATATCAAGTAAAAGGAAAAACCCTCCTTTGTATATAAAACTTGAACCCCTCCCTCCCCCTTATAAATTTTCATCTTCATTACATTAACCTATTTCTATCTTAATATAACATTTTCAAATAAATTTTCATCCTCATTACCTTAAAATATTTCTATCTTAATATAACATTTTCAAATAAATTTTCATCCTCATTACCTTAAAATATTTCTATCTTAATATAACATTTTCAAATAAAAGCTATTTGATACTTCCTAGTTTGATATTTGTTCTGAACATAATCTATCCACCTCTTCCATTCCCATTCATAAGTCTCTTGTGAACAATCTTTTAGATATGCTGAAATCTTCACCATCTCTGCAAAACTGGCCATCTTCAAAGTCCATTCCTCAATCGTGGGCAGCGCTTCATTTTTCCAGTATTTACCTATCAACAATCTTGCTGCTGTTATCATATACAATATCAATTTTGTTTCACCCAATGTAAAACCCTTAACTATACCCAATAAAAACAATTGTGGAGAAAATTGAATTTTTTTCTTCAAAACATTCTGCATGACCCACCAAATTTTTATCCAAAAAGCCTTAACTTTCTTACAGGTCCACCAAACATGATAATATGTAGCATCTAGACAATCACATCTCCAGCATTTAGGCCGCACATTAGGGTACATACACGACATTTTTTTGGGGTCTAAATGCCATCTGTAAAACATTTTATAAAAATTTTCCCTCAGATTCTGCGACTGTGTAAATTTAACATTCTGAACCCAAATTTTTTCCCATGTTTCCAACATCACTGGTTCCTCAAAATTTTGTGCCCACTTAATCATACAATCTTTAACTAGTTCAGTTTCTGAATCCCTTTCTAACAAGACATTATAAAGTCTTTTAATATGCATTGGACCTTTCTCTTTTATGTGTCTGACCAATTCTTCCTCATACATCATAATACCAGTTTTTTGGTCCTCTTTCCATCTCAATTGCAATTGATTATATTGTAATCAAGTTAGATTAATCCCTTCAGCCAACAATGTCTGTAATATCTTCAGCTGCCATCTGCCCGCATCTGTAAAAAGAACCTCTTTATATAAAACCCCCCCGAGTGACATTATATTTGTATTCCACAAAGTATGACCAAGATCCAGCCATAGCGGTATTTTATAATCCCATTTGAGTCGGTGCTTCTTCCAAACTCTCAACAAAGAATCTCTAAGTATATGGCTTTTAAATGCTTTATCCACTTTGTTGTCATAAAATAAGTAAGCATGCCATCCAAATTCCAAATCAAAACTTTCTGCATTCAGTATTCCAGTCTTTTTTCCTTCCAAACCAATCACTTGTTAAAGTCAAAGCTGCTGCATCATAATATAACTGTAGGTTTGGAAGTTTAAGACCTCCCCTTTCTGGAACATCTTGCATAATTTTCAATTTTACTCTTGTTTTTTTCTCGTTCCAGACAAACTTATTCACTCCAGTTTGCCACACTTTTAGTTGTTTATCATTTTTAAGCACCGGAATCATTTGAAACAAAAAAAGAAATCTTGGCAAAATGTTCATCTTAACTGCTGCTATTCTTCCAAGTAAAGACAGCTGCAGTTTTTTCCAAGTCTCCATGTCTTTTTGCACCTCTCGCCACAACACCTCATAATTATTTTGAAACAATTTCATATTTGATTCTGCAACCTGAACTCCTAGATATTTTACCTTTGGTACAATCTCAAAACCTGCCCTCCTTTCAAGCTCGTGTTTACGATCTTGTGTCACATTTTTGACTATCATCTTAGTTTTTTTCTGGTTCAGTCTAAAACCTGAAACTTTACCATAGTCTTGTATAATGTCCTTCATCTGGATTATTGATTCCATTGGCTGTGTTAGGGTAACGACCAGATCATCTGCAAATGCCTTTATTCTGTAATCCTCTTGCCTTATCATTATACCTTTCAAGATATTAGAGTCCCGTATTGTGTTTAACAAGACTTCTAGTGTTAAAATAAACAACAACGGACATCCCTGTCTTGTTCCTTTTTCGATTTTAAACTCTGTTGTCAAACTTCCATTAATAATAATCTGTGCCTTTTGCTCTTGATAAATTGCTGAAACCACCTGTATAAATTGGTCCCCAAAGTCCATCTTTTTTAAAGTCTTTAGTAGAAAATTCCAGTCCACTTTATCAAAGGCCTTCTCTGCATCCAAGAAAACTAGCACTGCAGGGATCTGTTTATTCTTCTCAAGATATTCCAATAAATCTATTACTTGCCTTACATTGTCCTTCATGTGCCTACCCTCGATAAATCCCGCTTGATCATCATGAATCACCTTTTGAATTACTGGCATCAATCTGTTGGCTAATACTTTTGCATAAATTTTATAATCCGTATTCAAAAGAGATATTGGTCTGTAATTCTCCGGTTTTTTGGGACCTGCTTGCTCTTTTGGTATCAAAGAAATATAAGCTGTAGTCCATGATGGGGGTACTTTTCCCCCTTGTTGTATGTTACAAAATAAGTCTCTGAGTTGTTCCACCATTTCTGCCTGCAAAGTTTTATAGTACACTGCAGTCAGACCATCCGTTCCAGGAGCTTTGGCTGTTTTTAATTGTTTTATTGCTGCTATTATCTCCTCCTCTGTTATAGGATAATTCATTCTTTCCTTTTGTTGCTCAGTAATTTTTGTAACTCTTTTATTATCTAAATATTTTTCTATAAGTCCATTCTGCACCTCCTCTTTGGCATATAATTTAGTGTAGTAATCAAGAAAAGCTTCTTTAATTAATTTCTGTTGAAAAATTTCTTTCCCTCCAATATCAATACTATCAATAGTCCGTATACTCTGTTTCTTCCTCAATGTGTAGGCCAACCACCTGCCCGGTTTATTGGCATTGCAGAATGTATTATGCTTCGCGTATTGTAAATTTGTTGCAACTTGTTCCGCTATAAGCATTTGGAATTGATCTTTCAAAAGTTTTATGACACCACGTATTCTTTCATCTGTTGGATTTTTAATAAGTAACTGTTCTTTATTCTTTATTTCTGCTTCCAATTCAAGTCTTTTCTTTTGTCGGATCAATCTATGTTTAGAGTTCATATAAATAAGCACCCCTCTCATATAAGCTTTGCTTGCATCCCACACAATTTCCATTGGAGTGCCTTTATTCAGATTCATTTCAAAAAACTCTTTCAAATACTTTTTAAGTTCTATTATATTTTTTTCATATCTGAACAAGTTTTCATTTAATCTCCAAGAGCGTCTCTCAGTCTTACTTGTCTCAATTTCTATCCACACTGGGCTATGATCAGTCAAAGTTCTTGGCAAAATCTTTGTTCTTTTTGTCCTAACAAGTAAGTCATCTGACAACAAAATGAAATCAATCCTAGAGAAGGATCTATGTCTATCAGAAAAGAAAGTATAATCCAGTTCTTTTGGGTTATGTATTCTCCAAATATCTTTTAATTCCAAGTCTTCTTTCATATCAAAAAAAGTCTGTGGTAGTCTAATCCTTGACTTCGCCAAAGTCTTTTTATCTAATTTAGAATCAATTACTCCATTCCAATCTCCCATAATTAAAATAGATCTATAATCCCATTGTAGTATTTTAGTATGTAGCATTTTGTAAAAATAGTCCTGTTGTTGATTGGGAGCATAAATTCCTATCAAAAGAATTTGACTATTTGCTGAAAGTAGTTCAATTGCTACAAACCTACCATCTTGATCAGCTTCTATAAGTTTGGCTGTTAATTTTTTATTTACATAGATAACCACACCATTCTTTTTTTGGTTAGTTGAAGATATAAAATGTGTTCCTAATTTGGAATTTTTCAAATAGTTTTGATCTTGAACTGTAATATGCGTTTCTTGTAAACAGATTATATCATTATTAAATTGTTTCAAATATGCAAATACTTTCTTCCTTTTCTGTGTTGCATTCAACCCATTCACATTCCAAGATAAACATTTAATCATCATTATTCTCTTTCTGGAGCAAAGAACAGAATAATCGGATTTCATCCGAAATCTTCAATCCTGCATTCCCCATGGCTCCAGTCTCTTGTATAGTCTTTGCCCCCTTTTCATCTTGTCTTTCCTGTTGTAACTTTTCTTTAAGTTGCTTGGATTTTGCTCGGGTTATACGCTGGTCCTTGACTTCAGCCATCCAGACCGGCTCCAAGATTGGAGAAGGTTCCAGCAAAGGCTCATCCAGGAGACCTCCTTCAGCGCCCTTCAACTCCTCTGATTCCTGCTTAGATTGTTGTTGCGGTTCTTGAAGTTGCTTCTTATCACTCTCCTTAATCTCCAAAACTGTAGATGTATGTGGGGATGGTGTTCTTTCTTTAAGGATGTCAGTATAAAATTGCTCCGCCTTCTCCACAGTATTCAAATGGTATCTCTCTCCCTTATATCTCAAAATTATGCCAGTTGGAGCATCCCAACGAAATGGTATCTGATTATTCTGCAGTTCTTTAACAAGAAAGCCAAAGTCTTTTCTGGATTTCAACATCTTAGGTGGAAGCTCTTTGTAAACTGCACATTGCACAAATTCTTAATATTTGGTCTCCAAGAAAATGGGGCAAGAAAATCTCACAACCATATTTTCTCTATCCTGTCAATAAACATTGAATATGGATAACATTAACATCCTATCAGAGTGTCATGATAGGCCATCCTATCATGACACTCCAGTGTTCTTGAGTTGGCTTTGTTGTTGAGTCCAGTGGCAGAGATACTTCTTGTTCAATGTGAAATACAAATGCCAAGGGGAACTACTGAGCTAAGTCACATGTTAGCACTTGTATAACCAACCAGGAAGGTGTATTCTAGTATCTTTCTATCAGCCCAAGTTTAAATGCTGTGCTTGGGTTTTTTTTTATAATCTTTCTTTATTCCACAGTACTGTAATTGCCTTTTTACTCATAGTTCATCATCCCAATATAAAGTTAATAATTGCTTCCAGCTTCACCATTTGCATTTAATCTAAGTTATCATGGGATGATGCTGAATATTAAAGGGTTCTGAATCTAAGCAAAACACTGGAATTTATAGCAAACATTATACACATAGATGTGCCACGCTGGCTAGAATACATTACTACATAAATATGAGTGGTAATGTGAGAGAGATCAAATTAAAAATTAAATTAAAAGTTTTTGGATGCAATATAAGCCATGCAATTGGAAAAAAAATCAAGTTTTGGTAGCCTTAAGAAATAAGTGAAAGTTCTCTGCAAACAGACGTTCATTCAGAGGGTTTTAGGCATCTATTTTCCTTGCTGTCTATAACAGTGCCTTGTTCTACATGTCCCTTGTTCTACATGTCTTAAGGAATTATATTTTAACTTTACAAATTGCAAAGTAAATACATTAGAAGAATAACTGATGCTGGTTTTGAACACTATTTTTTATGAATGGCCATAATTTTTTGCCTTTATTTAAAGGACGCAAGTGTAATACACAATTTCTTAATATTATCAAAGCAAAAACTATATTAAAAAGATATACAAGATTGACAATGGTCAATATAGCATGTACTGAATAATTATTTGTTTATGGATATAATCACTGAAAAAAATATTAGAACAATTTATGAGTTTTGCGTTTGTTTTGTGTATTTATGTATACCTTCAAATTAGTCTTAACTCATGGTCGTTGCCTGAACAAGTCCATGGAATTTGTTTAGTGAGATGTTCCAAAATGATTTGTCCTTGCTTTCTTCCTCCTGCTGAGGGAATAGTGACTGACTTGATCCTTGTGGTAGGACTAGAACTCACAGCCTCCCAGTTTCCAGTCTGGTGCCTTAACCGCAACATCAAATTGGCTTTTGAGAGATCACTTGAGGCTACTGTTGTACACAGATGTAAGTTATGGGTGAAATCCAGCAGGTTCTGACAGGTTCTGGAGAACCAGTAGCGGAAATTTTGAGTAGTTCGGAGAACCAGCAAATGCCACCTCTGGCTGGCCCCAGAATGGGGTGGGAATGGAGATTTTGCAATATCCTTCCCCTAGGAGTGGGGAGGGAATGGAGATTTTACAGTATCCTTCCCCTGGAGTGTGATGGGAATGGAGATTTTGCAGTATCCTTCCCCTGCCACGCCCACCAAGCCACACCACGCCAACCAAGCCACACCCACAGAACCGGTAGTAAAAAAATTTGGATTTCACTACTGATGTAAGTGCTACGTAACAGTACAACCACTGACTGAGCATGATTCAATTACAAAACAATGGAGGCATCAGAAGGAGGGCATAAGAATGGCCCAGAAGTAGTATTTGTGTGAATGAAACTGAATGCAGTTTGGGGCTTAAGTGGTTGTCCAAAGGGCCTTTATTATCTAAAATGTTATTACTATTTAAAAATAGTTTCAGAGCTGAAATTAGCACACACACACACACATACACACACACACACACACACACACACACAAACAAACATACAGTACATATGGTATTTTATAAATCCTCTAGTAAGGGTCCTTTCTGATCCAAATATTATTTTATTTTTAAATGTTTAATATTCCATTATGCCAAAAAGAAATTCCAGCAAAAATATAGTGAAACTAATTTGGTTACTCATCTTCTGCAGAAGGCAGAAGAGGAACTATGTATATATAATACATATGTTCCTACGAGGTATGTTCCTATGAGTCAGTTGGCCATGCTGCAAGATTGTCTATAAATTCCATTAAGCACAGGACAAGTGTGGTAAATTAAAAGAGTTTACAATCCTATCTAGCATTATTAAAATCCTGGTATTATTTATGTAACCCAGTGACAGAACAAACAATGATGACTGATTCTAATATTGCAGCACAATTTGCTATTTCAGTAAACTAGTAGAAAAATATTTCTAGACAGTGAAATAGCTGTCAGCTTTGGAAGCCATATTAGGCCGGAAGTTTCCATGCTGCCACCTTCTCATGTGTGGGAAAGTAGGAGGGGGGATTTAGTAGAGGGGTTGTTTGTAGACATAACAGCATTCTTCCTGTCAGTCAAGGTCAGGGCGATCCAGCATCTAGAGAAGAAGTGGTCGGAGTGTTGAGTCGAGTTGGGACGGACATTGATTGGAGCATGTGATCAACTGAGGAGTGAGGGGGTGGTTTTGGGGGTTTTGATTTACTGAGGGAAAATCCGGACCTTTCAGATTCAGGTTTTTCCAGATGTGCCAGTTTACCTATTCTAGTAAAGAGAACTTTGGAAAATGCTTGCTTCCACGTTTTTACTCAGAGTTGGGGTTTTCTGGAACGCTGACAATAGCTAAGTAACTTACATGCAGATGTACCAAAACCAACCACCGTAGCTATTGCTTTTCAGAAGTGAACATGAGTGCAGAAGTCGTCCAATGTTATCAAGATCTAGCAATGATACAGGGGACGGATAATTACTTTAGTGACAAAGGCAAAAGCATCATTTAATACCTTTTGAAAGAAAGCAATATAGGTAGTCTAATCCTATATTTTACCAAGAAAAACATAGATTGAGATTGGTAAACAGTGATTGATGATGGGCTCCTCAGGATGAATGGTATTCAACATGCTATTGAGGATATTTCAGGGTACTAATAGCATTTATGATGTAGGTGAATTAAAGTCTTTGGGACATCTAATTGCTGATGTTGCCATGTAGCAAAAGAATATTCTAAGTTGCAAAGACAGATTTACTGTGGGAACATGGAGTGAGAGAAGATTGAACAAGAGAAAGCTCAACATAGTGAAAGATGAGATGAGTGGGATACAGATTTTAGGCATGAGCAAATTGATTGAAATTGGACACTTTCAGTTAGAAGGTCATAATGTTTGCTCAAGAAGTGAAAAATATCGAAGGAACAATAATGCTTTCATAATCAAACATAGTGTTGCTTTCATAATCAGGAAGGAGTGCTTTATATTCATTCATTCATTCATTCATTCATTCATTCATTCATTGAATTTGTATACCGCCCTACTCCCGAAGGACTCAGGGTGGTGAACAGCCAATATGCTCCAACCACTACTGTGGAAAAAGACAGTAAAAAGTTTGATGGCTAAGTTTGATCTGAAATTGGTAGTATATGCAAGCAGGATTTGCTACCTGCGGTTGGAGGCTGAAATGCCAACGTAGAAAATAGTAAGAAGGAAAAGATAGTATGGCCTAAGAAACAGAATTCTAGCAGGAGAACCACTTAAGAGTTTCAGTTTAATAATTGTCAACACAATATTTTAGACAACACGTGAAATCCTTTTCTATCTTTCTTAAGATTTCAGAAAATATTTTAATATGAGTAGTTTGACAGTATTTAATCAGGGGTTTTTTTTACATGATATTTGATAATAATATTAGTCAGCAAGCAATTTGTTCTAGATTTCTATTGCAAGAACAGAAAAAAAAAGAAAAAATAGTCATATTTGGGTAGGCAAAAAGTAGTTACGTTTAAGTTTCAACTCATTACTTTTGTATGCTAGAAAAAAAAGCTAAAAGAAAAATGAGTTTCTCCTTGCACCTGTATACTTCTCTAAATATTGAATTGTCATTTATTAAAAGCAAAGCAAATAGAGGAGAAAAAACTACTCAGCAGCTGGTGAGCTTGTCCTTTTTAATTTTTCTACATTCAGGATGAGATAAAGGTTTGGATAATATTTATAATTCTAATGAAGCCTTTAGTAGATTTTTAATAACCCTCAATGAGGAAAACCTGGCATATTCTGTAACTGCATCACAGCTGTCAATGCTGTTTTTTGCCAAACTGGATAATTTCCAAGGTCTAATTTAGGCCCACCAATCACCACAGTAATACAGTATGCGGGTACTTAGATCAACTCCACCTGGGAAAATTAAATAACAAGTTTTGAGGCTAAAATTTAATTGTATAGTAGAGAGCAAAACTGTGAGCCACTGGGTAAAAATGAATTATGGGTTGAAAGAATTAAAAGTTTTTAAGAAAAGATGAAATAGCAGCTTTGTGCTAGCTTCTGCTAAGGAATATATTTGTTTTGGCTCTGTGGTGGCGTTTTGAATGTTTTCTACAAGAAAGCAATTTTATTTGAAGGAAGTTAAATTTCTTTTTCAGGAAAATAAAGAATAATTCTTGTAAAAGAGGGAGTTATTCTGATAGAAAAGAATATCGGTTGCTCAGAGTTGAACTTGGAGAGTTGATGCTCTCCAAGTTTCTCTGTTTGCTTGTAGACATTTCATTACCCAACTAGACAACATCATCAGTGTGAGAGTGGGGAGCCCTCTTGCATTAATGTGGCTTAGTTGAGTAACAAAATGTTTGCAAGCAAACAAGCTCAGAGAGCACCAAAAACTCCATACAGAGAATTGTGGCAGTAGCATTTTAAACCCTATAAAAAGTAACTTATAAAAAGTGTGTTGTAGATGTTTTGTATGTCCTAAAAGATCATACAAAACATCTATTTGGTTGCAATGTTCCTCCAAGGTTGCAATGTTTGAGGCTCCTTAGCGCTGAAAATGCAAGAAGGACATGTATGCATGATGTAACGAAACTTACCTCTCTTTGTCTTCATTGTATGAAGGGTTTCCTTTTGATCAGCTAGTGATCCTCAATTTTGGGAGGTTTAGAAGAAAGGAGTACTTTTTCATTGACCAGTCAGTTCCAAGCTTATTCCGAGCTTTCAGACTCATGCTGGAGCCAAACCTCAAGGAACTTCTCTGTAGCAAAATGTCTGCCTAACATTCTGCTAGAGCACAGGTGTCAAACTCAAGGCCTGGAGTCTGGATCCAGCCTGCGGGGTGCTTAGATCTGGCCTGCTGGGCCACCCTAGAAATAGTAAAGGACTGGCCCACGGTTCCCTTGCCAGCAAAAATGAAGCTCTGTTTTCACTGGCAGAAGGTTTCAGGAGGCCATCTCAGCCAAAAATGGAGCCCATGAGGGCCACAGGCAGCACTCCCAAGCTCCACTTTAACTGGCAGAGGGTTGCAGGAGGCTGCCGCAACTGAAAACAGAGCTCGGGAAGTGCCCACAGGTGCCCCAAAAACAAGTAACATCGAGCTGGCCACGGCCATCCTGGCCATGCCCACCCCGGCCCCCCAAGGTCAAACACAACCCTGATGCAGCCCTCAATGAAAGTTTGACACCCCTGTGCTATAGAGAAATTCCCTGATGGGCTCCAGCACGAGTCCTAAAGCTTGGAAGAATAAACATCTCATCCCAGTGACTGACCCAGATTGGATCCTACTACATTTTGTGCCAAATTCCATAGTTCAACTGACCGGTGAATGAAAAAGTACTCCTTTGTTCTAAATCAACCCAGATTGGATCCCGTAACATTATCATGTGATACGTATATTTGCCTTTATTTGTGTAAAATGTAGTAATCACCAAAAATTGCAGATGGCTTTAAAATAAGGTTAGACAAAATAACAAAAGGCAAATGGATTATTTACGATTAATTATGATGACACATTATGTTTATTACATTTACTATATATCTAACTTTTCTTCTGGAACTCAAAGCAGGTTCCATAGTGTTCCCAAAAAACAAGTATGTGAGTAGGATGAACTGACAAAGAACTGCTGGTCTCAAAGTCTCCCTCAGAAGTGCTAAAATCCAGAAGTGGATTTTAATCTGGAGCTCCCAAGTCCAACCTTGTAGCAACTACACCACACTGGCTTTCTCCAGTATTACAAGCAGTATGCCTTTGAAAGCTACTTATTGAAAACATACAATAGTATTCGTACCATGCTTATGAACTGTGTGCCTTGTGGTCATAGACCTCTGTATTATTAGATAGTTCCTTGGTTATCCTGTACAGTTATTCTTATGAGGACTGCTTCAATCTCTGAGAACAGTTTGTGAGAAGTAACCATTCAGAGATACTTTACAAAGCTATTCATTTTCCAGAAGAAGGTTTTTAATGGATGCATAAGACTTGCACAGAAATTTATTTTAGTTACTGGAACTTCTTTGGACCAGTGCAGAACACCTAAACCTCTGGAGCTCAGTGAAACAAATGATATTGATTCTGTGGTGTACAATCATCTCACATGTTTGAAACAAGCCTCTTTCATGAAAGATTGGTTTGCCATATACAGGTTTGTTTAGGCATGTGATTGTAAAAACGATATGCATATGATATGTCTCGGAATTATAAAAGGATTTGAGACACCAACAGTTTTTGGATTGCTGGCATCCTTCATGCCAATAATTAAAGTATTAAGTAAAGCAAACATTTCTTGAAGGCTTTACTCAACATTGGAAAACTTTACATTGTCCATAATGTGGAGCCCACTGAACCATAGTGCAGATATAATTTAAAATGCAATTAGCTTATTCATTAGATGGTGAAATTACCACATGTATTTATGCTGCGTATGTAGAGATCAATAAGATATTAATACTGACTTTTAGCACACCCAATGATGTAAAATATTTCTCTTTATTTGAAGGAAAGAACTGTACCATGAATAAAGAACTGTGCTGATCTTTAAAAAATGGTCTTATTTTAATTAATATTTTCTGCATTTGAATGTTATATAGGAGGAAGAAGAAAAATAGGCTTGTTTAAAGGGATAACGATAGTCCATTTTTAGCAGTCCTGGAGAAAGGGCAAAGACATTCCTTCACAGAGCAAGTTTTCTTTAGATGAATAGTAAAAGAATGCAAAATAACTTAACCACAACATTTATGGTAATTGGCTAATGGTGCACTGTATTGAAGTAGTTCATCTGTCTATGCTCCATCATGAAGCCAGAGTAACTATGTTGTTGAGATTAAGGAGCGGAAAAGGAAGATTTTGCTAGTCTTATCAATATTGTAATTAGATGATCTCGGTAAAGACATAGACCAGTCAAATCATTGTCTTGCTTCTATAAAAAAATGTACTACAAAAATCAATAATAACAAGACACTTTTGCTACAATCAAAGCAGTGCTGTGTGATGGCTTCTGAGTTGTCCTCAGACTTCAGTGTTTAAGAAAAAAGGAAACGGCTATTAAGTATTTAGATTGAATTACCAAAATGTTTCTCTGAAATAGCTGCAATTAAAATACAATCCAGAGTTGTAGTAATCATGTAAACATTACAGAAAATGTCCCGGAAAATCCTGCAACTAATATAAGTGCACTGATAGAATGAATTAATGCTAGCCTGGAACTCCTTCTGCTAGCCTGTAATATTGTGAAGCTTTCCTTCAAGTCTGTCTCATGAATTCTACTCTATGTTTAATATTTAAAAATGAAAACTTTGCTGAAAAATCTCTGCTCTTCAAAATGAAGTAAATCTGCAGTTCCTCAGATATATTTTCCAATCTACAATTGATCTGATTAATTGTGCTGTGTAGCCCATATATAGATGAGTTCGAAAAGGACAACTAAATTGCATTAGTGGCGATTAAGATTCGTGCAGATTTGCATCAAAACCCTCACAGAAATTACACTGCATACTTAGTTTTAGCCTTATTCCAAGCCAATATTTTGCTGTAGTTGGTGTGTAACATCTCTGTTTTTACTAACAATAAAGGCACCCTTATCCTAATGTATATTTCGACAAATTAAGAGGGTAAATAAGGCTCTATCTCTTGTTTGTTTTGCAGTTCATCAAATGCAACTTCCACAAACAGTATATAAAATGTCAAAATAGTACACCATTTATCTATACAGCACTATGTATATTATAGCCTGCTCAGATCGCATTGCCCTTATCAGAAGTGATAATTTGCATAAAGATCAGATATACAAAGAGAAAACAGTTTTTGGAGGCTATGCTGAAAAGGTGGCAATTATATTGTTCGTTAACTATTTGTTTTTAATTGTTAGTATAATTGTCCCAAAGCTGCTACAGTATTATGCTGAAGAAATAAAAGAATGATCCTGAAGTTCCTTTCCTCTCCCTTCTGGTTTTAGCCAAAAAATCATGGCATTTTCGGAAAAGGGTTATTTAAGATCACTTCTTGGATGTGGTAGAAGTGAGGATGATTTGCAAAGATAGAAAGGAATAGCTATAGTGGATGGAGTAGATATAAACCAGATTTACCTATGTTTCCTTTTTTAAAAAAATCTATCCTTATCTGAGAGTAAAATCACAGTGAACAATCTAAAAGATGGATACAGTAGTCGTTTGGAGGATCTATAATACATGCAAGCTCTTCATCGTTGTGCTTGAAAATTATGCTAATTGTTAGCTATCACAAACCAAATCCTTCCTTTTCAGAATGATGAATGACCTTTTTGAACCAAGCTATTATTTTACACCTGGTTTCCTCAACCCTCTTTAAAGAATGGTCTGAGTTATATGAAAACTGTGCATAATTGAGGCTTAAGTGGGAGGCTTTTATTGGAAATATGCCTGTCCCAGTATGTCTCTGAAGACCACGCTTAGCCATTTGGCGATGCCAGCAACTGTGGTGGAGGTATCTCTGTGCATGGAACAGATAATAGATAATAAAAGGACCTAGAAGTGACTGTACCTTTGGCAATTGTGGCAACTTGATGCTCCAAGGCATTTTGAAATAGACACTAATTAGTAATAGAATCTGTGTTTGTGTGTGTGTGTGCCTGTGTGTCTGTGTGTACGTGTATATCTATGTATACACTTTTAACACTAGTCCTGAAAAATGAGGATGGCACTCATTCTATAGTAAGGCAAACATCACATTCTGTTGGAGAATATTTACATTGTAATGAACATTTTTGTAAAAATGCCTTAATTTTTGATAGACTTATTCAAGCAAAGCAAAGAGTAATAGTTTTTAAATCTGTCACACTAACTTTGAACAAATGACTTTCCAGAAATTAAAGGTGCTTTTAAACCCATGTCTTCTTTTAACTGAACTTTACATGGACTTCTAGCAAAAAATTGTATTCTGTAAGGTTTACCTACTTAGTTTCCATGGTAAGAGCTTCATTAGAATTCATTTCTCCATCTCTCTTTTTCCCTTTTTCCCTAAATGCAACAAATGCATAAAAAATTCTCTTTGTGAATTTCCAGTCAGTATTTATTATTCCTGAAATTGCTAATCCAATCTAGTGCTGGATTAATGATGGAACATTCTCTTAAAACATAAGCGTGTAAATTAAAGCAAACAGATGTTCAGATGTTCCATCTGCGCATCCTGTAACCCCAAAAGGAGTACAGATACTTACTGGCCATCTGGTAAGATGGCCTGTTCTCCATTTGGCAGTTTGTCTCAGTTGCCTTTAATTTGGGGTTATGCTGGAAATCTACTGAATAATAAGTGCCATTTTACAGGAGAGTCTCTAATTATAGTACAGCATGCTGTCCTACCCAGCATTAAAAATGTGCTTGTTTGTACCTGATGATTGTTTAATGTTTTCTCAAATGTTTATTTATTACATTTGCTTTGAAGCATTAAAAGTTTAATCCATTTAAGATACATTGCAATACATGCCCATAGAATCCTAGAAAGTATAACATTGATTTTCATTTAGTAACTTATGTCTTCTGTCCAATTGTCAAGAGACACACCTAAGGATGATCTAAAAATATATAAGGGAAGGTATGAATTGTGGACAGTGATAGTTTGAGCTTCATAATTAGGAAGAATATGCAAGCAGGCTCGTTGAAACCGAATGTGGTTGGGACTAGAAGGAAACTCTATTTAGAACATTAGGTCCTCTCTTTGCAAATCAAATTCATACTTGCTCTGATAGTATTTATTTGTTTATTTAATGCATTTTTATTTGAAAATCATTTCGAAGAACTGCTTCAGATCCAGCACAAGCATATTACCTGTCTGCTCTTGCTTAAAACAGATTGTCTTTCTGGAAAAAAGATGCATCTCTTTATGAACCTTGGTGGCTCAGTGGTTAGAATGCAGTATTGCAGGCTGACTCACTGCTCAGTGCCAGGAGTTTGATCCTGACTGGCTCAAGGCAGGGGTGAAATCTACTTATCTTCCCAATCGTTTCGGAAGTGCACGCGCCGTGGACCCTCTATGCATGCGCAAACCCTTCTGCGCATGCACAGAGGGTAAAACACAGGTTACTTCCTGATTAAAACCAGGAAGTAACGACGACCGGGCGGATGGGCGGAGCCTCATGCCGCCATCGCTACCAGTTCTCTGAACCACTGGCTTTCATCACTACCAATTCGGCTGAACCGGTCCGAACCGGGAGCATTTCACCTCTGGCTCAAGGTTGACTCAGCCTTCCATACTTCTGAGGTCAGTAAAATGAGGACCCAGATTGTTGGGGGCAATAGGCTGACCCTTAGAGAGAGCTGTAAAAGCACTATGAAGCGTACAATATTTAAGTGCTATTGCTATCCCCAGGTTTGTGGGGAAACTCAAAAAGCGATTGGTTGCTGTAATAAATGGCAGAGAGGTGCTGTGTTCAGAGTCATATAAAGTTGAAGCATTTCTTCTGAATCATTTTGAAGAGTTCACGTGGACCTGTATTTACATGGTTTCTTATACTAAGAAGTTTCAAGGCTTACAAAAAACTTATACAATGCAAAATAGAGAATACTGTAATAAAATATTTTCATAAAACATGTATTTCATTCTTTTAGTACATTTATTTAAAACATATTAAATAAGTTTAAATTTTAAAATATTTATTTTTAAAGCAGCAAAAACCCTATTCCTCTGTAGGGAGAAAAACACCAAAACAAATTACAGGTAGTCCTTAACTTACAACCATTCATTTAGTGATCCTTTGAAACTACTACAGCACTGAAAAAATGACTTACGACCATTTTTCACACTTATTGCAGCAGCCCCATGGTCACATGAACAAAATTTGGGCACTTGGCAACTGGCATGTACTTATGCCAGTTGCACTGTTCCATGATCACATGATCCCTATTTGTAACCTTCCCAGCTGGCTTCTAGCAAGGAAATTCAATGGGGAATCCAGTTTGCTTAATGACCACATGATTCACTTAACAACTGCAGTGATTATGTTAAAACTGTGGCAACACATTGTACAATAGGGGGCAAAACTCACTTAACTGTCTTGGTTAGCGATAGAAATTGGGCTCAGTTGTGGTTGTAAGTCGAGGACTACCTAGATTCAACGTTTGTGTACATGAAAGGCTAGGATGAAGAGGTGAATAAAAGATGAGAGTGGTTACCTCAAGATTGTCATGACATGCAGATGCCATTAGAGAAAAGAGCCACTAGATGGCAGTATACAGCCATGCAACTCTCCCATGTCACTCAGTTATTAATTACGGGATCTGTCCAGATTTCCGCCCATGTCTCAGCAATGATGCTTAGAGTTGTTCTGATCGGACAATGTTATGGAGAAGCATCCTTAGGGCCAACAGTTGCCTGCCCTCTTTTCACTATAGTGGTAAACCAGGTAAGAGGAGCCAAAAAAACCCATTCCCCATGCATGGGTTGTAGGCATAATGGCTGGAAAGAAAGAAGAGAAATGAGTTTTAGTTTGCTTGTTTTCTAGTTCCACAGAGTAATTATCAAAGGGGTTATTTTTGCCCACCTCTCCCCACTGTTCTCCTGGGAAGGAAGTGGGAGAGATGACTTTTGGGCAAAGTGGGAGAGTCAGGACTGTCAAAAAGCCAAAATCAGTAGCCTCAAGCACTCAATGAGAGCAGGAGAGGTGTCTGCCCCTCATCTTGCTTTGGTAGGAAGTAAGTCATTATGGCTATCAAGCGTGGCTCATTGTAGCAGTCTTTTTTAAAGGCAGCATTTAGAAGCAAAAAGGCACATCAGAAGCTACATTTATGATAGGATGGAGATAAACTAAAGTAAGGTGACCAATCATTCTCCTTTAGGGAGGACAATCCTCCTTTTGTAAATTCTGCCCTTTCTCGAAAAGTGTCCTCCTACATGTCTTCCTTTTCAATATTTGAAGACTAATCTGTAAATCTCCGTATTCGATCGATGCCGAGCCAAGCCGTTATGTGTGATATGACATATTTGTATTTGACATGACAATTCGTCAAGGCTCGGTACAGTGCGGTGAGACGCGATTATGAGACACATGCACTCCGCACAGGAGAATTGTTTTGAGAGAGTGCGCCGCGCGCAAGTGGCTTTGTTTACTTCTTACCGAAACACGACACGGCACACATTAGACTCATTGTTGAAATGAATAAAATGTTTCTTTTATTTATGATTTTTTTTCTTCAATTTATTTGTGTCCTCCTTCTCATTGTAAAAAAGTTGGTCACCTTAACTAAAGGCAATATCATCCATTCATGTTCTGCAAATGCATTTCCTGAAGCATTGCCTAACAGCATTTACTGAATGGTGTGGAAGAGCCTTAGGTCAGTAATGGTAAAGGTCCATCAGGTTTACAGCTTGCCCCAAGTTATATAGAGTTTTATACAATATATAATAATCAAAACTTTGACCCTGGCTTGTTATCCAAGTGACGGCTATAATATATGGCCAGATACTCTTCCAAGAAACTTGGCCTTTACAATTCTACCAATGGACGCTTCAAAACCAAATACAAACTTGGTCCATATTGTGCACATTATAGTAAAATAAATGTGAGATTACTGTTGCAGGAACAACCATAACTAAACTGTATTTATCCAAGAAAGAACATTTTTGACACACAAAGTAACGTTGGCATAGGACCTTCTAGCCACTTGGACCTCTAATGACAACTATAGGAGGATCCCCAAACCATGTAATTCTTTCTGAGACTATACAATCAAGTTGAACCCTCAGTTCCCATAACTGGGGACCAGTCACAAGATTAAGAGCATCACCTTTGGCAGAATAATTTCAGTTAAGTCACAACTAAATAACATCCTGTTGTAGGAACCGGCCTGATATTTAACAACCATTTCACGAAAGAGGGGACTATTATACTATTAGTTTCTGTTACTAATTAATACCATACTACGGTAATAAGTACCGTACTTTTCAGAGTATAAACCGGAGTATAAGACACATCTTAGTTTTTGGGGAGGAAAATAAGAAAAAAGCTGATTGGTGGGTGGATTGGCCTCCTGGAAAACCCCCAATCAGCTGTTTCCAGAGGTGAATTTTAGCAACAGGTTCGTTGGTTGTGAGCTCTGTGCCTTGCTTTTTTTTTTTTTTTTTTTTTTTGCTTCTGAAAGCCTCCGAAACAGAGCTTCAGAAAAAAAGGCTTTTTTTCTGAAGCTTCTTTCAGAGGCTTTTATTCTGAAGGACTATCTGTACTCTGTTCAATCTCCTTTCTTTGGTATTGGTATGTAGATTAACCTCTTCTGATCTGTTGGTTATTGTGTCATTCTCCAGATTTTTTATCATAGTTTGGCTAGAACCTTTACTTCTTTTGTTGCTTGTCATATTATTTTAGATAAAAACCTTTCAGAGGCTTTTTTCTGAAGCTTCTTTCAGAGGCTTCTTTCAGCCTCTGAAATCTCTGTTTGCGAGGCTGGGCGGTGCTACATTTGTTGGGGGGGGGGGGAAAGGTACATCTTATACTCCAAAAAATATGGTATATGATAAATAGAGAAGAATGGTGTCCACTGCCAAAGACTTCTGACCCTTAATATGTCTTCTCTTTCTAGCCTCTCATTTTCCCTAACTGGGTCACCTGAAAGGGGGCACCTTCCCCCACCCCCCAGCCTCTCATCTCCAGAAGCATCCCAAACTATCCACACATGCTCCATTAGAAGGGGAAATGATTATTCCACAGAGAACTATAAGTGATCATACAATTTACCTCTAATCTATAGTTGTAGGTTCAAGAACTCCATCTAACTCCATCTTCTAAGAGCAGGGCTTAATTCAGCCATTCTTTCATTCCTGGGAAAGTCCCAGCTGACACTGAGAGTAGTTTACACAGTCTACATTCATTTATCTGAAGAGCTTCCTCAAATTTCCAGTTCTAAGTTGTCTTGAACTCCAGGATATCAAATTAAATACAGGTAGTCCTCAAGTTACAACCAAAACTGAACCCAAAATTTATGTTGCTAAGCAGAACACAGTTATTAAATGAATTTTGCCCCCATTTTATGACCTTTCTTGCCATAGTTGTTAAGTGGATCGCTGCCGTTGTTAAGTTGGTAACACAGTTGTTAACTGAATCCGGCTTCCCAATTGACTTTTCTTGTCAGAAGGTCACAAAAAGTGATCACATGACTTCAGAACATAAATCTGAACCCGTTGTCAAGCATCTGAAACTTGATTATGTGACCGTGGGGATGCTGTAACGGTCGTAAGTGTGAAAAATGGTCATACGTCACTTTTTTCAATGCCATTGTAACTTCAAATAGTCACTAAACAAATTGTTTTAAGTCAAAGACTACCTGTATAGCAATATAGAAAATCCTTGCATTAATCTGCACCTGTGGTGGGTTGTTCCCGGTTCTGTCTGGTTCTTTAGAACCAGTAGTAAAAGCGGTGGGAGTCTCCGCCCACCCGCCCAGATGTCATAATTGACAATCTGCGTATACGCAGAAGTGCACATGTGTGAGCAAAGCGAGTGTGAGTGCTCCCGTTGTGAACTGGTAGTAAAGGTAAGTAGGACTTACCCTCTGATCTGCACATATGCTTTTCTTCTCTTGCTAGGCCTTGTAGTTGGCCCAAAAGGAGAACTCTGCTGAGATACAAATGCTCTGGGATTCATAGAATTCTCAGAGTCAACTCACACAAGCTCAAACACACTCACCAAACTGCACTCATTGGCAATTCATGCACAAGAATTAATGTTAGAAATCTTCACACAGTTCATAGCTATGTTCAGTTTTATTCCATCAGCAATTTGAACTTGTTCTAGGGTATTGTATTTATTTAATCGATTTTTATTGTCTCACCAAAGCAAACTCTGATTGTCACACATTTTTACTCAACACAGAATCATACATTTGGAAATGAAGGATAAACACTTTTCGGTATTGTGCTTAATAGAATGCCTGACTTTGCAGAATGTATCAATTTTAACATTAGCACTGCTTTTTTTTTCAATTATCGCATTTCCTTTGAGAAGGTCAAAAATTAGGGGCTCTAAAACAACCAACGTATTGTGATATTGGAAATGTAAGTTGGTAACAGAAGCAAAGAGCGTGGGTTTTATATATTTCATATTAGTATTCTTAGACTTCTAGTAAAAATCCTATCAAATAAGTGCTAATTCAGAAGGTCTCTTGCTATGGGTCACGGGTCACTAGAGTGTGTGAATAGTAAGAGGTCTGTGATATGCAGCAAATATTAAAAGCAAAGTAAAAGCAAAGCAAAATGAAAATCACTCATATACTTCTGATGGCACAGATACGGATGAAAAAGACTTCATTGCTTGGGATAAGCTGAGATGGAGAGAAACTCTGGCTAGTCTTAGAGACAGAGAATGAAACGCCTGCTGCACGTCCTATCTACCCCAGCTTTGCCTTGCATTTTCCTATCAATACGAAAATCTAACAGGGTCAGCCAGTAGCCCCAAATCAATCCAGCCCCTTTTCATACAAGTGGAGGCTGTGTTGCAGAAGCAGATGCCACAGTTGAGAAATTTCCTGATAGAACAATCAACCAGTGGAACAGGTTGCCTTCAAAAGCTGGGGATGCTCCATCACTGGAGGTTTTTAAGAAGAGATTGGACAACCATTGCAATGGTACTATAAGGGTCTCCTACTTGACCATGGGGTTGGACTAGAAGACCTCCAAGGTCCCTTTCAACTCTGTTATTCTAAATAATAGCATTCCAATGATAGCATTGGAAGGGACCTTGGAGGTCTTCTAGATACTTTTACAGATACTTTTCATCATTCATTAGTTTTATTACATTTCTAATCATGCATGTTACTCAACCATTAGATCATAGACAGAGGCTTTACACCAAATATATGTATGTGCCTACATAAAAAAGGTAAAGGTAAAGGTTTCCCTTGCATATATGTGCTAGTCGTTCCCAACTCTAGGAGGCGGTGCTCATCTCCATTTCAAAGCCGAAGAGCCAGCACTGTCTGAAGACAGTGGTCATGTGGCCGGCATGACTAAATGCCAAAGGTGCACGGAACACTGTTACATACATACATGCATACATACATACATACATACATACATACATATATATATATACCAGTGGTGGGTTCCTCCGGGTTCCGCCTGGTTCCGCCGAGCCAGTAGTGGTGATGATATGACATCACCAAACCGTTCTGCCCCCCCTGCATTATTCTTACCTTTTATTTGGCCGCACCCCCAATCTATTGCTGCCTCCTAAGTCCCAGCTGATGGGCTAGAAGGAAAAAAACTGTTTAAACTCTTGCCGCAAAGCTTCAAAGGGCCACCCTACAGTTGATCAGTGTTAAAAGGCAGTGTGGTGGTAGACCGGTGCCTCCAAAAACAAATGAGTAGACCGGTGCCTGAAAAAATAAATGGGTAGACCAGTGCCTCCAAAAACAAATGAGTAGACCGGTACAGGTCTGCAAGCAGTTAAAAGCCTGGTAGACCAGTACCTCTGCTAAACCCTAAAAAATTGTCATATGACCATCAAGCCACACCCACAAAATAAGCCACACCCACAGAACTGGTAGTAAAAAATTGTAGAGCCCCTCCCTGATACATACATACATACACACAAATTCAGCAGACTACTGACCAACGTGTGGACCGCCATGGAATAAGCCTTGCTACAAAGCTCAAAGTCTACTGAGCAGTAGAGCTAACTACCCTGATGTATGCCGGTGAGACTTGGACTGTATACAGGAGGGACGTTAGGCAACTGAACCACTTCTACACAACCTGCTTCCGCAGACTTCTGAGAATCCGGTGGCAGGACAAGGGGCCAGACACAGAAGTCCTCTCCAGAGCAGGCCTGCCATCAGTTTACACCTGCTGATGAAAGCCCAGACATGCTGGGCAGGCCATGTTGTAAGGATGCCAGACCATCGCATCTCCAAACAGCTCCTTTATGGTAAGCTGTCTCAAGGAAAGTGATCGCACAGGGGACACACAAAGACACACTGAAAGCCTCTCTCAAGTCCCTGAATGTCGACACCATCTCCTGGTAAACCCTGGCACAAGATCAATCGACATGGCGCATGTTGATCCACCAAGGCTGCCAGACATTTGAAGACAGAAGGACAACCTAGCACAAGAGAAGCGTGCATTCCGCAAAACCAGAGCTGCAAATGCTGCAACAGTGGTGCCCACACATGTCTGCCTGACATGTGGCAGAACATTCCGTGCCCGTATTGGCCTTACCAGCCACTTGCGGACACACCGTGAAGAGCCCATTACCTTCATCGTTTTTGAAGGCCTCTTCAAAAACGATGGACGAACATCATATATAGATACAAATATACACACACATATACCCAATATGTATATACATTGGGCATATGTATACCCATACAGGTAGTCCTCAATTTACAACAGTTCATTTAGAGACTGTTCAAAGTTACAGCGGCATTGAAAAAAGTGACTTTATGACCATTTTTCACACTTAAATGACCATTGCAGCATCCCCATGGTCATATGTTCAGAATTCAGACACTTGGCAACTGACTCATATTTATGGCAGTTGCTGTGTTCTGGGGTCATGTGATAGCAATAGCAATACCATTTAGACTTATACACCACTTTACAGTTCTTTATAGCCCTCTGTAAACTGTTCACAGAGTAAGCATATTTCCCCCAACAATTTGGGTCCTCATTTTATCCACCTGGGAAGGATGAAAGGCTGAGTCAACCTTGAGCCTGGTGAGATTTGAACTGCCAAATTGCAGGCAGCTGGCAGTCAGCAGAAGTAGCCTGCAGTACTGCACTCTAACCACTGCACCACCGTGAATCCCCTTTTGCGACCTTCTGACAAGCAAAGTCAATGGGGAAGCCAGGTTCACTTAACAATCGTGACTAATTTAACAATTGCAGTGATTCACTTAACAAATCTGGTGAGAAAAGTTGTAAAATGGGACAAAACTCACTTAACAAATTTCTTATTTAGCACTTTGGGCTCAATTGTGGTCATAAGTTGAGGACTACCTGTAGTTTACGTTACTTCTCCAGACCTGCCTGAAATTGATTTGAGATCTCTTGTGATTAATGACACTTAACAGAAGCCATTGATCAAAGTTAGTTCATATTTATGTAAGTTATCTAAGTAGGTTTATTGGTGTGCCGTGTTTGTAGCTCAGATACCAAGTACGGCAGTCAGGCAAATCAGTCTGATTTAAAGCTGTTTTCTATCATTAAAATTCAGCTGTAAGTCTATAAGTCTGTAAGTCAACTCTAAATGTAGCTCCCTACTGAGTATCTTTAGGGCACTCTCAAGCAGTTTCCACACTGGTCACTTATACAATTCTTTAGCCTCATCTATCAACATTTAGGCCAGTAGTGGGTTTCAAATCCCACCGCTACCAGTTCACTTGCGGGTGCAGGCATGCTCACACACGCGTGCAATGCTTCTGCGCAGGTGCAGAGACGCCCGGGTGGGTGGGCGGAGCCTCCCACTGCCGCTACCAGTTCGCCCAATCCGGGGCAAACCAGTAGCAACCCACCACTGATTTAGGTCTGTCCACATTGTTAAAGGGGTGCAAAATATTGCATAGGTGCAGAAGACTAGTAGGCTAATGGCCCAGAAGGTGTCCTTGAAGTCTCATCACCTTTCTCTGAATAGCCAGGCCCAAGTTTAGTTTCCTAGTAGATATTCTTCCATTGCAATTCTAGTAAAAAGTTTGTGGCTTTCTTACCTCACTTCTTTTAAGGCCTTAATTTTGTCTGCTCTCTACTGTTGTTTCATAGTCCTCCTTTAGTGTAAGTCATTTCTCTTAACATACATTTTGGACACATTTTATGAAATATAGTTTCATATATCCTGTTTTCCATAATGCACAACTCTTCCTGACAGGCATTTTTATATGCTACTTTCCATAATATATATATCTTTGACATGTAGCTTCTTCAAATGTAGCTTTTCCTAGTTCTTCACCAAAGGTATATTATTCTGTATGAAATATCTGAACCAAGAAGACTGGATGTTACAACATTCTATTACAACCTTCCGCACATTTTGGCAGATAACACAAATGTCTTGTTAAACAAAAAATATGAGGACTTCCTTATCGAACTCTTAGGTGAAGTACTGTGGAGAACTTGCTGCATAAGTACACAGTGGTGGTATGGGCTTTCTGATTCTCAGCCCTTTCTTTATATTTGACAATGAACTTTGCTTTATTCAAATAACTTAAAAATGAATTCCTTTTACTTCAAGGAATTAAGCAAAATTACTGCATTCCTGATACATATTTTTATATATAATTTATTTAATTTTTTCCCTGGAATTTTGCTTGTTTATGTCCCACTTTTAGTGATTTTTACAAATAACTCAAGGCAGCAAACATATCCAATACACCTTCTTCCCCCTGTTTTCCTCAAAACAGCAACCCAATGTTTGGGCTGAGAGAGAGGGGGAGAGAGAGAGGAAGAGGGTGAGAGGGAGGGGGAAAAGAGGGAAGGAAAAAGAGAAAGAGAGGAGAGAGAGAGAGAGAGAAGCCCAAAGTCAATAGCTGACTTTCATGGCTAAGGCAGGACTTGAACTCAATGGTCTCCCGATTTCTAGCCTGATGCCTTAACCACTAGACCAAACACAATGAGTAAAGTGTTAATGCTTAACAAATATATATATATATAGAGAGAGAGATGTAACATTATAGTACCTTAAGAGTCAAAGGACTGCTTGCTTTATTCTGTTTTTGAACCAGTGACCAATGTGAAACAAAAAGCAACATACAGCTATAAGAAAAAATTATAGTGACTTTCCTTTAAATTAAATGTGCTTGACTTCCTAGGGACACATTTCTTCTATTTTAGATTATACTTTGTCAAAAAGAGGGAAAAATATTCTGTAATAGCAGCCTACTCCTCCAAACTGCTGTCACAGATTGCCTCTGTAGTAACTCTGAACCTGGAAAATGGACATGGGGAAGAAACTAAGAGAGGCAGGACAGATAAACGAGCACATATCCCCCAGTTCTTCCACCTGCTTTTGACAATATAATATCAGCCAAATACATGTTGGGGAGTTTTATAAAAAATAGAGTGTAAGAAACGAGAGATCAAGAGAGAAAGATGAAAAGAAAATTATACTGTGACATATGTTACTTCCTTTATTGTAGACCTTTAGGGGAAAACTGCTTTTTCTTAGGATTCCAGTCTTTACAAAGGGCCTAGAGGAACATTACTTATACGATGGAGCATTGCCGCACTGGTTGTGGCAAAGAGAGATTGTGTAAGGAAAAGGACAGCTCACAGTGACACTTCCCTGGGAGCTCTCTATCATCCACATGTCCTTTCATTAAGCGAGAAGTCTTTGCCCTTCAAAGTCCTATAATTGGAAAAGAGCCATTCAAAATGGTTAAAGGCATGTTTTCTGTTATATAACCCATATCATTCTTTTTTTTTTCTTTTCTTTTAACCACAGATAACAGCGGCTGGAGGACATCTGAAATTTACTGTTTCATATGACCTCGCTGGGGAAGAAGATATTGCTGAGGCCATCCTTCAGCCCGATGTCATCATAGAGGTACAGTATTATCTCACTAGATATGAATGTGTAAACTGCCAATAGCACACTGTAAACAGAATCCATAGGGCTAAGAAAGAAACTCATTGCAAGAGTTCTCTTCCCAAAAAGAGCTACCGAATGATTTTTATTTTAAACATGGGAAAGAGAGCAGCAGAAACACCCTTCCCCTTGAGGCTCTACCCTTTTTATCTTCCGAAAAGTACTTAAGACCTGACTTTTCCTTCAAGAGCTGGTCTAGGGTGAGATTGGCATGAGTGAGGTATACTTGTGGCAGGTCATTCTGATTTTGGTTTTATTGGATTTATTTTATTGTTTGTATATATTGTTATATACAATAACACACAAACACACACAAATATATCTCTATCTCTATCTATCTATCATGTGTGTGTGTGTGTCTATATCTATATGTATATGTATAAAAGATTCTGAGCCATCCAGAGTTTGATTTAAAAGTAGAGTAATAGGACAGATGCATGCAAACATATCCATATCTATATATGCTAGGTCAGGGGTCTGCAACCTTAAACACTGAAAGAGCCATTTGGACTTGTTTCCCACAGAAAAGAAAACACCAGGAGCCACAAAATATGGTATTTCTTGAGCTGCCACAAAACTAGCATATGTAGTTGAATTAAACATTCTGTTTTCTTCTGAAACTTTTCTTTTCTTGGATTTATCCATGATTGGCCTACCAGGGATTGAAAAGCTCAATAAATTGCGTGCTGGCGGGTGTCACACATTGGCAGTTGTGACGCATATTTTGAGTGACAAGGAGCCCAGCAGAGGAGTGAAAGAGCCACATGTGGCTCCAGAGCTGCAGGTTGCTGACCCCTGGGCTAGGCCTTTAGCTAAACTAGAAGACCATTCAAAACAGAGCAGTGTGGCTGCTTTATTTCATTGAAGTGTATGTGTTGGTGTGTGTACACATACGTGTGTGCTTTGCTTTGCAAAACTATTTTAAGGAAGTTCATCACACAAACCTTTATTGAATCAAAATATTCCTTCCAAGATCTGTATAGAATCACTATTAAAGCATAATATAAAAGTTATGTGAATTGCATACTCTGGAGGTAGCATGTGCTACTTATATGTATTCATTTCATTTTGTGTTACCTCTGAACCACTTGATAATGAATGCCGGACAGAATTCTATCTATGTTCATGAAAGTATAAATATGTGACACCAGTTTGCAAGAGGTGATCTGATTTACCTTTTTCCATTGTTGACTGTGCGTTCCTAGAGACGGTGGTATTGTTTCTAGAGAATTCATCATCTATATAAAGCACCACTATGCAGTATGCATTCATATCAAGGTGGTTCCGCTCTCTAATAACGCAGCACTGAAACTTGCTTTTTTAAAATGTTTTCATCCTTGCCCTTTTTTATAATTAGGGAAGTGGGTTGAGAATAAGCACATCGCAGGAAGGGATTCACTTGAACCCATTTGAAGAGCACACAGAAGAAGTCTTACTGAAGCACAACTTATTCATGCTGCACGGCGTCCCAGTCAGCAAAAGGGAATTTATGACTGTTTTGGCGAATATAAAAAGACTCCTTATAAGAGCCACATACAGCAATGGGATGAATGCCATCTACAGGTAATTGTTGAAAAAGCATTTTGTTCTCTTTGGTGAAATTCTGTCATTCAGGGCTGACCAGAAGTAGATAGTATTTTCTCTCTTTGTTGCCTTTAATTATGTCAGATAATTTTATATCATAGATCAATATTGCTCACTTTGTTAGCCTGTGGACAAATAATATTTCCTAAATGTTTAAAAAAGTCATTTCCAACTAACATCCCTAATCTAGAGATAAGGGATAAACTAGACTAATAATGATTCAACAGACCACCAGAAAAAAAAAATACGCTGTTTATCATGTAGCATAGGAATCTATTGATTATTATTCAGATTCGTAATTAAACGATGTAAATAACGTGAGCTGCACTGGCTCCCAGTGGTCCTCCGGGTGTGATTCAAGGTGTTGGTGACCACCTTTAGAGCGCTTCATGGCTTAGGACCTGGATACTTACGAGACCGCCTTCTGCCACTGAGAGCCTCCCACCAGCCAGTACGCTCCCACAGAGAGGGGCTCCTCCGGGTGCCGTCGGCCAAACAAGCTCCCCCCAGGAGGAGAGCTTTCTCTGTGGGAGCCTGCCCTCTGGAACGAGCTTCCCCCCAGAGATACGGACGATTCCAGATCTACGTACTTTCCATCAGGCCCTCAAAACTTTTTTATTTCATCAAGCTGGGCTGGCCTAACTCTCTAATGGTGTAATTTTAAATTTGAATTTTAAATGGGGAATTTTAACTGTCGGGCCAAATTGCTTAATATATTTTAAAATTGTTTTTAAATTTTGTATTCTATGTTTTTTTATCTATGGCTATTCACCGCCCTGAGTCCTTCGGGAGAAGGGCGGCATATAAATTTAAATATTGAATTAAATTAAATTAAATTAAAATAATACACAGTAATTCTATTCTCATAAAATGCTTAATCCAATCATCCACTAAGCAAGGTGAGATCACATAATCAATAGTTTGGCAGCACACAATCACATTTGTTAAGCATTACCATTTGAGATACCAAGAACACCCACTCATTTGCTTCAGGAGGTGGCATCCCTGAACTCTTAAACTATTTGAGTGCTGGTAAGGATACATGGCACTACTAGCTTCTTCCCCATTGGCTGCGTTGCTTGGCAACTGCAGTCAGAGGTGTGGACTATGCTTTCAGGATTCATGGGCAACCATACTTTCCCAAACACTGGGGATTTGAGGGGGTGGGGTCAAGGGATGCAAAACAAGTCAATTGACTGTATTTCCACAAGGTAATTGATCTGTTGAATGAGTTTAACTCTATACGTGATTGGGTCGGCTTGGGGTTAACTTTAGCAACCTCTAAATTTATTGATAGAATCAACTCTTTTTGGTGCTTCTACAGTACACTAATTTTCTCAATGATTCAATTAAGCATGCTGGATATAGAGCCAACATATATTATTAACAACTGGCACGTTAAGAAAAAAACGGCATAGAAAAAATGATAAATAAAGAGAAAATATATAAATATAGATTACTGATGCAAAGATGTTGTAAATATCTGTGGGGTTTTTTGTTGGTTGGTTGGTTTGTATGTTCGTTTGTTGTTTTTTTAAATGTTCAATAAAAATTATTTTTAAAAAAAGAAATAATAACTTTTTTGTATAATTATAGACAGGTTTATTCAAAATTAAGGGCTGCTGATTTCATTGCAATATAAATGAACACCATGTAAGTTTACATCAGTTTAAGCATCAGCCAATTTTTTTTTAAAAAAAAGCTTTTCTGAAAGCATTTGTAATTTTATTCCATTATACAGCTGCCATCTCATTGAATGATTTTGAGCTATTAAAACAATTGAAAGTAGCAAGAGCAGAAAATAAATACATACCTGAGATAAAACAATAGTATAATGTCTAAAAATGAATATATTTTGTGTGGATTTTTCTTGTGTATATTTAGTTATCTGGTGTTTTTTTTTTTACTTCGTGAATTTTGCATGCACTTTCATTTGCAATTTTTGTATTAATAGACTTGTTTTGCAAAAAAACTGTGCAAAAATAACAAAGTGGATTGAAAGAAACTGAGAGAACCTTTAAAACTGTAACAGGTTGTTCTGATGACCTATCACTTCAGTATAAATACAAACCATTCAGCTCGTAAGTTTCTTCACAGCTTTGCCTTAACCTCTCATTGCTTCTCTTATTTCTTTGCGTATTCCACTTGAGCCTTCTCTACTACATCTCTTCTACCTTCACTCATGTCAACATCTTTGATCCTTCAGCAACCCCTGCTTCTGTTCCTTGTTTTTCTTCTTTTGTGCACAGAATTGGCTTCCTCCACACGTATACTGTTTTACCACTTTCTTATTTTTCAAAAGTCTCCTCTAAAAGTAATCCAATTTTATGGCCGTGTTACCTTTTTTATTCTGTAAATAGCTAAAAGTCTATTTAATGTATCCAAGGTTAAACATGGCATCAGACATATTTCCTCCAAGGGATTGTCAAGGCAGTACAATTGCTTGAAGACCTCTGGAATATAAGAGAAGGTATCCGGCATTGTCTAGGAGAGGACAATTGATAGTGTCAGTAGTTGGCTTTGTTTGATGACACCAACTTTCCCTTTAAGAGTAGTCCTCTTCAGGGTTTCTGTATCTGTAGCTAAGACTTAGTGAACCCAGATACATCCACTAGAATGTTAGATGATATTTGCATTGTTATTTTTCTGTAACAATGCAACTCTCCTTAAGGCAGTTTCATTTAGTTGCTGTCAACTTTTTCTTTCCATTCTGAGATCACATTTTCTTCACTTGTAGGGAGAAGGTCATCCACACAGATACAAAACTGCTATTCTACATGTATCCAGAACAATCAACTATATTGTAAATAAGTTACATGTGCCCATTCTGTTTTGTTGTCATATACTGATGTTCAAAATGGGAAAAAGCTGAATAAGATTGGAGTGGGGGCTACTTCCATTCTGAGGTCCCATTTTTTAATTAACATTCTGACATAGATAGGATCCATATACTAGATCAAGAGTTTTCAAACAGTGTGCCTCCAAATCCAAAGTTCCAGAACTTGGTAGAATTCCATGAGAAACTAAGTGGGAACCAATCACCATCCCACAAAACCATTTGAATGCAACCAATTTCCAGTCATTTTTTTATAGTTCATTGGAAAGGGAAAGCTTGTCATTCGATTCAGAGACCTCCCCTCCCCACCCCCGCCCCGGAAGTGTTTGTGCTCATGGAGAATCATCATATTATGTGCATGTGAAGCAGGCAGCAGTAGTTCCAGGTATTCTTGTATTAGTTTTTGTGGTCTAGGAAGTTTGAAAAAATTTGTATCTAGACCTTTTGCCATTAACACCATAATTTTTCCACAAGACACATTATGAGACCCGTGTATTGGTAGATCCCTGCACAAACAGGATGTTCAATAGAGAGTTGGCGATGGGAACACCATTTATATACATTACCCTGATATACACCCATTTATATGTTCATTTTTTTCTTATTCTGAAACTTTAGCATAGGGCGTAATAAAAACAAAGATGATGAATATAAACGATGGAGGAAGCTCCCATCTCAATGTGGGAGATCAGCCAACGTTCCTTCATACAGATATACCTCGACTTATAGCCCTAATTGGGGCCAGAATTTCTATTGCTAAGCAAGGCAATTGTTAAGGTCATCATGCCTGATTTTACAATCTTTCATGTCATGGTTGTTAAGCAAATCACCGCAGTTGTTAAGTGAATCACATGATCATTAAGTGAATTTGACTTCTCCCATTGACTTTGTTTGTTGGAAACTGTCTGGGAAGTTCACAAATGGGAATCACATGAGCCCAGGACACTGCAATGATCGTAAGTGCATGCCAGTTGCCAAGCGTCCAGATTTTGTTCACATGACCATGGGGATACTATGACAGTCATAAAATGTGAGGGTCAGTAATAAGCTGTTGTAATTTTGAACAGTCACTAAATGAATAGTTATAAGTGAAGGACTACCTGTATGTCTTTGCTACTTTATCAACGTGCATCAGATGATCACAGCTCTGTCATTTGGAGCCCCAAATGCAGGGGTGAAATGCTACCGGTTTGGGGCGGTTTGCCCGAAGCAGTAGTGAAAATGCTGCTGGTTTGCTGGAACTAGTAGTAAAAAAATGCTTTAAAAAGTAAAAAAAAAAAGTTCCCATGATCGCACGGCACAACTATCCTCAGAACTTTTTTTAACCTTTTAAAGCATTTTTTTAATACCAGTTCCGACAATAGGTAGTAAAAAAATGCTTTTAAAAAGTTTTTAAAAGGTTCCAACAATCAGCTGTGACAATCAGCTGTGCCGCATGATCGTGGAAACTTTTTTTTTTACTTTTTAAAGCATTTTTTTACTACCTGTTGCCCGAACCAGTATTTTTGTGTAAAGTGTGATAGTTTGTTTTTGAGCTCTGTGATTCTGTGAGGTTCCTGCTTGTTGCAGGGACCATTTTGTGTGAAGTCCAGCTGCTTTTACATTGTGTGTGAGTCAGTTGTGTAGCTTTTGTGTTATTTTTGTGTAAAGTATGATAGTTGGTTTTCCCGGTCACATGACCACCAAGCCATGCCCACCAAGCATATTAAAATGCATTAAAATATATATTCATAATTAGCACTTAGCAATAGCACTTAGACTTATATACTGCTTCATAGGGCTTTACAGTCCTCTCTAAGCAGTTTACAGACTCAGCCTATTGCTTCCAACAATCTGGATTCTCATTATACCGACATTTGAAGGATGGAAGGCTGAGTCAACCTTGAGCCAGTGAGAATCACACTGCTGGCAGTCGGCAGAATTAGCCTGTAATACTGCATTCTAACCACTGTGCCACCACAGCTCTTAAACAATTGTTGGATTTATTCAAAAGGCAATACATTTTTAAAGAGAAAATGCTTTACTGTTATGACCAAGTCACACTTTCTCTAGCCTGGACCTATCAGAAACAATTAGGCAGTGAGAAGTTCTTACCACTTTTATTTTAGGCTGAAAAAAGTCCTTTCCAAAGTTTAAAAGGTCAGTAGTAGCTTTGCAGCCTGTGTTTAGATTTCAGTACTTAAGGGGAATTGAAACCACTCAGTAAATTCAACTAGGGAATAATGTTGCGTGAAATGTAGACAATGTGACCTAGAAGCTTTCCAATGGTATCATATGGTGATGGTGATTTCCTTCCTTTCTTTTTAATCTCAGGATACAACAATTAATGTAATAGCAGACCGTAAACTGCACTGCTATTGCTTCAAAAGCTGCATCTTGTTTAATCTCGTTTGCATTTAGAAGTCAACAGTGTCTGCCACGCTAGCAATCATATTAAATATTTGGTCTAGATACTTGAATTTCTCAAGTATCTCCAAGATCCGGTATCCCATTACTGCCAACATTTTGTACTTTAATGTCTGCTGAACGACACAGAGGAATAGAAATTACTACACTGAAGTGGGGAAAAATTGCACTGCAGCTTTTTTCAATGAATAAAAACTGTTAAACACATTAAAATACCATTTACCAAATAGCAGAACCTAATGAAAATTGGGACCATTCAGTGAATACAAATGTGGAATAATTCTGAGTGAAATGTTCTGTGTGTAACTGTTTCTCATTGCTCCAAATTATATTACATAGCACTAGGAAAAGACAATCTGTAGGTAAATAGGTTAGTAAAAATACCAGTAAATTTTGTTATGTGTAAATATTAAGTTCTTTATGTGTAGATATTAATTTGGCCTTAACAAATTGTAGCGTACGTTTAAAAATTATTTCTTCTGCCTCATTTTAAAAGAAAATTTAACAATGGGAATATAGTACAAGGACAACATCTTAAATATGAATAATGGATTTCTGGAATGTGTAGTACATGTTAGACTATCTCTGTTATTGGAAAAGTGCTTTTGGTAGCATGAAAAGTGAAGAGAAGATATAAATGCTTTTAAAAATGTATGTACTCCTTCTACACTGTATTTCTCAAAAAAAAATAATAATTCAGGTGAATGTTCATTGACTCTAGCTTTACAAAATTCCATATATAGTAAAGTATATAAAACTAGACATCTAATGGACTTTTTGTCAAAAATGTTGCTTTCTTCCATATTTATATCTAAATACTCCCCAAGAAATAGGGAGTCAGAAATACTGTGCAATATAATAACTTTTCAGATGAGTTTATTTCTCAGTGGCCTGTAGGACATATGGACAACTAACCTCCCATCTCCCATCCCTCAAGATTTTGGAGCCTGAAGTTTTGAAACCAGTTTGTAGATGAGCCGCGGAGGCACAGTGGTTAAGAGTGCAGTATTGCAGGCTACTTCTGCTGCCTGCCGGCTGCCTGCAATTTGGCAGTTCTCCAACCTGGAGTCAGTTCTCCAACCTGAGTCAACCTGGAGCCAACCAGGCTCCAGGTTGACTCAGTCTTCCATCCTTCCAAGGTCGGTAAAATGAGGACCCAGATTGTTGAGGGCAATATGCTGACTCTGTAAACCGCTTGGAGAGTGCTGTAAAGCAGTATATAAGTCTAAGTGCTATTGCTATTGTAGATACTGTGCTATATCCCACCATGTGTGAATTGGGTGGCCATATACATCTATTTAATAAATAAATAAACTCACATCGCATAGGGCCCTTGCATGCATCCAAATGTTTCATTAGGTTATACTTTTTAAAATAAAAATATGGCTAATTGACTTTCTCCCAGCTTCCTTAGCATGTAGAATGATACTTCACCCTGAGGAGTCTCTTGCTAATGGAAGTTAGAAAATTAGGGTCAGATTAAAACATTTTCCAGTGGTAGCATGGGACTATGTAAAGAATCACAAAAATTAACTACTTAGCAATGCTCCCAGAGGCACTGGTTAAGATGCAAAGAAATTTTATGTTCAGGCTTGGATAGTAACATTAGAATTAAGAAATGTATTGCAGTAATAGTAAATCAACTGGATTTTTATGGGGTTGTATCAATTTAGATAAATTAGTTTATTATTTTTCTATAAATCCTTTATGGATAAATATTTGATATATTACCTAATTTTGATTTTGATAGGATAGTCAAAGGAGAACTTATCTATAAAAATAAGTCTAAAATGATTTTTTTTCAAAACATTAAGTTTCAGAACAAGGCAAGATCCAAGGAACAACGCTGGAGTTTTTCAAGAAGAATTTTTTCTGAAATAGTATAGTTTCCTGTTTGAGCAATGGTTGGACTAAGAGACCTCCAAAGTCCCTTCCAACTCTGTTATTCTGTTATTCTGAAATAGAAAAAAAAGGGGGGTGGGTCAAGGATAAAGCAAAATTGAAGGTGCAGGAAAAAAGAGATTTTTTTAAAAAAAGAATAAAGAAAAGAATAACTTCCAATTTTCTTTGGTACAGATAGTATAAAATGATACAAGTTTTTGCTCTAAGATTAACGATAACAAACAGTACTGTTATAGTAATAAAAAAAAACCTCTAGTCATTAAATTCCAAAGTTAAAATTTCATTTCTTTCAAGCAAAAAGTTCAAAAGTGTTTCTCAAGTAGAAAGAAAGCCAAATAAACTCCCTTTTTTTAAAAAAAAAAAAATCAAAGCAGTCAATTTCTTTATTTCTGCTTACTCTATTAACTGCACCATCTATTCTTCTGTTGTGGGATTTTATGAATTCTTCCATCTCTGTGATATAAAAAAAGTGTTGCTGCTGTTATCATGTTTGAAAGTAAAGTCCCATATTTTTTTTAGTCTTTATGTCCATCAAATCTAGAAGAAAAACCTCTTTTGACTGTACATTTATTTTAAGATTTCTCTGAATTAAAGTACAGATCTGGTCCCAATATTTCTTAACTTTCTTAGATGTCCACCTAAATTAGTTCAGTGTAAATAGCCCTAGAAATTTTATTTAGTTCTTTCTTATTAAAACTCCTAAACACAAATCCTACCTGAGCCCAATTTACCCCCAAATAAACATATCTAGGATTGCTTTCTTAATGCTTAACTTCTTCTGGTTAAAGATTATTGATTTGAACATGATGAAGTATGTTCAGATTTTCATTAGATTGTGGCTAATATTCCTGATTCAATGAAGTACAAACAGGATTATTGCAAGGCACGGATCTGGGAAAGGCTACAATAAAATTTCTGCTGCACTGAAGGTTCCTAGGAGCACAGTGGCCTCCATAATTCTCAAATGGAAGACGTATCAACTAATCAAATTGAGCAATCAGGGGAGAAAGGCCTTAGTAAGAGAAGTGACCAAGAGCCTGATGGTTACTCTGACTGAGCTCTAAAGATCCTGTGTGGAGATGGGACAGAGTTCCAGAAGGACAACCATCACTGCAGCCCTCTACTGATCTAGGCTTTATTGCAGAGTGGCTAGGTGGAAGTCTCTCAGTGCAAAACACATGAAGATCATCTTAGAGCTTGTTCCTGACAATCTGAGAGTCTTTACGGTGTTTGTTTGTTTTTTTGCAAACTCCAAGTGGACAACTTTTTTGTGGGTTCTGGAGTTGCATAAGTTTATTTATTGAACAAATTTATTTAGCTGCTCAACTCACATACAATGATTCTGGGGGCATAACAGCATTAAAATCCACAGTTACAAATCCACATTTTTAAAATCCTCATCCCACTTCTAGCCTCCTAGGTTCACCTAGCGATTGATTGATTGTGCACCATGAAGTCATTGTTGACTCTTAGCAACCACATAGTTAGATTTCCTCTAGTCTACAGACTAACTTCTTCGTATGTTCATGATACAGCATACAGTGCTTATCAAATCTTTATTACTGTATTGGGACAAGACTATGAAAAATGTCTTGTATAATAGAGAGAAAAGCTTTTTTTATCTCCCTCCTTATATTGATTAGTCTATAGAATCTTAGTAAAGAAAAGCAGTTCACTTTAGAATAAGTATTTTTTCTATAACTTTTTCCAAAGTAAAACGTATTTCGAAGTAATGTCAAATCTATCTAGTAATGTTAAATCTAATTTAATATTTCATTACTTTTCAGTAGGATAAGAAGATGTGTTTGACAGTTTCTCAGTCAGCCTAATTCTTGGTCTGCCTGCAGCATAAGTAAAACATGCAATTTACAAACTAAGCAGTCTTCCTATGGCTAATAATATTTGTGCGACAATGTTCTAATGTGGATTTGCTATGCTATACAGGTAGTCCTCAACTTACAACCAAAATTGAGCCCAAAATTTATGTTGTTAAGCAAGAAATTTGTTAAGTGAGTTTTGCCCCATTTTACAATTTTTCTTGCCGCATTTCTTATATGAATCACGACAGTTGCTAAACTAGTAACATGGTTGTTAAGCAAATCGGGTTTACCCATTAACTTTGCTTGTCAGAAGATTGCAAAACATGATCCCAGGACACTGCAATGGTCATAAATGTGAGTCAGTTGTCAAGCATCCAAATGTAAATCACGTGACCATGGGGAAGCTGTAATGGTTGTAAGTGTGAAAAATGGTCATAAGTCACTTTTTTCAGTGCCGTTGTAACTTTGAACAGTCACTAAGCAAACTGTTATAAGTCAAGGACTACTTGTAATCTAAACATGACTACTACCAAGTCAAAAGAGACAGTCAATTTTTGGATAACCCATTTTACTTTTAACTAAAATACATTTTCTACCTTCCTCACTCCCACCCAGTCTAGCATAGCAAATATTATAAATACAATGTTACCTTTCTAGATCATTAGCATTTCCTCTGCTTTATCCTTATATATTAGGTTGAGTGGTGTCAGCCTGGAATCTGCTAACGACTTATTGACTGGACAAAAAGATGCATCTGCTGTTGAAATTTGCCAGTGTCCTACAGGATATTTGGGTTCCTCCTGTGAAGTAAGTATCTTAATACAAAACAGCTGAAGGATTTCTATGTCATAAATAATGGGGGGGGGGGGGTTGATTGAAAAAGCAATCTCTTTTAAGTAGACCACAAATATGATTATATGCATATCTATGTCCTAGGATCTGAATATCAGAATAGGCTATGGATGATAACAATAGAAACAAGCAGAACCTCTCTGATTTTAGGTGAATGACAAGCAGGCACCAAAGTTTAGGGAGACTAATGCCGCCCCTCTCCTTCCTAATCATTCTAAAAATGGAAATCTTTTTGACATCAGTTCATGATGTTTAGAAGTACCATACACTGTTAAATTGGCATTGTTTTTCATGAGTCATCATATTCCACCTTTTCTTTCCTCCACAGAACTGTAATGAAGAGGTTTGGAAAGTGTTCTTGTTGGTTTTAATTAACTTTGATTTACCACAGCATCCAAATCTAGTTGGGTGTGCTTAATTATAGGTTGCATATCATAAATTGTGTTCAATCTTTGAAATATTTCATTTAACACTGTATTTCTAAAAATCAGAATTGCATATATATATATATATATATATATATATATATATATATATATATATATATATGCATAAAGAATGCATATTCTTTCTAGCCAGGTTTTACCTACGTAAACTAAGTTGTTCTGCAGCCCTGGTTCTGTGAAATCTCATTCACAAGCTTCTGGGCCTTTTTTTTTTTTTTTTTTTTCCTGTTGACAAGAAGGCCCAGAAGCTTGTGAATGAGATTTCACAGAACCAGGGCTGCAGAACAACTTAGTTTACGTAGGTAAAACCTGGCTGGAAAGAATTTGCACATAAAAGCCTACGAAAAAGAAAAAGATATATATATATATATATATACATACATACATACATACATACATACATATATATATACATACAAACATACATACATACATGTATGTATGTATGTATGTATATATGTATGTATACTGGATACAATTGGATATTTTTAGCTCAGTTAAAAACAGAAATCTTTCTGTAGTCCCTTAGTTATTTGTAAATAACTTTACAAATAATTGTAGTTATGTCTTATATGTTAACTCAAATGTATCTGAGCTCATATTTTCATTCACAGAGTAACAATCTTATGCAGTGGTGGGATTCAAGTAATTTAACAACTGGTTCTCTGCCCTAATGATTTCTTCCAACAACCAGTTTGCCAAACTGCTCAGAAAGTTAACAACCGGTTCTCCCGAAGTGGTGAGAACTGGCTGAATCCCACCACTGATCTTATGCCTGGGAACACCTGTGGGTGTCTTCTGAACTGATGCATGTGGAATTGTGTGGTATTTTATATAATGTTCATAACATGCAGCCATGAAACTGGGCTTAATCACTTTATTTGTCATTGTATTTAAAAACTCCGAATACTCAAAAGCAAAATATGTGATGTGTTTTAGTATTTCAAAGCAAAGTAACACATTTGTGCTTGAGATGATACATAGCGCTTTTCATACAGATGGTGTGATTGTCTCCTCTCCCTCTCCCTCCCCCACACACACTCTCACAAACACACACACACACACACACACACACACACACAAACACACAACACATACACTTTCCCCCTGGGGTGATTCATACATCAGTTTAAAAGATGCAGTCTTGTTGAAGGTTATATATGTAAAATCTGAATATTTTCAATCAAATATTATCTAGCCTATATTTGGAGTGAGTGCATGTATGCTTAACTAACATGTCAAGGCATTGCTGGTGGAGCTTTTAAATGCAAAATTTTGAAAACTAGGTCTCTAAGGAAGCATTTTAAAAGCACAAAGATGTTCTGTTTCACAATACTATAAACAATGTGCCATTTATACAAGCATTCTAGGCATTTACTTGTCAGCTCTCTTCTTTTAAAGCACCATGATTTTATATATGTTATTTAGGTCATGGAGTCTTGATTCTGATAGCTGAAATATTCATTTCTTTCTCTTATTATAAATACTAATGTTAAAAAAAACAAACACCAAAGGCAACTATAAAAGGCTGATGATAGATTTTGAAGGGTTTTATAGAGATTCAAAAAACTTGTTTGATCAGAAATATCAGTTGAGCAAATGCAGCTAATGTGGATGATGGTTGTTTATTTATTTATTTACTTTTTCTGCATAGGACTTTCATACGAAATTGAGTTGCAGCATTAAAAAGAAAAGCAGGCATCAGAATATGAAAACATGAAATATTGCAACATAAAATAATGTTTGCCTTTTATCCTCAGTTTAAAAAACCCAAAACAACTATTGGCTGTCTCCAAAGCAAATTTTGAATTATGATTTAAGGGACGAAATAACCAAAATGCTTTCCCTGAGAACATTGCACCATTAAATCAAGTTCTTCATAATTCCTATTGCCCCTGATTAAACAACCCTGTTAACAAAGATACCATTTTAAATATATCTATAGTGTCTTGAAATTAAATAATTCCCAAGGGATACAGAAGAAAAACCTAGTTTTACAGGACAATAAACAGATGTGGAAGGGGCACCCACCATTTCTTCTCTGGGACTGGACCTCTGAATCAGTGGTGGGTTCCTTCCGGTTCAGCCCGGTTCGGCCGAGCCAGTAGCGGTGACGATATGACGATATGATATGGTTGTTAAGCGAATCCAGGTTCACCCATTGACTTTAACCTGTTAGGAAAGTCGCAATTGCAATCATGTAACCCCAAAATTTCACATTGCCAAGTGCCTGTGATGCTGGTTGCCAAGCACCTGTGATGCTGCAATGGTCATAAGTACAAGAAACAGTTGCTAAATGATGGCTATAAGTTGAGGGCTACCTATATATAGATTCTTCCTTGAGGCCCAGTTTCTTGCCATATCAAGTCTTTTAAGATGCATCCCATTTGAATTGGCTATTATAAAACTCTAAGAGAAGGGCGGCTTGCCAAGACACTATTGCTATAACTATGTACATTACCACCTATTAGTCTGTCAAGTTTACAGAACTGACTCAAGCAGATATTTGATTGCCAAGAATAGTCCAGGAGCTGCTCTTCTCCCTTAAATCAAATATATAAGAACCCGTGTTGTCATACTGACTGGGCAAAAACTATCACAAGCTGTTCAACACATAGCTAGTGAAATACCTATTTACTGCATTTTATGACATAAAAGTAATTGCCTGAGCCAGGTATCTTACTCAGTTTAACAGAGATAGTCCTAACCTTCAGTAATATGTAAGCCACTCTTACATATCACATGTTGTATGGGACCTATGGAAACGAGGAGCAAGTAATGAATGCAACCTTGGCTGCTCTTCATTCTAACCTAAGATTCTTCCGTTCCCCAGATTTTCTTAAGCATGGCTTTAAATCAGTTTTCAACACAGTAGTATGGCTTATGGGTTGCTTTTGAAATAGGTTTTTCAGTCTGCAAATCCTTTTTTTCTTATGTACAAGTCCATAAGATTTGGAGTAAAGTCTACATCACGGAGGGCCCACCATCAGAGACCCTTCTCATAGGGATTCCTATGTTGGAATAGACATTTATAGAAAGGAAAGCAATATCAAGTTACATTTTATAAAGTACTTTTATTCCTTTTCTTTCCTGCTGGTATGGCAGTTCCTCAAATATTTATCTGAATAAAAGCAAACCAATCAGATTGTTTATAGACTCCTTTCTGCTGAGAGAAATATTTATACAATTTCAAGCGAAACAATTTCAAGTGTTCTTGCAAACTTCAGTTATAAAACAAAAAAGCCCATGATTGTTTTTTTCTCTGGATGGCATTATTATTATATTTTTCTCATGTGTAAGTTTTATTTTCTGTTAAACTATTCACTGGAAATCTTCAGCTGAGGAGATGAAGAATTTAAACCAGAAATTAAAAGATTATAAGAAAAATTCTGACATAATTCTGCAACATTGTGTGAACAATTTCAACCCCTTGGAGAATCTGTACATGTTTAGTTTCCTGAATTCTCTCCCTACCTACACACAGAAAGATGCAAAAACGCAAGATACTAGCTACAAGCAGTTGTGTCTGCATGTTCAAACCCATTAAAAAAGAGTCAAAATATGATCGTCAGAATTGCTGTCTGGCATCTTATTCTGAAGCGCAAGCAAAAGTCAAGGGTTTGTCTGATAACTCAGATTTGAAATATGCCTGAGAGATGACCATGCAGTAGATATAATATAAGATATTGAATCACCATTGATAGGGGGGGAAATCCTCCTTTTAAATGCAATATTACACATACACTAGATCAGTGTTTCTTTCTTTCTTTCTTTCTTTCTTTCTTTCTTTCTTTCTTCCTTCCTTCCTTCCTTCCTTCCTTCCTTCCTTCCTTCCTTCCTTCCTTCCTTCCTTTCTTTCTTTCTTTAATTTGTATACCGCCCTTCTCCAACAGGACTCAGGGCAGTGAACAGTCACAGTAAAAACACAACATATAAAATTTAAAAACAATTTAAAAAACATTAAATAATTTTGGCCATCAATTTAAAATAACCCAATTAAAACCAATTATAAATTTAAAACCGCAAGGATGGGGTCAAGCCAGCCCGGCTAGATGAAATAGATGTGTTTTCAGAGCCCGACGAAAAGTCTGGAGGTCTGGTATCGTGCGTATCTCTGGGGGTAGGTTGTTCCAGAGGGCAGGTGCCGCCACAGAGAAGGCTTAAACTCAGTGCTTTTAAGGTGTGTGGACTTCAAATCCCAGAATTCCCCAACCAGCAAGCTGCTTGCTGGCGAATTCTGGGAATTGAAGTCCACACACCTTAACGTTGCTAAGGCTGAGAAAAAATGCACTGGAATACTGTGCAGTCATCTGACATCCTCATATGCGGACTAAGAGTATGGAAGGAACAAATACAGTGTATTTGATTCTATCCTGGCTGTTCAGCTCTAGGCTTTCTTGTGTTGAATAGGAAGTTCTAGACCGGTTTCTACTTATGTTCAAATGAACCTAACTTCAGTGTCAGGGTTCCATGTAACATCACCAATGAAAGAAGACTCTGAGACTCAAAGTTCCTCAAAGTTCCATTTTATTAGAGATGTTATATTGGCACATTTGGGAAAACTCGAAACTGAAAGTTTCCATCACATGGCCTAATTAATGCACCGTCCCAACTGGAGTTGCCTCCCAGTCACACCCCTCCAGGTGCAGGGCAGGATGTCCTTGACTCCCAGAGAAAGGAATGTTATTATGGCTATGTATCTCCCCAGCTCCATACAATCCCTCCTCCCAATTTCCCACAGCACTAAATGTGGCAGGCCTGAAGATCCAATGCAAAAGATAGCTTCCAGGCCTGACATTCAGAACTTTTACCTCTTTGCCATATACAGGTAGTCATCGACTTATGTCCCATAACCGAGGCAGAGATTTCTGTTGCTAAGCGAGACATTTGTTAAATGAGTTTTGCCCCATTTTACAACCTTGGTTGTCACAGCTCTTAAATAAATCACTGCAGTGGTTAAGTTAGTGACATGGTTGTTAAGTGAATCTGGTTTCCCCATTGACTTTGCCTGTCAGAAAGTCGCAAAAAGGGATCACATGACCCTGAGACACAGCAACCATTATAAATACAAGTCAGTTGCCGGGCATCTGAATTTTGATCACATGATCATGGGGATATGCTACAACAGTTGTAAGTATGAAAAACAGTCATGTCACTTTTTCAGTGCCATTGTAACTTCGAACGACCACTAAACAAACTGTTGTAAGTGAACGGCTACTTATAGGATAACATTCATGAAAGTTCACTGCCTTCCTAACTTTTAGCCCTCTTGTAAGGACATTGAATGCCTGTATAGGGTGCTAATATTTTGTGTATCAGGTACTCCTACATGCAATAAAACCATTTAACCATGATTTATTGAATTGTCAACAAAATTGTCTGAGTTTACAAAATACACTAAGTCCTAAATCACATTTTATAAACTATATGGTTTTGCTCATACAACCTAATCAACCATAACCAAATCATATTATGTTTGAATTAAATGCAATTACAAAGCTACATTTCTCACAATCCCATCCCAATTTATTGGATAAATATTAACATTCCAATTACAGTGGCATGGCTGACTATATAGAACATGTTTACCAATCTTTACAGGTAGTATTAACATTCTTCCAGGCACATATCTGTGTGGAATTATTCCACGAAAATTCTTATTCTACTAGGTCTACAAGTGAGGGGAATCAGAGCTATGCTTTCTTTTTGCCTGCTAATTTGCCTTCTTTTTCTTTAAACTTTAATCCAAAATAATTGCACTGATGTTTTAGCTACGGAATGCCTTTTCTCTTGCCTTTTACCCCTTTTTTTTCAATAATTTGCCTTCTAACTCTGTTCAGTCTGCATATTAGTATGTCAAGCTATCTTATTTCCATTCTTTACTTCTCTGCTTTTATTTTGCCTTTTCAGCAGAAAGTTCAAGCTAAGACTTCTTTTAATCTTACTCCAACCTTTTCAGTTCAGGTCAGTATCTAGACAATCATACCAGTGAGACAAGCTTCTTTGTTTGGCTTTAGCAACGCCAGCCTTTATTCTGGATCAAAACAGTTCTCAGTTGTACAGAACATCTGAATAAAGAGTGTGCTAATTTCTTGGGAAGAATAACAGGTGGAATGTCAGTCATTTTCCCTTTCTTTACCTGGAATTTAAACCAATACATCAGTGGAACCATTGAATGCTTGGCAACATCATCCACTGAACAACACACATGCCAGAAGATTATGTAGACTAATATACAAGTAGTCATCAATGTACGATCATAATTTAGCCTAAAATTTGTGTTGCTAAGTGAGAAATTTGTTAAGAGAGTTTTGCCCCATGTTACGACTTTTCTTGCTACATTTGTTAAGTGAATCACTATGGTTCTTAAATTAGTAACATAATTGAAGTGAACATAAGTGAATTTGTTTTCTCCATTGACTTTGCTTGTCAAAAGGTTGCAAAGGGGGAATCACATGATTCCGAGATATGTGACACAATTGCCAAGTGTCTAAATTTTGATCATGTGGCCATGAGGATGCTGCAACAGTTGTAAGTGTGAAAAATGTTCATAAGTCACTTTTTTCAGTGCTGTTGTAACTTTGAACAGTTACTAAATGAACTGTTGTAAGTTAAGGACTACCTGCACTAGACTAGGTTTTCAGGACACTTGGTTCCAAAGGCAGGAGTCCAGTCTGTGGTCTGCATAGTTGATTATTTTGCCTCTAAAAATACAGCCACAGTTGCCAGCAAAATCAGGACATCTATTCCCTAGGCCCATGATGGCAAACCTATGGCACGTGTGCCACAGGTGGCACACGGAGCCATCTCTATGGGCATACGAGGGTTGCACTAGCTCAACTCCAGCATGCACGTGTGCACCAGCCAGCTGATTTTCGGGCCTTTGGGCCCACCAGAAGTTGAGAAACGGGCCGTTTCCGGCCTCGAGGGGGAGGCCGTTTTTGCCCTCCCCAGGCTCCAAGAAAGCCTCTGGAGCCTGGGGAGAGCGAAAAACAGGGCCCACCGGTAATCTTTTTGCCATTGCATGCCAAAAGCGTGGGGAGTGCGGAGGGGTCGCACACGCATGCACGGGGTGGGGCTCAAGGGTCATTGAATTAGGGGTGTGGGCACACTCGTGCGCGTCCCCCCGTACTCCCACCGCTTTTGGCATGCAACGGCAAAAAGGTTAGCCATCACTGCCCAGTATGTAGACTGCTTACTTTTGTTTGGGAAATCAATATTGCTCAAAGGTACAAATTTTGGGGTACAGCAAAATGGATCGCAAGCAGTATTTCTTGCTATGGAAACAGATGGAATGGGAAAATCAAAATAAGTACTTGAAAAGAAAGCAAACGAAGAGCACAAAGCAGAGCAGAGTGATGAGATCACAAAACATGCTCAGACATAAAACTTAACAGATTTGGAAGAAGGATAAGGGGAAGAAAACCATGGTCAGTGGAAATGGAATGCCACATGTCTGTGGTGGTACAGTGGTTAGAATGCAGTACTGCCGGCTACTTCTGCTGATTGCCGGCTGCCAGCAGTTTGGCAGTTCAGTTCTTACCAGCTCAAGTGAGAATCCTTCTGAAATCAGTAAAATGTGGACCCAGATTGTTTGGGGCAATATGCTGACTCTGTAAACCGCTTAGAGAGGGCTGTAAAGCACTGTGAAGCAGTATATAAGTCTAAGTGCTATTGCTATAGATTAAGAGGATGAATGATCTTATCAAGTGTCTTCTGCTTGCATATGTTAGTGGCACCTTGCAATTTTTTTCTTTAACATTCTTTATTGTATTTTTTTTAAATGCTTCATTTTTTTTTCTAGTCATGCTGGCCAGGACACAGGAGAATTAACAGCACTATCGTTGGTGGAATCTGTAGGCCGTGCACTTGTTTTGGTCATGCAGAGTCCTGTGATGATATCACAGGAGAGTGCCTGGTAAGTGCTGATTGACAGCTCAGGATAAGCTGTTGAATTGAATTGATGCTGACTAAAAAAAAAAGTGTTCAGTCATGTCCAACTCTAGGGGGCAGTGCTCATCTCTGTTTCCTAGCTAATGGAGCCAGCATTGTCTGAAGAGCCTACCATGGTCATGTGACCTGCATCACTGCATGCCGAGGCACATGGAACACTTACTTTCACACTGAAGTGGTACCTATTTATCTACTTGCATTTGCATGCTTTTGAACTGTTAGGTTGGCAGGAACTGGAGCAAGAACAGAAGCTCGCCCCATCATGCAGTACTTGGGTCTCAAACTGACAACCTTCTGGTGGCAGCCCAGGATCTTAACCACTAGGCCACCACACCCCTGTTAAAGATGCTGACTACTTAAAGAAAAAAATAACTATGATTTGAAAGGCAGGATCTTTATTAATGGACTGCTTCTGAAGAATCTCTTGGTCGTATGATAAAATAGCTAATAAGCATAAGAGTGAGCAAGAAGACCTGATATTTATCTGATAGCAATAGTCCTTATCCAAAATAGTAAAGAGGATACTTTAGAAAACTTTCTGGCGTACAGTGCAATGTTCTAATCTGCATCGTGAGATTTACTTAACATATAGAATAGTGTAGCATATTAGTAGTAACTGCTATTGTAATACATCATGCAGGTATAATTGTAATTCTCAGTAAATATCATAATAATTCTTACGAAAGAAAATGATTGGAAAGGAAACATAGCTTAGGCTACATGGAAAGGTGCCTTTTCCTGATTGAATGCATAAATCTTACAGCTGCCTACTAATTCAGAATTAAATGCATTTATGAGTCAGAATAATAATACTCAGAGTGCCAGTATTTCCAGCCTGCTCACTAGCTTATTTTGACTGTGTAAATTACGCTGAATAGACTGTTTTGATTAACTCAAGGGCATTTTAGTTTTATATTGTCTGACATGGCATGAAGCTTGAAACAACATTTCTCATTTCATTAGTCTTGCAGAAATTCAATTTGAGCCACTGCCAGTTGAATGGGATATCATATTCCGGATTCCCTCTAGTATTTGAACCAACTCGGCATTGTTCTTCTCAAGGAAAAGTTTCAAGGAAAAAGCTAAATAAAAATGCAGTGGGTTTACAATACAAGCTGACATTGGAAAAACCATTGTCCTTCCTGTTTTCTCTCTGTATGAAATGTCTACATATTCTGCAGTTTAAACTATTTTAAACTGCTGGGTTTTTGAAAATGTACCTTCATGAATGAATGCCTGAAATAATTCACATATTAATTTTATATTTAAAATAGAAATATTTACAGGAGAAACTATAAACTGTTAAAACGATTTTGAAACTCTTAAATTTCCCTACGCAACTCATTAGTGTAATATAACAAATATTAATTTTCCTAAATTGAGGTTTGGCTGTGGACAGAGGTAAAATATGCAAGGCTAAAATACCTGTAATCTGTTTTCCCAAATGGAGTACAGTCAGTGGTGAAATGTAAAATTTGTTACTACCAGTTCTGTGGGCGTGGCTTGGGGGTGGTAATGTGACTGGGTGGGCGTGGCCAACTTTTTTTTTTTTTTTACTTTTAAAAGCATTTTTTCTACAACCTTAAGAGGTTGCAGAAAAAAATGCTTTTAGAAGCCTCTGACGATCAGGCAACTCAGCTGGGATCGCCAGAGGCTTTTAAAGGAATTTTTTTTTTCTACAACCTCTTCGGCTGAAGAGGTTGCAGAAAAAAATGCAACCTCTTCACTGGTTCTGACGATCCCACTGAGCCACGCAATCATCAGAGGCTTTTTTTTTTACTTTTAAAAGCATTTTTTTTGGCCGAAGAGGTTGTAGAAAAAATGCTTTTAAAAGTAAAAAAAAAAAAGCCTCTGATGATCGCGCGGCTCAACTGGGCATGTGGGGGTTGGCAGGGATTTTTGCTACCAGTTCTCTGAACCACCCGCCGCCATTGCTACCGGGCAATCCAGTCCGAACCAGGAGCATTTCACCCCTGAGTACAATCCAAAACTTTTTTTTTCCAGTTGCTTGTGTGTCGGTGGGAGGATAGAAGTGTTTATTTGGCCATTGTTTAATTTTATAATTAGTTTTCTGTACTGATGTTACTAACAAATAAATTTAATATGGGATGACGAGGCAGGAAAAGACTGGAACTAGGAACATACAGCATCTTCAGCACTATATCTGTCTGCAGTGTCATATTTATCTGCAGTTTTACAATGCTTCTCTGTCCTCTTTTCTGTAGTGTTCAAACACAACCTGTATCAGAGAAAATCACACACTGTCTAAACCTTGAAAAACTATTTCTGTTGGCTGTAAGTTAAGTAGGATTGGTTGGTGCCCAGACAGGCTATTAAATGCTGCAATTCAATTTGGATCATAAGACTTTTGAAGTGAAAGAAGGGAGACTGAGAAAGGTAAAAAGACACACCACATCAAAGTCTTTCTCCCCCCCTAACTAAGTCGTATTGCTCCTTTTGGACTTCTCATTACTATTCATCATGTTTTTCAGTAATACAACAGATAATTTAAGCAGCTAATTTACTGATACCTTTTTTGAATCTTCCTTAGCTTTGAAATATAGTTAAAAAGAAACTGAAATATGTTTCTTTGACAGTTTGATTCATAATAAGATCTCAGATCAAGACAAGGTCTATATGAAAAAGCCTACCTCCCATATGCATGTTGGAATAACTTGCAAGGTCTTTGATCCCAACAGACTGTTGCATACTGCAGAACTATACATTCATGGTGTCATTGTAATGTACATGATGACTTCTTCCATAGCTAGCACAAGCTATAAGCTGTGTGGTTATATTACACTATAGGCACATTCTGCCTTGCGCATGCAAAGCCATTCATGGACCTTAGTTCTTGGAAAGTCTTTTTGTTTTCATTTTGTGTGTTTGTTTTAATTCATTTCTGACTATGCTACTTGTATGCTGCTCTTTCCTGAACCTCGGAGCAGCTAACAATGTCGATTTAAGATCATCCCAAACATATTAAAAGTCATAGAAAAGATGCAAACCAAAAGATAGAAATGCCATGTACCCACCAAACCACATTCATTTTTGACACACCCTGCTGTGCAAAATGGAGCAAAATAGAACAGCATTTTTTCTGGAACCTGAGAGGAATGAAGCTGAACAAATCTCTTCCAGGAAACTGAAAAAACCAACTTCTGAGGCTGTATGAGGTGGCAAACTCATCAGCACAAGATCTTCAGGGAATTGACCTCTTTGATCTGGTTGGACAGGCAGATTATACAGGAAAAGATCTTCCTTTCAATAATCAGAGCAATGTAGGGCCAATGTAAGGTATCAACATAGAGCAGCGGCCCCTTTTTGGGTACCGGGACCGGTTCTGTGGAGAAAGGTATTTCCACAGACAGGAAGGGGCATGGTTTCGTGTGCTGCCTGCATCCCGCAGATGGGGTTTCACTTGTTTGCACGGCCTGGTTTCTGGCATGCTGCAGACTGGTGCCAGACTGGGGTTGGGGACCCCCGACATAAAGAGTTGCCATGTTCATATATCCAACTTTTTGTGAGTCACCAAGAGTCCTTGTGATTGTGGCAGGATGCTATTTGATGGCCAGGCTATGGTTCAGGGATAGTTTAACTGATCTTTCCGAACATTACGGAAGGTTGGACTATATAGTTCTTATAGATCCTTCCAAATCTACAATTTTATGATTCTATAAATTAGGCTGACATGTTCCTTCCCACTCAATTTTCTAGTGACTGTGGACATCCATTGGTTCTTGCTTTTGTCAAATTGACAAAATAAAGTGCTACAGTACAAGTTCCACCCCATTCATATGTTCCTACAAGGTCATGATTGAGGGGTTGCATTGTTTTTGTTATTCTGACTTCTTTGTACTCCTCCCCAATAGCAATAGCACTTAGATTTATATACCACTTCATAGTGATTTACAAACCTCTCTAAGCAGTTTACAGAGTCAGCATATTGCCTCCAGCAATCTGGGTCCTCATTTTACTGAAGGATGGAAAGCTGAGTCAACCTTGAGCTGGTGAGAATCGAACTGCTAAACTGCAGACAGCCTGCAGTAACCAGAATTAGCTGCAGCACTGCATTTTAACCATTGCAGCATCACGGCTCTTGATGGATGCCAGTGCTAGTAAGTTATGCTAGTTTAGTATTATATTAGTATTAGTATTATAATGTCATCTAGAAAAACTTTTTAGTTTCCTTTATTTCCAGTGAGATAATTTATCAATGTTTCATTTTAAAAATAGGGAATCATCATTGTTCATTTTAGATTTTGGAGATTCTTGCCTTATCCAAAAGCATACAAAAAGTCTAATTTCAATGTCCTCTCACAGGCCATCTTAAAACTAAAAATGCAGACCTCGTTTCTTGACATTCTTTTCTTCCTATCTCTTGTTTGCTTAATTTATAGTCTCACCTACTTTTTCTCCTCCAGATGGCTTAATAATTAATAATAATTAATCTCCCTAAGCCGGATTGTATATATTACTAGGGTTTTTTTTAACAGTTTTGGTTCTTGTTTGGTTCTTGCTCTTCTTTTTTTTTCTCTCTCACCAGTAAATGCAACAGCTGGCATATGAATTGACTAACTGTGGATTTGCATACAGATGCCAGCTTCATTGGAAGTCATGTAATTCTGATGAATTTAATATTTAAAGGATTTGAATTTTGTATTTGTTTTATAGTATTGTTTGTTGCCCTGAGTGGTAATTAGCATTGCTCTTTCTTGTTTTTTTTGAATTTACAGGTAATTCTCGACTTACTACTACATGTGGGGCCAGAAAATTCATCATTAAGTAGTGTAATCATTAAGTTAGGCATCACAAGGTCTTTTATTCTGTGACCATAAAGCAAGTCCTCACATGCTAGCCATTTGCAAACTTCTCTGCTGGTTTACTGATTTTGGTTGCCATAAACCATCTGGGAAGGTCACAAATGATCATGTTGTTGCAGGACATTGCAATCAATGTAAATGCATGCCAGTTGCATTTACGCCTAAATAGCAATCACATGACTGTTGGGATGCATAAGTGTAAGGATCTGTAATGTCACTGTTTTCAGCATTGGCATTACTTCAAACATTCACTGAATAAATGGTTGTAAGTTAAGGACTACCTGTGATGATGTTTTTAATCAAATGTACGCTACATCGAGTCATTTCAATTAAACTGAAAATATGAAATAATCAAGCAATCAATGGCAGTATACTCTTTCTTGCCTGTTAATTGTTGCCGGGATTTTTACAGTCTAGATCTGAAATAGCATTATAACAGAAATTGAAACACCAGCTACCTTTTCCTTGCAGCTTTATGTTGCCTTTCATTTTTCTTCTCACAACAGCAACCCTCTTATTGTAAACTGACAGATGGTGAGTAAGTCATCTAATGAGCCATATGGTTAAATATGGACTTGAGGCTCCTTAGTTATAGTCCAGAATATGGAACTTTGGAACAATAGAATAATGAAACAATATAGCTGTCATTTTCTTTTTTTCATATTTCTTAAATTCAATGGGTTAGAGATATAAGAAGACAGGGGAATCCAGTAATTCAGAGCAGTGGTGAAATCTGGCTGGATCTATCTGGCTCGCACGAACCGGTAGTGCTGGCGGGCGGAGGTTCCACCCACCCACTGGGATGTCATTACGTCCCATTTTTGACCCTCTGCGCATGCGCAGAAGAGGTGTGTGTACTCACATTCCCGAACCAGTAGCATTTCACTGCTGATTCAGAGCCATGGTAAGCATGGAATATGCCATGGCCAAAATGAAAGAAGGGGTTGAAATGCTCTTCAATAGTATCTCAGTAGTATCTTCAACTGCAAGTAAAAAAACTAAAGGAAGTGAAGACAAATGAAAAGATTTATCTTTCTTCCTAAATCCAATGTTTGTTTGGTTTCTTACTTCGTATTTATAATGATATTCTGGTAATAATCTATCTTTTAGGTTATGAGCAACGATTAGGAGCTGGGTCTTGCCTTCCTTCTTTTCTGTATGAAAGAACTCAAGACATTAATTCAGTGAATTATATGAATTGACTTCATATTTCATATTATATGAAATTTCATTAATGCAGTCAATGAAATTATAATAATATGAATAAGATACCAAATTTAAAATCTATCTCAAGGAAAACTTATTATTGTTAATATTCAAATACCTTGTAAAATGCAATGGTCTTAAGTGTCACCTTAATGGCAAAAAGTTAGGGGCACCAGGTACATATATTAGGAGGCAAATGTTACAAAATACCATTTCAGACATTTCGGTGGCCTTCAGTATTGTGTACCATGGTATCCTTCTGGGTGATCTGTGAGGTTCTAGGATTTGAGGGACAGAGTTTCAGTGATTCTATTCTTTCCTGAATGACTAGTTCCAATTAAAGTACTCATGACTATATATGCTCCAATACATGGTGCCTTTCAGACAGGCTTTGACCCATTTTTCTTTTGTCAGATCATTTTGGATCTACTCTGAAAGTCTAGCATTTGACTATTTATTTAAGTTCTGTCAAGATCTCTTAGGATAAGCCTATGGTTTCTGTTGAGGACATGATGGTCTAGTGAAAAGAAGGACTAGTGATGATGACATGATAACACTGTGCCAATATTTGAGGGACTGCTACAAAGAAGACGGGGTCAACCTATTTTCCAAAGCAGCAGAAGACAACATAAGAAAAAATGGATAGAAATTAATCAAGGAGAGAAGCAACTTAGATCTAAGGATAAATTTCCTAATAGTGAGAACAATTAACCAGGAATGGCTTGCCTTCTGAAGTTGTGGGTGCTCCATCACTGGACGATTTTAAGAAGAGACTGGACAGTTGCTTGTCTCAAATGCTATAGGATCTCCTGCTTGAATAGTGGGTTGGACCAGAATTCTGTTATCCGTTATCAACATTCTGGTATCTGTTAAGTCTCCAGAATCAATACCTGTCCTGCTATGAGATACAGGAGTTTAGGAAGGACTATTACTGGGCAGTCAGTAAAATAAGAAAATAAGCCCATATCCTGGTACCTAAGCCCTACTGAATGTTGTATACGTGCTATCAATTAGCATAATTATTGAAATATATTGTGAGCCAGGTTGTTCATGAATTAGAATTCATTAAGACAATGAAAAGTATAGTTAACTACTGGGGCAGAGAGAAGGGAGGGATCTAACAGATGCCACTTCAATTTTCTGTATGGAAGATGATGGTTATAATATTAGACTAGAAAAACTCAATGCAATTGAAGTCAGCCATCTAACTTAGAAGGTGATCTTGAGTCATATATTGGTTTTCTGACTATCATGGTTTATAAAGTTGTTACAGGAATGCAAAATAGGCTGGGAATAAGCTATAAGATGGGATAGGCAGTGAGTACATAGTTTGAAGTCTTTGATGGAAACAAAGAATAAATCTTAGCCCTAAGGGATTCCATACCATGCTAGGTTACTTTTAAAACCAAGTACTCTATGATGCACTGAAAAAGGATGTTTTGTGTCTTCTTCCTCTGTCTGTTTAGAACTGCAAGCACAACACAGGTGGTCGATATTGTGATAGATGTCTTCCTGGTTTCTATGGAGATGCTACTAAAGGGAAAGCTGAAGACTGCCAGCTGTGTGCCTGCCCACTGAGTATATCTTCAAACAAGTAAGCTGCAAATTCAGTCAGTAAAAGTACTATCAAATTGTTCCTTGAAGTATTCCTTCATCAGTAATAGTAGTCCATGAGAAGAAGAAAAAAGGATTAGCATCAATGTACAACAAAAAAATCACCAGTTCTCTTATTTCAGTTCTGGGTAAAGCAATAAACATTACCCCAAAGTATCTTTTCATTACAATCACACATTGCTTTATTTTATATTCCACCATTTTCACAATGTTCAGATGAAAGGGGAAAGGGAAACATTACTGTAATAGATCTATTTTGATCCCCAAAGTTCAGTTTGGTAGAAAGATCTATTTCTCCGGAAATTTTTTATAGTTCTCAGTGGAAAATTTGGCAAACGGGGGTTAAATTTATAGAGCTCACATTGGAATAGGAATAGCTAATTTCTTGGATCTTGTAAACTAGAAAAAGTCTTGCTAAAAACTAATATAATAATGCTAATAACTAGCTGGATGACCCTTCTTATGACTTTTATATATTTATATGAGCTTTTATATATTTTATTATAATATGCTTCTATAATAAAAGCACATGGTCCAGAAAGAAGCCATAATTTCATCTTGGAAGGCTCAAAAATTTGACAGAGAGACAAGCAAAGCTTCCAATTTTTAGTCAATATACTATACTGTATATTGTACAAGCTTGAAAAATAATTAGGAAGGAGTTATACCAGCATATTTTCCCAATTTGTTTAAACAGCCCAACTTTTTGCAGACTGCCATGTAATCCTGAAAAAAGATGCTGCTATTTTAAGATGTTGACTTATTAAAGTTAATAAAATTCTTAAAGCAGCCACCTCTTTTCACCTGTTCAAGAAGCTTGAAAATTACAGGTTCCTTTATTGAAAGACTGTGCTTACACAGGATCTGAACAATTTCTTTCAGATTCTCAGTATGCACCATATTAACAGGGGGATTTGTTTAACTTTCAAATTGTCAGGCACTATTCACTATAGACAGCTATATGGTCTTCACAAAGCTGATGTCTGTTTGCAGTGCTTTGTGACTCTATGTATTCTATGTGGCCATGCCAAAGCAAAGCCAGAGAGGTACTAGCAGCAGGCCTCACATGCATGTGAGGATGGATTTAACAACAGTGGAGATGGGTGGAACTAGACTCTGATGCAGTAGTGAAATTCATCCAATTCTATCGGTTTGGGCGAACTGGTAGCGCTGTGACGGGAGGCTTTTTGACCCTCTGCGCACGCGTGCAGGAGGCACGCATGCTCACATTTGCGAACCAGTAGTGAAGATATGTAAATTTCAACCCTGTTCTGATGTATATATGGTCCTGTGTATTCTCAACTGTTCATCTCCGAACCTTATTAATTGTATGCCTGAGATACATATGGAAATTAAGTTGGAAAAAATAATGTTCTTTGCCTTTCTAGACTCTCCATTTGGAATATACAGTATCTAAAACATCTGAGGTTATTATTCTTGCTGTATTTACATAAACAGCATACTTTCTGAGGATCTAATCAGGTCATGCTGATTGATTAAGTTCAAAATTCACATACCTGGCAAATAAAAGAAATGACATGGATTTCAGAAACGCTTCTTTTCTGCTATTCTCCAACTCTGTGTTATGTGTCTCCTCACAAAAATGGGACTATTTTTCTCCTTTCTCCTTTCCAGAATCTCTCACAATTTTTTTTGATAAACAGAATTATCATCTAGGGGGGCAGGCAAATCACCATTTTCAGTGGTGTGATTTTTCACACCTTTTTGTTTTTAACCATCCTACAATTGATCCAGGAAGTCTCATGAGCTTATTTTTTGCAAGCAAGCAAACAATAACCAATTTGTCCCAATGACCAAAAAGAAGAGCTACTGCTCTTCTGCCAGTGATAACTTAATTCATACAACCCAGCGTGTAGTTGGAATGCCCACAAAAATATTACTTTCTTCAGACTTAAAATACCCTTTTATATAATCCATCTGGGCTTTGGTTACTGGAAAATAAGTTCCATTAAATTTAATGACATTTCCCAAATAGATACACGTTTGTTTTCTTCTGCCAATCAAGAACTTTAGACTTCAGCAGAAAACACAATAATTAAAACCGCAGCTTGTATGGTTTCTTTTAATAATGGTTACCTGTCAATTCATAAGTCTTGTTAAAAAATCTCACTGAGGTCTTATAATGTTGCAGGTGTTAATTGTTAGTAGAAAAAAGACTGTTGCCATTCCTTGCTTATATTTATTGCACTGCTACAATCACATTAAACTAAGCTTTATCCTAAGGCTGCAAACCTACTGCTGAGTTGTTTGGAAATTTTAACATCTATGTAGTGCAAACAAATCTCAAAGTGAAATAAAAGGAAGAATAATTGAAGACTGATCTCTTTAAAATAGTAGAATGACAGATATCCTGTTGTTTCAAACTGCTTGTATCTTTCAGTGTGCCAGCAGATTACATTCCAGTGTGTCAATCAGATAAGGGAGGAAAAGAAATATAGAGGAAAAAGGGACTAGAAGGTAGAGTCCACAGGGTAAAATGCCTCCAGAGATAATGAACTTATTATGGTATATATGTGTAAATGTCTGGATTCCCCAAAAGAAGCAACTTTGCTGCTGCTATTTGTAAAATATTTATTTGTAAAAAGAGAGAGAGAAACATCAAATAAATCAATATAAAGCTCCATTTGTGATATATGCAACTTTTTGAAACTTCAGGCTAGAAGTGGTGGAAAAAACTGCTAATATGGTAAGAATGATTAATGGACTTTGCAATCTGTTTCTGCTACTTGGGGGACAGTCCTTTTGAATTCAGCGAGATTTATTTTTTGAGGAAATATTTCTAGGATTACCTGATGATATATTGAAATGATTGGAAATGCCCTCCTGACTGTGAATAGAATTGCTTTATGGATAGTAACTAATTGGTACGGAAGGCCCTGTTAGCAGAATGAGAAAGATTGTGATCGTTGGCTAGTCCCACATCCTCATTCTTCGCCTGAAATCTTCTCCAAAGACTTGGAAGACTGCTCAAAATAGCACGGAAGGTTGCAGTCAGAAAACTGCATTCTCCCGTTCTAAGAACATCTTCTGCCAACAGAAAGTCAACAAGTGGATATTGCCTTGAGGCAAGCTTATACTAAGATGTTAGATGCTAGTTATTTAGTCAGTTGATCTCTGCAATTACATGCTGTAATGTAATGATTACATTACATGCATGATTCTCAACTTACTTTTCAGTGCAGGAGTGTGTTTTATCTGTTTATGTAAACTGGGATTATTGAACATCCCCATCAATTGTCCTTCAGCTGCAGTGAACTTTCACTTGGGAATCTAATGTTGTCAGGCCTTGGGGGCTCAGACAAACAGCTGTACATTCCTTCTTTTTAAAATGGAGTAGAGTCTCATTGATAGACCAGAGGCCCATAACAACATGTCATTTGGATGCTGCCACCCGTTTGAGCTATATCCAGTGTCGGCAGAAATAGCTCCACTGGCTGGAGCCAAACCCTAAGCCCTGTGTGTGAGACCAGACAGACTTTCCCCTTGCTCTGCTTTGAAAGCAGCGTTCTTAGAAAACAACAGTTTTCTAAGTAGTTATGCTGCTAACGAATTTCTTTCTATGCTTTTTCCCTAACATGGTTCTTGCTCTCCACCACCAACAAAGTTTCAGCCCCACGTGTCATTTGGACCAAACTCATGGATTTATTTGTGATGGATGTCCCCCTGGGTATGCTGGCTTACGCTGTGAAAGGTAAGAAAGTTTTGCATGCTTTTTAATTTAATTTAATTTGCATCTAAGAATGCTCCATTCTTTTTTTTTTAAAGCCTAATGTCTTTTCATATTAATGTACCCGTCTTTAAAGACCTACGTATGGTAGTGCCCCATAATTGCAATAGAGTATCACTGGCATGCAGGAATCCTATTTTAATGAGAAAATTTCTTCAGCTGCTTTATGAGCCAACAGGTATAATTTTCCAGATAAACATGAAGTATTACATCAAAGAACACTTTTCTTTCTTTTTTGTTGATTTTGCTGGGTTTTGAGAATGGTTTAATTGTTGTTATACTGCCTTCCAAATTTGTTTGAAATACCAAGAGTGTATTTAATCAATTATTCAGTGAGTTGCCATTTCATCTCCTCAGAATGAGCCAAACAATACAAGTGAGAAAGAAAGCGAGATTTATTTATCTTAATTATTTTTAATTGTGTGTTTTCAAACTTATTAGCTTTGGATTCTTTAAAATGGTTATTCAGTATCTGAAAACAGGATTGTTGATACTGTCTCAATGTTACAAATATTTCATAAGTATTCCACCCACCCACTCACCCGCCACTTTCTGGATGATAAAAATGAATGACTTCCCAAGTGAGTGAACAAAGACAAATGTAGACATTTGGCAGTCAATGAGGAAAACTGTACATCTTCACTTTGTTCTCTTTTTTTGCTCTTTCCTTGAAGTGAGTTGAGTGAAATGTTTTTAAAATTGTGACAATTAAAAGTCAATAAAAGACGGGCATGATTCAAAGGGGGAGCATGAATTGGAGACAGTTTCCTCTTTCTAGCTTTCTGTCCTATATTTTAAAGTCCCATATTTTTGTTGTGATGCTCTGTTGAGTTATAGTTGATTCCTGGTGACTGGTCTCCAAGATACTCTGTCTCTCAGCTCATTATGCAATTCTTGCAGGACTGCAGGTGCATTTTTGGGGCTTCCAGCACTCCATCTATTTTGGCTCTGCAGGCTCCCTGGAGACCCAATGGGGGAGAGGAGTACCACATTAGAGATGGCTATTGGACTGATAGCAAACCCCACCTCCCCCCTGCACTCCTGGCTTCCCTCCACCCATTTTTAATCTCATATTACTATACCTTCATTGTTTATGTCATTATTTATCTTTATTGTTTCATTATTTTGGTACTATTATGTTTACTATTCATTTCTCTCTTTTTATTGTTGTAAGCCTCCCAGGCAGGGGTGAAATCCAGCAGGTTCTGACAGGTTCTGGAGAACCGGTAGCAGAAATTTTGAGTAGTTCGGAGAACCAGCAAATGCCACCTCTGGCTAGCCCCAGAATTATTATTATTATTATTATTATTAATTTAATTTGTATACCGCCCTTCTCCCAGAAGGGACTCAGGGCGGTGAACAGCCAAAATTAAAAAACATACAAATACAAAAGTTAAGATAATTAAAAGAATTAAATAATTGGCTACCCAATTTAAAACCCCAAATCCATAAAATTTAAAATCCCAATTAAAAACCATTTAGGCTAGGCCGGCTTGATGAAATAAAAACATCTTCAGGGCTTTACGGAAGGTCCGGAGGTCCGGGATCAATCATATTCCAGGAGGCAGCTCATTCCACAGGGTGAGTGCCCCCACAGAGAAGGCTCGCCCCCTGGGGGCTGCCAGCCGACATTGCCTGACCGACGGCACCCTGAGGAGGCCCTCTCTGTGAGAGCGTATTGGCCGGTGGGAAGTTATCGGTAGCAGCAGGCGGTCTCGCAAATACCCTGGCCCTAAGCCATGGAGCGCTTTAAAGATGAGAACCAACACCTTAAAGCGCACCCGGAAGACCACCGGGAGCCAATGCAGCTCGCGCAGGAGAGGTGTTACGTGGGAGCGCCACGTCGCTCCCATAATCACCCGCGCGGCCGCATTCTGCACCAGCTGGAGCCTCCGGGTGCTCCTCAGGGGGAGCCCCATGTAGAGAGCGTTACAGTAGTCCAGGCGTACATGTAACCAAGGCATGAGTGACTGTGCACAAGGAGTCCCGATCCAGAAAGGGGCGCAACTGGCGTATCAGGCGAACCTGATAAAAAGCCCCCCTGGCCACGGCCGTCATATGCTCTTCTAAAGACAGCCGTGTGTCCAGGAGGACGCCCAAGTTGCGAGCCCCCTCTGTGGGGGTCAGTGACTCGCCCCCAATAGCCAGCGATGGCACCAGCTGGCTATACCGGGACGCCGGCATCCACAGCCACTCGGTCTTGGAAGGGGGAAGGAATGGGGTGGGAATGGGAATTTTGCAGTATCCTTCCCCTGCCACGCCCACCAAGCCACAACCACCAAGCCACACCACACCCACCAAGCCACGCCCACAGAACTGGTAGTAACAAAAATTGGATTTCACCACTGTGCCTAGGGTAGTCCTTCAGCAAGATGGGCGGCAAATAAATTCAACAAATAAAAAATAAATATTCACTTTATGTCTTTTAGATGCTTCTTCTCCTTTCACTACTTTACCCAGTACTGTAACAACATATTTTTCATAGATGCATCAGCCCTCTTGATGTTTCCCTAGTTTTAGTTTCATGATACTTGCTTCCCATGAACATTCTGTCTTGATGTCTTCTAGTGCTGAAGATTGGTTCTCTCGGTTGCCCAAGGAATGTGAAGCAGCTTTCTCCAGCACCGAATCTGAAAGGAGACAATCTTCTTCTTCTTGCTATCGTGCAGAGTCCATCCATGTATCTGTATTTTATAATAGGAATATCATTGAATTGGCTAGCCTAACTTTTTTTTGACTGAAATGTCTCCATCTTTCAAGAATTTGTCTAGGCCCTTTTTTGACCATTGCTATTCTTGTCTCAATCTTTTTTACATATGAAAGCCCTGTCTTTAATTGCTTGTTTTACTTCTAGTATGCTTGTTCTTAGGTCTTCTTCAGTTTCTGCAGCCAACATAGTATCTACGTCAGAAAGGGGTTTCAGCAGGTTCTGACCACTTCTGGAGAACCAGTAGCAGAAATTTTGAGTAGTTCAGAGAACTGGTAAATACCACCTCTGACTGGCCCCACCCCCATCTATTCTCTGCCTCCCAAGTCCTGACTGATCGGGAGGAAATGGGGATTTTGCAGTAACCTTCCCCTGGAGTGGGGAGGGAATGGAGATTTTACAGTATCCTTCCCCTCGAGTGGGGTGAGAATGGAGATTTTACAGTATCCTTCCCCTGTCACGCACATCAAGCCACACCCACAGAACCGGTAGTAAAAAATTTTGAAACCCACCATTGATCTACATATCTCTTATCTACACTTCTTCTACCAATTTCAACCCCAAGTTTTAATTTTTCTATCCTTGCAATTTATATTATGTATTCCGATGTATAGATTGAACAGGTATAGTGAGAGAATACAGCCCTCTTTTTGATGGTAAATCTTTTCTGATGGTAAAACTTTTTAGTTACTAAATATGGTTTCCTAATTATTGCAGAAATTTCATAACTGAAGAATCAAAAGCTGGGATATGCCTTTGTTTTGAAAGGCTTCCTAAATCTTGAATTATCAACACAATCAAAAGCTTTAAAGTAGTCTGTCAAACCGAAGTAGTGTTCTTTTTAATACTCTGTTACTATTTCAATCAACCATCTAATATTAGCTATAAGTTCTCATGTTCCCCTGTTATTTCTGACACCTGCTTGTTCTGTTGCACTTCTCTCTCCATATGGGGCTTTAAACTGTTTTGCAGAATTTCCAAAAGAATCTTGCTAGCATGTGCTATTAGGACTATGGTCTTATAATTGGAATATATCCCTTTACGTCTAATTATTTTAGGGATGAGGATGTAACATGGATATTTTCTACTTTGAGCCATATTTCTTTTTTTTTTTTTCATACTTGTTGACAGAGGACTATAATGATCCATTAACCTACTTAAAGAGCTATACGGCATTTATAAAAAACTATGCTGTCCCACAGAGTTCACCATATCCTTCTGACACTACTTCTCATGCTCTGTAACTGCTTATTGGTCCACATTATATTAAGATTAACCTTCATACCTGCAAATCATTCCGTTATCTATCTCTGATGGCACTCCCTGGTTTCTCAAGCAAAAGCATAAGGAAAGTCCCATGTAATTAACTTAAAACTTCATTCCCTTTAGTATTTTTGCTCAACCTTGTTTCTTCAAGCTTGTTTTTCCTGAATTAATTATGTTAAAGAAATATTGTTTTGCTTCATTAATTTTCAGATTTCTACTTCTTGTTAGATCACAGAATCTGTTCTTTGCTGCAAATTATTCAAGGCATAGCTTTACAAATATACATACATACAAACATTTTCTTCTGCTACATCATAAGTATAATGTTACAAACATTCTGTATACTTTATGCATCAACGTATTCAATAGCCATTACCCATCTTGCCCTACTCTTTCCTCAGTGCTGAACCATTTGCCAAGCATTTGATTCATTTTCGTAATATTTTATTTGCATCATATATCATTCTAATTACACTGGCCAACCAACTTTCAGAAAAATGTTCCATAATTCAAACCTATTCACTTTATCATATACTTTCTTTAAATCGACAAGCATAAAATAATCTACACAACCCCTGCCTGGCTAAAGCTACCCTTTTCAAGTTTTGCCAATGTCTTCTCGTTGCATTCTCTCATCATAGTCTTCTCTCATTCTTTTGATTAAAATTATGCCAAAAATTTCCTAAGCACATTTAGCAAACTAATTTCCCTGTCAATCTGCATTCTTTCTTCCTACCTTTTCTTTTGTATAGCAGAACAATGACAGATTCTTCTGAATGTCAGATAGAGATGCACGCATCAAACATTAAACATGTTGTGCAACCACTTCTTAAGCAAACCACATTGATATTTTAACAGTTATACCATCTATGCCTGCAACTTTACTGTTTTCCAAGATCATCACAACATTTATGATTTCGAGGGCATCATTTTTTTTTTCTTTGACATTAACATTTGTAAAACTTGTTTCAGATCTTCAACATATTGTCATCATTCTCATGCATTTTAAAAAAAAAAAATACTCCTTCCAGCATTGTGTCATTTCAATTTCATCATAAATACTTTCTTCACATTTATTTTCAATTCTCTTCGCTGTAGTAAAATCTTCTTTTTTGGACCTTAGTCTTGCTTCCAAATAATTTTATATTTCTATCAAAATTGTTTTACATCTTCTCTCTTTTAATTGTTCTTTGCTATAGTTCTTTGCAACTATCTTTTTATCCGTATATACATTATGCACCATCTATTTATTTATTTATTTATTTATTTATTTATTTATTTATTTATTATTGAATTTCTATACCGCCCTTCTCCCTGACGACTCAGGGCGGTGTACAGCCAAATTAAAAAACATGCAGGACAAATATTAAAAAACAATTAAAAGATATATATAAATTTGACCCAATTAAAACTCACTACCAATTAAAACGTTTAAAACATTTAAAAACATTTAAAAATTTCTTCTTAAGCCAGCCCGGCTTGCTTGAAAAAATGGGTTTTAAGGGCACGACGGAAGGCAGTGAGGTCCTGGATTCTCCTTATCTCTGGGGGGAGCTGATTCCAGAGGGTAGATGCCCCCACAGAGAAGGCCCTCCCCCTGGGGGTCACCAGCCTACACTGTTTGGCTGATGGCACCCTGAGGAGGCCCTCTCTGTGGGAGCGCACGGGTCGATGGGAGGTCGTCGGTAGTAGCAGGCAGTCTCAAAGATAGCTAGGCCCTATGCCATGGAGCGCTTTAAAGGTGATAATCAGCACCTTGAAGCGCACCCGGAAGACCACCGGGAGCCAGTGCAGCTCGCGCAGGAGCGGTGTTACATAGGAGCGCCATGCTGCTCCGGTCACTACCCGCGCTGCTGTGTTCTGGACCAGCTGGAGCCTCCGGGTGCTCCTCAAGGGGAGTCCCATGTAGAGAGCATTGCAGTAGTCAAGGCGAGAGGTGACGAGGGCGTGAGTGACTGTGCACAGGGAATCCCGATCAAGAAAGGGCCGCAACTGGCGAATCAGGCGAACCTGATAAAAGGTCCCCCTGGTTACAGCCGTCAGATGTTCCTCCAAAGACAGCTGCCTATCCAGGAGGACTCCCAGATTGCGAGCCCTTTCAGTGGGGGCCAACAACTCGCCCCCAATAGTCAGTGATGGAGTCAACTAACTATATCGGGATGCCGGGAGCCACAGCCACTCAGTCTTGGAAGGGTTGAGCTTTTATTATTTCTTGCAACAATCGTTCTCTTATGTGCATTGTTTTCTCGTCCAAAGTCTTTTTCATTCTGCCCTGTATTCTTTTTCATATTTCTCATCAGTGTAATTCCACAGTTCCTATAAAATTAGCTTATAAGGAGAAAGATCCGGACATGCGTAGAATCTCTACAAATATTAAAATGATAAATCACTATTTTTTTTAAAGGACATAAAAATGGATCTACTTAGGACAGTGTTTCTTAACCTTGGCAGCTTTAAGATGCGTGGACTTCAACTTCCAGAATTCTCCAGTCAGCATGAAGAACTGAAGTCCACGCATCTTAAAGCTGCCAGGGTTGAGAAACATTGCACTAGAATACTTGCTTCAGTATGTGAAATTTGAGGAATTGCAATTCATGTAAAGAAGTACAAACAAATATAGAATGTTCCTTCAGTCTAACAGTAAGGAGGAAATTTTTAGAAAGTTCTAAATATTCAGTTGGCCATATGCTACCCTTCATTAACAAGAAACCTGGGAACTGAATCAAAAGATTCAGCATTTACAGAAAGTCTATATTGTGCTATATCTGGCCTAATCCATCTGCCACAAGAAGGACTTACATATTCATTCACTTATCACTGTTACTGTTACTTCTGAATGCTATTTCTGTCTCTCTTTCCTCTCTGCTGGTCTCTCTCAAACCTGAGAGACGTGAAGCTAATAAATGTTAGAACCAAATCAGCTGAAAAGTACTTACTTAGAAGTTTGTCAGCGTGGAGGTCACTGCAATTTCCATCCGCAAGTACCATCCATGGAAAGCAAGAAACGGCTCTGCTTTTTTTTAATGGTTACAAATTGCATAAAAATGCTCAAGGCACTTGCATTTGTGTGTATTTAGAAAGCCTTCTATAGAAGCTATTAAATGAGAGTGAGTAATCACTTCAGAATTTGCATGGAATCTCTTCGTGTTTTAGCATGCCAGTGCTCCTCTATCATGTGTAGCTATTAAACTAACTAATTTAGAAATTATCATGAAGTGTTCTTCATTAATTTTGCCTTGGAACCACAATGATTCCTCTTCAGTGCTTGAACTGACTTTATGAGTGTTACTTTTTCAAGTGTTTTTTTTCCCCCCCTTACCAAATCTTTATACATTACTGGGCTACATTTATATGTGTTTATCCGGAGTGACAATTGCCCATTTCTTCTTCTGCTGCTGCTTCATCTTTTCTTTTTCTTTACCCTTTAAAAAAGGGCTATCATTTCATATTCCAGATGTCCTTTTATGTTCTGTAACTATTTCCTCGCTGTATCCTAAATTGATATCATTTCTCCTTTGGTAAATCTGGAACGTTTCTGCCTTTGTTGCCATCCTTTTCTCTCAATGGTCTCCTTATTACTTTCATGTTTATACCCTAAGGTCTGAACTTGAGGTATTGTCTCTCTCTGTGGGTTTCTCTTTTTCCCTCCTTTCTTCTTCTCTCCATCCCTTTGCTCTAATTAAGTTCTCATGTCTCATCAAGACCATCTGAGGTGTTATAGTTGAGCTGGAGATGAATGGGCCAACGCATGTTCAGCAAAGGTTGAGATTTTTGAATTTAGAAGCTCTCAAAGATAACTGGCAGGAATTTATTTCAGGGAAGAATCAGAAACCACTGACATGATTTTATTTTAATGTAAGGAAAACAAGAAACTTTCAGAAATTTCCAAAGCAGGAAAAGTGAGTAGAAAATGGAGAAAAACATGGAAGTGACTATGGTACAGGTAGTCCTTGACTTAAGGCCAGAATTGAGGCCAGAATTATGTTGGCTAATTGTGCCAGTCGTTAAGCAGGTAATCATGTGACCAACCCAATTTTATGAAATTATTTTTGCGGCAGTCAAAGCAAATGTTATGGTTTTTAAGTGAAACTATTGTCCACAATGGGCTTTTTTTTTTTTTTACTGGAAAATGGAAACAAATACCAGTTTCTGGCAAAAAAAGTCCTGTAAATCACAGCCATACAACCGCAGGACACTGCAAATGGCTGTAAACTAGTCAACACTGCAGGCTAGTTGCTGAGTGCTCAAAATTCAATCATGTGACCACTGGGGGGCAGACATCAGAAGTTCAAATCTAGGTCATAAGTATCTTTGGATGTACTTGGGCAGGTGTGCATCAAATGGTCAACAAGTGACCGGTCACTAAGCAAAAACTACCTGTAAATTACAAACAAAATATTGTTGTGGACCCTTTATAAAAAAAATTTTAAAACTTTGCAGTGGGTCTATATTTACACTTTGAAATTATTATCCCCTATTTTCCAAAGCATTGGAAGGCAAGACAAGAATCAATGGATGGAAACTAATTAAGGAGAGAAGCAACCTAGAACTAAGGAGAAGCTTCCTAACAATGAGAACAATTAACTAGTGGAACATCTTGCCTTCAGAAGTTATGGGTGCTTCATAATTGGAGGCTTTTAAGAAAAGACTGTCTGAAATGGTATATGGTCTCCTACTTGAGCAGGAGTTGGACTTGAAAATCTCCAAGGTCTCTTCCAACTCTATTATTCTGTACTCTATATTCCTTTTCCACCTAGATTTGAGTAAACCCACTCTGACTCAAAGCTGCTTTGTGAAGTAATACAACTCTCTCGTTTCTAAGAGTGAAGCAGACATTTTGCTTCTCTCTGATCTTCACAGGAGCAATCTCAGAGGCCTTTTCTGGTATTTACAAAATCTAGAAGATGCCTCCAAAGGAGTCTAAAAGTGTGTAAAATAAATGCAAAGAACTTCCTTGAGGGAAACTGAGTTGCAACTTGCATCACCTTTTAGGCTCAAAATGCCTGACAGGTCACATCCAAGAATCCTTGCTTAAGTTTATTTTCTATAGCTTTTCTTAAGCTGCAGTGTTCAAAAAAGCAAGCACAGTTGGAACTTGCTGCTCTTTAGAAATGACTAGTGTTCAATTATTTCAGAAATCATAATATGCAACTCAATAATTTCCTTTCATTCATGCGGAATAATTATTATTTCCCAAGTATCCTTTCTGAATAGATTAATCGGATTCTTTGTGAATTAATACTGAGTGGTTTAACCTAAAAGTCACAATATGAACTTTAGAAAGGGAATGATTTTATAGTTGTCAGAGGAAATCAGTACTTTCTAGTAGATTAAGATTGCTCTTGATATAACTGATGCTAAAACCTAGAAAAATATGAACAATGTCTTTTTATAACTATATCTACAGTCTCCTTCTAAATTCCTGTGTTTTTTTCTCTCCTTATAAGCATCCTGATAACAGTATCCTATTTTTCCTGCTAATATCATATACTTCATTTTCTACATGAATTTCTTTTCTATGAATGTTGGCATAGTAGATGAAAAGGAAAATAAAATGGTGGTTAGTAAAGTATATCTTTAGTTAGGCAGGATAGATTAGAGGGTTTGAAATGCTGAGAGGTAAGAAGAACCTAACAACTGTAACGCCTCCACTTCCCAAGTTGAACTGGAGTATATCAAAGTAGAGTCTTCTGTTAGGAGAATTTGCTTGAATGGAATGCTTGAATAGGCATATATAGACCTATTGGTAGAATGCCAATAAGAAAAAAAGTTTGTATTAAATTTAGGTAGCAGAGTGCCAAAGAGCAATATAAGTGGATTGTCATTTGTTGAAGAGTGAGTTGCGACTAGAAGTTCATGCATTCCACACATCCTTGGGGTGCTGTTATTATAATAAGCTTTGAAAAAAAATTGCTAGCATTATCAGATGAAAGAAAAAGGCTAACGGAAAAAGAAAAAAAATGTAACAAACTAGATAAGCAAAGAGAATAATGAGTATTAATTGGAGGAATCTGCATTGTTTCAATATACTTCCAGCAATCATATTGCATTGGCCACATGGGAACCTTTGTTCTATGCTTCTATGTAATTTAAGAACAAAAGAAGCAGACTAAGGCTCTAAACATAAGATTTGAGTTTCTAACTGTGTGTTGTTATATATTACCAGTCATGGAGACTATAGTCTTATGCAGCCATTTGTCTTCTGCCCTATCAACCTTCTTTGAAACTAATCGCTGAACAGGATTCATATGACCTGGTCATTAACATTTTCCTCTATCTTTCTAAACATTATAGATACGCTCATTTTATGGTAGGAGTCCAAAGAAAATTTTAGCTACTATCCTAAACATATTCAGAGTAAAGCATTGGATTTGCATACATGTATAATTCAGAAACAGTCTTTATTATGGCTAGAGATATAGATTTATTATGCATATACTCTACTTCCTTGTCATTTTGCAAAGTTTATTAGGTTCCATCTTAAAAAGGGATTTTTATGTTGAGGAGGAGAATAGCAGTTTTCTAAGTAAGTTATGGTATTGTGCCCTTGTAGGTGGTACCTTGTAGGTGGTACCTAGGTGGTACCTAGGTGGTACCTAGGTGGTGTCACGTAAACTTCAATGCAAAGATGGTATTTCTGACTGTGATTTTGTTCATCTTTAATTCTTATGGCATAGCCCCTTCTTATTTTCCTCCTTCCACATTATTATCTAATGCAAAGCATAGCTGGCAGTATTTCACCTGGTAATTTTGCTACTATAGTCTGTTATTGTTATTGTTGTTGTTTGTTTGTTTTGTTTTGTTTTTAAATGAGGAATATCCAGAGTATCCAAATCAAGCTATTTTTAGTGCTTCCTAAGGGTCACAAAACTGTAATCATTGTTTTATATCAACAGGCCGAAGTAAATGCTTGAACTGATCTGTCTGTCGCCCTAGGTGTGCAGAAGGATATTTTGGACAACCTTCAAAACCAGGGGGATTGTGCCAGCCTTGCCAATGTAATGACAACCTTGACTTCTCCATTCCTGGCAGCTGTGACAGCTTGTCTGGAGCTTGTCTTAAATGTAAGCCAGGTACAACAGGCCAGTACTGTGAGAAGTGTGCTGACGGGTATTTCGGAGATGCTCTTGATGTAAAGAAATGTCAACGTAAGTCCTGGAAACTTGCTTTTCCTGTCAAAATGCATTCATTCCCTGTAGGCACATCTCATGAGTGTGTCAGACAGTACGTGCACTTATTTGCATAGCATTACATAGATTAAATCCATATTACACAAAGCAGGGCCATTCAGATTGTCTTGTTGGTTACACACACGCAATAGCATGTTGATAACCTAGTGGTCATGAATTGTTGGTTTGTTTACACAATACCATCCGTATTTTTACAGATATGACCCTTACTCTTCTATTCCTCTGTACTTCAGTTTCAGTGAGTTTTTGACTTTCCTTCCATCATGGAGAATTATTATATCCAATTGTATATTATTCTTAGAGACCACAGTCTTTATTCCCCCTTTCATTATGGTACTGTGCTTTAATCCCTTTTTGGAAGTGCCCCCTGCAATAAGACAAAGGAACTAAAAACACAGATAAAACATTGTACATGAATATATGTTTGCACATTTATAAAAACTGATTACTTTCATTTTTAGAGAGTGTTTGGGAATGAATCACCCCTGTAAAATTAATCACAATTAAAGTATATCTTTGTGAGGAAGAAAGTGTGAAGTGTTCTGTTGTATGTCATGTTTGTATGTCGGAGGTTGAGGAGGTGGGGTATCATAGTGTGAAACAAACATTGCTAAACCAGTTGGAAGCATAAAGTCACTAAGGCTACAAAAATAATTTAAACAATTTCTCTAATTATTGCAGTAGGGTAAAACTAGTATTTGAAGTGAGTACTTCCTTTCAAAGATTAGCATGACTTCTTTGGAAGTCATCCTAGGTTATTTAGGATAAACAAATTTAAGTATTGTTGCCAAATTTTTGACAGGGTGGATCCACTTCAGTGTTTTTAAGTGTTTTGCCAGGAAGTGAAAAAAATAATAATAATGCTAAAGGTTTTACAGGGAACTGCATGAATTTACTATAGATGATGCAACAAAAATACTTAAAAATTACTTAAAACCAATCACATTCTAATGTATAAGAAGGTAGGATGAATTTAAATTTTAAAAAATAAGAAACTAGATGAAAATGAATTTGAAAAAATAAAGTACCACTTATCCTTACCTGAACTATAAATTTTGGCTAATCTATAAAAGGGCTAATCTATAAAAGGATTTAGAGATAGCAGGAAATTCAGAGCAATTTGTTGATCACATGCTCTGAATAAATAGTTGGGAAGTTTTGTAACAGACAAAATGAGTATGACACTCCCCAACATGACTTCTATGAAACCAGTTCCTTTTTTCAGTTACCTTTTAAAGTTTTACATATTGTAGAAATAAATAGCAATAGCACTTAGATTTATATACCACTTCATAGTGCTTTTACAGCCCTCTCTCAGCAGTTTACAGAGTCAATATATTGCCCACAACAATCTGGGTCCTCACTTTACCGACCTCTGAAGGATGGAAGGCTGAGTCAACCTTGAGCCAGTGAGATTTGAACTACCGAACTGCAGCTAGCAGTCAGCTGAAGTAGCCTGCAGTGCTGCCCTGTAACCACTGTGCCACCTTGGCTCTAAATAAAGCCTGGAAAATAAAACAAAACCCTAGAGATACTCACCTCTGCCTATATTTGTTTTGGTCGTTAAGTTTTCCCTTGATCATTTGTTGCAACCACAGCTGTTGTCTAAAGTTGATGATGTTTGAATCACAGTTGAAGTACTCAACATTTTTTCACAGATTCAGATATATAAGGGTTTATTTTACAGATACAGATGTACAAGTAGTTTTAATTTTGCCGGTTGACTTATCCTTAGGTAATGTATGGTTTATCCATTTTTCATGGAACTTTGGTTAAAAATTCAGTGGTCATTGGCTTATTTGCAAATATATATGGAATATATGAGTAATTTAAACAAGTATTTAAACAAATATTGTCACATATACTCATAGATAAACCCATCAGGATAAGCCATACACAATTTGAGACATGTATTTTAGCATCTAAAATTCTCAAATTATTTATGACTCATGGTTAAATATGGCAGTCATGTTCATTTATATCAGTTCAACTAATCATCTACATCCAATCATAGATAAACAATTTTATTTTTCATTGCTTTGAATTTCATAAGAAAAATGAATGATTTCTGATCTATAAATAAACTATAAATAATCTATATTTATAGATCTATAAATGATCTATAAATAAACAATTGATTCCACATCCTGATTGATTGATTGATAGATTATGATATCTGTAGAAAAAACTACTTTCCAGAGCAAATGTCAGTTTTTTTAAGGGGATAATATATTTAGAGTTCATTTTAAGAAACCCCGCATCTTATAATATGCATAAGCAACATTTGGAATGAGATGTTACTTGAAGCTAATAAGGAAGCACTTTATTCTGAGAACTAAATCTACCCAAGGGACAAAAAGTAAGGTGAAAAGGTCTTTAGGGAATGGTCATATATGTTCCATTTAATACTTAAATAATATTTTACAGTTTTTTGAACTGAAGAGGAAATCCATAGGTCAGGCCAGTGCAAATTGTCATTTTCCACCATGAATGTAAAAGTACTACACTAGCGTTTTTCAACTTCAGCAATTTTAAGATGTTTTAATTTCCAGAATTCCCCAACTATCATGCATAATGGTTGAGGAATTCTGGGAGCTGATGTACAAACATCTTACAAATCCTGACGTTGAAAAATGTATTTGAACTTTGATATTATTTGACAGTTCCTCTTTTTTTTCACTCTAATTTAGGAAAAATAAGAATGTATGTTGAACTGCCTCAAATGCTGGTTGCTTTATTAAACTGAGTAAACTATAACTTCTATAAAGCCATCAAAAGGTCTGACACAAAAGGTGTCATTAGTCTGCATATAGATCAGATTATTGACTTAATTTGTTAGTTTTTTTATAACCTGAAACAAATGAAGATTTGTGTCTTTATGGGTTAGTTCTGCTTCTTCGGCTTTTAAAAGATGATAAATGACAGAAAACAATTTTCCTCTTTATTCCTTTGTTGGGTATTCTAAGAGTCTTTTACTTGTATAAGAACTATGGAGATTAGCTGGGTGACAGGCTGTAAATCATAAAGCAGGAATTGATTTGTAATTTATGAACATCCCCTGCTCCAGAAGTTGATCTTTTCTAGCCTTCTGTTCATTAGCGTAAGATAATTTAAAATGTTACAGGAGCTAGATGACTAAACTCTTGCAAAAGATTGCCAGCAAATGTTTTATGTATACAGTACGAAATGTATGTGTGCTATGGATGTTCATTATCGTCTCATTTCAACCTGTTCTTGTCTACCTCAAGCCTGCAGCTGCAATATCAATGGCTCATTTTCAGAAGTCTGTGACTCTAAGACTGGACAATGTCATTGCAAGCCCAATGTTTTGGGACGTCAGTGTAATCAGTGTAAGGTAAGACACCAGAATCTGATGCAGACTTAATTGTTCTGTTTTCCATCTTTTATGGAATAGAAGAACTTTTCTACATACATAAAATGCCACTGGTACTTTTACACATGGCAAGTTATATTATGTTACTTTCTTTTCAGTCTTAAAATCTCAGTCTTCATTGTGTTTCTGGAACATTTCTGTTTGCTAAATAAATTATATAAAATCTATCCACTTTTAGAATCTAAAACAAAATAAATATATCATGATTATTTTATTTGCGCTCTCAAAAGGGCGAGGAATAATTTTTGTTAAAAATATTGACATAAGAGTTTACTTGTTTTTTTAAAACATTCAAGTAGCTGAACGGGCAGATACATTTTTCTCTGTGGTGTGATAAAAATACCTTTTCTGTTTTTTCTGAGATGGAATACCATTCATCCATAAAGCACTATGATGGAGGGAAGTGCTAACTGTGCAATCTTATGTATATTTTCTTTATAGCAAAGGCCTTTCTATGTATTGTAACTAACCATACAAACAATGGTGAGCATCCTGGATTCTCCAGACATGAACCTGTGATATGAGTTAAAAGCAGATATTTGCACTTTCAGCAGAACTATGCCATGGAGATGTCTATTTTGATATACACAATATATAAAATAGTATATATCTCTATGTATATATAAAATGTATTTACATGCCTTTCATCGGATGCTCTTAGGAAATATTTGCTGAGAAGATTTTAAAGTTTAAACTCTTTATACTATATAGAACGTATGATTCGATCTAATCTTCTTTTCCCGGATACAAAAATAGAGAATAAATAAGGAAATAAGAATAAGGAATAACTCCAATGCCTTTCTGAATCATGACAATACAGTGATGAGCAGAAAGTTCATTAAGCATTTCAGCATTAAATTACTGATATGCTCCTCATCAGTGAAGATGCCTAGAATACATCCATCTTGATCCTAATGATATATAGTACTTATATTTTTTTTCCTCATGAAATATAAATGCTTAAAGCTCTTGATATTCGGCCTTGAAGCATTTAGAATAGAATATTGTAAAATAGCTAGAGCAAACAACCAAGTATTTCTTGGAGCTAATATACAGGTAAATTAGTTTAGAGAGTAATTATGAAATTAGAGAGTAATTATAAAGCATGAGTGTTTTAGGGAATATCAATGTTTGTTTCTACTAGATATTTGTCCACATCTCCTGTATGGCTCTTTAAAATTGAACAGCTGGAAGTGCAAGGAGGAATCATCAGTATTTCAGAACTTTAAAAACAAAATTTTTAAATATGGTTTCCAGAATTCTTACTAATGTTTGCCAAATAGCTCTGCCAAAATGTTGAAATTTCAAGGAAGCCTCTTATTGTAGGTGATGTAAATGAAAACAAATATTATTGGAAATCATTCATGGCAACATTTGTTTGGTTTTTTAAGTAAAAAATCAATGTTTTTAGTATAGAAAATATGCTGTAATAGTAATATGATTGGGCCTGAGATTTAGCTCTACAAATCTTTGGTATTTCTGGCTTTTATTCTCATGTTATCTACTGTTCTGGCATTTCGTATACATTCACTTCTTAACTTGTTTTCCTTTCCTCTTCCTCTTCAAAAGTCCACTTACTTTTGGGCTCCAGAAAAGCAGTTCTGCATTCCGTGTGGCTGCAGTCCAGTAGGATCCATGTCCTTGAACTGTGATGTGTCAGGGAGATGTATTTGTAAATCTGGATTTGCTGGTAAACGGTGTGAACTGAGCAGGCAGGTGTATATCCGGAAAAGGAAGCCATCGAACTCTCAACAAACAAAAGCACCCCATCAAAGATGGGGCTCTCCCACTGCAAGTGGGTGTCCAAGGGGTGCTTTCAAGTCTTCTTCTGTGGTAATAAAACATGATACATTCCGCATGCATTGCATTTTGGCATGTGTTTGTGCTGGAAAGTACTACACTGACAACCTATCCAAAACCCTGAAAAGAAAATGAATGTCCTGTCAACTTTCAAAACAAGGCTGAGAAAATTATAATAATGGAATTATAACCTTCTGGGAACAGAGCCTCCACCCAAATGCTTAAGGAATTCCTTCTACAAATACACCACAACAGTACTTTTTAAATTAATATATAGTATAGCCAATTTTTTGAAGGGATGCGGTGGCTCAGTGGCTAAAACGCTGAGCTTGTCGATCGAAAGGTCGGCAGTTCAGCGGTTCGAATCCCTAGTGCACATAACGGAGTGAGCTCCCGTTACTTGTCCCAGCTTCTGCCAACCTAGCAATTCGAAACCACGTAAAAAATACAAGTAGAAAAATAGGGACCACCTTTGGTGGGAAGGTAACAGTGTTCCGTGTGCCTTTGGCGTTTAGTCATGCCAGCCACATGACTACGGAGACGTCTTCAGACAGCGCTGGCTCTTCAGCTTTGAAACGGAAATGAACACCGCCCCCTAGAGTCAGGAATGACTAGCACATATGTGCGAGGGGAATCTTTACCTTTTACTTTTTTATAGCCAATTTTAGTCATAAAGTTAACACCATTAATACACAAAGAAATAAAAAATGTTTTCTCAAATGATCCAATATGATTGCTTTTTTTTCTTTAAAAAAATATGAATGAGGTATATCGTCCCTTTGAGAAATTTGATACATTATAATGAAATGGTTGCCATTTTATTACCACACAAATTGTTAAGATGCTCCCCAAAGAGTGCTTTAGAACAGTGTTTCTCAGCCTTGGCCATGTGAAAGTGTGTGGACTTCAATTCTCAGAATTTTCCAGACAGTTGATAAAAGTTGAGAGACACTTCTGTAGAGTCTTGTAAGACGTAAGATGTTCTTGTAAGTAAAACGTGATAGAGACAGGTGTTTTGTTTTTCAGCTTGTCAGCTTTCCATTTAATTTTACATCTTCGTGTTAAAATATTGTAGCAGAATTCAAGGGATGTGGAACAGGGAATCTGATGAACCCTAAATGAACTCCCTGATCTGATCTGCCCCTGCAGTACATAGATATAGGCAGATTCTTGTGATTCCCTTAGGCAACTATTGCTTCTGCTGACCTTTTGCTACAAGTAACATGAACAGACATGTTAGTTCACTGCCAGATGCATTTATATGCTTTTCTGCATGATATTTTTAAAGCACTTGCAGTAATGCTCTAAAGCATAGGGAGCTACAAGTCAGAAATAACAATATTTCTGGCATAGCAAAATCTGCATTAAAAGAAACAATGCATTTCTTCTCAACGAGCCACAATCCCTTCAACTACTTTATACCAAACCAAGAGTTTAAAGGTGCCCAAGGGAATTCCTTGGTCTTCTATTTTGAATGGCAGATCTCTTCCTGAAGTTTCACTTTGCAATGAAACTCTGTTTGAAACTCTCCTTACTTTAGAAGATGCTGGTTGTATCATGTGTGTGGGATGGAGAGAACCTGCTATTCTAGCTGTAGTTCCAAAACTTCTTGAAATTCGTCATTGGAACTGAGCTTGTTTTGAATGCAGGAAGCCTTTAGATAGGTAGTCCTTGACTTACAATCACAATTGAGCCCAACATTTCTGTTGCTAAGTGAGACATTGTTAAGTGATTTTTGTCCCATTTTACCACCATCCTTTGCTACAGTTGTCAAGTGAATCACACCAGTCATTAAGTTAGTAACATGGTGGTTAAGTGAATCTGGCTTCCCCACTGATGTTGCATGTCAGAAGATCGCAAAAGGTGATCAAGTGACCCCGGGACTCTACAACCGTCATAAATAAGAACCAATTGCCAAGCATCCAAATTTTGATCGGGTGACTTTGGGGATGCTGCAGCGGTTGTAAGTGTGAAAAACAATCATAAGTCACATTTTTCAGTGCCGTTGTTACTTTGAAAAGTCACTAAATTAACTGTTGTAAGTTGAGGACTACCTGTATTAAAGAGAAGATGAAATTTATTAGATTATTTACTACCTTCATGTGAACACAGTGGATAAAACATAGTTTTAGTCAACAGATACAGAGGTATTTTTAAAAATTGGATTTTCAACAGTTCTCCATAAATATGACTTAAAATGTGATCTGTTGTCCATATAAGTCCTAAAACTAGATAGAGAATCCAATTAAACAAATAAGTCAAAAACATTGTACTTGTTCATTGATTTATTGAGGAAAATGATCCAAAGCGCTCTCTCTCTCTCTCTCTCTCTCTCTCTCTCTCTCTCTCTCTCTCTCTCTCTCTCTCTCTCTCTCTCTCTCTCTCTCCCCTCTCTCTCTCCCCCCCTCCCTCCCCCCCTCATGTGTTTGTGTGTTTATTGTTTATTTACGGCATAAGTGTGTGGACCTCTAAGATTATTGGTTTATTTGAAAAGAAAATTCACACAAGGGGAACCAGAATCTTGTAGCAAAGAATTTTATTCTAAAAGGGAATTTATTTTCTTATTTTCAGCCTTTAAACAGGACTTAACATCCAACTATTTTTAAAAAAACTGCATGCTGACTATGCCTGGCTTCATTGAGTTATTCTGAATTACTCTTGAGAGTGTTCAGCTTTGATGTTGGTTTGTTTCTCTCTCCCCCCACCCCTCTTCTTTTCTTTTCTTTTCTCTCTCTTTTTTTTTTTTGCCTTTTTCTGCATCATGAGAAGAGATAAGAGGGTAACATAAGAGGATAAGAGTATTTAATTAAACCTTAATTGCATCACTGAAGCTTTTCCTCTCACTGCTAAATATAGCAATCATCCCAGTATACTGAAAAGAAGAAATGTCTATAAAATGTGTGTGTTTATTATTTTAACCTGGCTTCCTGTCAAGAAACAGATTCAGGCTTTACCTGGATGATCAGGATGCCAAGCAGACCCATAATTAAGACAGAATAAGGGTCTGATGTGTTCTGTGGACTGGTGCATATGTTTATGTTTTGATTGAATCCTTGTAATGGTAACTCAAGGAGCTATTGCAAACTCCTTAAAGGCAACATTTTATATAAGATACAGGTATCTTTGTAAAATGTTTTTATTGTAACAGAAGCTTTAAAAAGAGAATAAGAGATATGCTTTTGCATTGTGGTATTTAACAAAGATATATTATTGAGACTTCATGTACATATTTGAGTTCATAAAATTCAAAATGGATTGATTTGAATTTCACATTTGGACATTTAAAAATGTATTTTAAAACTTTGCAACTTTAAAATATATAAAATATGAATGTGACATCATTTGGCTATAAGTGGAACTGACAGTGTTTATCTGATCTAATTTTGGTTGTCCAAGTTAGAAAAAAAAAGTAAAGTCATTCCTTTCTACATTTATGTAGCTTTTTCAAATCTGTTTGTTCCTCCCTCTTTTCTATCTCCTTGTTTTTATTTCTGCTAATTGATTTTCCCTGCCTCTACTATGACAGTCTGGTACCTTTGGTGTGAAGTCATCAAGAGGATGTCTCCCTTGCAATTGTAATTCATTTGGATCAAAATCTTTTGACTGTGATGAGACCGGACAATGCCACTGTCAACCAGGTGTTGGAGGAAAGAAATGTGACCACTGTGCTCATGGATTTTATGGTTTTGAGGAAGGAGGATGCACCCGTATGTATATAATCAAGTTTTCATTTAATAGCTAATAGCTTTGTGGGAAGGGTTTTTCAAGACGGTCTTCCAATGGGCATCATTTTTACTATGGAATTTAACTCTAGGCAAAATTGGTTTTACATAAGAAAGTTTTTAATTTTATTTTAAAACTTGGAAAAAGTATTTTCAGACATGCAAGACAATCATAACGTTTTTAAAAGCAAATAAAACCTATTAAACTATATAACTATCAAGCAGACATCGTATTATTTAGGGCAAAATGTGAGCATGAGAAGTTATAATTAATGAAAAGAGTTCTATAATGATTCTATGCACAGGTTGCTGAGTTAGGTAGAATAGAAAGGAGAACATAATGTCTAAGCAAGGAATGATTAGTTTGGGCTCCCTTTGAAAGAATTCAGATGCTGCAGTTACATTAAGTATGTTGAATATAATGTTCAATATTCTTAACAGTATACCATTCATTGAATTTTTTTCCTTTGCTCAGAAATTATTTCCTTGGCAGTTTAACATTTTCTAATATCTACTGTAAAATAAAATAAAAGTCCACTTTATATTAGAGTTATTATTTAAAAATAATTGCTATATTTATCCAGCGCTGACCTATATTACTGATGTATGATCGTACTTTAGAACTAAGGATGCTCAAGTAATTAGATCTTAAGACATTGTAATAGGAACTATCTCTAGCTGATGTTCAGATCAGAATATAATTATTGGCGTGATGAACCCTTCTAAACTGATTTGAAAGAAGTGCTTCAAAACTCACTCAATTGTTCATTTGTTGTTTCTTTTTTTTTTTGTTCATTAACACAATTTTTTTTCAAGTTACCTTATTAAAGAGCAAAAAAAAAATGAAAATAAAAAAGGTTAACTAAGTGGACAGTGGTGATTTAATGAATAGCAAATAAGGGTTGTACTCTCATAAGATGAAAAGAACTTTTTCCAAGGATCCAAGTGCATATTAAATTACTAATTTTAATATATGTATATGTTATGCATTTTTAAATTTTGATTATAAATCCTTTTATTAGACAAAGCACTAAAAATACATATATTAAAAGAAAACAGCAAGAATGAACTGAGGAAAGAGAAGAAAAGGAGTAACTGTATTTTAAAAATTCCTTCCTCACCCCTATGGGTGGTATGTGGCTTCCTCCATCTCAGGAGGTCTGGGAGCTTGAGAGTATTGGGCAAGATATTAGCTGTTCCCAACACTGCACTCTTCTGGACAGGGAGCTTTGATGTGGTTCCTGGGATCTGTTGGAGCCACTCTCCCAGTTTAGGAGACACAGCCCCAAGTGCTCCTACTAGCGCTGCAACCACTTTGGTCTTTGCTTTCTGCATCCTCTCTAGTTCCTTCTTCAGGCCTTAGAATTACTCCAGTTCCTCATACTTGTTCCTGAAGATGCTGTCACTTGGCACAACCACCTTTATCATCACTGCTATTGTTTGGGCCTTGTCTACTGCCTTGATATTTAGTTGATTGGCCAGTAGCTGCCTGTCCATCTGGATCTGGAAGTCACACAGGATCTTAGCCTTCTTATTCTCCACAACCTTCTGTGACATCTCCCTTCTCGACTTGGGAGGTTCTAGTCCAGAGTTCTCCAACCTTTCTGCATTGGTTGCCCAAAGCAGGGGGAGGAGGAAAAATGGAAATGATTTTGTGGAAGGGGTAAGTGCATGTGTGCATGCGTGCACAAGCACCTGCAACGTTTGCGGTGATGCTTGTGTGAGTGGAGCTGGGTGCATGGGCAGAGGTGCACACACCAGCCAGTCATACATGGCCTGGTGGCAATTAGCCCACAGCCCATTACTGGGCCATGGCCCACAGGTTGGGGACCCTTGTTATAGCCCATACATTGTGCAGATATTCCTGTATACAATGTGTGCTAGTTCATTGTGCCTTCCTGCATCTTACACCCTGCCACTATGTCTTGGATTGTCTCTGAGGTCCCTCTGCACAGTCTGCACCTCGAGTCCTGTTTAATGTGACAGATCTCTGCTCCTATAGATTGGCTGCTTAGTGCTTGTTCTTGTGCTGCTATGATCCAGTGCTATCTGTTAGTCCAGGCATTTCCAGCCACTGGTAGGATTTCCTAATGTCAGCCACCTCAGTTATCTGTCAATGGTAAATCCCATGAAAGGTATTATTTTGCCATGGTACATCTTCTTTAGGAAAATTGATCAGCTCTTCAAACTTCTAAATTTACAGAAGAATAATTGTGCACCTAAATCATTTTCTTCAATATTTAATGCCACTCTCAGCTAAAAGAATTCATACAAACTGCATGCCTTGGCTAAAATAATGTAAAACTGCATGTGTTCTGGATCAATGATTTTTTGAAAAAAATAAATATAATTAATGAGAGAAAATACATGAAGTAATAAAGAAAAAAATATTAATTGAGTATATTGGGAAAAGTATCATAAAAATTAGAGAATAACAGAGTTGAAAGGGACCTTGGAGGTCTTCTAGTCCAACCCCCTGCTCAGGCAGGAAATCCTATGCCATTTCAGACAAATGGTTGTCCAATCACTTCTTGAAAACTTCCAGTATTGAAGCATTCAAAACTTCTGGAGGCAAGTTGTTCCACTGATTAATTGTTCTAATTATCAGGAAACTCCTTAGTTCTAGGTTGCTTCTCTCCTTATTAGTTTCCATCCATTGTTTCTTGTCTTGCCTTCTGGTGCTTTGGAAAATAAGTTGACCCCCTCTTCTTTGTGGCAGCCTTTCAAATATTGCAATAGTACACAGCTATCATGATGTCACCCTTCTTAGTCACCCTAGTCCTTCTTTTCATTAAAATAAATGCAAGCATTAGGAGAAATTAATTTTTTGCTTTTTAAAAATGTACCCAATTGAGAAACTAAAAAAAAACACAACAAAATAAACTTCACAAATGAATCTGACATACATCAGAATTAAACTAATCCGTGGATCTGTATTTAGAGCACAATCCTATATGCTCAGCCATATGTTATTTTCAGTGATGTTTATTGACAAATACATATGGATGGAAAGCTATCTTATTAAACAAGGAGCCTGGTTTTCTGCATGCCTACTCAGAATTAAATAAAATTGAATTAAATGGGACCTTCTCTACCTTGCATATATGACTGCAATCTAAATTAAACCTTGGCTGAACATGTCTGGTACTCTGACCTGATAGACTCTGGTCTGTCTTCAAAACATCAAATAGTTGTATGTCCAGTTTTTTGTTGTAACACTGAGTAATGAGAATCCTCCTCATTACTCTGAAGGTTGACAGTAGCCTCAAGGCTATTGAGGGAGAACTTAGTGTGATCCTTCTGTTAACTAGTGGAAAGCAAATTTTGTTGATGAGATAAAAGCGTTTTAAGATTTCTGCAGATTATATTCAGAACCATGACTCAATTCTTGTAGAGACATTATAAAGTAGGGGTGTCAAACTCGCATCGTCATGGCAGCGTCACGTGATGTATCGGGACTTTTCCCCCTTCACTAAACTGGGCAGGGGCAGAGCCAGCACGTGACACATCCGGCCCAGGGGCCGCGAGTTTGACATCCCTGTTGTAAAGGAAGAGTGGACCTATAAAGGTGTGTCTATTGTCATGTAAATGTTCAAGCATGACAGCATTTTTTTTTACTTTACTTTATTTTGGATTTATATACCGCCCTACTCCTGAAGGTCTCAGGGCGGTGAGCAGCCAAAGGATAAAACACACATAATACAAAATTTAAAAAACAATATAATTTAAATAATTTGGTTCAAACAGATTAACGCATTGTAAGCCGCCCTGAGTCTCCGGAGAAGGGCGGCATATAAATCAAATTTAAAAACAAAAAAACAAAAAAAAACACTCCTATTGTTTTAAAACAAATTTAAAATTAACAATTAAAAGGAAGTTAGGCCAGGCCAGCCTGTTGAAATAAAAAGGTCTTGAGGGCACGGCGGAAAGTGCGTAAATCCGGGATCCTCCGTATCTCCGGGGGGAGCTTGTTGCAAATGGCGGGTGCCCCCACAGAGAAGGCTCTCCCCCTGGGGGCTGCCAGTCGACACTGTTTGACCAACAGCACCCTAAGGAGCCCCTCTCTATGGGAGCGTACTGGCCGGTGAGAGGCTACTGGTGGCAGAAGGCGGACTCGTAAGTACCCAGGTCCTAAGCCATTTGGTAAGAATAAAGGTCATTTCTTGGATTCACTGAAAAGAAACACATGAATTGAAAAATAAATGATAAATCTAGTATTAAAGTACTTAGCATAAAAGGAGATTGAACCACACAAGTGATTTGTCATTTTTGCGGCACTTGCAGGTCTGTAGAGCTGGGGTTTTTTTGTTATGAAAACTTTCTATAAACATTTGTCACTGTTTGAATGATCATGTTTGATCCATCAACTTCTATTATTTTCATATGACATAGTGATGGAAATAAATGATGCACTAAAGGTTAATGGATGCATTAAATGGAGCATCGGCATACAAGCAAAAATAATCATAAGTAGAATAGGTACCACTATTCTGTGCAAAATGGACAAAAATGGCACAGTCCTAATAGGTTCTAACAGCAACATCCTGATCTTTTCCATTTTCTTTCCTGGTGAACAATGTATGCTTTTGAGAAACATTCCTTGGACTCTGATAAAGTTCATACAGAAGTCCTTGAATGAGTCTGATAATTGTGTATTCCTAGATGTTCTCTATTTGATCAGGAGAAATAGTTCAAACAACTATGCTTATTTTAAAACCAGACTTGTTATGCTTCCTTTATATGAACTAGAATAAGAATTTTTTTAAAAAAAATCTTTTTATCTTACAAGGTAATATTTTCTTTAAAAAGGGGCCTGAGGCTCAGCAGACTAAAAGCACTGTGATTAACACCAGCTGTCTGCAATTACTGTAAGTTCGAACCTCACCAGGCTCAAGGTTGACTCAGCCTTCCATCCTTTCTAAGGTAGGTAAAATGAGGACCCAGTTTTTGGGGGCAATAAGCTGACTTTGTATAAATATACAAAAGTATGAAGGCTATTGCTTAACGCATTGTAAGCCGCCCTGAGTCTCCGGAGAAGGGTGGCATATAAATCAAATTTTTTAAAAAAGTAAATTAAAATTAAAGTAAAATAATGAGCAGAGCAAACATTATGAATATGAGCTCCATACTGAAAGCTAAATATAGAAAACATATTGAGCCTAGTATAGAAATGTTCTTGCAAAAAAACCGAAATCTATGTCAAACTGTGTGCACAAGGATTATCTTTGTTTTCTCTGCCAAAGTGCAATTTTTACTTTGCAAGGAAAAAAATGTGGACTTTAATGTCAGTCTTCCCCCAGCTTGTTGTAGCACTAACAATATTACTTGAAAATGATAACATTGGTTCTTCAATATATTGTATAGGTGTACAGCACATGCTGGCTCAGGAACTAACTCTGGGAAATTTCATCACTGCATTGATCATGTTTGTGTCTAGTAGAGGAAAATCTGTGGGATCCTTGGTGCTCTATGATCTTCTCTCTCTCTCTCTCTCTCTCTCTCTCTCTCTCTCTCTCTCTCTCTCTCTGAGAGTATGTGTGAGTGACTATGTGTATGTAAGACCACACAACTGGTCACCTCATTACAAAAAAGATGTTGAGACTTTGGAAAAAGTGCAAAGAAGAGCAACTAAAGGCTTGGACAAAAATGATGTCCTTAATCAAAAAGGATGATTAAGGGCCTAGAGACAAAAACATATGAAGAACAGTTGCAAGAATTAGGTATGGCCAGTCTAGAGAAAAGAAGGGCTTGGGATGACATGATAGCAGTATTCCATTATTTGAGAGGCTGCCGCAAAGAAGAGGGGGTCAACTTGTTTTCCAAAGCACCAGAAGGCAAGACCTGAAACAATGGATAAAAACCACTCAAAAAGAGAAGCAACCTGGAATTAAGGAGAAATTTCCTAACAGTGAGGACAATTAACCAGTGGAACAGTTTGCCATCAGAAGTTATAGGTGCTTAATCACTGGAAGTTTTTTTTAAAAAAGACTGGACAGCCACCTGTCTGAAATGGTGTAGGGGCATGATGGCACACGTGCCGAAAGTGGCACACAGAGCCATCTTTCTGGGCACACCAGCCATTGCCCGTTGCTCTTCTAGGTTCCAGCATGCCAGCCAGCTGATCTTTGCACACATGGGAGTCCCGGAAACCGGAAAAGCAGTTCCCTGGTGCACATTTATGCATTGGGAAGCTGAGCGTCCAATTTCCAGCATGCATATGCGTGCCGGCCAGCTGGTCTTCATGCACACATGCATGCCAGAAACCGAAAGCCCAGGTGACCGGTACACATGTGCATGCCGGAAACCAGAAGCTTAGATCCGCAACGCACGCATGCGCAGCAGGAAACTGCTCTTTCGTTTTCCAGTGCTCCCGCACATGCGTGCACACTCCGGTTTCGGCACTCGGTGCCAAAAAGGTTCACCAACACTGATATAGGGTTTCCTGCTAGAGCAAGGGGTTGGACTAGAAAACCCCCAACTCTATTCTGATTGATTGTTTGATTGAATTGAATTGAACTGATTGATTGATTGTAAGTGGTGTGTGTAAGTGGGTGGCCATATAAATTATCCAAATAAATAAATATATATCTATGTGTTTGTTATGTGTATATGTGTGCATGTATATCTTCCTACCATTTTCATGGATGTGCAGGGTCCAGTTTTTTCAGATCAACCAAATATTGATCCATTGGTCAGGAATTGACTGACTAGCTTGTCACCTGAGCCTGACATTGCGCACTGAGAAAGAGTGACTGGCCCAAATTCACCAGCTACCTTTCATGCCTAAGAACTTACCATTTCTTGGTTTCTAGCCTGGTGCCTACACCAATATGACTTCTAGGTGTATGTTTATGTATATGTGTGATATATTCCTATTCCTGTGTTGTGCAATAGGCAGATAGGCATGGATATAATTTACAAATTAAAATATGTAGCCACTTTGAATGTGTAAATCTTCTGCCATTATTTAATTAGGTTGGAGTTAACAGAATTGGGTTTTTGAAGACTCAACTTTTATTGTTGTACCTGATGTGAAAATCTAAAAGCCCTAAATCTAAATTTCCTACCACTCAATGATTTGTCCCAATGATTTCTGCAAGACAGAGCCATCATGGGTATCTTATTTTCACAGAGAAATTTACAGTTATATTAATGCCAATAGCCTTGAAAAATATGCATTTGAGATTAGAACTAAGTAGGGATTCTTTATTCAGTGAAGACCACTCTGATAATGAGTTTACATGTGGAATTTTATTTTTAAAGTTAATTGCGTTTTCAGTCATGAAATAGTGCCTGGTATCCCAATTTAAATATATAAAACTGTGGAGACTGATGATTCAAACTGTTATGTTTCAAACTGCAGAAACAAATATGATTTAAGGATTGAAAAAAAAAGAGAATTGGATTAACTCTGCAGAATTGGTGGACAATTTTAAAATATTATCTGTCCATTATTTTTCCCCAATTCTTCCTCACAGATTAATACATTGCCCAGTTAAAACTCCATAACAAGACAAAAGTACAATAAATACTGGCTTCCAACCTAAGATAATAATTTTGGTCGGGTTTTTTTTTTAACATCAAACCAATTCTACAGTTGGTTCTACAGTTGCAGTTATTTAGAATTATTCCTTATTAGCTATTATGGGATTCTTGCTAAGCACAAAGATATAGGTTTGTTGTCTGCTTACTTGGCAAATATTTAAAACAGAATTACTATTCTTTATATTTCATTCATTCTAAGAAAAAAGGTAAATGAATGGCTAGCATGCTAGGAATAGCAGGTTTTATGTTCTCTTATTTCCAAAAAGTTGCTATTTGGAATAAGAAGTAGACATCTATTCAACTGTTGAATGGGGGGAATAAAATAATCCTGGTTGAAGTTCATTCCCTGGGGAATATATCCCTAAGTGTGTGATTAACAAAGTCCATTAAGGGTATATAGAAATAATTGCTTAAGTTCCCAAAGGTATCTTAAGGAAGTCACATACTAAGATAGAAAGCCGGCTTCTCTAATGAGGGGGAAAAGAAAAGAAGAAAGGACTCTTTCTGTAGGAAATGGACCGAAGGAAAGAACCTTAGAATCCTTCAGACAGGAAAGTTCTGAACCAATACAAGTAGCCCTTGACTTACAACGGTTTGTTTAGTGACCATTCAAAGTTACAATGGCACTGAACAAACATGAAAAAAGAGAGATGGAGAGAGCGAGGTGGAAAAGGTTGGAGGGGGTTTTATACTCAGGGTCAGCCCCTCCTTTCCACATAGGGGTGGAGACACTCTCTGCTTCCACTGGTGTCTATATGACACATGTGCCAATGGCTTGCAAATACTTGACACAAAGTGACTTATGACCATTTTTCACACTTAAGACCACTGCAGTATCTCCATGATCACATGATCAAAATTCAGATGCTTGGCAGCTGACTCTTACTTATGACGGTTGCAGTGTTCCAGGGTTACGAAGTCACCTTTTGCAACCTTCTTACAAGCAAAGTCCATGGGAAAGCCAGATTCAGTTAACAACCGTGTTACTAACTTAACAACTGCAGTGACTCACTTAACAAGGGCAAGAAAGGTCATAAAATGGAACAAAATTCACTTAGCAACAGAAATTTTGGGGTGAATTGTGATCATAAGTCAAGGTCTATCTGTAGCTCCTCTCTTTCATGCCACAAATGCCCTCAATGAAAGCTAGCTTCAAAATTATTAAGTGTTAATGCGTCTGGAGCTGTATTTTGAACAATAACTCAAATATAAATCTGCTTCTTTGTTCTTCTTTCTTCCAGAACAGTACTCACCATGACCATATGTCATGTCACTGATTTATTATTTTACTGGCCCATGATTGGATAAACATTCACAGATAATATAGTATCAAATGCCGAAAATTATTCTCTGCAGTATATGTAGAGTAATGTATTCCATGTTTTAAAATGCTTGTCTTTGTCTTTCTTAATCTTCTTCCATGAAGCTTGTCAGTGTTCCCATCTTGGCAATAATTGTGACCCACATACCGGCCGTTGCATCTGCCCTCCCAATACTACAGGAAACAGATGTGAAAAATGTGTACCAAATCACTGGGGTCATGATATTATCAGTGGATGCAAGGTGAGTGTTTCTCCTCTTTCTTTTACCACTGTCCTAACTTTAGGAAGTTATACTAGATAAAGTTGTCTTGTATGACTATATCCTTAAAGTTGTGATTTAATTAGAACTGGCATAGTATGCACAGAAATGTCATACATACACATATGACGAATCAGCTCTTATAGCTGAAAGCAAAAGAACATACAGTACCTATACATGTACACTTGGATACAATTTATCCCAACAAAGTGAAATGATGCTACCTGAGATCTACTTTTTTTTCAAACAAAAGGCACCACTTTTTCCATGGATTATATTAATAATATTCCAAACATTTAATTCAAGGGTAACTTTTTTATGTTTATAGACAATATTATTATTAGATTTTTTTAAATTAAAAATAGTAGAGAAACATAAAAGAGAAATCTGATTAAAAACAAAGTTAGGTGACCAGTGATAAGCTCCCACATATTATATATTTTTGTATTCATCCTAAAATATTCATATTATATAACTGAAATAGAGAATAGATACTAATTTGTAAATAAATTGGATAATGCTATACGCCATTTTGATTATATCTACACTATTCTGATCTCCTTGGAAGTAAATTGATATAAATGTGATAAAATATGAAGGATCATTTTATTAGGATTATTAAATACTCAGTTTCCAAGTATTGTTTACCTTACCTTATTGCTCATCGATACATGTAATGGCAGTGAATTGCACTGACAGTGTCAAATATAGCAATAGCACTTAAATATAGCACTTATATACCACTTTACAGTGCTTTACAGCTCTCTCTAAGCGGTTTACAGCATCAGCATATTGCCCCCAACAATCTGGGTTCTCATTTTACCCACCTCGGAAGGTTGGAAGGCTGAGTCAACCTTGAGCCTGGTGAGATTTGAACTGCCAAATTGCAGGCAGCTGGCAGGCAGCAGAAGTAGCCTGCAGTAGTGCACTCTAACCACTGTACCACCATAGCTCAAGATTATAAAGAAGCTATTGTTTATATCTGTCTGGCCCCAATCTGGGTTTGGTTCCTTTTTTGCTATAGGGTTTATAAGCAACTTGTGCACTCTTATTTATTTTCACATTCTTGGTATTTCAATTCGAATTAGTTTCTCAAGAATACACTGAAAAATAAAGTTTGCAATCAGCTAAAAATGCTGCACAAATAATGATTACTAGCAACAAAAAGAGGGTTAAGTTAGTTTACAGTTGCACTAAGTTGTTTAAGAATATGTGTCCTGAATGCAAGCAATCAAATCTATTTCTATCATTTTTAATCCAGTTAATTAATGAGATTAAATTTATTTTCTTTGGGGATTGTAAGGCTCCTCTTACGAACCCGCCGTCTTTCTCCAGCATTCCAATTGCCAGGCTTCTGCAAAGCGGCTTAATGAGGGTGAAGACCCCTCTTTCAGTTCCGGGCTCTTTCATATCCCTTCTTGCCTTGTCTATTATCTGAGTGCATTAGTATGGCAGCTGCTATGGCACTCTCTAAATTAATAATGATCTGTCAGCCAAGTCTCCCTTTTTAACGTATTTCAACTCATTTCTCCAAAGCCAGGTGCAAGTACCCCCTTCTCTGTTTGAGCTTTTAGCGGAGCCAATTTCAGAGTCTCTCATAACTTACAGGCAAAGGAATATTGCATGAAGCTGCCTCCTTGCAAAACAAACCTTAAAGCTGATTGTAATTTACTCTGCATATGGTAAACAATTTGCTCATAAGAGGTTATATCGACTATTTCTCAATGTGGAGGCTCTCCTACTTCTTAGAATGCATAACTAGTGATTCTTAATTGTCCGTCACCCTGGATGCATTCAAGCCCATATTTGGGTTGCCCTAACATAAGGGTGTCAAACTCAATTTCATTGTGGACCGCATCAGGGTTGTGTTTGACCTTGGGGGGGGAACAGGGGGGACATAGCCAGCTTAACATCAGTCATGTCAGGGGTACCTGTGGTGGCCTGAGCGCTTTGTCTGCGGAAACAGGCTCTCTGTTTTCGGCTGCGACGGCTTTCTGCAACCCTTTGCCAGTGAAAACGGAGCTTGGGAGGGCCACCCGTGGCCCTCCCAAGCTCCATTTTCATTGGCAGAGGTACCGCAGGCCGGTCCTTTGCTGTTTCCAGGAAGGCCCCATGGACCAGTTCTATGGGCCGGATCCAGCCCCGGGGCCTTGAGTTTGACACCCCTGCCCTAACATGAAACAATACAGGTACTCCTCGTCTTATGAAAGTTCATTTAGTGAGTGTTCAAAGTTACAACATCACTGAAAAAAGTGACTTATGATCATTTTTCATATTTACAACCATTACAGCATCCCATAGTCATGTGATCAGAATTCAAATGCTTGGCAACTGACTCATATTTATAACAGTTGCAGTGTCCTAGGGTCACGTGAGCCCCTTTTGCAACCTTCTGACAAGCAGAATCAATGGGGAATCCAGATGCACTTAATAACCCTGTTTACTAAGTTAACAAGTTCAGTGATTCACTTAACAACGGTGGCAGGAAAGGTTGTAAAATGGAGCAAAATATACTTAACAAATATCTCACTTAGCAACAGAAATTTTGGGCTCTATTGTGGTCAAGGACTACCTGTAGAGCTCCTTCAAAATCTATTTCTTACCACTTGGACTTCTAATAGAAAGGGAATATTGATAGCATGAAGGGGATATTGATAACATGATGGGGATATTGATTTGGGGATCCCCCCCCCTAAAAAAACTACACAGGCTGCACTTCTTCAGTTTCAGTGACGTTCCCATGCTTGTTCTTCATCTTAGCTTTGCCTAAAAAATTTCCTGCAAACTGAATGCTCTGACTTAATATTCTGTGCTCACGCTGCAATATAGGACTATAATGTATACATAACATTAAGGCTATGTAGGACTTTGAATTTGATTTTTGCAGCTAGCAAATCCCAAGAATGATATGGTTGTTTTAATGAGTTGCAAACAGATACTACATTCATGTTCCCATGCATTTCAAAGCACCTCTTGACGACTGAAGTCAAAGCACACCACACACTTATACAATATAGCTATAAAAACATTAATGGACATATTATCTTCTTCGTGGGTATCTGTTAGTCTGGATATCATTTTATTAATTTTTGGATATTTTTATCATTTATACATATAATTCTAATTTATAAATCTATCTTCAAGTACAATTGAATAATTTGCCTGTTTAAAATTCAAATTAATCCATGGAAAGATTTTAAGTTAATTTGATACTTGCTCTATAGTCTTGCAGACATACCTCAGTTCTACTCATTTGTGTTCACCACCCATGTGAGAGAAGAATCTTTACTATAGATTGAAAATGATGTTTAGTACACAAACATTGAGACTTACTAGAAAATACCTTACAGTATTAGTTTCTTTTCTAATTAAGAAAAAAGGATTCCTGGTTAAAAGAAAGTCTTTTGGATTTGCATATTCAATATTTTTCTGATATGATGAATAAGATGGCTGAGGAATTCTGGAAGGTAAAGTCCACTCATCTTAAAATTATTAAGGTTGTGAAACACTGGGCTAATATTTTATACGTTCTGCTGATAGATGGTCCCAATTGTATACAACTCACAGATTTTTTTTCACTTTGGGACTCAGAGGCAGAGTATCACATTCAATCCCCCCAGTATTCATCTGCTTTATTTAAAGAAAACACAATTCAAGAAATAACATTTATAAAAAATGAAATTGGTGCCTACAAATGCTAACATGAATATGTTGATTCTGACATGAATATATTGATAACTAATAGTGATTGTTGCAGTCATTTTTGAGTAAACTGTGATTAAAACTGAAATCCTTCAAATGTTTCCTTCTCTAAAACAATCTAATTTTTTTTTTTTTTTGCTCTAGGCCTGTGATTGCAGTGTAGCTGGATCCCTCAGCTTCCAGTGCAACCCTGATACTGGCTGCTGTTTCTGTCGTCCAGAATTCTCTGGCGATAAATGTACTGAATGCAGGCTTGGCTATCGGAATTACCCACAATGCATTGCCTGTGACTGCCTAGTAGCGGGGACCGAGCCCAAAACTTGTGATTCAGAAATGGAAAAGTGTTCTTGTGCTGATCATACAGGACAGTGCACCTGTAAAGTAAGAAGATGGGGCTTTCACTCGCTTATATGTATTTCTGTTTTTAATCTGTCCGATGTAGTGCCTTCTCTTTAGATCAAGCAGCAACTTAAACTAAGTGAAAGAAATGTGTTTCTGTTAGCCAGACACTCGAAATATAGGATGTAAGTGTCATTTATTTCAATAATTCTTAAATCCAAGGAAGTGGCAGCACTTAGCCAATCCTTGCTGAACTTGGGGGTGGGGGGAAGCAAAGGAGAGCTGGATCTAGTTAATATTTGGAAGGGAGACCATTGGAAATTCCCTAGGGTTTAAACTAGACTGAGAAACCAGTCAACAGAAAACCATTTAACTATCACTGCCAAAGGAAACCATGTGGAAAGCTCTGTGGAGTTACCAGATAATCAAGGTTGGCTCATAGAGGATTTTATCACAACATTATAGTTCAGCCTTCCCCAGTGTGGTGCTGTCCACACTTTCATTCAGGAGCAAAACAGCTGTCGTTTTTCACTGTTGGCTGTGCACTGTTGGCTCTGCTGTCTTTTGGAAACGATGCAAAGCAACCTTTCAGCAACTTTCAAAAAATATTTTTCCCGTGCACCAAAAAGCATTCTCCTTCTATGTAGCCTGACGCTGATGGTTATAATAAGGTACTCCGGAATTTAGCCATTATGAACTCAGTTTCACATTAAGGCTTAGTCAGAACCCAGGTCTCCTGCTTCTCAGTTTCCCCAGATCAGTTTAAGAAAAAAATAGGATTCAGGTAAAGAATATTTTTAAAATGATATGATCCTGAATGTGGTAGCCACTGAGCTTTATTCTGGCTTTATTCTGCAAAAAGGGTGTCCTCCTGGATTCATGGCTGTCTTTAGAAGAGCACTTGACGGCTGTGACCGGGAGGATTTTTCATCAGGTCCGCCTGATCCGCCAGTTGCGTCCCTTTCTGGATCAGGACTCGTTACGCACGGTCACTCATGCCCTCGTCACCTCCCGTCTGGACTATTGTAATGCTCTCTACATGGGGCTCCCCTTGAGGAGCACTCGGAGGCTCCAACTGGTGCAGAGTGCGGCCGCGCGAGTGATGATGGGAGCAACGTGGCACTCCCATGTAACGCCTCTCCTGCGTGAGCTGCACTGGCTCCCAGTCGTCTTCCGGGTGCACTTCAAGGTTTTGGTTATCACCTTCAGAGCGCTCCATGGCTTAGGACCTGGCTATTTGTGGGACCGCCTGCTACCACCAATAGCCTCCCACCGACCAGTACGCTCCCATAGAGAGGGGCTCCTCCAGGTGCCGTCGGCCAAACAATGTCGACTGGCGGCCCCTAGGGGGAGAGCCTTCTCTGTGGGGGCACCTACTATCTGGAACGAGCTCCCCCCCGAGATACAGAGGATTCCGGATCTGCGTACCTTCCGTCGCACACTTAAGACGTTCCTATTCCAGCAAGCTGGCCTGACCTAAACTTTTCCTCTTTTTAAATGGGAATTTTAAATTTGGTCTTAAATTATTGGGGTTTTAAAATGATTCAGCCAAATTTATTTAATTTGTTTTATCTCTATTTTAAATTTTGTATTTATATGTTTTATTTTATGGCTTTTCACCCCCCTGAGTCCTTCGGGAATAGGGCGGTATACAAATTTAATGAAATGAAAAAAAAATGAAATAAAATGAAAAAGACATCTGATTACCATGTATCATCGTCCTGATAGTTGCATAATTTAAGACTCTTATTTGATAAGCTAGGCTGCAAATTAGAATGTAAAAGAGAATGATGATCGTTTCTAAAGCTTTCTCTTCTTCTTTTTTGTTAACAGATGAATGTGGAAGGTATCAACTGTGACAGGTGCAAACCTGGCCGATTTGGACTCTCTGCCAGAAACCCACTTGGCTGCAACAGCTGCTACTGCTTTGGCCTGACATCAGAATGCAGTGAGGCAAAGGGACTGGTCCGTGTGTGGGTGAGTACAAGACTGCTGAGCCATGTAATGCGATCATGTTGTTTCCTGCTGATATCTTTTAGTCAGACACAGAGATGAAGATAGAAAATATAGAAAAGCATTTAAGCAATTTCTCCCCTGTGTATTTTGAGAACTGGATAGAAAGCCCTGTTCCATTGAGCAATCGGGGTCAAAATGTTGCAAAGAAACCTCAGATTGAATAATAAATGCCGAGCCCTTGAGTAAAGCTATTCAAATCCAGAAAAGGAAGATATAATGAAAGGGATAGCAAATTGTCCCATGCGAAGTTTAACAATCTTGGCTGCTCAAATGCAAAAAGCCGAATTTTTCAGTTTTATCTAGCGGGCTAGACTAGTTTGCAATCCTATTAAGAGGACCTGTGTGATTTAATGCTTGCAATTTACTTTTAATTTTAAAAACAAATTAACCATTGAAAAGTATTGCTTTAATAATTTTATTGTCTCTAGAAAACACATGTTTTCCACCAGTTTCTAGCAGGATGGTTACAGATTATTCATTCTACATGGAGTCTTGTGAATCAGGCAGCATACAAATCTTTGCAATAAAAAGAAATGTAATAAAAATACTGATTACTAGGACTGTGCAAAGCTGTTGCATATTAGCTCAAAGAAAGCTAATATTTATTTGAATGCAGCTGCTCCTAAGTATCTCTGCATTTATGCTGCAGCTATTAAAGCAGCTGTCAAGCCCAAAAACACTACTGGGTTTCCCTGAAAATAAGACGCTGTCTTATATTATTTTTTGCTACTAAAAAAGGCACCAGGTCTTATTTTGGAAGGGGAACGTTGTCCACTGACTCACTCGCTTGCATCGCTCCCAGCTTCCTTTTCACTGTCAGAGACATTCATGAATTTCGTCGGGCTGGCAAGGCCAGCAAGGCTTTCCTGAAGGCCTCTGAAGCCGATAACAGAGCTCCAGATCAATCCAACTATCCAAAGATAAGTAGTAGGGCAGCTCCACCATCCCCATCCCCACCCTAACTTAATTTTTACCCATGCACCCTGGAGTGGGCGGGGTCTTAATTCGGCCTTATTTTGGGGATAGGATTTATATTAGGTGCGTGTGTAAAAATCAAGCTAGGGCTTACTTTCTGAATAGGTCATATTTTCGGGGAAACACAGTATGTGGCAATTACTCTAAGCTAAGTTTTTTATTGTTTTCACACCTATAGAAAGACTCTTGCCAAACTGAAGTTCTCTACTATCTGCATTTACCATATACTCTGAGAAATATTAGAAAAGGTCTGTCTTCACCCTCTTTCTCTCACACAAAATATCTGGACTGAGTTGTCTCTTATTCCTCCAGAATGTACCACTGTCTCCCAGAAATCCTTACAACTATATTCCATCAGATTATCTCACCAAAACCACAGTTGCTTTAATGATTACTACAAAACTGATGACAAATGAATTAGATATAAAGAGACTAAAGCTAGAGTATCAAAATTAGTCAGATGAAAAAGCTTCCAACAATAACATCAATTTTAATCTTGAAAAATTATGCTAGGAGAGAAATTATAATAAGTTATTGACTGATTATGTGCCATCAAACTGTTTTTGACTTCTAGCAACCACATAGATAGATTTTTCCATCCATGATTATCTCCCTGACCTGATACTTCATGTCTTCAAATAGTTCATTCATTGTCACTGTAATTGAGTCTCTCCATCTTGCAATTGGTCATCCTCTTATTCTTTTTCCTTTCCCACTAATAAAGACTTATTCAGAAAGCTAGGTTTCCACATCATGTCTGAAATAGGATAATGTGAGCCTGGTCTTTTGTGCCCTGATTCTGAGTTGATTTGTTCAATGATTCATTGTCTTACTGGTGTCCATAGTATTCTTAGGAATGTATAGAGTATAGTCTCCTATTGTGATTCTTCAAAGTCCAACTTTCATTTCCATAGAATGTCATAGGGAATACCATGGTCTATGACATCCTACTCCAAACAGCATGAGGAGTTAGACTCCAAATCCAGAATTTAAAGTTTGCTCTTTTTCTTGGAATTAGCCCTTAGAACTTAATGGGATTTTTAGATAGTCTTAATAAGTCCAGGGAAGACAGATAAGGTCAACATTGAAGTTCCTAAATGAGCTACTCAAGATTTGGAGAAATTTCACATACAGCTGTCAAAAACTATAGCCTAAGTGATGATTTATATATGAGCAAGCTATTACAGATGAAACATCCATAGACATTTCATGTGTCATTCTATCTTATTAAATGGAGATTTTAGTTTAGAGTGGGGCATGACTGAGAGGTTGATTTCCAGGGGATATGAAACATGAGACAGCCAGAGTTTACATGAATTTTTAAGTCTTAATTTTTTATTATATTAACTCTCTTTTGGAGCATAATCTCTAAAGCAAATTATTTTGAAACTATCTTGGGTTGCTTAAAAGGATGACAGTAAATGAGTAAAAGAAATAGAAATCTTATAAATTATTTGAAAACCCTGCAAATAAACCTAGCTACAATATTGTGTTGGTGTACTAAAGGTTATACAAAAATATGTGGGCTTTAACATTTAGAAGCTTACAACTGAACATAAAGTAACTGGAAATTTGCTCTCTAAATTAGGCAGTGTTTCAGGAATATTATAAAAAGGGGAACTTGCAATTTCAGACTATGCTTTTAAAGTAATAGTCTCCTTTTTGTAGAGCATCTGCAGGCACTTACGGAAAGGTGTTTGGAAACTGAACTGATAAAGGAAAGGCTCAGATATTAAAACAATGGTTCAGCCTAGGGATGGTTACAAACAAAAAGGGGTCATGTCTAGTAACTGAAGACGTTGATTCATACATTAAATCTTAAAAACAGTCAAGAATTGCTGGGGTTTTTTTTCCAGGGATAGAACCCAGGGGTGAAATTCAGCAGGTTCTGACAGGTTCTGGAGAACCGGTAGCGGAAATTTTGAGTAGTTCGGAGAACCGGCAAATACCACCTCTGGCTGGCCCCAGAGTGGAGTGGTAATGGAGATTTTGCAATATCCTTCCCCCGGAAGGGGGTAGGAATGGAGATTTTGCAGTATCCTTGCCCTACCTCGCCCACCAAGCCACACCACGCCTACCAAGCCACGCCCACAGAACCGGTAGTACAAAAATTTGAATTCCACCACTGATAGAACCCAATAAACTCTGGTCACCAAAGAAGTGACATTAATCAAAAGGAAAAGGGAAAAAAACACACTGTGTGAATAGAATTTTAGCTCTTATCACTCTTGGACAGATATTACCATAGATAAGAGAACCTCCAATATTCCAAATGTTGCTGAGGAGAAAGCTATAGGGGAGAAACACTAAATGCCAATCCCTTCCTGTCACATAGCTTCGGGATCCTTGTTAGCAAATGAGGCAAATTTCAGGGGTTCATATGAGTCCTTCTTTGCAAAAGAATATAGAAGCCTTGAAGAACCACATATGGTTTTTAATTTTTCCATCAAGTGGTCATCCAATTTATTACTACTGAAAGAATTTCTATCTATTTCGAATGATCTACTGACAATCCTTATCAAATGGGTCAAGATTGGACCACAGTAAAACATAGTATAGTATTTGATAATATTTTAGAAATGTACAACCTATCCCAAATCTAATTTATATAGCCACCCATCTCACCCTTTCATTTATTTATTTATTTATTTATTAAATTTATATCACGCCCTTCTCCCCGAAGGGACTCAGGGCGGTGAACAGCCGAGAATTAAAATAACATGCAATATAAAAGTTAAAATAATTAAAAATAGATTAAATTAAACGGCCACCCCAATTTAAAACCCCTAGCAATACAATTAAAAAAACCCTAAAACCTATTCAGGCCAGGCCGGCTTGCTGAAATAAAAACGTCTTCAGGGCCTTACGGAAAGTGTGGAGATCCGGAATCAGCTGTATTCCGGGAGGTAGCTCGTTCCAGAGGGCGGGTGCTCCCACAGAGAAGGCATTCCCCCTGGGGGCCGCCAGCCGACATTGCTTGACCGACGGCACCCTGAGGAGGCCCTCTCTGTGAGAGCGTATTGGCCGGTGGGAGGTTATTGGTTGCAGCAGGCGGTCTCGTAAATACCCTGGCCCTAAGCCATGGAGCGCTTTAAAGGTGAGAACCAACACCTTGAAGCGCACCCGGAAGACCACCGGGAGCCAGTGCAGCTCGCGCAGGAGAGGTGTTATATGGGAATGCCATGTCGCTCCCGTGATCACCCGTGCAGCCGCATTCTGGACCAGTTGGAGCCTCCGGGTGCTCCTCAAGGGGAGCCTCATGTAGAGAGCGTTAGCGTAGTCCAGGCGAGAAGTGACGAGAGCATGAGTGACTGTGCATAAGGAATCCCGACACTCACTGTGAAAGTGAAAGTTTTCCAATTTATTTACCTAATTTATCTAGCCTCCCACCTCATAACAAGTGACCATACACAACATATCACAAAACTAAAAATAAATACCTAAAATCATAACCGTGAACAAATATTAAAAACATTTAAAAATACTATAAAACAGGTAAAAAACAAGGATGGACAAAAATATGTTGTTGATAATAATAGTAATAAAAGTAACATCACTAGTTCAAATCCTCACCTCAGGGAGGGGGAGAAGATTCCACAGCATAGGAATTTAATTGATTGCTTGTGGCTGATAGGGTAATACTGTATAGCTTATTCAATAAAATTTAGATATATATAAAAAAGCAATCTTGTGTTCGTTTACATGGGTGAAATCCAACAGGTTCTGACAGGTTCTGGAGAACCGGTACCGGAAATTTTGAGTATCTTGGAGAACTACTTTCGCACTCACCGCCCTGAGTCCGAAAGGAGAAGGACGGTATAGAAGTTTGAATAATAATAATAATAATAATAAATAAACTGGCAAATAACACCTCTAGCTGGTCCCAGAGTGGGGTGGGAATGGAGATTTTGCAATATCTTTCCCCCCAGGAGTGGGAGGGAATGGGGATTTTGCAGTATCCTTCCCCTGCCATGCCCACCAAGCCACGCCCACAGAGCCGGTAGTAAAAAAAATTGAATTTCACCACTGCATGGAAGTAAGTCCACTGTATTGAATAGGACTAACTCCCTAAAGTTAAAGAGCATAATCAAAGCTTCACCTCTCCTATATCTTTGGAAAGTAGAAATGTGCATGATTTAAAATGTCAATTTAAAATTTCCCTAATGATCAATTATCCCTCTTTTCAGTTCTCATATTTAAATGAGGCTTGCAGTTTCACTCGGCAGTGTCTCTGAGCACTTAGAACTTCTAAGTATTCCGATCTATTTTAGAACAGTGAAGTGCAACTGGCAAATTTTCTGAGGTACCATGAATGGAGCCATATATTTCAAATAAACCAGTTTCTTGCTGATTAGCATGTTTAATGCATGGGATCCAGGAACACCTCCAGAGGCAAGGCAGGCACTTCGCTTCATTTTGGCATTAGCATTTCAAAGAAGCGTGTTACTGAATCTGCTGGAAATATTGCAGAGAAAGAATAATATCGGTCCAGGAATTCTTCTCTTCTACGCTCAGCCCTTATTCTGTGAAGTTCCAAAAAGGAACAGATGCTTTCATGAATGGTTTTCTTTGCTTAATTTATTTGCTATGAATGACATATGGTAGATACTTGTAATTATTTATTTGTTCAATTTATAGAGCTACCCATCTCAAGTACATGACTCTGGTCGACTCACACTAAAAACAAATAAAATATAAACAAATATTAAAATTAAACAAGAAATAAAGCACATAACAGATAGAGAATCATCTATCAAGTCTTCTAACCCAACCCCCTGCTTGAGCAGGAGACTCTATATCAGTGTTGGCGAACCTTTTTGGCACCGAGTGCCAAAACGGGTGCGCATGCCAGAAACCAGAAGACCAGGTGGCCCATGCGCGTGCTGGGAAGATGATCTTCCGGTTTCCGGCATGCGTATCTGCCGCATAGTCTTCTGGTTTCTGGCTCCCATGTGCATGTAAAGACCAGCTGGCCGGTGCAAATGCACATGCCAAAAACCAGAAGATCATCTTCCCAGCACATGCATGCGCACTGGGCTGCTGCTCTTCCAGTTTCTGGTGTTCCCATGCACGTGAAAACCAGCTGGCTGGCATTCCGGAACCCGGAAGAGCAACGGGCAACGGCTCGCATGCCCGGAGAGATGGCTCTGTGTGCCACTTCCGGCACACATGCCATAGGCTCGTCATCACCTATACCATTCTAGATAAATGATTCTCCGGTGTCTTTTTGAAAGCCTCCAGTGATGGAACATCCACAACGTCTGAAGGTAAATTGTTCCATTGGTTGATTGTTCTCACCATTAGTTCTAGGTTGCTTGTCTCCTTGGTTAGTTTCCATCCATTCTTTCTCATCTTGACTTTTGGTGGTTTGGAAAATAGTTTGGTCCCCTTGTCTTTGTAGGAGCCCCTCAAATATTAGAATACTGCTGTCATGTCTCCTCTAGTCCTTCTTTTCATTAGACTAGACATACCCAATTCCTATAACTGTTCTTCATATGTTTTAGCATCCAGCCCCTAATTATTCTTGTTTTCTCTTCTCTGCACATTTCCAGAGTCTCAACATCTTTTTTTATATTGTGGTGACCAGAACTGGATCCAGTATTCCAAGTGTGGAATACTTGGAATACAAAATATTTATTTTGTATAGTGTAACAGAATACAACATTAATGCATAAAAATCACAAAAACAGATCCACTTTTTTTCACGCACAAAAAACCCAAACCATGTCTTCAAAGTCTTTAAAAAGGCTAACAAGGTGGGGCCAATCTAATGGGAGGGATGATATTTCAGGAGGTGGATATCATGGCACTCCACCAGCCAACTCTCCTTGGTTGATGGTACCTGTAATATGCCTGTCTTGTTGGATCAGACAGGACACATAAAAACAACCAGAAAGAGACATTCCCATACGTAAACCATTATCATCCATTTAAAACTAACTATCAGCATCTTGAATTGCATCTGTAAACAAACTGGTATATTCTGTTTCTTACACAGACTCATGGTTCCTATATATAACTATTATCTGTTTATGTATTTTGGATGGGTGATAGGCCCGAATATTAATTACATTTAATATGTGGTTAAGTTATTTCTGATTTCTATGATTACTTTTGTAACTGTAAATCTTTAGTGATGTATAGAGTCACAGTGCCTATCAAACAGATGCAATCTGGGCATACTCTAAACCAGGAGTGGGTTCTACTTATCTTTTCTACCGGTTTGGAACGGGGCTGCGTGCAGAAGCTTCCTGATGACATCAGGGTCGATGGACGGAGCCTCCCGCCTGTTTTACTACTGGTTCTTGCGAACCGGTCCAAACCGGGGGCAACCCACCACTGCTCTGAGCTCACAACTCTTGCTCAAGGAGCCAGTGGCAGTGATGGCTAGGAGGGCCTTTTCATAACTTTGTGCTGTGTGCCAGTTACACTCATTCCTGAAACCTGGAGACTCTGTTCCCATGCCCTCCATATTGAACTTTACATAGGGCTGCCCTTGAAGAGTGTTCAGAAGCTTCAACTAATGCAGAATGCCATGGGTAGGTTGTGTGAGTGCTCTTAGGCCAGCATATATTAAACTTCTACTCTGTGAGCTGCTTTGGCTGCCAGTTTGTTTCTGAATCTAATTCAAGGTGCTGGTTTTAACCTTTAATCTTTCATGTTTTTTTTTATTGTATCTATTCCATTATATATTAGTCATTACAGTATGTATTTTATGTAGATGTCGTTGTTTGATAAATATTTTAACAATAATTTTCCTACAGAACAGAGTTTAAGATAGAAATAGATATTGATCCAACACTTTATTCTCATTTAGTTGACTCTGAAGCCAGATCAGGTTGTCCTTCCTTTAGTTGATGAAAATGTCCAGCACCAAACTACCAAAGGGATTATATACCAATATCCAGAGACAATTGCAAATATTGACTTGGTAATGCAAGATCTACATTCAGAACCATTTTATTGGAGACTTCCAGAACAATTTGAAGGAAAGAAGGTAAAGAATGGGAATTCTAATTACAGTTTATATTTTGTCATTTCTTTTCTTTTCTCCCCAACAAAGATTAGAAAGAACTTGAAAGTACTAATGAAAAGTTACCATTTTATTGTCACAATCGTAACTATTAATTCTCTCTTATTATTTTCCATTAAAAGAGAAACTAGATAATGAAATATTATTCATTTTATTATTATCAAGCTAATTAACAGAATTAAAAGAATTAAAAATATAGTGTAATCTCATAATTAATAATCATGGTAATAAGGAAAAAGAGAAAAAAGGAAATGAAAAGGAGTTTTGGAGTGTCATGTTAAAAATAGATTATCCCAATCCCCAACACCCCCCCAAATAATCCTATTGCTTAAAAAGCTTTTCCTTGCCTTTTTTTAAGGAAGAAACTCCTGCTAAAACTTAATTCAAATATTGACATGTCTACAATCCACTGCTTAAAGCCATGTATCACTTTGTTTTTCTAATTTTTTATATTAATTCTTCAGGCAGTCTCCTTACTTGAAAACAAAACCAAATAATGAATTCTGTTAGAGACCTTTATTGTAAAGTATGACTTTTAGGCAGGTCCAAATTTTTTAGCCCATGACTCGGGGTGAAATGCTCCCGGTTCGGACTGGATCACCCAATCCGGTAGCGACGGCAGCGGGTGGTTCGGAAAACCAGTAGCAAAAATCCCTGCGCCCCCCATGCCCAGCTGAGCCGCGCAATCATCAGAGGCTGTTTTTTTTTACTTTTAAAAGCATTTTTTCTACAACCTCTTCGGCTGAAAAAATGCTTTTAAAAGTAAAAAAAAAAGCCTCTGATGATCGCACGGCTCAGCTGGGATCGTCAGAGGCTTTTAAAAGGCCGAAGAGGTTGTAGAAAAAAATGCTTTTAAAAGCCTCTGACGATCCCAGATGAGTTGTCTGATCGTCAGAGGCTTTTAAAAGCATTTTTTTCTGCAACCTCTTAAGGTTGTAGAAAAAATGCTTTTAAAAGTTTTTTTTTTAAAAAAAGTTGGCCACGCCCACCCAGTCACATTACCCCCCACCAAGCCACGCCCACAGAAGGTAGTAACAAATTTTACATTTCACCACTGCCATGACTCTATAATATTATTCTGCTAAGAATAATTCCCTTTAATTATCATCATGAATAGAATCCCCCTGAAGCTGAGGAAGTAGTATTTTGATAGAGGGATAAGAGGTACAATAGTATGATAATCCAAGTGCTTGTGTCACTTGACCTTATTTGTGTTGTGATTATCCAGTTCCAAATTCAATTACCTTTTAGTTGATCTAGCCTTATCAGCTAAATAGAGATACAAAATAATATCCTTAGGAAGCATAAAAGTTCCAGCAAGATAGGAACACTGATGGAAGAGTACTGAGATTCCCATAATGGATGACTAGATTGTAAAAATGTAAGTATTGGTAGAAACAGTAAAACTGACCTATTTGGTCAAAGGGAAAACAAACACTTAAAAAAAATAGAAAACTTTTGTGGATTTTTTGCTAAAAGAAGAACAAAGTGAAAATATGTTTTATGAATTTAATGATTGAAAATATGAAAATTGGAAAGTTGGAAGTCAATATTTCTTCATAACCTTGGTTTTTATTTTGCTTTTTTCCCCACATTCTTTCTTTTCCTTTAAATTTGACTTTTGTTGTACATAAAATTCATAATAAGCATTCATTTAAAACATATAGCATAAAAGTTCCCATATTATCCGTCCTCTACTCTAGCTTATCCTAGTTCAGGAAATATTTCAAATTGAAAAAAATATTTTAGGTACGCAAAAAAACAAAGCATGATGGCTTGTTTTGGCTTGGGAAATAAATTCCACAGTCTCATTTTATTTCATTATATAGTTCTTGTAATTTGTGTCTGATACAATGAAAACCACAACTTTAATCATTCATTTCATGCTAACTGGAATTCTTCAGAGCATTTTCAGATACTCACCATAGTATTATTTTTCTTATTTCTTTGTATTTTTTTTTGACAGCTTGTCTTTATTATTATTTATATGGTTTATTCTTCTTTGTTAGCTGATGGCTTACGGAGGAAAGCTGAAATATGCTATCTTTTTTGAAGCAAGGGAAGACACAGGTTTTGCAACTTACAACCCCCAGGTCATAATCAGAGGTGGTCTTCCCACACATACACGAATTATTGTCAGGCATGTGGTCGCTCCTCTGAATGGCCAGTTGACAAGGCATGAGATAGAAATGACAGAGGTAATTTTTCATTCCAATCTGTTTTGTCATTGGCACTTTGGAAACAGTTAAATCATTAGCATTCCTGTCATGACTTCCTTTTCAGCATGAGTGGAAATACTATGGTGATGATCCAAGGATCACGCAGACTGTGACCCGTGAGGATTTCATGGATGTCCTGTACAACATTCATTACATACTTATCAAAGCAACTCATGGCAGATTCATGAGACAAAGCAGGTAAGCCTTTTAGATGATGTAATCAGTAATACTCAACACTAGTATCAATCATCAGAGATTGATTCGTTTTCACGGGAAAGTCATAAGGTACTTTTCCACACCGTGTTATTTACATGGAGATCCATGGGCTTAAATTTGCCAGTCTATGTAAGATTCCAGCTTTCTTTAGCCATAGTAAAATGAAAATAATAATCTTGTCAGAAGATGAAAATTCCCATAGGGCTCAAAACCTAGAAATTATTCTAAAAATTGAGCTTTGATTAATGATGATCAAATCACACCAGCGAAGTCAAAGCAGCCAAACCAGCTTATCACGTCAGAGCACCTTGTCCTAACTTTGAAGATTCTGTCTTCTACTGTCTTAAATTGTGGCCATATAATTTGCCATGGATTTTGCATCTCCTTCTTGCTTTCTTTGCCTCAGAAGTTAGCCTGCACTTGCTTCTATTCCCTTTAACCTGTTCTGGTAGTGTTCCAACTGTCCAAGGACTAATTGGTTTGATTCAGTACTCACCTCTCTCATATTATTGCCTGCCCAAAGTCTGATGTATACTTTTTAGTACAATCTCTGAATAGCAACATATTCGCTGTGAGGGCCTGGATGGGGAGGAACAGGCTCCGACTCAACCCTTCCAAGACCGTGTGGCTGTGGCTTCCGGCATCCCGATATAGTCAGCTGGTGCCATCGCTGGCTATTGTATTGAAGTTGTCATTTTGTAAGCCGCCTTGAGTCCCTAGGGAGAAAGGCGGCATATAAATCGCAATAAATAAATAAATAAATAAATAAATAAATAAATATTGGGGGCGAATCACTGGCCCCCACGGAGAGGGCTTGCAACTTGGGCGTCCTCCTGGATGCACGGCTGTCTTCAGAAGAGCATATGACGGCTGTGGATAGGGGGGCTTTTTATCAGGTCCGCCTGATACGCCAGTTGTGTCCCTTTCTAGATCGGGACTCCCTACGCACGGTCACTCAGGCACTCGTCACCTCCCGCCTGGACTACTACAATGCTCTCTACATGGGGCTCCCCCTGGGGTGCACCCGGAGGCTCCAGCTGGTCCAGAATGCAGCCGGGTGGGGGATTATGGGAGCGACGGGGCGCTCCCATGTGACACCTCTCCTGCGCGAGCTGCACTGGCTCCGGTGGTCTTCCAGGTGCGCTTCAAGGTATTGGTGACCACCTTTAAAGCGCTCCATGGCTTAGGGCCGGGGTATTTACGAGACTGCCTTCTGCCACCAATAGCCTCCCACCGGCCAGTACGCTCGCACAGAGAGGGCCTCCTCAGGGTGCCATCCGCCAAACAGTGTCGGCTGGCGACCCCCAGGGGGAGAGCCTTTTCTGTGGCGGCGCCCACCCTCTGGAACAACCTCCCCCCAGAGATACGTACAATACCAGACCTCCAGACTTTTCGTCGGGCCCTAAAAATTTATTTATTTCACCTAGCCGGGCTGGCTTGACCCCATAGTTTTTGGTTAATTTTAAATTGATTTTAATTGGGTTTGTTTTAAATTGCGGCCAAAAATATTTAATTATTTTTAAATTGTTTTTTAAATTTTGTATGTTCTGTTTTATTCTGGCTGTTCACCGCCCTGAGTCCTGTTGGAGAAGGGTGGTATACAAATTAAAACAACAACAACAACAACAACAACAACAACAACAACAACAACAACTATTATTATTATTATTATTATGATTATTATTATTATTATTATTTCTAAATGAAGATACCTAAGTTTATTTACATGTTCTAGAATGAAAAAAGACCCAAGCACCTCTCCATCAGCAATCAGCATCCTGATCAGCACAGATTAGCTCCAGGACTAACATCAGGCCAACAATCAAGTAAATAATACCCCAATCAAGAAACTGTCAAAGAAGCCAACAGCAAACAGACCAACCAAAGAATCTCTCTAAGACCATCCCCACCAACATTGACAGGGCAAGCCACTAGAATATAAACCGCAAACCACACTAGCATTAATTAGTTTCCTAGTTTGAGGAATGAAACATCTGCAAGAAAACAAGCGAGCTCAGACGGCACCAAGGGCCATTCATTCAATCCTGAACTACAAATATTATCCTTTATTGAAAAAAGTTTTTCTTCTTGATAATTCCATTGTTAGTAATGGCCGAGTTCTTTCAATCAGTCACTGATTCTCTCATTCATTTTTATAGATGACCACTCACACAATTTTAACAGTGATGATGATCTATAATGTTACATGGCTCTATTGATAGATGGATAGATCACTTGCTGGAATGAATAATAATTATTTTCCAGCTATTGATCATAGGACCCAAGTGCTATGAACAATAGCAGTGAAAACTTCTGTAGGATTATTTGAATTTCCTATTTTTATAGATGATTCATGCTCATGTGTACTTGTGAATTCATTTTCTATTTTTTAAAAATAAATCTTCTTTGGTCATTCATATTTTCTGCTGGCAAAGTCTAGTATGGGTAGCCTGTGTATCATATTGGCATTATGTATATTTTCTTTCATCTATACTTTCTGGGCTGATTTAGGAAGAGCCATATTCAACTCATCTAATCTAGCATTTTTATAGCGTTTTTATAGGAACCAATTAAATGTCAGTGAGAAGCCAAATAGTATCTCATAAGTATAACAGCATTCTTCTGCTATTATCTCCCTGAAACTGGAATTTTCTATGACACTGGGCCATTGTAACTCAGTAACATTATCTTCTACAAATTTGTCTAAGTCTTATTAAAGTGTCCACGTCAATAGCCATCAGTGCATCTTAATAATAACATTTTGCATAGATCAATTATGTACTGTGAGTAAGTACTTCTTTTAATGACAATATAATTGAGTAGTTATTATTTAAAAAGTAAATAATAGAGCACTGCAATTTACCCAATCAGAGATATATTGATCATTTTTCTTCATGGATTTGTATTTATATTTTCTAAAGTGTGATATTTGTAATAGCTATCCAGAAGAATATGAGAAAAGACTTACTGCTGTAAAATAAGAGGATTTGAAATCAGTAATTAGGGCACATTTATTCACACCTCTCTGCTTTCTATTGCCCTTTCTCCTTGAGGTGATTTCTCCCAGATCTCCCCACATTCTAAAGTTTTATCCTTTGAATGTAATTCAGTGGTTTAAACCTATGGTTCAGTGATACAACACCTTGTCTTTGTCTTGTCTTTGAAAGATGAAAATGCTTGGTGTTTAATATTTCCTGTTGACATGGATGGAAGACCACCATCCTGAGACCTAAAAAGCTTCTATTAATTATATAAAAAGCTTCTATTAAATATATAAAGATATTATGGATCAAATATTTGACTGTTTCATCAGCATTATTGCCATTGATTCCTTACAGCGTGATTTCCAATACATTGTAGAGACTGAATAGTTTAAAACTAAGCCCACAAATACTTAATATGTGTGTTTCTCTGTGGCTAAAAAGGCAATCTGGTGAACCCAGATATTCTGATTTTAGTTTCATCAACTGAAGCTGCTATGACAGTAGCTAGGGTTTATGGGACCTAGAGACCAAAGCACCTAATGGTTTACAAAATAGCTTATCCCTGTCACAGAGCATTTTCAGCATACTGTGTGACATCCACACTGATGGTCAAGACCAGGGCTTGAAAGAAGAAACAGTGCATGGGCTGATATAATAATTTTGATGAAACTGACTATTCACAAATTAATCCTAGGAGATATAAAAGTGGGATTTCTGAAATGTTTGTAAATGCAGCCTTGCAGATCATTGATATATTGCAGCAAAACATTATAAGAAAACATCATGCTGACAGTAGCTTCAAGTGTAAAAATAGCTTAATTCCAGCAGTGCACCATATTAGCTATGTAATTTAGCAGCAGCACTAATCATGTTTCTGCATGAAAGCAACAGTATTACAGTGAGTGATTCAGAAGCTGCCATTAAAAAGCCAAAGCCAAACATTTTTCTCCTGCTGTGTTAATTTTGTTGTTCCCCTTTTTACATTTTAGGATTGAACATTGAAACATTTCTTGCATTAAATGGTTGGAGGTTTTTTTTTCCCCCTTTTTTCCAAGAGAGCAGACTAATACAATTAATCTAGCTGAACTGGAACTATGGGTTCTATTTTACTATTAATTTATTATAGATCCCTGATATTGATCGGGTCTCAGAATTCAAACTAAAATCCACTAAAGATGTTCCAGACAGCAGCCCAAGTCTTGCTGGCCTTGAGAGCCACTTGCTTTACAAATAACTCTTTAAAAAAAAAACAGCCTTTGTAGAAACTACATCTGCCTTTTCTGCTTAGTTTGCTGCAAATGGACTGTTGCTTTTATTTCCTATTGTTATTATTATTCCTTATTATTTCTTATTATTTTGTAACAGAACTACTAGAACATCTGGTAAAGATTAGTGGAGAGCTATTGAGATATCTCTTTCCTCCATTTGTTTTAAATGTTTTTATATGTTTGTGAATTGTTGCTGCCAAAGCTGCATTTTAGTATACACATCCATTTTGTCTCTTCTGCCCCAATGTTTCCCTTTTTCTCCTCCTTCCAAAATTGGAAGAAGGAGTATCCTATCTCCACGTGTCATTGCTTGAGTCTAACCAAGGATAATCAGCCTATAATGAGGACAAGCCAGAGGTGGGGTTCAGCAGGTTCTGACCAGTTCTGGACAACCAGTAGCAGAAATTTTGAGTTGTTTGGAGAACCAGTAGTTAAAAATTCTGACTGGCCCTGCCCCCATCTATTCTCTGCCTCCCAAGTCCCAGCTGATAGGGAGGAAATGGGGATTTTGCAGTAACCTTCCCCTGGATTGGGGAGGGAATGAAGATTTTACAGTATCCTTCCCCTGCCATGCCCACCAAGCCATGCCACACCCACCAAGCCACACCCACAGAACCGGTAGTAAAAAAATTTGAAACCCAGCATTGGGACAAGCCAATGACAGATTAGTGCAAACTTTAACAGATTTTTATCCAGGCAAAAATCACACAAATCTTACAAAATAAAAGATAGATCATTGACAAACCTCCAATGAAATAGCCACCTAAGATAAAGAAGATTCCCTCTGCCCCTCTGCCCTCAGATATAATTTATATCTGGCATGATAACTTTATATCTACAGTTGTTTCAGTATAGTCACAACGAACAGACAACATACAGATGCTGGCTGACATCTTTTATAAATCACACTGAAGTCTGTAGAGCTTCTTGTTTCTTTTTTTCTGTCTTTAGAATGCTGGTATTTGGGTTCTAAATTAATTAAAAGTTAAACTGAGTAAGTATATTTTTACATTAACACCACTAGCACTGGCCAACAATGACAAAAATAATTTAAAAATAATTTAAAGAGGCAGACTAACATATTTTTTTTCTTTTCTAAATAATGCCCAAAAGTTGAGTGTAAATGTTCTTGTCTATCAAATAAAGTAAAATTTAATCTGAGGAGTTTAATTTGATTTTTTTCCCCCTTCTGTTTTTCTTCTGCCAGAATTTCCGAGATTAGCCTGGAAGTTGCAGACACAGGAAATGTATCAAGAACTCCAAGTGCCCAATTGATTGAGCAATGTAACTGTCCTGTGGGCCATTTTGGTTTGTCATGTGAGGTAATGTTTATCTCAAAGTGCTTATGAATTATATTTGAATGGCTAGGATACAATCTACAATATAATGTTTGAATTCCATGCAGATATATTATTTACGCATACAATAGGTTATTATGTATTATTTATAGTTTGCGATATTGTAAATGATAGTATAATACTGTATACCGTAGGAATATGTATATAAAATTTATATTATCTTTAATATATAGTTATCCATCCTTCCATCTTTTTATTATTATTTCTGTTCTGAATTCTGATTTAGCTATCAGAATTCTGGTATCTTTGCCAGATTACTTTCTGTTTCATTGATCGGATGTCTGAGTGCTTTCTACCTTCCATTTTATTCCATATCAGTGAAGAATTGCAGTGAAAGGAAATCTTGAAAGGAAAAAATTGTTGAGAAGGATTGGAAAATTCTGAAAAATTATATAATCTGATAGACCTAAGGTGTCCTGTACTTTGTATAAATAAGAGATATTGGGTGGAAGGGAGGAAGAAGTTGTCTGACAAAAGGAATGGGGATGAAGCATATTAAGGACTGTGTTTGTTTTTCTTATTTCTTGTAGACCTGTTCCCCAGGTTTTTATAGACTTGCTTCTCCATATACTGGCAGAAGGCCAGGTCCTGCCCTAGGAGCCTGTGTCCCTTGTTCATGCCACAAGCACAGTGAAATGTGTGACCCCGAAACCTCAATTTGTCAGGTATAAAATGTATGCTTTTTCTAGATGATTTACTCTATTCCTATTTTCCACATTCTGAAGACATCTTTGCAGCTGAAGTCAATAAGAATTATTTGACAATACAATTTTTAATGTCAGTTTTACTATTGATTTTATCATTTTAATTGTAAGATTTACTAAAATAGTAACTACCGTATTTTTTGGAGTATAAGGCACACTTTTTTCCCTCCTAAAAGAGGCTGAAATTTTGGGTGCATCTTATACTCCGAATGTAGTTTTTTCAAAGCTTTTTTACAGCCCTAATGAGGTGCTAGCGAGTGAAGCTATCTCCCTCCGACTCTCAGCTGTGAAGTTTTTTTTCAGCCTTAACGCGGCGCTAGCGAGTGAAGCGATCTCCATGGTTTGCCTGCTTTTCTCATTGCTTCTCTCTCCAAAGATCAGTTGTGCTTTAGAAACTGTTTTTTATTCCCAAGCAGGGGATAAAAACCAGCAAACTAATGTGCTGAAGCTGACCAGACTAAGGATGCTAGCCAGATGAATACCTGGTAGGCAGATTTTTTTTTCCTATTTTCCTCCCCAAAAACTAAGCTGCATCTTATACTCCGGTACGTCTTATACTCCAAAAAATACAGTAGTTTCTTTGAAGTCATTCACATTATGCTCAGAAAATAAGTATCAACTTAACCATAGCATCATCAATAGCATCTTTGTAGTGAAAAATAAAATTAAAATGTGTATTTGCTCCCCAAACTTGATTGGCTGATGGCAGAGTTTAATGTCTGCTGTCAAACATGAATCTCCACATGAGGTTACCATAAATCATAATTAGTGGTCCTGCTAGGTCTAAGGGGTTCCTCTGCCAAATGGTTTCAAAAGGTAATTTATTTTATTTTCTAATTTTATTTGATTATTGTATTATTTTGTGATTTTATTATATTTATTCCTCCTCCACTCCCACGCTTGTCTTCTTTTACATCTTCCCATTCATCTTCAGCCAGCTAGCTCTGAGGCATAGAAAAAGGTCTTATTTGATTTTGTTTTTGTTTTATTTTTAATGGAATAACATGGGACTCTTCCATCTGCATTTGGTGATCTAGTCTTAATAACACCAATGACTCTGGATAATTTCTGGGGAGTGATTTATATTACTACTAGAGCTCTATTTCCGCACTACTTGCCCAAGCAAAAAGGTATGATGCAGAAGGCAAGAAAACAGATCACAAAATAGATAATTATGGGAAAATGGGAAAATAATAAGTGGGTGTGGAAGTTAAAACTATTTATCAAAATAGCTTGACTAATCTCTACTGCACTTTTCTAAATTTATAGTATTGTAATGAGAAATAAATAAGCTTTTCTTAAATAATGTGGATTTTCTGGGATATAAATCTTGGATTTTTTTTTTTCTGAATTTAAAGCAGGTCCAGAAAATAATCAATCTTGGGCTTTCAGATTCTTAATATTATCTTAATTTAATACAACTGTGGAACTGGGCAAAAGCTAAGAAGAATGAAAAGATTATATGCCGCTGAAAAGAATGAGGGTCACTTATCCCCATTTTTTTCAATACTGCTAGTACTGAAGTTGTACTTCTACTTCATAAAGTCAGATCATAAATCCCCATTACATTAAAAAATGTTATTCTTCAACATATTGGTTTATCCAGACAAAAATAATATGGATGGGGATCACCTACATACTTTTCAATATGATTTTATAGGACTCTAAAATTTTCAGAAATATATCAAAATAGAATGCATTGCAACTTCTCTTAGATACGGTGCACCATACCTTTGAATAAGATGATCAATTTTCAATCTTATGGGCTTTGGGGAAACCTGATCCTGTGCACTTTTTTTTTTTTTTAAGATGTTAGGGGTTTTGAGCTTGAGATACTTTTTGGAATGGAAAGTATCCCTGCATTATCACCAATAGCTGTAACTTTGCAGTAGAACTAGAATGAACTCTTATCTGCTTCTCTCCACAGAACTGTCGTCACAACACATATGGTGACCACTGTGAAAGATGTGCTCCTGGGTTCTATGGGATTGTTAGAGGAAATCCCAATGACTGTCAGCCTTGTGCCTGCCCTTTGACCATATCAAGCAACAAGTAAGTAGGGTTTACTTATGCCCTTTTGTTCGTATTCTACCTTTCCATGGGAGTTCAAGGAGCTTATATCAGTGGTGGGTTTCTACCAGTTCACTCCTGTTCGGGCGAACCGGTAGTGGCAGCAGGGGGGACTCAGCCCACTCGCCTGGACGTCATCACAGATGTTCTGTGCATGCTCCCGGTTCCGAACCGGTAGTGAAGGTAAGAGAAACCCAATACTGCAGTGGTGGGCTGCTCCCAGTTTGCACCGGTTCGCAAGAACTGGTAGTAAAAATTTATAGTAGTTCGGAGAACCGGTAATAACTTTGGTTGGTCATGCCCCCAAACCGGTCCCTGGCCTGGTCGCTACTTGCTTACCCCGCCCACCTCATCAGAGGCTTTTTTTTTTTTTACTTTTAAAAGCATTTTCTCTACAACCTCTTCGGCCAAAAAAATACTTTTAATAAAAGTAAAAAAAAAAAGCCTCTGATGATCATATGGCTCAGCTGGGATCGTCAAAGGCTTTTAAAAGCATTTTTTCTACAACCCCTTCGGCCAAAGAGGTTGTAGGAAAAAAGATGCCTTCAAAAGCCTCTGACGATCCCAGCTGAGTTGCCTGATCATCAGAGGCTTTTAAAAGCATTTTTTTCTGCAACCTCTTAAGGTTGCAGAAAAAATGCTTTTAAAAGTAAAAAAAAAAAGTTGGCCACGCCCACCCAGTCACATTACCCCCCCACCAAGCCACGCCCACAAAAATAAGCCATGCCCATAGAACCAGTAGTAAAAAAATTTAGAACCCACCCCTGCACTACTGGCTTATATATTAACACCTCTCATTTTATCCCAACGATCTGTAAAGTAAATTGGGCTGAGAGAGTCACTCCAAGGTTACCCAGGGAGCTTCAGTGCTTGAGAATGGACTTTGTCTGAATGCAAAACCATAACCGTGATATTACATTGGCTCTCTTTGTCTTTAGTCTAATTTTCCCTTGGGTTCCTCCATGAAATCCTGCCTATTGTATCACACTGAGTAGTGATTGCACCACTTCTGCTAAATTGTCTCGCTCAGAAATGGCTTCTAGGCTAGTTAGCTCTTTAGGAATCCATAAAGAGTTGACAATGTGATAGTCAGTGGATAATGAATGAACATTATAAAAATTATACTCACAAGTGAAGCTACAGTACAGCTCTCAAGTTCAATGCAGTCACAAGGGAGCTGTAGGGAAGCTTCTGCTCATATTTTGTGCTCCGATAAAAGCATAACAGTGCCATGCAGTGGGTTTAGTAACGTATTGAGTCCTTCTTTAATGTTATGTTGGTCTGGAACAACTTGTGAATGATCACATAATTTAAAGCCAATATTATCATATTGAATCAATTTATCTAAGTATGTCATGCTAATGATTCTCTCATCCCATTATTCTTTTGCAAATTTGGCTTAAAATAATATTAATTTCATGATAAGAAGTCGATTTTTTCTCATTCTATTTATATCTTGTATCAGATTATTTAAATAAAAGATACATAATGTTGATTTCCATCTTTTGCAATGCTGAATATCTCACCAATGGATCTATCCTTAATGCTGCATGTGCATTTGTGCAGACAACACTGATACTTCATGCACATCTCACACACAGATTTAAATATCCATTGACATTCTAGTCCATATGTTTCTTCAAATGAAAGATATCTAATAAAGCTCTGTATGCAAATCAATCTCAAGCTTGCAACACACTATAAGGTCCTCCTTTTCACTTCTTTTAATAGATTTATCTAGACAAAAAGAGGACAAGCATCACTATTTTCCTGTTGCATAACCCAATTAGTTTACCCTATGTTTTTATAGCATGAGCATGGCTGAGAAAGTTTCAATTCCACACAATAGTTTATCATTGGATAATGTGGATTTCAAGAACTGATATTGATGGATAAATTTTGCTATGAATGAAAAAAGTTCCCAGTTTGAATTTTCCTCTACCAGAAAAATTGGCTCTAAGCAGTATATTCCTTCAACCTCAGTCCAGCCCAACCGAATTATAGAAAAAGTGCTGACCTACTTTAAATTGTATTATAGCAGTGGTGTCAAACTTGATTTCATTGAGGGCCACACCAGGGTTGTTTTTGACCTTGCGGGGGCCGGGTGGTCATGGTCAGGGTGGACATGGCCGGCTTGACATCACTCATGTCAGGGGCGCCTGTGACAGCCTGAGCATTCTACCAGTGAAAATGGAACTTGGGAGGCTGTGCACAGCCTTCCCGAACTCTGTTTTTGCTGGCAGAGTGTTGCAGGAGGCCATCGCAGCCAAAAATGGAGTTTGGGAGGGCCACGCGCAGCACTTCTGAGCTCCTTTTTTTCTGGCAGAGAGTTGCAGGAGGCCACCGCAACCGAAAATGGAGCTTGGAAGGGTCATGCACGGCCCTTCTGTGCTCCGTTTTCACTGGCAGAGGCACCACAGGCCGGTCCTTCGCTGTTTCCAGGGTGGCCCTGCGGGCCAGATCTAAGCACCCTGCAGCCAGATCTGGCCCGCAGGCTTTGTGTTTGACACCCCTGTATTATAGGGATTATATTTAGATGAGGCACATGCTTTTTAAGCACTAAAATGCCATAGAAATATTTTTATTTTCTACTTTTTATTTTCTAATTATTGGAGAATCTATAGCAAATTTAAATGAAAGAATAACTATGTTTCTGGGTCATCAAACCTTTAGGAAGATATTGTAGAAATGGAGCATATGCAGAAAATAAAAAACTAAAATAATTCCAAGGCAGTAGAAAAGGTATATTTGTGCTTTTCTTGTTATGACAAATGTAAGTAAAAGGAACAGGATCAAAGTTATCAAATTATGCATAGTATAGTGGAAGTTAATTCCAGATCCTAGGAATGTACAATGAAGCTGAGTGAGAGCATATTTAAAACAGATAAAAGGAAGCACATCGTGCATGGACTTCACAAATATTATAGCAGTTCCAGTAATTGTGCAATTATTTTTATTATACAGATTAGATAAAGTTGAAAAGAATAAAGCTCTCAATGCTTTATTCTTGTGTGAATGATTGAAATATATGTAGAAATTTTACTGAGAAAAACAATACAAATTTTAGAGGAAAAATAGAGAAAATAAAGAAAAATAATGAACAGATAAGAAAGAAAGAAGAAAAAGAAAATAGAAAGAAAAGATTATGAAGAAGTTTCGAACCTTCTTAATAGCAGTAATAAATACATTTTATTCTCTGCCTCTATATTAGCAACAGCACTTAGCAATAGCACTTAGACTTATATACTGCTTTACAGTGCTTTACAGCCCTCTCTAAGTGGTTTACAGAGTCAGCCTATTGCCTCCAGCGGTCTGGGTTCTCATTTTACCGATGCAAGGATGGAAGGCTGAGTCAACCTTGATTACATAATAATTTCCTTCTGTCCATATTTTACTCTTTACTTTTTTCTTCCTCAAAAAGTATATAGGGGGTTTCCAACAGTGGTGGGTTCTAATCAGTTTTACCACCGGTTCACATCACTTCGTGCAAGCGCGTTGATTAAAAAAACAGCTGAAGCATGGCAATCTACTCTGCCACGCCTTACAGCTGACCAAAAAACAAAAGAAATAAAGGTAGGTATAGCGTGGGGGAGGTGGGGAGGGCCCAACAGATGTTCAGAGCGAACCGGTTCGCTCTCCTATGAAGATTTCCACTACCGGCTCTCCCAAACCGGGGAGAACCGGTAGCAATCCACCACTAGTTTCTAATCACTAATAAATGAGGATATTTTCCTTTCCCTAATTAGGCAAATCAATTTTGCCATCTCTACTAATTTTATCTTCTTCACCAATCATTCCTCCATTGTAATTGTTTCAGAATCTTGGTTTGTGCATAAAATAGTCTCACAGCAGTAACCCTATGTACAAATAATCTTCCATGACTTTTATCTAATTATTTATCCATTATTCCCAGCAAGAAAAGTTCTTGCTTCAGTCATTTGAATGCTGATCTTGAAAAGTCTTTGTATCACTTTGTATATTTGAACCCAAAATTTTCTGGTTTTTTTTCAAATCCACTAGGTTTGATAAAATGACCCTTCCTGTTGTCTTCATTTATAGCATAGATATGAAGTACCTTTATGCATTTAGGATAATTTTTCAAGAGTTATATACTAATAAAACATCATTTTATTTAAAAAAATGTTTTAAATTATAACGTAATGTGCATTTCAGTCCTTTCAGCCACATATTTTCCCATTGTTCCATCAGTATATTATGTCCAAAATTCTTAACCTACTTTATCATATGTTTTTGACATGTTTTTCTTCAGTTTTAAATTTCAGCAAAAGTTTATACATTTTGGCACTTACATGTTCATTTTTTGTGGATAATTCAGTTTTGTCTTTCGCTGGTCAATTCCAAATGTCTGGTTATCTATCTTAAATTTTTCTGTGGGGTCCTTGGTGCTCTCTGAACTTGGTGGTTTTCTTACAGACATTTCATTACCAAACTAAGTAACAACATCATGCATTGTTGATGTTATCTAATTTGGTAATTAAACTTCTGCAAGAAAACCATCGAGCTCAGAAGCACTAAGGACCCGACAGTTTAAACCTAAGTTACAAATATTCTCTTAAATCTTTCTCTTAATTGTGGATATAAAAACCAATGAAAATTAAATCCCTCTCAGTTAATTGCTCTCCTGATTTCATCTTATATTCTCTATGCTCTTCTAACAGCTTTCTTCTAACAACTAACCATCATTCTTTGCTTGATGTTTCTTTTCTATAAAATGCTTTTTGTGCTGAAACCCATAATGGTGTTTTCAGGCAAAATCTGGGTTTATTTCTATTCTTCACTTCTTATATAATAATTTTTTCAAAGCTTTATTAAACTTAACTTTGTCGTAACATGGAAAGCCCTGCCATCCGATTCTGAGGTTATGTCCTTCCAAAATTCTTAGTTCTCAGCAGCAAGTACTGTATCACAAGAGTGAAATGCTCCTGGTTCGGACTGGATTACCCGATCTGGTAGTGATGGCGGCGGGTGATTCGGAGAACCGATAGCAAAAATCCCTGCCCCCCCCATGCCCAGCTGAGCCACACGATCATCAGAGGCTGTTTTTTTTTTTACTTTTAAAAGCATTTTTTCTACAACCTCTTCGGCCGAAACAATGCTTTTAAAAGTTAAAAAAAAAGCCTCTGATGATCATGCGGCTCAGCTGGGATCATCAGAGGCTTTTCAAAGCATTTTTTTCTGCAACCCCTTTGGCTGAAGAGGTTGTAGGAAAAAAAATGCCTTTAAAAGCCTCTGGCGATCCCAGCTGACTTGCCTGATCATCAGAGGCTTCTAAAAACATTCTTTTCTGCAACCTCTACAGCCAAAGAGGCTGTAGGGAAAAAAATGCCTATAAAAGCCTCTTGCGATCCCAGCTGACTTGCCTGATTGTCAGGGGCTTCTAAAAGCATTTTTTTCTGCAACCTCTTAAGGTTGTAAAAAAAAAAAAGAAGTTGGCCACGCCCACCCAGTCACATTACCCCACCACCAAGCCACGCCCACAGAACCGGTAGTAACAAATTTTAGATTTCACCTCTGCTCTATCATCCAAACCAAATAGCAGGCTGTAAAATCATTAAAAAGATTGTTAAAGAGAGATCCAGCCTAGAACTAAGGAGAAACTTCCTGATAATGGGAACAATTAATCAGTGGAACAGCTTACTTCCAGGACTTGTGGGTGCTCCATTACTGGAGGTTTTCAAGAAGAGACTGGACAGCCATTTGTCTGGAATGGTGTATGGTCTTGTGCTCAAGCAGGGGATTGGACTAGAAGACCTCCAAGGTCCCTTTCAACCCTATTTTTCTATGTTCTATATTCCTGTCATGCCCCCGTGGGAGTCTGAATCTGAGGGGGAAGACAAACAGTTGACAGAGAGCGAGAGAGTGGTTCTGTTGGGTGTTGAGGAAACTGGAGAAGGGCAAAGTCAGGCTTGAGCAGAGCAGGGGAGAGGTAGAACAAGGGAAGGGAGTTCAGAAGAAGACCAAGGCCCACCCCCTCCTTATCCTAGGGCACGCAGGGATGAATGGAGAAGAGAGCAACGTGGGTTGTGTGGCTTACGAGGGAGGAAAGGGCCCCAATTCCCTACACAAGGCACACCTGGGGATGGAGTTTAAAGGAGAGGAAAATGGGAGGGGCAGTTGTCAGGAACAAACACTGATTTCATTTCATGTTAACTGCTTTATCTGAGTTCCTGGCATCCTCCCAACTGGTTTGATTTACTGCCGTGCTACTTCATCTCTGGAACTCCTTATGTTGCTTGCCCTGCCACATTAATTACTTTATCTTGCCTTGTTGGATTTATAGTTGGAAGTGTTCTGCTTATAACGCTTGGACTGGTGTATTTTCAGCCAAAGGCTGTTACAGGTTTGTGGGAGAGTTTTTGTCCAGACCGGAGAGTAAAAGGGACATTCGGGGCAAAGTTGGAGCTAATAAAGGGACTCATACTTATTCTCTGGCTGTGTTGCCTTTGTGCCATGCCCTAGGTCATCACATTCCAAATATAATTTCAAATCAGATAATCTCAATCCTTCTTGCTCCTTTGCATCTTGGATTATTTATATTTAACCCTTGGCATCTCTCAGTGATTATCAATGACTACTAGTCACATGTTCTCTCCAATGGCAGTAAGCCGCTGGAACCCACAGGAAATTAACTAGAACTATCCTGTGCTCATACATTGTTTATGAACATGTGATAGTATCTGGAGTGACCACTAATCAAAACAGAGGACTAAAAGATACAACTGATTGCTCTGATCTAGCAGGGTAATTATTATATATCTGTATTCAGGTTTGGTGTGTTGTAGATTGTTATGAAACAGTGAGGTCCAGTATAGCCTGCTTGTCTGGTTTAACTCCCTCCCCAAAGGCCAGGATCCTAAAAAATAGTGACTGTTTACATCTTTAAAAATTTTTAATGCTTTCCTATTTCTTCATCTGACATTCAGTTTTTCGGTGTGTAACATAACATAAAAACAATCCTCATCTGGAGAATGTGATTTGGTTTGTGGGTCTATTTTTAGTGAATTGACAATGTGATGATAATGAGTTTGTGAGTGATCAATCTCTTTACATTTTTTGCAACTGCATAATTTTATTATTCATTCAAGCACTATTGATTTAATGCATTATAAGCAAGGTGGGGGAGGATGCTGGCTCTTACCGTAGGAAAAAGAATGTTTTTGTGTGGGGTTCGAAAGCCATAGTGTTTCTTTTGTGTTCTATTAGTTGAATTTTTCCTGTTTCTCTTGACTCACATATCAGGTCACCATTATTAAAGGTTGAGCATTCTCTCATTCTCATAGTGCCCTACTATTGTCATTTTATCAACATCATATTTTTAAATGGAAATTTTAAATCTGGTTTTAAATTATTGGGGTTTTAAATTTGTTCAGCCAAATTATTTAATTTGTTTTAATCTATTTTAAATTTTGTATTTATATGTTTTATTCCATGGCTGTTCACCGCCCTGAGTCCTTCGGGAGTAGGGCGGTATACAAATTCAATAAAATATAAATATAAAATATAATCATAGCTGCCATTATTGTTAGACCCCTTTTAACAAACCACATATGAATTATATTTATATGTTAATGTTCAGAAAAGCAGTTTTGCAAGTAGAAAGAATTCTGCCTTCTCAAAGCTCACTCGAATTTCAAAATACTCTGATGCATTTTTACATTTTTATATGAACTTTTGGTAGGGAAAGCTTGGGAGAGGAAAAAATTAAATTTATCAGCTTTGTTTTTCAATGAATCTACTTATTTCAAATTTGCCTCTGCTGGATAAGGAATGCTGGTAGTTTTAATCTCAATACATCTGGTTCAACTCTGCCTCAGGTTCACTAGATTTACACAATAAAATTTAAAGGGCAACGTCTACGTGTCATCTCTGTATAATAAATAAGTACAGTATTACCAGTGAAAATAAAATAACCCTGAAGATTGCCTCACAATCTTTGCTCCAGGGCTGAACATACAATATCATCCTCATACTCTAGCCAAATTAGTTTTCTGACTGTTCAGAGACTTACTCATAAATCAGTCCAGCAATTCCAGTTTTTAGAGCAGATTGGTAATTATCCCCCCCCCCAAATTAATACAAAACTGGCTTAATTTTGTATAATGTAATATTTAAATGCCCTGGGAATTAAATGCAGGATTTGCCTTAAGTACTCGCATTGATATTTCTATGTCCTGAAATATACAGTGGAATGGAAGGGTTGAAATAGAAAAGGGGGGGGGGGGAAAGGGGGGGGAGAACAAACTTGTTTGCTTTGCTTGCAAAGCAGCTGTTACTACTGCTGCTGTGAGCAATAGTTGTGCATGACATCTACTGTATGTGTGATATAAATGCATATGTTGTGTTTTATCCTCAATCGTACAATATTGGATACTGAAAATATGATTCCTATGAAGACAGAAATGAACTGGCTGGCGTATCTTTTGCCCAAATGATCCTACATCGCACTCCCTTTCTATCTAGATGATAAAGTAAACTAGAAGGAGAGCAGAAACTAACTTCCAATCCTCTTTCTAATCTGACATGAATTATTTGTAATACTTGGTTCTACTGTCAAAAAGTAAAGTAGGGACCAAGTTATGCTAGCATACTTTTTTTTTTCTTTTCTTTTCTTTTTTACTAACTTCCAACAATCTCTTGTCTTCCAAAAATTAAACTGAATTCCAAATGAAAATGGTATCCTGAAAACCATGTCTTCTTGTAATCTCTATTGAAATAACATATTCTTAACAATTGTTAACATACTTAAGTATGTTAACATACTTAACAATTCATGTATTTACTTGCTAGGTGGCAAAAGGTATATACCAGTGAACCTTTTTGCATGGGGAGGTCACCCACATGCGTGCCCACACCTATAATTCAATGGGCCCTGCGCGCACACCCTCCTCCCCCCACTTTTAACATGTGATGATCCAGTGGGCCCAGTAGGCCTGTTTTTCACTCTCCCCAGGCTCCAGAGGCTTTCTAGGAGCCTGGGGAGGGCAAAAATGACCTCCCCTCCCCTGAGGTCCTCCGGATGCCGGACATAGCCCATTTCCCTACTTCCGATGGGACCGGAAGGCCCAAAAATCAGCAGGCCAGTGCACACATGCATGCTGGAGCCGAGCTACGTTAATGCTCGCGTGCCTACTGATATAGCTCAGTGTGCCACCTGTGGCACCCGTGCCATAGGTTCGCCATCACGGGTATATACTGTACATTCTTTTTACAAGCCAAAATAAAGTCTGAAAAAAAACAAGAGGTGAGTGAGAGCCATAAGAAGCTAGTTAGCAATTCTATTGAAACCTCTGTCCTCAATTTACTATCAGAATCTAATTGATTAATTTTTTTCCCAAAGTCTAATAGTAATTAATTGTTGATCTAGAATGTAAGAATTCCTAACAAATATTATACATTAGGAAATGATATTTAAAACTGTTACCATTCGAGGAAAAATGGTGGACCTCTCCATAGTATTTTAAAGGAAATGAAATATTTTTACTATCATGGACAGCAAAATACATAAATGAGGACGGATACTTCCAGAGAGAATGACATTATATTACTATTATTAAATTTATATACTCCTCCCTCTTCCTTCTTAGAGTTTACATAATATGAATTATTATATACATAACATAGTTAGATGAGGAAGTATTAACTACATACAATATACATAACTCTTCTCTATTTAAGGTTTCTTGCAATACCAATGCTGTAAATTAGGTTGATCTGAGAGAAAGTTACTCAGACCAACCCAAAAGATATTCAAAACACTTTCATGGTGATCTTCCATAGCTTCCATAATGGAATAGAAAATAAGCATATATCAAACTTGTCTGTGTTAGCCTAACTAGAAGAGATCCATTCTATAAACGTCATTAACAATGATAATTTATGTTGTAAAGGACTGTAAAGTGGTATATAAGTCTAAATGCTATTGCTATTGCTGTTTTAGAAATAAAACAATTTAAATTAATAGCATGACTTAGAGAAGAAGAGGTTTAAAGTATGTGTGAAGCTCTTCTTTGAAGCTAGTATGTCTTCAGTAAAGGAAAGAGTTAACTGTGTTATTTTTTTATACAAGTTTCAGTCCCTTGTGTATTGTTGAAGGAGTTAACGATTACCGATGTACAGCTTGCCCACCTGGATATGAAGGACAATACTGTGAAAGGTAAGGTGAGATATTTTAAAAGATCAAAATTTGTTTTATTTTTATTTACTTTATTTGTCAAGAACATATTAGGTAATATATATAAGTATAAGCATGAATTGAATACATAAAATAGATACAAATCGAGGAAACATTAGGACAGGGAGGGTAGGTATGCAATAGGCCGCTTTTAGAACCAGCAGAGGTGTAAATATTAACACAGACATACTAGAAGTGTGTGTCTGTGTTAGTCTAATTGAAAGACATTCCACAAACTTTTATCCATTAGCAATTATAATGAAAGGAATATGGTTTTAATCTCATAATTGATGCTGTAATTCTAAAGTGATAAATTATGTGCAAGATATTAGCAATCATTTCATGATCTAATGAGCCATTTGATTTCTAGGATATAATACATATTTCAGTGGGCAGAGCTATTTGATTAGGTGAAGACTTCATGGCGTTTTGCTGATACTTCCTTCATAACTTTCTATTAAACAATAGAAAGCACTCACTTTCTTCCCCATAACTAAGCAATGCAAAAGCCAGCATGTCCATATTGCATCCATAAGCATATTGTTTGTAAAGCACAATTTCTCAATGGTGTGGACAGTAAAACTAAATCTTTAACATATTATAAACAAACAAGACAATAGCAATAGAAGAAAATTCATAGAAGAGAAACAATAATCGTCCTTGTAGAGAGAAAAAATGGAAATTATATTGATTAAACAACATAATACTTGTTGAACAGTAATTTCAAAAAGAAAATCAAGCAAATGGATATTAAGAATGTGAAAAAGCTGGTTGCAAAATGCATTAAACATAAACTATGGAATGGTTGGTGTATATGCTAGATTGGCTTTCATCATGTGCTGCTGAATAGGGAGTAAAAGCAGTGGAGGGATTCAGCCAGTTCGCACCACTTCGGGAGAACCAGTTGTTAACTTTCTGAGCAATTTGGCAAACTGGTTGTTGGAAGAAATCCTTAGGGCAGAGAACCGGTTGTTAGAGTACTTGAATCCCACCACTGAGTAAAAGTACTCCTCTACTCCAAAGTATGTACATGAATAATCCCAGATCTTCGTACTTTCCGTCGTGCCCTTAAGACCTTTCTATTTCACCAAGCCGGGCTGGCATAAATCTCTTCTAATTTTTCTAAATCTTTATGTTGAAAATTCTTAACCGATGAACCAAATTGGCTTAATCATCTTATATTCACATTTTATATGTATGTTATTTTAACTGTTCACCGCCCTGAGTCCTTCAGGAGAAGGGCGGTATAGAAATTGAATAAATAAATAAATAAATAAATAAATAAATAAATAAATAAATAAATAAATAAATAAATAATTTTGATGCAATTATTCCTCAGGATAATGTAGAAAAACTGCATCAATTTTAGTTTACATTTTTATATTCAAAGAACACTTTTGTTTAATATTGTGTACAATACAAATGTGTAAAATTATAAACAACAGAATTAATCATAAGTATCGTGTTTCCCCGAAAATAAGATCCTGTCTTATATTTTTTTTTGAACCCTGAAATAAGCGCTTGGCCTTATTTCCATGCACTCAAAAGCCCGATTGTTTTGGGGGAAAGAGGGTATATCTTGATTCATTCATAGAAAACCATTTGCCCTGGAATTCTAAAGTTCTTTTTTATTACATTTTTCAATCTTTAGATGTTCTCTTGGATACACCGGGAACCCAAAACTTCCTGGTGGATCTTGTCAAGAATGTGAGTGTCATCCACATGGTTCGCTGCCTGTTCCTTGTGACCCTCTCACTGGACAATGTGTGTGCAAGCCTGGATCTACTGGCTGGAAGTGTGCAGGATGTGAACCCTGGCATGCTCGTGAAGGCATAGCATGTGTTTGTATGTACATTAATGTTTATTAACAATAGGTCTGAAAATTTAATAGCTTGATTTATTCTTCTAGTGTAAAATCCTTCTGAGATAAGTTATTACAATGCAGCAGACTCCTGATATGGTTTGAACCAGGGGTGCTATTCAGCAGGTTCTGACAGGTTCTGGAGAACCGGTAGCGGAAATTTTGAGTAGTTCAGAGATCCGGCAAATACCACCTCTGGCTGGCCCCAGAGTGGGGTGGGAATGGAGATTTTGCAATATCTTTCCCTCAGGAGTGGGGAAGGGATGGGGATTTTGCAGCATCCTTCCCCTGCAGTGGGCTGGGAATGGAGATTTTGCAGTATCCTTTCCCCTGCCACGCCCACCACGTCACACCATGTCCACCAAGCCATGCCCACAGAACTGGTAGTAAAAAAATTGAATTCCACCACTGGTTTGAACATATATGAGCTTTGTTGTATTCAACTGATCTCCTTAGTTTAATGGTTCCCTAAATCACTGATAATCTAAGAAGATTCTATGAATGTCAAAAATAACAATAAAAATTACATATCTAATGGACTCACAAGATTATTAAAAAGTATCGTTCAAGGTTTCAAATGAAAATGTGAGATTTGGTAAACTTGAATATTTTTGGCAATTTTAATTTTATTTAATATTAAACAAACCGTAATCCCCTTTTCAGCCTTTCCCATCCTGTTCTCAAATTCTTTGTCAGATAGTTTGCACTACTTAATGTTTATGTGCACTCCTTAACATCAAGCAAATGATTAGCTGTGTTTTATTGTTCTGGTGGGAGGCGGGGGGCAGGGGGGAGGGATTGTGTTTACTTAAAGTCAGAAAATATTTCTTCCCAAAGAAAGTTCTTCCGAACTTTTTTCTCAAAGTTACTTACTCCAGTTCAGCAATGACACTGTTGATAGTTTCTTTCCCCACTTCTTATACATTGCTTTTCTTTTAATATTGCATAAGTTCTTGTGGCTGTGAAATGATACACTGTTCCTGCTTTTAGTCCTTAGCACATTATTAAATTCATGTTTAATTTCTACACTTGAGCCTATCAAAATGAAATTAAAATATATTGGATAGGCAAGAAAATGATCAGTCATAAGTGAATTTATTTCCCTTTTTTGACATATAAAATATTCTTAAACAGCTAACATGCTTCCTAATTAAGCAAATATTTGCTTGAAATAATACCTGGAAAAACTTAATCATAACTAGAAAGCAAACTCCTTGTGGAAAAGGTAAACCATATTTTCACTTCAAGGCTGCTGTAAAGGTAGATAAAATATGCAGAGATTAAATTTTTAGAATGGGTAAAGCTCTAAATAGGTTTTTTATATATATTATAGATACTCATATTACAATACGGAATAGTTTTAACTGGTTTCAAAGCAGTTAATATAACATTTTTTAAAAGCAATAAAAAGCAGTTAAGGCCTAAGGAAAAGTAGACTCTTTAGTAGACTCCAGATTAAAATTCCAGAATATTTTCCACAACAAAATAGGGATATTTATTTTTTATTTTATTTTATATCCAATTTATATACCGCCCTTCTCCCCTCAGGGCAGTGTACAGCCGAATAAAAACATAAATTACAAGCATTAAAATAGTATTAAAAGAATATATATAAATTTGGCCCCATAATTTAAGAACAATAACAAACCAGTTTAAAACATTTTAAAAAGTTAAGAAAAAAGTTAAGCCAACCCGGCTTGCTGAAAAAAGAAGGTTTTAAGGGCACGGCAGAAGGCACTGAGGTCTTGGATTCTCCTTATCTCTGGGGGCAGTTGGTTCCAGAGGGTGGGTGCACCCACAGAGAAGGCCCTCCCCCTGGGGGTCACCAGCCTACATTGTTTGGCTGATGGCACCCCGAGGAGGCCCTCTCTGTGGGAGCGCACAGGTCGATGGGAGGCCGTCGGTAGCAGCAGGCTGTCTCGGAGATATCTATGTTCTATGCCATGGAGTGCTTTAAAGGTGATAACCAACACCTTGAAGCGCACCCGAAAGACCACTGGGAGCCAGTGCAGCTCACTCAGGAGAGGTGTTGTATGGGAGTGCCATGCAGCTCCCGTAACTACCCGCGTGGCCGCATTCTGGACCAGTTGGAGCCTCCGGGTGCCCCTCAAGGGGAGCCCCATGAAGAGAGCATTGCAGTTGTCCAGGCAAGACTATATGGTATGGTGGTTTCAGTCATAAAAATATGTACAGATCAGAATTAGGCAAATTTTGGAGTACAGGTAGTCCTCATCTTACAAACACATTTGGAACCAGAATTTCTGTTGCTAAGCAAGTCAATTGTTAAGTGAGTCATGCCCAATTTTATGACCTTTTTGGCCATGACTATTAACCAAATCACCACAGTTTTTAAATGAACTTGGCTTACACCATTTACTTTGCTTGTTGAAAACTAGCTGGGAAGGTCACATATAATGATCACATGACCCCAGGATGCTGCAACCATTGTAAATACATGCCAGTTTCCAGGTGCCCAAATTTTGATCACATGAAGATTGGGATGCTGAAATGGTCATAATTGTGAAGAAGAGTTCTAATTCACTTTTGTAAAAAAAGATTTGTGCTATTGTAACTGGTAAATGGTCGCTGAACAAGTGGTTCTTAGTTAAGGACTACCTCTATCAGGCATGTCTACTACTAACACTAAAATATCATCTTTAAAAACTCTGATTTCCAGAATTGAGTGCATGTGTATGTGAGAGAAAATATTGCATGCATTATTAAAAGTAAACAAAACTGTAAATTATAATACCTGTAATCATTAGTCAAAGAAGGAGGAAATTTATTTTGCTAAGGCAGCTAATCAAGGCTTCTCTTCCTTGCCACCCTTACATTCCACCTGCTTCACAGGTGAACAGTTCTTTCAAGTCAAATACATTGATTATATAGACAAGTGACTTGCAAGTTTTTAAACAGAAGGGTGATTGTTAGCTTTCTACTACATTTAAACGCATGATGTTGTATTAGCTTCTGTAACATAGATGCATACATGGTATTTTAACATTAGATAGATGATGGATGGATGAATGGATGGAGAGGAGAGGAGAGGAGAGGAGAGGAGAGGAGAGGAGAGGAGAGGAGAGGAGAGGAGAGGCAGGCAGACAATCCAACATACCAACAATTTATCCAAATCTACCAAAAGAAACAATTATGATATTCCTGAGCTCTCAAAGGCATGTACTGTAATGCCTCAATAATCTTCAACACTGCAAGCATGCTTCAGCTCAGGGTTATCAAACTCAAGGCCCACAGGCCAGATTCAGCCTGCAGAATGCTCAGATCTGGCTCATGGGGCCAACCTGTAAACAGTGAAGGACTGGCCCGCGGTGCCTCTGCCAGCGAAAACACGCCCCTCTCGAGCTCCGTTTTCACTGGCAGAGGGTTGCAGGAGGCCATTGCAGTTGAAAATGAACCTCATGAGGGCCGCAGGAGGCCCTCTCGAGCTCTGTTTCCGCTGGCAGAGGGTTGCAAGAAGCCATCGCAGCCAAAAACACAGCACGGGAGCCCGTTTTCGTTGGGAGAGCGCTTGGGCCACCACAGGTATCCCCGACACGAGTGATGTTGAGCTATCCACGCCCAACCTGTCCACGTCCACCCCGGCCCCCAAGGTCAAACACAACCCTCATGCGGCCCTCATTGAAATCGAGTTTGAAATCCCTGCTTTAGCTCAAGAAAGTTTACCTTTAAAGTAGGCTTGAAGTATTCTTTGTTTTCAGTTAACAAATTTTCCACCAACAAAATGTGCTCCAACCCTAAAGGTGGGAGGGGGGCAACTCTTGTATTGCTTTTGAATCCTTCTGCAAGACCTCAAAACCTTCTTCAAAGCAAACTTTGGGGAATTTGAGGAAGAGAGAAAGGGTCTCAAGCAATCATCTGCTTAGGAAATACTTAATTTCATCCAGTGTGCTTCCAATTAATGCCTTGCTGAAATGCTGCATGGTTTTTGCTTTTCTCCATGAATAACTGTAATCATCTTGGCTATAATGCTGTATTTGTTAGCAGTGAACACTAATTCTTACTGACAGTTTTATAGACTAAACTGTGGTGATATTTAGTCATGTATAAATTATATAATTATCATTTTGTAACATTTCCATTGCTCCAGTTTAATCCAGCCTTTGAGTAACTTCACCTTGTCTCTTTTATTAAAGAAGGGACAATAATGTGTCTCCTCTCTTCAATTCAATTTTCAACCTAGAAATATTAATTCATGCTAAATGTTCATAGACCATATAACAGGAAACAGTTATTTGTTTATTTCGAGTATTTTCATGTCTTTATAAGCAATTCAGTTTTTTTTATCATGCTGAATTAAGTTGGTTTTCATTTGCATCCCTTTTTATAGTATTTATTGTCTACTGCCTTGAGCTTAAATAGAAAAAAAAAGTAAAACTAGGAAATCTAATAGTATGTTGCTATTTGCTAACTTAGTACAACAAATTATATCTTTTTGGTTTTTTTCAAAATCTAGGCCTTTCTGCTATTTATTTGATTAATAGTCCCTGAACCTAACAAAACTGCACCATTCCTTGACCAGCAAGTAGATGTTATGTAAAATTCACAACTTGGTGTAAATCCTTATGTTAGACATGGAAACATACTTTCTGTTTGTGTGATAAAGAGAACATAAGAAAACTTATATCACTAACAGATTTTTCAGATATGCATACATAAATGAGAAAATATTGCCTTCTTGCTTACAATTATGATGTAGCAACAAGCAACAAATCAGTAATGGAGAGATTTATTGATTGATTGATTGATTGATTGATTGATTGATTGATTGGTTCAATTTATATGCCGCCCTTCTCCGGAGACTCAGGGCAGCTTACAATGCATTAAGCAATAGCCTTCATACTTTTGTATATACCTTCTCAGTAGGGCTTTTGGGCCCCCCTAAACGGTGTTCTTTTTTATACAAAGTCAATCCACAATCTGGGTCGTCATTTTACCTACCTCGAAAGGATGGAAGGTTGAGTCAACCTTGAGCCTGGTGAGATTTGAATTTGCAGTAATTGCAGGCAGCTGGTGCTAGTTAACAGCACTTTAGTCTGCTGCGCCACCAAGGCTCTTGGTCAAGCATGGTGTGCAAGGCAAAAAAAAAGGAAAAGAAATAACTGAAAAGTAACTTCTCAGTGCTTCCTTGTACAATCCCCAATTGCCTTCTTGTTTCATTAAATCAATTTGTCTCTCCTCTAGTAATTTGCTTTGCCGTTTTATCTAGTTCTGCAGTTGAAATGTACTTTTCTGCACTGACTGAAGCAACACATACCTGTTTTTAAAAGGAGAAAAATCTGTCCTAAATTTAATTGGATATAAAATAGCACAAGATGGGATAAAAGTTCATTAAATGTTGATTTGTAGGAATACATCTCTAACTGGATAAGGAACGTGGGCATGCAAATGTACACAAGCACGCATGCAGGCAAATGGTTGCTTAAGATATAACGGTTTATGTCAAGATGCTTTTAGATGTCATTCCCCTACTAGAAAGGGAACATGCAACTTTTCAAACTTGAACTGTACATGTAAGGATGAAAGTAACAGTCCAACAAATGGAAGTTGCACCCTTGTAATTTGTGGTAAGGCTTAGGGAGCCATGAGAATGACTATAATCTATTCATCCTTATTTTTTTAGATAAAGCTTTTTTCCCCTCTGTATCATTAAGAAATGTAGAATTACTGATCTTCTACTATGCTCAGTATTCATTTGAAGTTGCATGTTTAACATAGATAGTCCTCAACTTGTGACCTTAACGGAGCTTGCTTGTTATGTTCATAAGTGGTGACAGCTGTAAAGTAGGTTATCATGCGATTGACTCTTATTTTATAACCTTTTCTGCAGAAGTCATTAAGTGAGTGCCACAGTTAAGCGAGCCCATTTTTCACTAGGGGACATTTTTTGCAGAAAACCAGAAGTAAATGTCAGTTTTCAGCAAAAATATCATAAATTGTGGTTACATGACTATGGTATGCTGTACACAACCACAAATGCGGGCTAGTTGCCAAGCATCTGAAACGCTGTTTTATGACCATAACTTCAGAGCCAGGTTGTAAATACCTAACCTCAAACAGTCCAGTCATAAGTCAAGGACTACCTGAATTTTCTTTCTGGCCCAGTGACTAGGTTCAGATGATAATTAAATGAAATCATTAAATCTTTGCTATTTGGCAATAAATTAATCCCTGTATTAGTGGATTAATTGAAACGCCTTTTTGTTTTACCTGCTGCCTTCCTAACCGAGTTAGAGAAGAGGATGGCCTTGCCTATTATGGGACGTAAAGATGCTGCAAGTCAGAACAGGAGCAATTGGGGTGAGGAGACTATTAGTTTTTTTGCTGGCCCACAGACGGATGGAGAACATTGCAAATGAACCATGGGGAAGAGCCTTTAGTGTCAAATTAAAGCTCTTTCATGAATCAGTTGGGTGCAAAGTAAGAATAGCCTTGAGTTATTAACATACTGTGGTAAATTGCAGATAAGGACAAGGCCTTAGGCAGTCATCTATAAATATGAAATTTGAATCACCAGAGAGGGAAGAATATCTAGAAAAAGACTTCTTTGATGATCATGTATCTTTTTTTTTCTTTGTTTAAAAAGCTTATCGTTTCATTTTAATGAACAAGATTTCTTAGCACTCAGAGTGAGGAATTGAGAACTAACCAAGCATTGAATCATAGGCAATTCTTATTTCATTCAACATTTTAAATTTATTTTTTACTTATTTATTACATTTCTGCACTGCCCAATTCACGTAAGTGATATATTCAAAGTAAGGAAAATATAATTTCCTGTTTAACCATTAGGCAGAATAATAATCTTTCTATGTAGAATGGAATTCCTACTTGAAGAAATCATACACATACCCAGAAGGCTAGCTGTTTACAATAGCTTTAAAACACAGTTACTCGTTGTTTAAAACTGCAACTTAAAACACAGTTATTCGTTGTATGTCTAAATATTGTCAAAGTAGTTCAGTAAGGTTGCCCATTAAAAATATAGTGGATCGATAAATAGATAAATCACCACAAAAAACAAAGAGATGCTGATTAATTTAAATAAATCATAAACAAGGATGTAAACTAGGAGTTTATTAGCTTGTTTCTTGCAGTCTTTACACACTAGCCTAGTTCATAAACCAGGCTTCATGACATGGTTTATTTTGCTTTAATTTAGCATATTATTAAAATTTAACCACTTGAGGGTGTAAGATTGGATTTTTGTCCTCTGAAGACCAAAAGGATCTGGTGATGTTAGAATGGTGGGTTAGCTTGTCTAGATAGTTTTTTGTGGATACTTATCAATTAAAAAATAATAATTGTGCAATCACCCTGCTTCACTGGATTTTGAGGCTCAGATTTCATCGCCTTTTGTGTTTTCCTCCTTTCCTTTTTCTTACCCCAAAAATATTGCTAAGGAGAGAAAGGTGGAATCACATTGCAATTTAATAAGAAGATCTTTCCATCTGGAAATGTATGTTGAAATATCCACTATTCACTTACTACATATTCCCTAAATTCTCCTGTTCCTTGTTCTATACATCAAGTTTCTGCACTCTGGTGCATAATTCCCTGCCTTGAGTGTCAAATGTTACCAATATACTTCCTTAAAATGCTTCTATAATTATCTCTTCTTTGACTGGCATTGTTTCAATGGCTTTACCACTATTTCTAACCGTTACTCTCTAATTTAAATCTCTCTGTTAATACTGAAATATAATTGAAATGGGTCTTAAGTAACTATTAAATTAATTTGTTCAAATCTTCCCTTCTGATCTTGCCCTTCTATCCTTCTGATACTCCTCCTCACCCAAACTAAAGAAGATTTTAAGGTCTCTAGGCTGTGCAATGCCTATTGTGTTTGTTATTCTAAAAATTGTATATTGCCCTCTTATCTAAAGAGTATTTTATGTCACATTGGCCTTCTCACTAGATCTGGACAATTTTATATCCATTTATCCAATCTACTAGAGACATCTTTTGTTTCTCCACCTTTTATTGCTCCATGAATTTTTATAAACCAGTTACTGAATGTTAGTGGCCTTATATTTTGGAGAATTTTATGTTATATTATAAAATGTTCTTCAGTTGAAATAAGAAGTATTTGCCTCAGATGTTGAACAGGCATAAATATTTTTTTTTAATCCTCTTTTTCCACAGCTTGCGATGATGAGTGCACTGGTATCCTTCTTCGTGACTTGGATCAGTTAAATCAGATGACCCTACATGTTAATCTTAGTGGACCACTTTATCCACCATATAAAATGCTTTATTCTTTTGAAAACACCACCCACGAATTAAAGGTATAATCAAGTCCATCAACGTGCTTTGGATCTCACATAGAAGCATTATTTTAATCAACATATATTATTGTGCTTAGATTTTAGCAAAACATGGGTTAATGGTTTAATTGCTTTAGCCATTATCATAATGAATTGATTTTTCAATTCTTCTGATTGAAGAAAATAACAGTATAAACAAAGCATAGAGGTATTGAAAACGTTGGGATTCATTGTTGGAATGTATTTTTCTGCAATAACTACAGCACAATTCAGCCAGTAGAGGGCATTGTTTACAAGTTTGGATTTATGGTGTATACTGTATATACTTTATGTTCTTTTGTTTTAAATAGTTTCCTGTTTCCTGCTACAGTTAAACAGTTAAGCAGTAAAGCATATGGTGACTGTACACTTTATTTGGTCTGTGGTGATATACATACATACATACATACATACATACATACATACATATATATATTATATATATACACACACATATACATACACACAGAGAGAGAGAGAATTTCCAACATAAAACAACCTGTCAAGCACCAGGGAAATCAGGGGATTCAGACAGTTCAAATGAATATTAAGATTTAGTGCAAGCTTAAGCTCTCTACAAGAATCTGAGCTACTAAGATTCAAGGGAAATGCAAGGTGGGCTGGACTTAGATCACTTGTGGGTATGCAGGGACTTATGACTGATTTGACCCCTCCCTCAGGCTTAGCCTGGCCATTTCCTACATAACCTTTCTAACATGTAATATCTTTAAGCAGGCACTTTACATATTTAATAATGGTAGATTTAACCATATGCATGTATGCTTTTTCTTCTGCATAAAGATATTCAGATAAATTATTTTCATATACACCATTACAGTAATTGAGATTAAGATGGAGCTTCATTCACCAGGATAGAAAGCATACATTTTTCTACTAGTAGTACTGCACCCACAATGTAAATGTTCTTTTTTTTTTCCTCCTCAGCATTTATTGTCACCTCAGCAAGCACCAGAAAGACTTCTTAATTTGGCACAGAAGAATTTAGATACTCTTGTGATAGAAATGGATGAATTGCTGACAAGGGTGAGTTTGACAAGCAAATAGCAAATAAATGAATTCTGAATTCATTTAAAATAATGGGATCTCATGACTTTGTCTCCACTTACTGGAGCCACATGGCTGCCAGGATTCCATCTGTACTTTCTTTGTAATGTCTGTATGCAAGAAACACATAGGACATTGATGATATGATATTTTTTTTAATGGATTGATTGATGAATTCAATACCAGCATTTGTGTGCCACCTACTTGAGAAACCCTAGGCTACTCCCAGGGATAATTTAACAAAGACTTCTGGTAGTAGCTTGGTGGCGTAGCAGACTAAAGTGCTGTTAAGTAGCACCTAGCTGCCAGCTGCCTGCAATTACTGCGAGTTCAAATCTCACCAGGCTCAAGGTTGACTCAGCCTTCCATCCTTCCGAGGTAGGTAAAATGAGGACCCGGATTGTGGGGGCAATAAGTTGACTTTGTATAAAAAACAACACCTCTTGGGTGGGGGGGGCAAAAACCCTTCTTCGCAAGTATATACAAAAAATATGAAGGCTATTGCTTAATGCATTGTAAGCTGCCCTGAGTCTCCGGAGAAGGGCGGCATATAAATCGAACCAATAAATAAATAGTAGCATTGGAAGCTGTTGTACATCTCAGAAGAAAACATTTATAAAATTAAAAACTTTGATGAATTAACCAGCATCATATCTATCTACTAATCCATCGATTCAAACCAGTATAAAGCAAGATGTGGAATCAAACTTTAAAAGGAAGGGAATATTGTCAGTTTATGAGTGTTCTGTCCCAGCCAGTGGTGGGTTTCAAAATTTTTTACTACCGGTTCTGTGGGTGTGGCTTAGTGGGCATGGTGTGGCTTGGTGGGCGTGGCTTGGTGGCGTGACAGGAGAAGGATACTGTAAAATCTCCATTCCCACCCCACTCCGGGGAAAGGATACTGCAAAATCCCCATTTCCTCCCGATCAGCTGGGACTTGGGAGGCAGAGAATAGATGGGGGTGGGGCCAATCAGAACTTTTACTACCAGTTCTCCGAACTACTCAAAATTCCCACTACCGGTTCTCCAGAACTGGTCAGAACCTGCTGAAACCCACCTCTCGTTCCAGCTGACCAGTACAAAAGTATAAAACATAATAATTTGATCAGGACTCCATTAGGGCAGCAAAAATCCCCATCCACATTTCCAAAATATACTCTGTACATTTGTCTTGCTTGCAAGACAAAAACAAACATATAACTGAACAATTGCTCAAAGGAATAAGACGCAAAGGTACCAACTTATAATTCTCTAGTTATCAGTAGTTGCAAAAAGGGATAAGGCTATTTGGCAACTGCCTGATTCAAAACTCTATTCCAAGCACGGTTCTCACAGTTTTATTTGTTTATTGAGATGAAATATCTATAGGTACAGGGATCTCAGAAAATGAACTCTTTTCAACAGAACCAGCATATCTGATATCTCAGCACATTAGGGCATATTCTATATTCTATGATTTATTTCTCCGAGCCTTTCTTTGAAGAAAGGTCTGTGGTCTCTTCTCTGATAGTGATGAGGTTTTCAGCTGCTTGTTTACAGCCTGGTTTCCTGAATTCTTTCTGTGTGGAGAAGCAACTTGGATGAAATAAATAAATTAAAATGCAGCTTATTTTCCAACCAAACACATTTCCCATTTGCTGAACCCATGGTTGTAGGTTGCAGGCAAAAACATTCCAACCAATGATTACAGCCTGCTGGCATGTAAAAATGGCCAAAGTTGTCAATGGGGAAGGTAAGAGAGAAATAAATTGTCTTAGAGCAACTAAAAAAAGCCTCTTCATCCCCAGTTCTCCATAAAAAGAAAAGAAATAAATTACAAGCACATAAACTCATCTCTACACCATTCAAATACATTATGGGGCAAAGAGAAGCCATAGCAATAGCAATAGTACTTAGACTTATATACCACTTCACATATCAGCATATTGCCCCCAACAATCAGGGTCCTCATTTTACCAACCTCAAAAGGATAGAAGGCTGAGTCAACCTTGAGCTGGTGGGACTTGAACTGCCAAATCAGCTCACCTCAACCCTTGCTGTGTTTTACAGCGAGCGATATGAATTTGTCTGACTATTTTTTAAAAAATGAGTTGCTGCAGGAGGATGAATTCATTGAAACTTCCCTCTTCAAGAGCCACGAAGAAAATATTATTTCATCTGAAACCCATGAGATGGGAAATAGGGTTTGTCTAAAGTTCCCACCAAGAAGCTAGAAATCCCAGATAGTTGAGCTAGAAATTAATTTGTACAATGGCTGAATGCTGACAATGATGTGGGACCACATCAAGGGTGGGTTCTACTTACCTTTACTACCTGTTTGCATTGCACTTGCATGCACGTGCTTGCTTCGCCCATGCGTAGATCACCTATGATGACATCCGGGTCAGTGGGCGGAGCCTCCCGCTGGTCTTACTACCGGTTCTTGTGAACCAGTCCGAACCAGGGGCAACCCACCACTGGACCACATAACTCCAAAGTAGATTTTGTGGGCAGCTCAAATGCCCTATGTGGAATGGCTCAATGTTGAAATGCACTTGGCTCTGGTATTCCTCCTTATAATGGCATAATTGAAAAAGAAAATACTCAAAGTGTATTTCCTTCCTAGAATATTTACTACGGAATGAAACCCCTAGGACTATGCATCTCTTTCAAAAGATGTGCTTTGGAATGCAAAAGACCAGATTTCAAATAATTAAAGCAGCTGGAGTTTTTGCATGGCTGCTTTAGAAGTTGGATCGCATGGGGATAGGGCCAGGATTGTGGAAATGCTAGGCTACTGTGCCAGGTTACACTGGTTTTTAAACTTAATATGTTTTTTTTTTCTTGAGCCTTCCTTTTATAATGAAGGTATTGGCTATTTTTATATCTCTGTGGACAAAAATTCTGTCAACAGTCAGCAAATTAAAATAAACGATGGCAATATGTCATATGCACTCTTCTATATATTTTTGTTAATCATAAAGTACCAAAATGAAATGTAGAAAGTGGGTTATGTTTCGCATGTTTTAAGTTTTTTAATTTGTAATGCCATTTCTTTAAAAAGGAAGTGCAAAGAAATAATAAATTTTAATTTGTAACTCAACAGAGGCAAGCAGCAAGAGAAAAAATCCTGCATCAAAATCAAATCTCAGTTGTGATTTAGATCCTATCAAGCAAACCTCATTTAGAAAAGAGGGGTGAAAAGTCTGTTATTAAAACCTTTGTTTCCTGGAAGTAAAATCCTCCTGAGATGACACCTCTGCTGTTGGTTATTCTTTTCATTAGTTAAAAACTACAAATTTACAGAAACTGGAATTTTCATTAGTTACCAGGTAGAGGATTATATATCCATAGAAAGTCTGCCACCTAGTGATTAAAAAAAGAAAAACTGAACTGACTCACATTGATGAAATTTGGATGTTTGCTGGACAAACTCAAAATCCATATTGGACAATATGTTTATTCTGTGCATTCAAAAATGTCCAAGTATTGAAAATATGCCTGATCTCTTCATGAGGAAGCATGTTAGAAAAATCATAGAAGAAAATAATGGATTAAGGAAAGGAAAAAAATGCTACTGTATTAAGTTGACAAAATCAGCATGGTCAGTATCTAAAAATGAAGTGATTCAACTGTCCAATTCCTTGGCTGAAGAAAACTTTAGGAGGTGAAAAAAAATAATGATGGTAAATGATACACAAGATAAATAGAAACCAATTTTGACATAGAGAATGGATCTTCGGAGAATAAAATGTTAGTTCTTCCTTCAATATACTATTTCCCTATATGGCTACATTTGTTTGGAAGAGACAGAAAATATTAGAACTATACTATTTGAAGATTTAAATCCACATAGCCACTAAAAAAGAGATAAGAGTTTTTGTCTCTCTTTGTTATTGCTTAATGTTCAAATTTTTTTGGTTCAGATGTGGTACCTTATTTGCGTTTCCAAAAACAACCTATATTATTTTTATATTGTTTTTAATCATTTTTGTTAAATTCGTTGTAATAAAAAAAAACTTTAAAAATATTTTAATAATCAATTTGAGTTAGTAAATTTATAATGTAACTAAATGATAATTTACCAATCTAAGACTGTATTAGCTTATAATGGATTCCACGCACCAGGAATTAGGTCCCATAAAATATATTGGGCTCATTTCTATATCACTGTATTTATACATTATATTAAGGCAAAAGGTGTTCAGTTTGGATCTAATGTGTTATGTGAAGCCAGCAGTATATGGTTTATTCAATAAACAAAGGGCCACATTAATAATGTGAAGCCAATGAGGTTTCCTAGATCTGTATTGTATTGGCTAGTGGAAAGGAGAATCTTACCAATTTCCTTCTTCCCAGAGTTCTGTCTGATCATGCAGAAAAGTTTTAAGCTCCCCCCCCCCTTATTTGGCAAGACATTACAGAGGCCAAAGGGTCTCTAGGCATATAAAGTAATGTATTTCACTTTGCAGCTTCTCATGTTAATGTTCCCTTTACTATTGGAAACCAGCATTCACTGAGAGTTCAGAATCTCAGTGATATGGTATAATTTCAATATCATTTTATTTCCATATTTCTAACTGGTTGGATATCTATGATATGAACAATAGCAAAACAATCTCTCTCTAAACCAGGGATGTAAAACTAGATTTCATTGAGGGCCGCATCAAGGTTGTGTTGGGGGGGCAGAGGGGTGGCCGGGGGGGTATGGGGTGGCTAGCTCGATGTCACTTCTGACGGTGCCTGTGGTGGCCCAAGTGCTCTGACAGCAAAAACGGGCTCCCGAGCTCCATTTTCAGCTGTGACAGCTGCCTGCAACCCTCTGCTAGTGAAAATAGAGTTTGGGAGGGTTGCCTGTAGCCCTCGTGAGTTCTGTTTTCAGCTGCAATGGCTTCCTGCAACCCTCTGCCAGTGAAAACAGAGCTCGGGAGAGCCCCTCCCAAGCTCCGTTTTCCCTGGCAGACACACTGCAGGCCAGTCCTTCGCTATTTCCAGGGTGGCCCCGCAGGCCAAATCTAAGCACCCCGATCCAGCCCCGGACCTTGAGTTTAACACTCCTGCTCTAGACCATGTTTTGTTTAGTAATTATATTCTTCCCAATACACCTGACAAATTAGATCCACTGGATAGATCTTAACTTCCAGTGTCAAGGAGATTGCAGACTCAACATATCTGAGATTTATTTACTTCTCTAGCAATAAAATAATGAAAGGGGAATGGGGAAAATGTGAATTACTATTTTTGATCTGTCCCACAAAATAGAACTGTGATTTATATTGCAAAGTGGGAGGGTTTACTGTTGATAAATCACATGTGGGCATATGTCAGGTGCAAGAAGTCAGGAACCAAGATAGAGTTCAAAAGTACTATAAGTTTCTTTCATGCTACCTATATGACAGAATTCAGTGGTGTATAGCCATGCTGGCCACATGACCATGGAAAATATCTTTGGACAATGCTGTCTCCCTCATCCCTCTGTCAAGAAATGGAGATGAGCACTGTGCCCTAGAGTCAGACATGACTTGACAAGGAAACTTTTACCATACAAGAATATGGACTACTAATGGTCAAGGAAATTTGTGCCAAATAAGAGACAAGGCACTTCAAGTGGGGCGTCAGTCTCTTATGGGAGCGTAGAGACTCCAAACTCATGATGTGTTTGACCCCATCCTCAGGCTCAGCCTGGTCATCTCATACAGTGTAGTAATATAAACAAATTATGAATTGTTCATTAAAACTACACTCAGAAGTGCTGCTTAAGTGTTCTTACAGTAACTAAGTGTCATGTAACACTAAAATCAATAGGACTGAAGTGGCTAATAAAATCCCAAGAGATCCATTATTTCAATTGGGACACCAATATTTTCATCAGATGTAGAGTCTTACATATTTAAGGGTGGGAATAACCCCCTTTTTTATCCAGAATTCCTTTGTGTCCTATTCTTTCCAGTGTGTGCTCCAAGAAATGAAAAATTGAGCCTGTGGTGGCCCCTTAATGATAGAAGTGGTTATAAAATGTAATTGTGTACTTGGGAAGAGTATGTGTCACTTCCAGTATATCTGATCAATAATTCATTGATCTCTTTTGCTTGAGGAAAGGTTTCCAAGTGTATTCAGACAGATGGAGTATCTCCTTGTCATGTTCATTAATTACACTTTTCTTTAATCTGTATTGCCAGGCGACCAAGGTGACAGCAGATGGGGAACAAACTGGACAGGATGCTAAGACAACTAATGAGAGAGCGAAGTCGCTTGGACAGCTCATCAAAGTCACCCTCCAGGCTGCAGAAGGTAAGAAAGAGAAATGGCAGTGGTGTCTCGAGGAAAGGAAAGCAGCACATTTTTAAGAATAATTATATAAGACATTGAACAAGAGTTTTATAAAATGGGAGGATCGGTTGATTAAAATACTGGACTTTTGTGTTAAACTACAGGAACTATCGTCAAATAATTGCAGGCTTCCTGCAATCTGAGGAGGGTAGTTTGTTGGTAAATTGGCAATTACGACCACAGAACAGCAGAAATTAAATGTTCTCCTTCAGGAACGTTTTTAGTCTAGAAGAATAGCTATTATGATTAAATAACTAATGGGTAATTTCTGCTTTGCTGTTGTTTATTTTCAACTCAGTGAAATTTTCATTTAAGGGGAGAAGAAAAAAAGCGCCGTGTAGTTTTAGTACTCTGCAAGGTGCATTAAGAGTACATTTTTAATTTCTCAAAATGGCTTTAAAAATACACTATTTCTTGCTGGAAACGAACATCTGCTTGCAAATGGATAGATATACATGCATCTTGAGACTCAGAAAATTATATCCCTAAAAGGAATTTTATTCCATGAACTTGAGAGTGCAATTGGGAATAGTAATTAGAAGGTATTAAGCAATATTTAGGGATTATAAAACACACTAAATAAAGAAGACCAGACAGGTATAATTTTTATTGTAAACTTGATAGAACAGAGGTGTGATTCTTTTCCAGCAATGCTGAGTAAAGTACCTTCCACACAGAGGTGGGCTGCTACCAGTTCGTACCGGTTCTCCTGAACCGGATATTAATTTTCTGAGCAGTTCAGAGAACCAGTTATTGGAAGAAATCTTTTCCTACTTTACAGGGCTAATCCTGGAAGGGAGGCAGGAAGGAAACATTCTGGTATGCCTGTTATTTTTAGTCTAATCCTTATTTTAATTGTCCTGATGCTTTAAGTGTTTTCAGAAACTGCCTCTGGGTCAAGCTTGTTACATTGTAAGCCTTACGCCCAGAATTTATGTCTGTAGACTGAGCTTCTTCAGAGTGTCCCTCCCTCCCTTCCCCCTTCCCCCCCCCAGTTTTTTGTGGTACTTTTATTCCTGAGGCTTGACTTTCTTAAAATTGGTTAAAGGATTGTTTTAAGCTTTTTGGAGTATACTTCCAACACGGCTGGAACAGCTATTTACAGAAGGTTTGGCATAGCCATAGAAGAAATGGCTGAGAGGCAGGATGCAAGCTTGGCATTCTGTCTGATTTTTTTTTACTGCCTTTCGGGAGGCATGTGATCTTTCCTTAAATCTGGATGATTACCTAAGGATATCTTGTGAGATGAGTGAGACCAGCTGGTATCTTTAAGTGGTGCAAATGGATCTAATGATTGCTTCTCCTGGGTGGGAAACTGTGCTTTGTCAGTTCACTGAGCACAGGAATCTCTTGTCTATGGGGATTCTTCAGTCATCCAGGTCATGGTTGTTCCAAAGGTGCTTTTTTCAAAAGGCAATTGGACTTTCTTGGTTTCCAGAAAGTGGGCAAGACACATGGTTGCTCACTGATAATAAGTGGATCCTCCTTCCAATTTGTTTTAGTTTTCTCTCATGATAATATGGCAGCATAGTAACATGGCACCAACTATAGAAAGTTAGCACCCACTCCTCTCCTAGAAGAATGAAATATTTTGAGAAATATTAAAAAGGAAGAATATATTTCCCTGAATGAGAAATGGAAAAACATGTTTTCTTAGAGGGAGAAAGCACCCCCCCACACCTTCCTTAATAGCCCACAGAAGATATCAGCAGTTAAGAGATAAAGAGATAGATATTCATAGGCAAAAATTCACTGCAGCAAGGTTTGAACAAAGGCAGAATGAGATTAGCCCTCACTCAAGATATTAATTTGTTAATTTGTCTCTTTAGCTCTGCATTTTGTAGCCCAAATATGCCTACCCACTTTCTGGAGAGCTTCAATGACCTCTTTGCTAAATGGTCTCGCTTTATGAGCAAGAGTAACTTTGCTGCTGATAGTTATCCTTGAATTTTAACTATTTTAATTCCTCAAGATGCTCTGGCAACCTGCCTGATTTGTAACTACGGGTTGCTGGTATTGCTGAGGAAAAGGAAGGTATTCAGACAGAATGGTTTAGGTTTCCATGATGGCTGTGACTCATTGATCTTCAGTGTGTATTCTCCCATTTCTAATCTAATGACTGGTATTTAGGGAAGCTTTTTGTAAGCAAAGAAGCTTTTTGTATTTTTGTACATGTAATCCTTGACTTACAACAGTTCATTTAGTGACCATTCAAAGTTACAAAGGCACTGAAAAAAGTGACATGACCATTTTTCACATTTACAACTGTTGCAGCATCCCCATGGTAATGAGAGGGCAGGCGAGGCGATGTCCCCTTCGAAGTAAGTGACATCGAGTTGGCCACGCACACCCAGCCAGCCAGTCATTAAGGTGGTTACTTAAAAAATTACAGCCCACCACTGCTTGCAAACATTATGTAACATTGTCTGAAATAGTATAGATCTCTTGCTTGAGCAGGTGGCTGGACTAGAAGACCTCCAAGTTCCCTTCCATGTCTATTCTGATTGACTTGGATTGTACAAATAGGTTATAATCCCATATATGATGTCCAGTCCTGCTGTCTCTTTATTTATTATTGGAGTAATGGGACATAATTCCATTCCCATACATGAGGAATATCACAGGAACATTTCAATAAATGAAATGAAATCAAATGAATATGCTAAACATTATCTGCTTGCATTTTGTTGACATTCATAATTTGCCATCTTTTTGCAGGTGTAAATGATGATGCTTTAAAACTGAATGAGACACTTGGGATCCCAGACAAGGCACTTGACAAAAGCTTTCAAGAATTACAAAGTGAAGTTGACAAAATGATGGCAGAACTTAGGAAGAGAAAATTGGAAGTGCAAAAGGCAGTAGCTCAAGATGAATTAGAGTAAGTGGTAAAGGGGAAAATATAAATGAAATAATAGTTGATCTTATTATGTCTGTAATCAAATTTCCTTTCAGATTAAGGGGAAATTGAAATTTCAGTGGCAGTTTAAGACTTCAAATAAAGAACAGAAATTAGAATAACAAAAAAAGTGTTATGTCTGTTTGAGAATAGCTATAATCACTTATCAGTAATATATATTACTAATATGTGTGTGTTTGTGTGTGATAGATATATAGATAGATAGATAGATAGATAGATAGATAGATAGATAGATAGGCAGGCAGGCAGGCAGGCAGGCAGGCAGGCAGGCAGGCAGGCAGACAGAGACATTATGGGACTGGAGACTAAAACATATGAAGAATGGTTGCAGGAATTGGGTAGGTCTAATCTAGTGAAAAGAATGTGAGAATATCTGTGGTGCAATGTTCCAATATCTAAGGGGCTGCCACACAGAATAGGGGATCAATTTTGTTTTCCAAAGCACCAGAAGGTAAAACAAGAAACAATGGATGGAAACTAATCAAGGAGTTAGAAGCAACCTGGAATTAAGGGAAAAATCCTAATAGAAAGAACAAATAACCAGTGGAATGACTTACCTTCAGAAGTTGTGAGTGCTCCTTCCTGGCAGGCTTTTATGTAGAGACTGGACAGTTACTTTTCTGGAATGGTGTAGGGTGTCCTGCTTAGGCAGCTGGTTGGACTAGAAGGCTTCCCAGGTCCCTTCCAACTCTGTTATTCTACTATTAGTATATAAATTAATACAGAAAGAGAGAAAAAATTCTCTCTCTCCTTCTCTCTCTCTCTCCCCTCTCTCCCTCCCTCCTTTCTCTCCTGGATCAATGGCATTGAGGCCTTAATATCCCCAGATTCTATCTATTTTGTACAGCTTTATTAATTTAGAAAAACTTAACCAGACTTTTCTTAGAGTTATTTTTATCCCTGAATTATGTTATATTTACAACTATTACCTCAAAAGTGAGTTTAGGAATACATTTTGGAACCATGAAGCTTGAGGAAACAACAGCTTTGGTCACCTCTATGAAAGGCTTCTTTTTAAAAACCCATAGATAAAAGTACTGAATTTAGACAGTCCCTTGTGAAGTTGGCCGCTGAAAATAGAAACTAGATCCGTCAGTCCGGGAATTTCAGCAGAAATGCAGAATTTTGCAGGTGAAATGACTTTCTGCTTCTGTAAATCACCATAAGGAGCCCAGAGGTTGAGATTAGTCTACTTCAAAAGATCTCTGCTTTGAGCTTGATATTTACAACTTTTTTCTGTATCAGCCTGATTCACTACACAGTTCAAGATCCAATTAAATCCAATGCATATATTTATACCTTGAACTATTAATGATGTTATGCCTAAATCTGTCAGCAAGAGACAGGCTAAGGAGCTGTTTAGTACCTGCTAAAACCCGTAAGCATTGCAAAGCAATATCATGAATGAAACATGTCCTAATGGATAGCTGCATAAACTAAGTCCATTTTTAAATGCCTATCAGAAGGAGACAGCATGAGCAGAATGCAAGATCTATTATTCAACATTGTTTATGGTATGGTTGTAGGTCAGCAGAAGACCTCTTGAAGAACATGAACAAGCTATTTGTAGAGCCAAAGAAGAGAACCGAGGACCTGAAAAATGAAGTCAAAGAGAAACTAGCAGACTACCATGATAAAATTGATGATGCTCTGAACCTGTTAAGAGAAGCAACTAATAAAATTCGGGAAGCAGACAGATTATCAGCAATCAACCAAAGAAACTTGACGGCAGTAGAGGTGGGTGTTTGATCATAAAGTCCCTTTTACAGACTTTTTTTCCATGTATAATCAATCAGAGGTGACCTAAACAAGATAAGGAACTTTATTTTCCAGTTAAAAATAAAGTCAAAATACAATGGATATAACTTGGTGAAATCTTTGATATATTATTTAAATTACTATTTGAAGTAAGTTACAGCAGCAAAATTGTTATTGAAATATGAAGAAAATGGAAAGAAATTCTCGTGACCAGTTCGTGGTTAATATATAATACATATAATGTATAGTAATTCAAATAAACTAAATCCCTTAGAGCCCTGAATATCATTACTTCATATTCTATGTTGATATTCTATTCACATGCACCCAAAGAAAGACAGTTAATCTTTAATATTAGTATGGCTACACTTTCTTTTCTCTCGTGCTCTCAAGTAAGGAATTAAAATGGGTACAGTATATGCAAATTCACATTATAAATCAAGCCATCATATATCTTTTGTAGTTAAGTGATGTAAATGATTTTCCTTGATTTGAATTTAATTGCCATGACTTGAAAGCACATTATACTGTACATTAACAAATGCTTAGCCATGACAGTAAGAGCAAAGTCAACCTCAAATGAAGATAAATGTGTTCAGTTTCTTGTTTATGTCTCACTCATGTTTTGCCTGAAGGCAAATATTAACCCAATGGTAGCAGTTTCCATAAATATGCTTCAAAGCTACATGGACTAACAGTCTAAAGGGTACTATTGCTTCTCAGTCAGCTCTTAAAGTAGGAAGAAGAAAATACTATTGTTACAGACACCCATACACTCACACAGAGAGAGAGAGGGAGGGAGGGAAGGAGAGAGAGAGGGAGGGAGGGAGAGAGAGAGGGGGAGGGAGAGAGAGGGAGGGAGTGGGAGAGAGGGAGGGAGGGAGAGAGAGGGAGGGAGAGGGAGGGAGAGAGGGGGAGGGAGAGAGAGAGGGAGGGAGGGAGGGAGAGAGAGAGGGAGGGAGGGAGAGGGAGGGAGGGAGAGAGAGAGGGGGAGGGAGAGAGAGGGAGGGAGTGGGAGAGAGGGAGGGAGGGAGGGAGAGGGAGGGAGAGAGGGAGAGAGGGGGAGGGAGAGAGAGAGGGAGGGAGGGAGGGAGGGAGGGAAGGAGAGAGAGAGGGAGGGAGGGAGAGAGAGAGGGGGAGGGAGAGAGAGGGAGGGAGTGGGAGAGAGGGAGGGAGGGAGAGAGAGGGAGGGAGAGGGAGGGAGAGAGGGAGAGAGAGAGAGAGAGACTGTATAGTGGGTGTGCCAAAGGTTAGGATCATAGGCCAATCACAATATATTTAATTAATTTTTTCAGAGAAAATGTTATTGTACTTGAAAATGTTCAAAGGTCATATATATCAAATGTGGAAGTGTTTAAAGGAAAATAGCAACCAGTCTGAATGTATTTTATATTATAATTTGTCTGTGGGGGCTGATTTTGGTTACAAACTGAATGCATACATACACATAGCACACAAATGTGTAGAAACATTTTTTTTTAATTTGAGTTTATATGATTCCAATCAAAGCACACACAAAAAAATATCACTTAGATTTCTGGAATACTTTTTATCAAATGTCATGACGCCATGTTTCAAATCATGAAGATACACTTTTGTTGTTTAGGGGATTTTAGGGGTTTTTGACTTGTATGTATAAAATCTGCAGGAATTTCTTTTTTTCCTTTGTCTTGAAGAACTATATTAAGCTTTGGGCAATTAAGGCTTAACACTGTTTAGAAATTATTTGGAAGAATTACTTTAGATTTTGTATAAACAAACCAGTTCTCTGCTGTTTATTAAAGCATGCTGTTTTTCTTTCTGGCTTCAGCCTCAACGTGAAAAAGGATATCACTGCTTTAATAAATTGAAACATTTAAAAAATGTATCTATAATGCGTATCTTAAAGTAGCTTGGAAGCCTCAATTATATCCGAAGCAGTTCTTCCAGGTCACTTTCAAATTGTCCAGTACTGTATTCATATCTAATTAAATGCAAATCAGTCCAGAGATAATAGTGTCCAATTTCTAGGGATCCCAAAATGGACCACTTACAATATTTAGTCAAAAATCAGAGGAATATGGCAGAGGCATGGTCAAAGCTGAGTAGGTATCAAGGTTTAGTCAAAAAACAAGAGAAGAAGCAAGAAAAGTCGGGCAGAGATTTTCCTCTGGAAATTAATTGCTCAGAGTAAGGTAATGTCTGTAAGGCTTTATCGATCTTGACCCATCAGTATAGGCTGCTTAAAATAAATGGACAAGGTTCAGAAATGGGACCATGAACATCAGCATCCATAGACATCTGCTTTGTCAATCTACAGGCTGTAAGGAAAATACCTCTATGTTTGGCAAGTAAATTTCCTTTAGCATCATTAGCTTTCTGATAAAGTGTTTTTGTAATAGGAAACATTGTAGAAGGTCTTTTTTTTAATTTTCTGGGTTTCTAATGCTGCTTCCATCTCTAAATAGCCTCCATATCCCACAACCATTAAAAAGATGTATAAATAAGAGTAGAATAGCAATCAGCATAACAAATAACAACATTCCTAATGAACTAGGGCATAATGGAAGTTCAATTAAATAAAATGTTCCACAGTAAGAGGTGACAACTTCATCACATATCAGCTGCCCAGGTCAGCAAAAACACACAGATTTTCATGACCTCCTTGAAGTTTAAGGTTGGGGGTTAGTTGGACTTCAATGGGAAGGTTGTTCCAGAGAAGGAGAATAACCATTGAAAAGATCCACCTTTGTCCCTGTTGATGCCACTTGTGAAAGTTGATTCTCCTTCAAGTCAAGCTTGACTTCTGGAAACTTGAAATTTTATTTTTTAATTTCATCCTTCAGTTTAATCTTCTAAAACATGGTAAATTTTCCCAAAATTATATAGTTATATATTTTATCATAAAGTATAACTTGAAGACACACATTTCTTTATTTTCATATAAGGACTGGTTAAGGATTTAATGACAAAAAGGTGCATTGGTCCATGCAGATACAACACTTGTTTACTACTTCTTAAACCAACACCTCTTTTCAAGATTGATGAGGATGTATGGTAGTAGTCAGGGGTGGGTTCTAAATTTTTTTACTACCGGTTCTGTGGGTGTGGCTTATTTTGTGGGCATGGCTTGATGGTCATGTGACAATTCTTTAGGATTTAGCAGAGGTACTGGTCTACCAGGCTTTTAACTGCTTGCAGAGCTGTATCGGTCTACCCATTTATTTTTGCAGGCGCTGGACTACCCATTTATTTTTGCAGGCATTGGTCTACTCATGTATTTTTGCAGGCACTGGTCTATCCATTTATTTTTGCAGGCACTGGTCTACTCATTTGTTTTTGGAGGCACAGGTCTACCACCAAACTGCCTTTTACCACTGATCAGCTGTAAGGCGGCCCTTTGAAACCCCTGGCAAGAGTTTAAAAAGTTTTTTTCCTTATAGCCCATCAGCTGGGACTCAGGAGGTAGCAATAGTTTGGGGGTGGGGCCAAATAAAAGGTAAGAATTACATGGGGTGGGGGGGCTGGGGGGGCAAAATTGGTTTGGTGATGTCATATCGTCACCGCTACCGGCTCGGCAGAACCAGGCCAAACCAGGAGGAACCCACCACTGGTAGTAGTGCGGGACAAGTGCACAATTCCTTGGAAAATGCAGCTTTTTTAGGAAGTTGCAGATAGATACTAAGTACAGATAGTCTTTGAGTTATAATAGCAATTGGGATTGGAATTTCCATCACTGTGATGTGGTTGTAAAACCCAACATCACATGACTGCACCACTTAGCAATGGCATTTCTACAATGCCATTATTAAGTGAGGCTCATGGGTCATTAAATGAGCACTTCCTTGCAACTTCCTGCATGTTTCCAACAGCCAAAGTCAATAAGGAATCTGCCAAATTCCAGATGGCTTGCAAGCAGGCTGGCAGGCAGGTAAATGGATGCACAAGCGACCAGGGAAGCATAGCACAAATATGCTGGGGCTTGGGGTAGCTGCTGCTGGGTCGGGGAGGATATGATGGGGAAGTACAGCTTGAGTGCAGCAAAGCTCAGGGAAGGCATGCAAGTGGTGATTTATTTAAGCAATTTGTTGATATAGCTAAAAGTACCCCACCTATGAGAATTAAAATGTAAATCTTGTTCTATGAACAAAATGCAAAACAATGCCTTTGCTAGTAAATTGGATATAAGTGTCGTGTGTGTGTGTGTGTGTATATAGAATAGAATAGAATAGAATAGAATAGAATAGAATAGAATAGAATAGAATAGAATAGAACAACTGAACTGAACTGAACTGAACTGAATTGAATTCTTTATTGTCCAAGTGTGATTGGACACATAAGGAATGTGGGTGTGTGGGTGTGTGGGTGTGTGTCTGTGTGTGTACACATACAAGGAATATATATACAGATATACCGTGTTTCCCCGAAAATAAGACCCTGTCTTATATTTTTGGGAAACCCGAAATAAGCGCTTGGCCTTATTTTCGGGGAGGTCTTATTATTTTGGAGCACATGGAACAAGATGGGGATCCTCTTGCTGTCTTACCTCATTTCCAGCTCTGTCTCCCTAACCCTAACCAGAGGAAATGGCGGGGACTGGCTCCGCATGCATTTAAATATTTTCCGGGAGGGCTTACTATCCGGGGAGGGCTTATTTTTGGGGAAACACGGTATATACATACATACGTACATACATACATACATACATACATACACTAACCTATATCATCACCATTATTATCATCATGGGAATATGATGTTTTATTAACCTGTAAAATCACAAGTGTTTCTATATTTTTCATATAGAAAAAGAAGCAAGCTGTAGAAAATGGACGACAGGAAACTGAAAATACTCTAAGAGAAGGAAATGACATCCTTGGTGAAACTAATGAACTTGCAAATGGAATTAATTTGGCTGTGGAGGTAAAATGTGATATATGTTTTAAGGGCGGAGGCTATAATACAGTGCAACATAAAAGAGAATCAGCAGGAAATAAAAATATATATAATTTGTATTTTCAGATAGACTAAGTAGTAGAGATACAGAGGATATGGCCATGCTAAATGTTGTGTTAGAAGAGAAATGGAAACAAAAATCTCTTCCAAAGATTAAAATGACATGTTTGAATGGCAGGATTCCTTTATATTTGAATATGAGTAATTAATTACGGTAGCATATATTTTTGCAAATCGCATGTTTATCTTTTTTAATGTAGTTGTGAAAAAATAAACCGATGGCCTTAATTTCCTGAGTATGTGAAATGCTCAATACCAAAAATAAAATCAGTCAAAAATGACCCTTGCAAATTAGATTTTGTAATTCAACTGTTACTTCTGAGATGCTTGGGAAAGGGAAACATTTTCCTTGTAGAGGAAGGAAGCTGAAGATAATGCCACTAACCAATTGTTTAGAGAAACAATGAACTTCCCTTCATTGATTGGAAAAATGTTTGGGATTCTTCAATGGTTATCTGTTACAAATTTCAATGAAGAAAAGTATGTTTCGCAATATCACAAGGCAAGACTCAACTTTTGTACCTGCATCAGACACAAGTATGTAAGTCCTGTGACTGGTTTCATGATATATGTCAACATTTCCCCCGCTTTTCCTTCCATGTAGACACCTATGGATGTTTTAATTTGGCCTTAAGCATTTAAGTGATTGCTCATGATGTTCTCTTCCAGTCATTTGGTTCCATGGGTTTATAATTCTGTTATACTATCCCAAGAGTACTTGAGATGCGAGTGAGACAAGAATGCAGACTGGACCTGAGAGTAGCCTTCGTACCCACCCTAAAAGTCCATTCATTTTATTTCCTAGAGAGAGAAGATGTTGTAATCATATTCAATTGTGTATGCTATTCCTCACTATGGGCCTTTTCGGACTTGCATTTAAGTGTGGGACCATGAAGGCAACTACTCTTTTTATCACATGGAAATAATGTTACTAGGTCAAGTTAGATTTTCAAAGTGCCAAACGTATTCTAAGTGCAACTTCAGGGGAAGGGGAGGAAATGCATGGGCACTTCATAAAGCTTTGCTTACGGACAGGGAGATGGACTATAGTGAAATGGCAGTTTCCCAGGAAGGAGGAAGCACAACCAGGATGGAGGATGAGAGAAGAGACAAAGAGAGAAGGAGGAAGAGATTTAGGAAACCCGTTCCCTAAAATCTTCCAGGGTGTATCCGTTAGGTTTAGAGCAGGGGTGAAAACCACTTACCTTCGCTACCAGTTCGCAAATGGGAGCGCTCGCACACGACACCTCTGTATATTCGCAGGACCTTTTGCGCATTTGCAGAGCATCAAAAATGGGACATAGAATAGAATAAAATAGATTTTTTTTTATTGACCAAGTGAGATTGGACACACAATGAATTTGTCTTTGATGCATATGCTCTCAGTGTACATAAAAGAAAAGATACGTTCATCAAGAATCATAAGGTACAACACTTAATGTTAACATGATGACATCTGGGCAGGTGGGCAAAGGCTCCTGCCACCAGCATCCAGTTTGCCCAAGCCGGATAGAACCGGCTGCATTTCATTACTGGTTTAGAGTAGTATAGGTTAAATCTGGCAAGATTCTGTCTGTATGGTGTGAATAATTAAATAAGTGAATTTTGGCTGGATTGCTCTATGTTATTATAAGACAGGACATGACAATAGCCTTTGTATCTACCCTAAAAATCAATTCATCTTATTTCCTGAGAGAGAAGATGTTCTAATCATATTCATTGTATATGCTATTCCTTATTAAGAGCCTTTTCTGACTTGCTTTTAAGTATGGAACAAACATGTCCAGGCAACCCTTTGTTTTGCCCTGTTCTCACAATGTTGTCTCATTATATTTTGATGAAAGCCTTCAATTTTGCAAATGCCTCCTGCCTTAAAAGAGGGCAGCCTGTGTTCTCACAGTTCCATGTTAGATTGGTTTGTCTTTCTGATTCTAATCAGAAACAAATACTATGCACAGAGAATTGGTTCTGGAAAATTCATGAAGAACAGTTTTATCAATTATAATGTATTTCACAGCATGCTTTAGCTGAAGGCATAAGTTGATGGCATAATGAAATGTGCTTTTTCGCTAATGGGTTCCTCTCATAACTAATTGGGTAAATTACTTTTCATTATGCCTTTAAGCAAATAAAATCCAAGAAATATCATTTCAAATGTGACTGAGGTGAGAGTGCTGATGAAATAAGAGTTTTGTATTAATTAACAAATCCCACTTTATATTCTGATAAGATCTGATTAGTTAAGTTTGTGTAGTCAAGAGGACTGTAAAAGTTCAGTTCAGCTTTGAGACCAAGCAGATGGAATCTTAAAACTAGAAATCTAAACTATAGGTGTCAACATTCTTTTAATGGAGGATAAAGCTCATTGATTCATTTCAGTATAATAGGAAAATAATCTTGTTACAAAGGGCTATAATTTCAGCGTTTAAACGCTCGGTTACTTAAACATGCTTCTTTTTTTCTGCTTCTTAGAACATAGATAATATTAAGAACAAAATAGGCCCACTTTCAGTTGAGCTAAAGGGTAAAATAGATGATCTGTCTGGAAATATCAAAAATAAGAAGCTTCCAGAAAAGGTACTGCAGGCAGAAGCCCATGCTGCCCAGCTGAATGATTCATCTGCTATTTTGGATGGGTAAGTTGACAAGATTGTTATTTCACTTTCATTGACTCTAGAATTTGGTAGCTAGGAAAATAGAGGAAACATTTTCTCCTTTTTAATGTTTAATTAAACAGGTATCCTGAAACTCCATTATCATGATTGCGTAAGCTTTCCCAAGGCAAGATGGCAATGTCCCAATCTTCCCAAAGAAATAGACTGACTTTAGTTCTTGATAAATAGAAAAAAAAGAATAAGAGGAGAAAAGAATTTCCAACAAAATTAAATCCTTCGAACTTTGGAGTGTACAATCAATGATCCTTAGCATTAGATGAGTGTTTCATGTTGTGGCATTGCAGTCTTCTTGTTCTATGGCCTAATTTCAATTATGTCAGGTTTGTTTTGTTTTGTTGGTGTTGTTTTTTTTTTTTCCTGGCTAGAAGCAACCTGTAAGTTGAAAATCTGTGCATGTCTACACAAAAGAAAATCTGCCCGAGTCCTGTAGGGAATACCTATGTGCAAAAAGACATTAATACATATGGGTCTAGAACAGTGATGGTTAACCTTTTTGGTGCTGAGTGCCCAACACGAACGCGTGTGTGCACAAATGCACGTGCATGTGCCCCAATCCCCAAAATGCAATTTGAGCTGCCACCATGTATGCGCCCCCCCCCGCACCTCATTTTGGCTTTCAGGTTGGTGCAGGTGGCTTTCCAGGCCCAAAATGGGGCATGAGGGGCTCACGCAGTGCCCCTGCACCCCATTTTGGCTTCCAGATTGGTGGGAGTGGCAGAAATGGAGTAGAAAGGTAGGGCGCACTGGGGGGAATCTGCAGAAATTGGAGAAGGCACGGGCGGCAGAAATGGAGGAGAAAGGTAGGGTGTGCTGGGAGGGGAACCTGCGGAGATCAGGGAAGGCCCTGCCACCCACACATGCATGGCAGAGACCCGAAGACCTGTTGGTTGGCAGGAGGCATGCACGCATGCGCGGTTAAGCTGGGCTGGGGCAACGGGTGGCGTGCCTGCAGACAGGGCGCCACCTGTGGCATGCGTACCATAGGTTCGCCATCACGGGTCTAGAATTAGCTTCTGAAATTCCCCCTTGAGTTTTTACAAGTTGAATATATATGTTTTTCCTAACAGCATCCTTGATGAAGCTAAAAACCTCTCCTTCAATGCAACAATAGCTTTTAAGGCCTACAGCAATATCAAGGAGCATATTGATGAAGCGGATGCAATTTCTAAAGATGCTAAAGCTCGTGCCAATGAAGCCATACAACTGGTAAGGAAAAATCTCTTGGACCTAAATGGAAGCCACTTTCTCAAATAATCTTCTTCAGTGCTTAGATACTAGTATTGTCTTTCTATTTCTCAGCCATTATTTATCATATACTATTATCATACTCATTGATATAGGTTAGTGCAGGGGTCGGCAACCTTAAACACTCAAAGAGCCACAAAGGTCCTAACCAGAAGCCTTCCATTCAATTCTGGAGCCAACCGGAAGTCTGGTTCCCCCACCATAGAGTCTCGTCCTAGCATGGCATCCTTTTTCCTCTGCCAACTGGAAGTCCGGTTCCCCCACTGTAGAGTCTCTTCCTAGCGAGGTGTCTTTTTTCCTCTACCTGTCCTAACCGAAAGCCCTATCAATTATGGAGCCGACTGGCGACAGGGAGCCTCAGCAGAGCGATGAAAGAGCCACATGTGGCTCCAGAGCTGCAGGTTGCTGACCCTTGGGTGAGTGTATTACAAAGTTTAATACAACTGCTAATAAACATCTATCAAGAAATCTTAAGCAATGGCCCAAATCACCTTGGTAAATTAAACCTAGTTACTCTACACACAACAAACTCTTCGAAATAAAATAGATTCTACTGTTTTACTCAAAACATTTGAGTTATTTCTTGCAGGAATTCTATAAAATAGCTTTATCGGGCGTAACCATCACCATCCAGAACCTGTTTATGCTTAACACCATTAAAATAAGGTTTATTATTATTAAACAAATAGCTATAGTTTAATAAGCATCAGTAAAGTATAATCAAACTACTGCTATTATTATTTATCTTATTAAATCTCAGTAGCCAGATTAGTTTTACAGATTCTTTCTCCAACTGATATGCGAAGAAGTCTCTGATGGTGGACCAAGAGAAGGACTTTGCAAATGATTTTGAAGCCTTTGAAGAGTCTTTGTAACCAGATTAATCAATTTATAAGGCTTTTCTCTTTAAACTGTTTTCTTTATGGCCATAACTAAGATAGTTTTATACTCTAATATATATTTACTATCACAGTAAATCATTCTTATTTACGTTCTTTTCCCTTTGTTTTTGGCTCCTTTCACATTATACATACATACATACATACATACATACATACATATATTGCAAATTCACAATATAATATATATTACAGTAACTCCATTGCCATATGACTTTTCACATCGTTCCGTACCCAAATTTCACATTTTTTTCCTGGATAATTCATCTGTATAATCCCAATTCTCTAAAATGTTCATCTCATGCTTGCTATCATCTGGGGTTTTTTATGTCAATCAGATAGTTCAATAAGGAATTTACACTAAATAACCTTTTATTTAGTGGTGTAAAATGTCACACGCCTCAAGATAAATCAGTTATCTATTATTATCAGCTTCCACTGATCTATTCAATCTCATGGAAACCATTTTACACTACATGTAACACAGCCATAAAGTCCTGCTCAAGATTCAAGCCAAATTCAATTATTTAGTTCTGACTGCACTCACTTTTCACTTTTTCTATTGCAAATTGGGTGTCTTAACAATTTCATTATGTTTAATGAACTTTTTATTAGCCAGTTAAGCATTCACACTTATTTATTAGTAATAATGTTTAGCTTTGCATGTAGCCTCTTACTACATCTACACTACACTATGATTGCTATACTAATCATAGTGCCTCTTCTAGATCATAGAGGAGAGAAAATAGAAGATTTTAATAAGATGTAATCTTATGCAGCAAGAATCTCTATTGCGGAATTTGGCAGTAATTCTCTCTTCAAGAACAGTTTAGTTAATTCATGAAACAAAAACTAATTGTTGACATGGCTAGTTTTTAACAATGGGAATATCTTTTAAGTGTTACCTTTTACTATTAAAGGACAATAATTTTACTATATCTATATAATATTTATTATTTATTTATTAATTTAATTTGTATACCGCCCTTCTCCCAGAGGGACTCAGGGCGGTGAACAGCCAAAATTAAAAAACATACAAATACAAAAGTTAAGATAATTAAAAGAATTAAATCATTGGCTACACAATTTAAAACCCCAAATCTATAAAATTTAAAATCCCAATTAAAAACCATTTAGGCTAGACCGGCTTGATGAAATAAAAACGTCTTCAGGGCTTTACGGAAGGTCCAGAGGTCCGGGATCAATCGTATTCCAGGAGGCAGCTCATTCCACAGGGCGGGTGCCCCCACAGAGAAGGCTCGCCCCCTGGGGGCCGCCAGCCGACATTGCCTGACCGACGACACCCCGAGGAGGCCCTCTCTGTGAGAGCATATTGGCCGGTGGGAGGTTATCGGTAGCAGCAGGCGGTCTCGCAAATACCCTGGCCCTAAGCCATGGAGCGCTTTAAAGATGAGAACCAACACCTTTAAGCGCACCGGGAAGACCACCGGGAGCCAATGCAGCTTGCGCAGGAGAGGTGTTACGTGGGAGCGCCACGTCGCTCCCATAATCACCCGTGCGGCCGCATTCTGCACCAGCTGGAGCCTCCGGGTGCTCCTCAGGGGGAGCCCCATGTAGAGAGTGTTACAGTACTCCAGGCGTGACGTAACCAAGGCATGAGTGACTGTGCACAAGGAGTCCTGCACCAGAAAGGGGCGCAACTGGCGTATCAGGCGAACCTGATAAAAAGCCCCCCTGGCCATGGCCGTCATATGCTCTTCTAAAGACAGCCGTGTGTCCAGGAGGACGCCCAAGTTGCGAGCCCCCTCTGTGGGGGTCAGTGATTCACCCCCAATAGCCAGCGATGGCACCAGCTGGCTATACCGGGACGCCGGCATCCACAGCCACTCGGTCTTGGAAGGGTTAAGCCGAAGCCTGTTCCTCCCCATCCAGACCCGCACGGCCTCCAGACACTGGGACATCACTTCGAGGGCATCATTGGGGTGGTCTGGGGTGGAAATGTACAGCTGAGTGTCATCAGCGTACAGATGGCATCGCACCCCAAAACCACGGATGATCTCACCCAGCGGCTTCACATAAATGTTGAACAGGAGCGGCGAGAGGACCGAACCTTGCGGCACCCCGCAAGCAAGGCGCCTCGAGGTCGACCTCTGCCCCCCTGCCAACACAGACTGCGACCGGTCAGAGAGATAGGAGGAGAACCACCGCAGCACGGTGCCTCCCACCCCCAATCCCTCCAGCCGGCGCAGCATGATACCATGGTCGATGGTATCAAAAGCCGCTGAGAGGTCTAACAGGACCAGAACAGAGGAACAACCCCTGTCCCGAGCCCTCCAGAGATCATCCACCAATGCGACCAATGCCGTCTCCGTGCTGTACCCAGGCCTGAAGCCGGACTGGCACGGATCTAGATAGACGGTTTCATCCAGGAACTGTGGGAGCTGTCACGCAACCACACTCTCCACAACCTTCGCAACAAAGCGAAGGTTGGAGACCGGACGATAGTTTGCCAAAACGGCCGGGTCCAGAGAAGGCTTCTTGAGGAGGGGCCTCACCACCGCCTCTTTCAAGGCGGGAGGCAAGAAACCCTCTCTCAAAGAAGCATTTATGATCCTCTGGAGCCAGCCTCTTGTTACCTCCCAGGTGGCCAGTACCAGCCAGGAGGGGCACGGGTCCAATAAACATGTGGTTGTGTTTAGCCTCCCCAGGATCCTGTCCACGTCCTCAGGAGTCATTATATATTATATCTTATAATATATAAGATATATAAGATATATATCTTATCCTGTCTACCACCACCAGTTTAAACATGTTGTCAAGACTGAGCATCATTCTGTAGACCCTTTTTCAATGCATTCCTAAAACTCAAACCTGACTATGATCTGGATAAAAGAAAAAAATCTGCTATAATCCAGTTTTCATTTATCATCCATCCCTGACTTTTGAAAATGAAAATTTGAATTGATGCTTTATGATTCTATAGACAAATTATAAGACAATGAGCAGTGATGGTTACTTGAAGAAGTTTAGCATGAATCTTGCACTACTCCTTTAAGAGAAGTTGGGTACTTACTAAATACCATCTAGGACAATGTTGGCGAACTTTTTTGGCAATGAGTGCCAAAACAAGAGCGCACGTGCACATGGGATAGCGCGGTAAACCGGAAGAGCAGTTCCCGGCACACATATGTGGGAGTGCCGGAAACGGAAAGAGCAGTTTTCCTGCACACATGCATGCGGGGGGATGCTGAGCTTCTGGTTTCCAGCGTGCACATGCGTACACCAGAACCCAGAAGAGCAACAAGTGATGGCTGGCATGTCCAGAGAGATGGCTCTGCATGCTACTTCCAGCATGCGTGCCTTAGGTTCACCCTCACTGATCTAGACGTAGAATCACTTTTACTTAGGACATAGCTCAATTTAGCAGTGATATTCCATTATAGTATCAGTTTGTTCACATTACAGTTCTTTCTCCTTAATTTACCAATGACCTGTCTTCCGATTTGTAAAGGCTAATCTAGTGTAATCCATACATACTTCCAAAAGAGGTGGGACAAGGACAAAAAGTAGTTTTGATTTAATTTAATTTAAATGTAACTACATTTAAATTAGCTAATTTTAAGATAATGTGATTTACTTCGCATGAGTTTAATAATTCACTATGCTGTCATATTTATTACAATTACAATTTGATAGTAATAATTAGAGAAGCTCTGGAGGCTACATCAAATAATTTGGAAAAGTGTGAGTGACTTTGGGGTCTCAATTTATTCAATTCTGAGTCACCCATAAAACAACTTTTCCTGTTGGAAATGATTGTAGTAGAATGGCTCCCCTCCCCCACAATTTTAGGAGATCTTATACATGTTTTTGTGAGCAGTCAACTAAAGATATATATCAATGTAGATGAGAGAGAAAGAGAGAAGGGAGAGAGATTTTATTAAATTATAAGCGTTACTTTGATTTTGTTTTCCCAGTAAAAGTCTATTTTCTGTTTCCTGGGGATGAAAGGACAGAGAAGACTCTGTTTTTACAATGAAACCAAAATAACAAAACAAGTATGATATATTACAGCAATCTAACCTAACAGTTCAAAACAAATTTGTGATGTTTTCGGTCATCATAATTCTTCAACTATGGTGCACTGCTTTTTTTAAATAAAGCAGTCAATTTCTCTTGATTCTTTTTACTGGAATCTTTTCAGCTACGGCAAGTAGTTGTTTCTGTTACTTTTCTTTTATAGGCATCTGGTCCAGAAGGCTCATTAAAGGATGCTGCCAAGAATGCTTTACAAAAAAGCTTCAAGGTTCTTAATGATGCCAACAAACAGGCAAATGATGTTAAAGGTATGTATTCATCGATAAAGAAAAATAGTTGTATCTCAAGTTTGAAATGAGAAGTCCTTGATGTTCTCTGAGCTTATCCATACTAGGTAACATCATCAATGCTAGTAAGGAATAGGTTTGCTCTCAGTTTATGTTCTAGTGGCTTGCTCTATCAATGTTGGTAGGAGGGGTCATGGGAGTTCTTTGGTTGGGTTGTTTACTGCTAGCTTGTTTGGCACTTCCTTAATTGGGGTATTCTTCTTGATCATTGGACTCATGTTAATCTTGGTTTTAATCTAGGCTCATCTGTGTGTTGATTGCTGGTGGGGAGGTGTTTGGGTCTTGTTCCCTTTTTGGTTTGTTGATTGTCTCTTTTGTGCAATATGTAGATGTTGTTTATGTCTGTTATTCCATTGATGGCCAATTTGTCAGAATGTCAGGCTTCCAGGAATTCTCCAGTGGTTTTGGATTTCACTTGGTTTAGGATGGTCACAGTTTCCCAGTTGAAACTATGGTTCAATCTGTCCATATGTTGTAAAATTAAAGAATTTCCATCATGTCTTCTGACTGCTGATTGATGTTCATTGATGCATTCTGCTAATCTTCTGCCTGTTGTCCTATATAGTGGCTGTCGCAACCTTTACACTATATGTTGTAGGTGACTCCTGCTTTTTTTTTTCTTCCACTTATGGGGCTGTTGGTCTTTTGGGTTACGGGTTATTTACTAGTTTCTTTTGCATGGCCCCAGAAGAAAAAAGAGAGTTATCTACAACACACATTGTAAAGACTCTAAATGGGTTTGGCATTTCTGGAATAGAAAAAGCATACAGAATACTATACAAAACTATCTAAATTTGATTAATAAATAGATAGATGGAATACAGTTGTCATAGAATTTCCCACAGTTCAGAAAGGAAGTTCAGAATTGAAAGATTTTGAATAAAATATTTTTTTCCTTCTAATCTTTCATTATTCTAGAAGGAGAAATGATGATTAATTTATCTCTTTCAACTTCAGATAGTCGTCTCGTTAAAATAATGAAAACCTAAGTTCTACCGTGTTTCCCCAAAAATAAAACCCTGTCTTATATTTTTTTTTGAACCCTGAAATAAGCGCTTGGCCTTATTGCTATGCGCTCAAAAGCCCAATTGGGCTTATTATCAGGGGATGTCTTATTTTGGGGAAAACAGAGTATTTAAATAATTCTCCAGGACTCAGGCCTGACTTGTGGCAATAATGGGAATGTTTTTGCTATGACATCTATTTGAATTGTAACCAATTATATTAGGTATCACATGATAGTTAATCAGGAGTCTGCCACATGTTAATACCAAAAAGTGCTGAAATAGTCCTTACAGAACAAAATGTCCGAAGGTAGCAGTTGAACTAGAGATTTACTAGTTTCTTCCCTCCCTTGGTGATGGTAGAAATTTGAAGGGAGGAGTGACTGGGTAGGGAAATAAATTCTACTGCTAACATTTTGCCCTTGTATGTATTTCTCAATCTGATGGAAAGCTTCTGTCCCTGGTTTTGCTCTGTGTCAGAATATATGCTAGGAATCAATTACAGAGCAAGAAAATTGAATCAAATATACTGTTTTTAAGATATATGGTCTGTGGAGTTCTGCACTGAGCAATTTAGTTACAACGCTTTTCTCTGTAAGGAAGATTAATTGCAAAATAAAGGCCCCAAAATGCTGGCCACTGAGATAGAAGTTATTATTTCATTTTGATTGGTAAGTTTTAGAAGAGCCGTGTTTTTTGAGAATTTTCTGAAGAATTGTCATATTAACAGTGAAACTTTGATCTGCTCATTAGACAAAGGAATTGGATACGCTGCCTACTGTGCATGATAGTCTTAGAAAATCATGATTTTCATTATTTCCTCTAATTTTGGAAACTCATTTTCAATGTATTATATGGAGCTAGTCTTATGTAAAATTAATAAGAGTGCTTCCTTCATTCCTGTCTTCTTAGCATGCTATACTTTCTGTTTAAATCAAGAGTGAGCAACTATCGCAACTTTATGACCAGTGGACTTCAACACCCAGAATTCCTGAGGCCGGCTCCGGAATTCTGGGTGTTGAAGTCCACCGGTTGTAAAGTTGCTATAGTTGCCCACCCCTGGTTTAAATGAACTTACAATGCTGCATATAATGTGGAAGAAAATCCCTTCAAACTCAGAATGTGATACTTTTGAACTGATAATAATACTTCAGCAGTGCCAGCACTTTGATGTTGATTAGAAAGTGATTTGTTTTATACCAAGAGTGCATATCTTCCAGCAAGCAGCCTGATGACAAGAAATGGGCACCGTGCAGTATTTTTTTTTTTAAATTGCAAATTATTTGGCTATCAGTAGATAGATCAGTAGATGGCACTATGGTACTGGAATTTAGGATGCAGAAGAGATGGGGAACCAGATGGCAGCCAGCAAAGCATTGGAAAGGGTCAGGCCCCTTTCTTGGTGTATGATGTCAGCGGTATAGAAGAATAAAGAAGATTTTTCAAACTACTAACTAAGCTGGCTTCTCCTTTCTGGCTTCTTTTTTGTAATGAATCTGTAGAATCTGAGCAGTATCCCACTACATATATTCTTGGCTCAAACATGGAATTCTTCACTACACTGAGAAAAAGACTTCATCTTCTCAACTCTTCCTAATGTATTAGCAGGATAAATTTTAGTGATTCTATCAGCATTCATTTCAGCCTCTCTTTATTTCCTTTCAGAAAATCTGTACTTTTATTTTTGCCCTGAAGGACAAACAGCGTCTAGAGACAATTTTGACTTAGAAACTGGCACAAGAGAAATGTTAAATTCATATGTATACATATGTATGCAGCCAACACAAACATATATGCACACTTGTGCACCTATTTAACTGTGTGACAGGAAAGTCCTTAAGGGTTCCTATGGTTAGGTAGGAGAAGTAAAAGCACTGGAAAAGTTTTTCCCATATGTTTGAAAGCAATATCTACAAAGGCTTTTCTTGTGACCTTTATAATTTCCTTTAGAGAAGAGGGACCCACAGCATTTCATACTATTTCAGAATGATCAACCGTTTCTAGAGCATGTCAGGAAGAGTGGAAATTCTACCTCCATGCAGATACTGCTTTTGAAAGCTTCTTCTTAATGAGATTTGTAGTATAATATATTATTATTATTATTGCCAACTAATATTAGGAACAGCAAAATGACATATTCCCCATGGTGTAACAGTTCAAAAGCATATTTTATTTTATTTTTCAGTAAAGAAGGGATACTCCTCTACCCTTCGCACATTTCTATTCTCCCCTCAGAGTTTCTCCCCATATTGATATTATTCAAAGCAGTTCTTCAGTTTGACAACGATATGTACGAAGTACAGTCTTAGAAAGTTTCACAAAAAAATGTTAATTTCCCAGCAGGACTTGCCTTTAGGTGTATTGAAAACCATCTGCCTTTATGCAAACTTCATTCATTCTGGTAAATGAGCTGACACATAACTTACTTTACTATATTGCTTTTATTATTCCCATTGTCTATAATCAATAGCTTCTTACTGACTTCATCTCTGTTGTTTTGACTCAACTGTTAGAATGCTGGAAAGGGAATTGATTGCAGAAAAAACATTGCCTATTTTGTTACCATCAGTGGGATTCCTTCACTAGATCATAATCTTTCCACAGAGAATAGAATAGAATAGAATAATAACTTTATTCTCACTTTGAATGTACACTAATTGGCATACATTAAAATGAAATTTTATTGCACACAGCTCTCAAAGGGTCACCACCTTCAATATACACTACATAAACATGAATGAATGAATGAATGAATGAATGAATGAATGAAGAATGATGCATATACCCACAAATATTATATGACATGGAGAAACAGCACAGTCTACTTCGGACATATACATGTACATGGCGACAGAAACAAATCTTGCGAGTTTACCAGACAGATGGCATAGGAAACAAAGCTGTTACAGAATCTGGTAGTCCTCCTTCGATGGAAGGAGGTAGAAATACCTTCTCCCAGAGAGGAGTAACAGAAACAGACCGTAAAGTGTGTGGGTATTGGTGGCCAGCAAGATTTTTATCCATCCAATTTTACTAAATAGAAAAAGAAGGATGATCCATATTACCTGTTAGAATAAATACAAGGAAAACAGACTGATTTGTTTGCTTGTTTGTTTGTTTTGCTATTCTATAGGATAATGCTTAAACTTTAGAAGATTGCTCTGAGGGTTAATTTCATTGTTGGGAATTTCAAGCTGTGGCATTTCAGAATGTTTTTCAAATAAAAAACAGAGTGTAGACTTTTTTTAAAAAATGATAATTTTTGGAGCTTTATCCTCTATTTTGTATGAGGTTATCTCAGGAAATTTATTTTGCCTTTTTCTTTCTAATTTTCAGGAAACAATTAAAATGCATTTGAGATATTAAATGAAAAAATATTAAACAGATGGATTGAGAATGTTGGCATTTAAGAGATCCACAGAGATTAAGCTTATTAAAACTCATAAAAATAGCTCGGTTTAATGGGTCTAAAAGCAGGTTTTAAAGCAGAGCGGTTCTAAAATACAGAAATGAAATAATTGATATAACTTGGGGAATTCACTCCAGAGAGAAATAGTGAATTTATAAAACATTTGGCTGCAAAATTACTAAAACTACTGAATCTATCCATCTATTAAATGGAAATTATATTAAAAGCACAATATAAGTGCCATATATTTGCAGGAAAAAAATGCCTGAAGGATCGTAAATAAATTTAAAAAGTATTTTAGAACACTTATGCAAGAAAGTGTTAATTGATTAAAAACCATACTATGAATATATATAATCTTTGACTTACAACCATTCATTTAGTGACCATTCAAAGTTACAACGGCACTGAAGAAAATGACTTATGACCATTTTTCAAACTTATGCAACATCCCCATTATCACATGATCAGAATCTGGATGCTTGGCAGTATATTTGGCAGTTGCAGTGTCCTAAGGTCATGTGATCACCTTTTGCAACCTCTTGCAAACAAAGTCAATGGGGAAGCCAGATTCACTTAACAACCGTGTTATTACCTTAACAACTGCAGTGATTCACTTAATCACTGTGCTAAGAAAGGTCTTAAAATGGGGCAAAACTCACTTTTTTTTTTAATTTGATTTATATGCCGCCCTTCTCCGGAGATTCAGGGAGGCTTACAATGCGTTAAGCAATAGCCTTCATACTTTTGTATATTTATACAAAGTTATCTTATTGCCCCCACAATCTGGGTCCTCATTTTACCTACCTTAGAAAGGATGGAAGGCTGAGTCAACCTTGAGCCTGGTGAGATTTGAATTTACAGTAATTGCAGACAGCTTGATGTTAATAACAGTGCTTTAGTCTGCTGCGCCACCGGGCTCAGTTTAACAACTGTCTCGCTTAGCAACATAAATTTGGGCTCAATTGTGGTGGTAAGTGAAGGACTCCCTGTACATTGGAAATGTCACTGTATTTCCATCTTTAGAGCAGATATTTATAGGCAAAGAATGTTGTATATAATGGTTGAATATAAACTGATTTATAAAGTCTTTATATCTGTCAGGCTACTCTCCCCATCGCTATTGCTGCAGCTTGCCATAATGTTGAGATGGGTGAAGGGGCCTGTTGTAAGGGGGGGAAGACAGGGGGAAATCAGCGTGGACAGGAAGCAAAGGTGTGAACCATTTTCACCTGGTCCACTTCAAGGATTTTTGGGTGCCCAGGACCTGGGAACAGAATGTAAACTGGTTCTCGAAGTGTCCTGTTTTCAAAAAACATCCAGCTACCATCCTGTTGAGTATTGATGAACTGGTCAAAGGGCGGGGGGGAGGTGGCTAAGGATTTGGAACAACGTAGCAATTTGCATGCGTTTTCTTCAGATCTGGCCTTGTTTTTGCTGCACTCAATTGTCTCTAGTAAAAGAGCCTTGTAACCTTCTGATGGAGTCAAGCATCTTTCTTTCCTAGAGAGCCAGCTGGGGCAAGGCTGATACGATCCCTAGAGAGATCACAAAAAAGAGGATAAGATTTCCCATGGAAATACCCATGGAAAGGAGATAGAAATAAGAGTAGAAGGCTACTGATTTAATACAATGCAATCAATTAATACAGCTAGAATAGCTGATGTGAATATTCATTTGGTCATTCTGGCTCAAGCTATGGAAATAACTATTTTTCTTCATTAAGAGGTATTCTACATAGTCTCTTTCCTATGAAATAACTATTGCAGAAATGAGATTCTTTCCAATATGCCATTTGACAAAGCTATTGTGCCTATCATTGCACTAAAAACCATTTTATAGTCCAATTAAAATACAATAATACATTTCTTATTTGGATATTACTCAATAACTTCCCTATGTTTGGATTCTTTCATATTTGCCACCTTTAGCAAGACTAATGGTCCATTCCCAGATTTAGCCATTAGTTCATTTATTTTATTTCTAAGGAAAAAATAATTGTACAAGAAATATGTTCTTGCCTCAATTTTTTCCTCATTGATCTGCAGCTAATCCACATTTTCTTTGCTAAACTATATTCCTGATATATGTATTGACAATGCCCACAAATCTAAATTGGAGCATACATTTTGACAATGTTAACATAATCGTTTTTAGAAAAAAATGACATCTTTAGATACACCATTGTCACACAAAACAATTTGCAAAATATATCGAATCATATTCCACCAGTATGATATTGAATATGCAATTACTGACCCTGTGGATTTGGACCATAATTTCTGTTTAAATTGCTATTTAGTTTATTCTTTTATGTAAAGATGAGTTTTCTTCTAAAACGGAATTGTGCTTGTGCACCGATGAGGGAAAAATATGAACTGTTAGTTTGTCTCCACTTTAAAGATTTTTGTTTCATTTTGTTTTCATCATACTTCATTTGTTTCAATGGTGCTTCATTCAGTCGCTGTTATTTTCTATCAAGTCAGTCAGTCAGTCATTCAATCACTCAATTAATTTATATGGCTGACCATCTCAGTTAATGACTCTGGGTGGCTTACAATTCAAAAATATATATTACAATCAAAATACTAAACACATTTTAAAACAATAAAAACAATATAAACATCCAAAATAAATAAACACAGTAGCAGAGATACTTGGCCAGTTAACAATACAGTCAGGAAACAGGGCCCTTGCCGTGCTCAACACTCCAGGCACAGGTGTAGCCAGGTTGTAAGGATGTTAATGAAAGGCTAAAAGGGTTGGAGCCATTCTAATCTCCAAAGGGAGGATGTTCCACAGAGGAGGGGCCACTGCTGAAAAAGTTCATATTCCGGTCCCTGCCAGTTGACACTGTCAACGTTCCAAGTAATGCACCCATAGAAAGCAGAACTCGGAGACAGGTAGATTCCTCAAAGAACAATTTATTGGATACATCATATTGGCACAACTGGTGAAAACTGACTCTGAAAGTTCCCTCAGTTTTCACCTTATTAAAAAGTAAATGTTTCCCCTTCCCCCCAAGTCATCAGTCACATTGTCCAATAGAGGTGCTGGCTGGTTGCTTGGTTACTTCACTCCTCTGTCAAGCCAACTGTTGGAATGTCCTTGGTTCCCGCAGGAAAACTTTTTGTTCTGACTACAAAACCCCAACTATCACTCACAACAACACAACAACAAAAGTGAGGTATCTAGGAATTCAAATGATTGCAAGTTGTATTACACTCAAAAGAGACAATTACAATAAATTAATTGATCAAATCAAAATGGATCTAGATAGGTGGGAAAATTTGCAACTCTCCTTCATGGGGAGAATTGCAACAATAAAGATGAATGTACTACCCAAAAGCCTCAAAGATGGCCTCAGCCAGGTTCGCTTCAGGGTTGACACTTTGGCTGATGGGTCTGCAGCTGCCTATTCTAGTCAACCTGGTTGGATGGGTTGAGATTCTTGGGAAAAGGCAACAAGGTAATGGGAATACAATAGCAATAGCAATAGTACTTGGACTTATATACTGCTCCATAGTACTTTATACACACTCTGAGTAGTTTAAACATTCAGCATATTTCCCCCAACAGTCTGGGTCCTCATTTTGCCAACCTTAAAAGGATGGAAGGCTGAATCAACTTTGATTCAGTCAGAATCAAATTTCTAGCTATGGGCAGAGTTTGCCTGCAATACTGCATTCTAACCATTGCGCCACCATGACTGCTATAATTAAACAGGTAAAAATTATTTGTGATGTTGCTTTGATCTTTTTGATGCCTTTTCATTTTCATACATATTTGTAAATGCACACACTTGCACATTTATGCATATGCATGCGCACACACTCACACATACACAGAGCCATATACTAAACAAACCAGATTCTGAGAATTCTGAAGTTACTGGACAGTCGTATTGCCAATGGATATTATGTTTTAAAGATCCTTCAAGGGTTGTCCAGTAAGTTTTCCCATTGTGCAATGTGGAAATTTTCTGCATGACATTAAATAGATTCCAATTGTCCTTAATTATAAATCAGCAACATCAGGAAGCTGAGATTTTCAACTTTATGGAAAATGTGACTTAAAGTTCAAAAACTACAGTTGTTATTAATCATACTCTGAAAACGATTTATAGGAGGTGCACTTATTCTGTTTAAAGTAGCTGTTGCTTTCTTCATGCTTTTGTCTGAGCTTGAAGAAAAGGCAGATCTGCTTTAATTAGTCAGTACCAATGTAAGCATGCACAATTGATATTTTCATCTTTATTATTTTTTTATTATTAAGTTTATTTGCCCCTCTCAACCACAGAGAAATTAATAAAACTTTTATTATCAGCCTGTGCCAATGATCTGCACTCCAAGCACAATCAGGCTGAATGTAATAGTTAACCAGCTGATTTCAGATGAATAAATCATGATAAATATTCAATCTATAGTTATTTGAGTGCTTGATACTTCTAAGCCATAAATAGTCCAAAAATCCTATGATAGCTCTTCATGGTCAGTTATAATTTTTTAGCCTAAGCTCGCTCATAAAATCATTATGATACTAAATTGAGAGAGCTCCTATGTAACCCTGAATTCCTTTCAAGATATATTAAACTTATAATGAATTATAACCAAATCTCTTGATTTGTGTACTCCTTACAGAAAATGAGGATAATCTAAAAGGAATGCAGAATAAGTTGCAAGTTGCAGGGGCAAGAAACTCAGCTCTCTTGAAAGCTCTGAACGACACCTTGGAAAAGCTATCAGCAATTCCAAATGGTAAGTGTGGGCTGAACTAAATTATTACAACCTACTTGTATTTATATTGTCCTTCCTTCCTTCCTTCCTTCCTTCCTTCCTTCCTTCCTTCCTTCCTTCCTTCCTTCCAATGATATTAATGTAAGAAGTGTATCAATATCATGTGTTTCCCAATCAAAATATTTTTATAATATAGACTAAGTGCAGACAGAGGAATATTTCTCTTTAATAATACATAGTGGTGCCAAATAAAATCCTCCAAGACCCCTGGAAAATTTGCTCAGGTTCCCCCACTTCTTTTTTTTTTTTTTTTTTTATTATAGACAAACATACACATACAAATATAAACATTTAAACAAACTAAACATAGACTAACTATACAGTGAAATCAAGTCATCAAGCTTGAACTTTGAAAATAGAGTTACTTCGGTAATTATATATCAATATATCTGTACATGTTATCTTTCATCATATATCAGCATTTATATAACGATATTTCATTTTATTTCCTTGTTTGGTAACATTGGGTGGTATTTCTTTATTTCGTGTTCTTTTTATCTAGCCAGTTGTACCATTTTTGCCAAATTAAATAATAGTCTGAGTCTTCTTTTCCCTGTATTTCTTTGGTCAGTTTGTCCATTTCCGCACATTCCATTATTTTTTGTATTATTTTTTCTTCTGGTGGCGTATCTTCCAATTTCCACATTTGTGCGAAAGCAATTCTGGCAGCGGTTAGGATATGTATTATTAAGTATTGTATCTCTTTTTTATAATCCTTAGTCAATAGTCCTAATAGGTATGTTTCCGGTCTGAGGGGCACTTTTTGGGTGGTAATTTCTTCCAGCTGACTTTGAATTGTTTTCCAAAAATTTTTGGCTTTCGGGCATAACCACCACATGTGGTAATAGGTCCCCTTCTGTATTCTACATTTCCAGCAATTCTGGTTGGTGTTGGGAAACATCCTTGCCAGCCGTGCAGAGGGGAGGTGCCATCTATAAAACATCTTGTATGTATTTTCTTTGTAGGGCACGGACATTGTCAGTTTAGTGTTTACTTTCCACATTTTTTCCCAGTTTTCTAAGTTAATATTGTATCCAAAATTTTTTGCCCAACTAATCATGTTTTCCTTCACCACTTCTTCTTCCAATTTGTATTTAAGCAAATAATTATATATTTTAGTTATCAATTTGTCATCTGATTGTATTATGATTTTATCTAATTCATTCCTTTCTCTTTAATAATACATAGTGGTGCCAAATAAAATCCTCCAAGACCCCTGGAAAATTTGCTCAGGTTCCCCCACTTCTTATTCTGTCTGCCATCAATGATGTCACTTGTTGATCACAACACTGGGCTGCTGCTGTCACTGCTGTCTGCTCCCCTCCTGACTGCTGAACTTTATCCAATGCTTCCAAACCAGGGATACCATTCTGGCACATCCAAACACAGTGGAAGTGGCATTGTTAGAATTATCATCATAGCACAATAGTTCAGCTCTAACAAGATGTTTCAGTATGCGGACAGTTTCAGCTCAATATTTTTCTGGTTTTGATCATCCACTTTTGAAAAATATGTGTATATATTATGATTTCTACTCTATCCCATAAATTCTCTTGTCTGTTTTGGTTCTTTGAGATATGTTAGTATATTGCTTGCCACAGAAGGAAAACTACTTGATATTCTTTTTTTTTTCCCCTTTTTGGTTTAGCAAGAGCATTTGCTTTCTTCTCATTCTTAGAAGTTGTTCTTTTTTCTTTTAAAAGCAATGAAAGACAACATTCTGCCAACCAATCTATCATTTTAGTTCATTCTCCCAAAGTGCCTCTCCTTGCTGTTATAGTAAAAATGCTAAGAAAGGAGAAAATATTCAGAGTGAAAAAGATCAAGTTGAGCAAAGAACATCATTTCTGAAGAAACATAAGCAATCTGTACAGAAAACAGCTGGAATTGAATGTGAGATTTGTTACAGCAGCAAATGGTAGCCAAGATCTGCTGCCAGTGTTTTAATTATATGAAGTAAATAGGCATGACATCATAGTTCATTGTGCTACTTGCCTAGGAGCTAAAACACATTGTGCATCAGAGGGAACCAAATTGTATACAGACCAGCCTGATATCTTCATTATGACAAATTTTGCTGGATTAGGACTTCTTTGGTTTAAAAGAAAGTTAATTAAGCCTACTCACAAGAAACTGTGAACCTATCTTTGCCAGTGCAGTAGATACAATGGTTTGCAGCAGGTCAACAAAAAGTAAGGATATTACAAACATGAAAGAATAGCCCCTCTTTTTTCCCTATGTAAATTTAGATTCCATAAACAATTCAGACAGTAGTTCAGTTAATATATGTTTGAGTTGTATTTTCTGTTTTGCTCATATTTCATGCGATGTTATGTTATGGGCACATTTACGGATGCCATTGTTACAGCACTAACAATGCTGTCACTCTTGTTACTTCAGAGAGGTTACATGGTTTATTTTTGTCTTGGAATAAATGAAAATAAATAGGGTTTATGTTTAATTTCTTAAAAATAAAGATTTACCCTTTCAGAAACAAACAAAAAGGTTTTGTCTTGCGGTAGGACCCAACACAACTCAAATAGTCCCTCTACAAGGGATATGGGCTATTAAGAAATTTGATAAATAAATCAACAAATCAATAAATATAAGTACTATGTACAAGATGTGATAAGTAAGTATGTCTGCTGTCATGAGTTAAAGGTGGCATAAAAATCAAATTAAAAAAATATGTCTCTTGGTTCTATTTTTTCTCCCTTCTCCTGTTTACAGATACAGCAGCCAAAGTACAAGCAGTTAAAGATAAAGCCAAGCAAGCTAATGATACTGCAAATGAGGTACTAGCTAAAATCAGAGATCTCAATCAAAACCTCCTTGGATTAAAAGACAAATACAGAAAAGTTGCAGATGATGCAGCCAAAACAAATGCTATGTTGAAAGATCCTACTAAAAATAGTAAGACCTTATTATGCCTATGTACTTTGATTTCTTTCTTTTTTTCTAATCTTCTGAAATGAAAGGGTTGTTCCTTCCCCTGATTTAAATTATGGTGTTATGTGCTTTTCAACAGCTACTACGGTTGGTAAGGTTTATGTATGCATATTATGTAGAGAAGAATGGTGATATCCTGTGCTTTAAAAATTAGATCTTCCTGGTGATATTCCATATATAATTCCTTCATTATTTTGTATACTTCAAATACCACTTAATTAGAAGCATGTTTTCCATTGCCTTCTGCCTTCTTAATACATTGCTTTTGGTATTAAAAAAAAAAAACCAGCTTCAACTCTTAGTAATAAAAATGTCCTTGAAAGATTATTCCCAGGATAGTAGAAATAATGGTAAGCATTTGTAGTATGAACATATCAGGTAGGTATATAAGTTAATCATTGAATGAAAATCCTGTAATAAAGCTGTCTTTTGGTTGTAGAAGATGTATTATAATCTCTTGGGTAATATGAGTATGTTAGGAACATATTCTATGCTGAACCTTTACTTATTATATTCACTGAAAAGTACTATATTACTGGTAGAATTCAGAAAAAATGTCTCTAACATAGCTATATGACCTGTGTCTGATTTTCGAAGGCTGCCTGGACAAATCCTTGCAGTTTTCTTGGCAAGGTTTTTCAGATTTGTCATTGCCTTCTTTCTAGGGCTGAGAGAAAGTCACATGCCCAAGGTGGGACTAGAACTCATGGTCTCTCAGTTTCTAGCCTGATTCCTTAATCACTACACCAAACTGGTCCTATGTGACCTGCAGCAGATGAATAACCATTTTTACTAGAAACCTTTATATTGCCTCAGTGAGTGGATCACCCTTGGGAGACACACAGACATATTCCAGATCTAGTCATCTTTGCAATATGCAGGAAAATATAATTTATAGGGAAAATATATATTAATTTCACCAGAAAAAAAGAGAAAAGATAGAGATATCCATAAGACTAGAGGAAGATGGGTTTAGGATTGTTGAATTTTTATAATAACCGCCCAAAAAAATTGCATTGTTATATCCCCACAAATCTATTCTTCCTTTTTCGAATAGAGAGCAGTTTTATTATACGTTTGAAGATTTTTACTGCTCAGTTATGTGAATTAGAAATATCTTCTAAAAAATTCAGGAATGGTGTTCCTGAAGATAGTTTGCTATTACAATTCAGCTAAATTTAGCTGTCGGCTTACAGCAACCATGGACACAATCTAATTTAGAGTCAATTGACCAGACTGACAGGGGCTTGAGGTTCCCAGTAGTCTAGCAATACCCATGAGTCTTAATTAGAAAAGAAAAAGAACACTTGGTGATTGTTGTGGTAAAAGACTTTTGAGCTTTAGTCTACTTGAGTTTCTGGGCTGAACGCATATTCAAAAGTGTCCATCTCTGCTTGAGCTACTGTTTGAGGTCTCACTCCATTTGGAGGATTTGATGGAGGGCGGAAATAAAATGACAGGTAAATCTTGAATGACTAGAGTCTCTTCATCCCTGCCATATTGCATGTTCCTAATCACATTTGAAGCAGGGGTGAAATTCAGCAGGTTCTGACAGGTTTGGAGAACCGGTAGCGGAAATTTTAAGTAGTTCAGAGAACCGGCAAATACCACCTCTGGTTGGCCCCAGAGTTGGGTGGGAATAGAGATTTTGCAGTAGCCTTCCCCTGGAGTGGGGAGGGAATGGGGATTTTGCAGTATCCTTCCCCTGCCACGCCCACCAGCCACACCCACAGAACCAGTAGTAAAAAAATTTGAATTCCACCATTGATTTGAAGGTATATATTTTCCTAAGCATCACTTGCCATTTCAATTTTAACTGGAGTAAAGAGATCAGGATTTCCTTGCAAGTTGTCTTGATGCTTTACTCTTGTTTCTCCCCTTTCTCACTTAAATGTTCCCTTCATTCTTCTTTCTGCACTGCCTTCCATTAGCATTCAACCTTTACCTCATAGTTAGTTTTAAATCGGAACCTGAAATCGTACCAACGTGAGAAACGAGAACTTTAAGTCAGAGAAATAGGGATGTACCTAACCTAAAAGAAAGGTGGAGAAGACAGGAAGACCACCAAAATTATGAGATGAGGAAATGTTACCATTCACTGATACATGGTAACATCAAATAAAAACCATTCTCACGGCCTGCTTTTTATATTCATTAACCAAGTTTTAATTATCTATAGATCAGCTAGTTACCATATTCTAAAAGTTCTAACAGAAAATATCCCACTTACTTTAAATCAGCATAATCCAGCCAAGAAAGCTGTGCCCACTTCCAGGTTTATTTGTTCAGTCACCAATTTGTTTTATACTGCTGTTTGCTTTTTTAATTTACTTAAAAAATCTTTCTTTTCCTTTTCAAAAAAAAATTGCTTCAAAACTTGCCTACAGGAATCAGTACGTATAAGGTTTTAACTTCATGCACTTTATTCTTTTTAAAAATATATTTGCATGGTTATTATGTTAGGCATTGTCTAATAATAGCTGTTGTGTTCCAGCAATGACACTAATTTATCCAAGCAGCTTTGCTATGAAAAAGGAATGAACCCTAGCTCTGTTATTAGATAGTCATATATATCTATCAATCACATTTTTAAAATTAAGAAATATTTCCATTCAAAAGCTCAACAGATAAATAAAGGGTCTTGGAAGCTTTCATTTTAAAAGGTCTACATATTCTAACATGCAAATCGATCCCAGTGTGTTGAAAACTTGTTACGTTTGTCATTATTCCCTAGTTTTCTCTTGGCATCTTGAGGAAGAATGTCCAGACACCTCTTCAGATAAAAAAAAAACAGGGATTCTTCAGTGTGAGTGCTCCACATTCACATTGAATACCACAGCAACCATTGTCACTAGCTATCGAATTTTAATTAATTAAACATAATAGCAATAGCAATAGCACTTAGACTTTTATACCACGTCATAGTGCTTTTATAGCCCTCTCTAAGTGGTTTACAGAGTCAGCCTATTGCCCCCTTGGTCCTCAATTATTGACCTCGGAAGGATGGCAGGCTGAGTCAATCTTGAGCCGATGAGATTTGAACTGTCAGACTGCACCTAGCAGTCACTGAAGTAGCCTGCAGTGCTGCACTCTTAACCACTGTGCCACCTCGGCTCTTATAATACTTTTAGTTTGAGTAATCATCTAAACAGAAAAAAACAAATTTTGAGTAGAGTGAATTCAGTATATTCCCATGCACATACAAACACTTTTGCTGCATTTTGTTGGAGCTTAGAACTGTCTAATTGTTAAGCAGTAGACTCAGGATGGACTGTAGAAGATGTTTCATATTCAAATACATAATTAGTGTACTCACTATTATGCATCTTTCCGTGTAAAAGCAAACAGGAATACCAGATATTGATGAGACACCGTAGAAGTAGGATGTCTCATCAATAACTGGTATTGTTTGTGGACTTCCAAAGCAAATTTAGATTTTTTGATCTAACAAACCAGAACTCCTAACTGCCTCATATACAGTAAATGATTGGTTGGGATTATACATATCTCCAAGATTGCCAGGCCCACCCATGTGTTGCTCCTTTTTCTAGATTACCATGCCCTGAACATGGTTTCAGACCAATGCAGGTAGAGATCGATAAGAACAGTTTTTAGTAAGATTTAGTATCTTGTATTTTTTACGATATGCAGAGATATTAATCTTCTACCTAATCTACACATGGGGCCCATTATACATATAATATATGAAACCATCTATGGACATTACGTTATTTTGTTTTGTTTATGCTGAGCCATGCTCTGAAGTTCCTCTGTCGTGTTTATTCAAATTTTGCAAATTTAGAGTATCTGGAAAAGTATGTTTGAGATATGAAACACTTCATTTATTAATTGCCAAATATTCTACTATTTTAATTCAAAACATGTTCTGCAGTGCAAGAATGTAAGCCCTGAAATCTTAGCTCCCCAAAGCACTTTTCTAACTCTTGCTGCTTTGCTACTATTTTGCCTTTAAAGCAAGTTACAAAATTAAAATTAAAATGGCAATTATTTTCCATCTTTAATATGATTACTGCAGATTGCTTTGAGCACAGCAACCCCGGTTTTAAACATAGTTCGTGAATTTAGAAATTAAGGTAACATTCTTCCTTTCACTCCTGACGTTCTTATTTTAAAATCTGTATCATGGCTAGTTTAAACCATCATTTCCTAAGGATCCATCCAGATCAGGAAACTACTTTAATAGTAGAATCCAAATGGCCGTATGAAGTTAGAAAACATTTTGTATCATTGGCTAGAGTGCAAAATCAACCTACAGTTTTTTTTATTTCAGGTATAATGAGATGTTTTAATAAATTACCCATGATGCAAATTTCTGAGAGGAGAGAGTCAAGGGAAGAGTTCATTTTTTATTTATAAATCACTGCCCCAGAGTGCTCTCGGTTTTTATTAATGGCACTTGGATCCAAAATTTAATCTGTTCTGTTTTGTTTTGTTTTGTTTTTTCACATAAAGTTGCTGATGCAGATGACACTGTTAAAAATCTGGGCAAAGAAGCAGATCGGTTGATGGATAAATTGAAACCAATCAAACAACTTCAAGATAACCTGGGGAAGAACATCTCTCACATTAAGGACCTGATAAATCAAGCCAGGAAGCAAGCCAATTCTGTAAGACTTTCTTAAGAGCTTAGTTTATTTCTTTGAAAAAATAAAGACTTCCAAGAAACGAACTGTACTTTTGGTGGCTACAGGAGAAGTTGGTTTGCCAGATTATGTCTGGCACATTCCCTCCCCCCACCCCCACACACACACTTCTTACTGTTTACTAATCTCTTTACTCAGTCACAATAAATTAAAAACCCCAAGGTTGTCCAAAAATATCCACATCAGTTTCATCTCAGGTTTTCAAATCAATCTTCTCACCCAACATTGCTCTGAAAGTAAGAGCAACTGTAACAGTATAATTTCATCCTCATCTCAAAAATTGGAATTAATGTGTATCGATAAATTATAACCTCCAACATAAATATTAATAGGAAATATTAATATTTGAACAAAAACTAACTGATCAAATATTTAATGAATCATTTCCACCCAATACAGTCCCTACTATATTCTGAATGCGTACAGTTGGTAATCAGGAAGCACTGCTGCTTTGAAAGTAAAATTGACAACATCTTGCAGACTAACCAAGAATATTAGGAGATTGTTGTCCCTTTTTTTCCCCATTATGTACGTTGGCTAAGAACATCATTTTCTAGTTTTATTATTGAGTCCCAAGTTTGTCTTCAAAATGCAATTACATTTGAAACACATTTTAACTGGTAATGCTAAATCTATTTTCCCTCTGACCTACAAGAACCTAAAAAAGGATCTCTGAAGATGAATATGTTCAAGTCAAAGCCTTTATGTTGCTCCAGGAAAAATATAAAAAGGAAAGTATGTGTCATGATAATGAGAAAACAGCATATTTACTTGATAAATAGTCCTTCATATAAAATAGAGGCAATCATTTACCTCCACAATAATTTCCATCTATACATTTTAAAGTTACATTCCTAACATTATTCATGCCTTGGAGTAGGCACCTCTGTATTTTTATGGGTGAAGATAGAAAAATCCACATTGATCGTTCTTTAATAGCTATTCTGTCTCAGTGATATTTGTACCATCCAAAGGCTTTTAAAACATATAAATCGTTTTGGGCTATTTTTTAATGTAGGTAACTAACCTTCTAAGCTTACACATTTAGGTGTAATGTATTTCCTTCAGGGTTACTTTGGTTGTATTTTGTGTTTTTTGCTTTACTGTTCTGGTCTGAATACTTGGTATCTACTGCTCCCTTATATCCCTAAAACAAATAATGAATATAAACTATCATAGGTAACAGTTATTTCTTCTCACATAATTACAACTCTTACTGCAGAATAAATCTGGTGAGATACATTTCAGTTTGCATGTTGTCATATTTGCTAATATGATCCTTACATTGGACAACTACTAACGTTTTAATTGGCTTCTTTGATTTATTTGTTTACTTACTATGCCTATAAACTGTTTCAGTGATAATAGATTGTGAAAGACATTCAGAGACCTTTTTATCATTCATTGCAATAATTGTGTTAAAATAGACATATACACATTCATGAAAAATCCAAAATAACTGCAGACAATGTTAACATTTAGACTTTCCCCTTTAAGAAGGGTCAAAAGAAGCATATTAGACCTTGAAGATACACTGGAAAACCCAGGTCTTCCTAGTTTTATGAATACTCCAAGGATATGGGATATAATTTGTAGAGAAATTCAGAGAAAAGGTACATGGACTGAATAGTCCTTCTCCAGGGTTCCTGCAGATGGCAATCATTAGAGGTCCATAGAGAATCTTCTCTTCTCAAACATAATGTACAGGTAGAAACCACTAGGAGAGAAGGCAATACCAAGGATATCCAGGTCCTGATCCCTAAAAAAAAATATAAAACTGTTAACCAGAATCCTGAATTACTCCTTAAAACAAACTAGTTACAGGTGCAGTTCTCAAAGTAATAGTAGTAGTAGTAGTAGTAGTAGTAGTAGTAGTAGTAGTAGTAGTAATAGTAATAGTAGTTTTGCCTATATCTGTTACTGTCTGAAATACTTTATTCTGGACCAGAAGTCTCTGAGTCATCTTCAGGGGCAATTCCAAGTACAACATGTTAGAGTAGTCGAAACAAGAGATGACCAAAGCATGAATCATCATAAGTAGAAGATTCTGCTCCAGAAAGGGTTGTACTATAAAACACAAGTTGGAGCTGCTCATTGTGCAGGAACAGGGAATGTAGGAGGAGCCACAAATTACAGGTAATCCTTGACTTACAACAGTTCGTTTAGTGATCATTCAAAGTTACAACGGCACTGAAAAAAAGTGATTTATGACTGTTTTTTTACAGTAACAGCCTTTGATGCATCTCCATGATCAGAATTCAGATGCTTGGCAACTGGTGCATATTTATGACGGTTGCTGTGTCCCAAGCAGGGGTGAAATCCAGGAGGTTCTGACAGGTTCTGGAGAACCGGTAGCGGAAAGTTTGAGTAGTTTGGAGAACTGGCAAATACCACCTCTGGCTGGCCCCAGAGTGGGGAGGGAATGGAGATTTTGCAGTATCTTTCCCCTGCCACACCCACCAAGCCACACAATGCCCACCAAGCCACGCCCACAGAACCAGTAATAAAAAAAAATGGATTTCACCATTGGTCCCAAGGTCATGTGATCACCTTTTACAACCTTCTCACAAGAAAGTCAAGGGGGAAGCCAGATTCACTTAACAACTAGGTTATTGACTTATCAACTGCAGTGATTCACTCAATAAGTGAGGCAAGAAAGGTCATAAAATGGTGCAAAACTCACGTAAGAAATGTCTCACTTAACAACATAAATTTTGGGCTCAATTGTGGTCCTAAGTCAAGGACTACCTGTATAAACTAGCTCAGTCCATGGAATCATGAGTGTTCAATCAAAAAGTGATCACTCCTTATGATCCAAAGGCTGTAGTATGCTTTTCTGAGTTCTTCTAAAATCCTGCTAGTGCCGTTAGTAGTGGTAGTATATAACCACCTTGTGTTCCCTAAGGCTCTTTTTTTTCTATTAGGACGTTTTTCCAAGCTTTAAGATCTTCTCCAACAACTCTCTCCTTTGTATTATGTGTCTGAAATATTTAAGCTTTAGCATCATTATTAATGTTTCCAATAAGAAGTCTGATTTTACTTCCTGTAGCACTGAATTATTTGTTGTCTTTGCAACCCAAGGCATTCTTAACTGTTTTCTCCAGGTCCATATATCAAAGGCATTAACTTTTCTTCATTCAGCATTTTTTAGGATCCAACTTTCTCAGCCATTCGTTGAAACAGGGAAACCATTTCTTTTATAATATGAACATGTCTTGTATTATCTTGAACTAACATTTCTTGTACATCTCTTGTACTATATTTTATCTACACCTCTCATCCAAGTAGCAGATATCTCTTTATTCCATTCTTTATTACGGTCACTATCACTATGAATTTTTGAGCCTATGAATATAAAGGGTTTTTTTACTATTACCTTGCCTTCTTCTATGCTTGGGTGCGTTGAGTTGGCATTATCTGTTGATTTAATCTTAATTGTTCTGCATGAGGTTTTGTTTTGGTTTTATGTTTTTATGTTTTATTTTTTGTTATTTGTATGGAACAGTCTGCAAACTAGCTTTTGCCTTCCCTTCTTTTAAATTCAACAAGACATTTTTTAAAATCTTCTAGTTATCACTGTGGTGTCATCAACATAGCTGAGGATTTTATGTTTCTCCCATTTGTATTGATTCTAATCTGTATTTCTTCTAGTGAAATATTTTTCATTGTATATTTGACATATATTTAATTGCTCTGTATCAGGGGTCGGTTCTAAAAAAAAATTACTAACGGTTCTGTGGGCGTGGCTTATTTTGTGGACATGGCTTGATGGTCATGTGACAATTCTTTAGGATTTAGCAGAGGTACTGGTCTACCAGGCTTTTAACTGCTTGCAGAGCTGTACCGGTCTACTCATTTGTTTTTGGAGGCACCGATCTACTCATTTATTTTTGCAGGCACTGGTCTACCCATTTATTTTTGCAGGCACCAGTCTACCCATTTATATTCTTTTAACACTGATCAGCTGTAGGGCAGCCCTTCGAAGTCCCGCAGCAAGAGTTTAAACAGGTTTTTTCCCTCTAGCCGATCAGTTGGGACTCAGGAGGCAGCCATAGATTGGGGTGGTGCCAAATGAAAGGTAAGAATAATGCAGGGGGGGCGGGGGGCAGAACCAGTTCGGTGACATCATATCGTCACCGCTACCGGCTCAGCGGAACTGGGAGGAACCCACCACTGCTCTGTATCCTATTAACATTATTGCTTGTAGTTGTTATATAAATTCTTCAACGAACAGACGAGATGGCTTAGTATGACCATATTTGAAAGGCATCTGTTATTTCTTGTGGTCCACCCTATCAAAAATCTGGACTGCAAAATTTTGAGACGTGAGCTTTATATTTTTTTTGGCTGTTGGGATGTAAATGGGTCTCCTCCAGTTCCTCGGACTCCAGGGTGTTTGTCTTACCTGATTATAAACTGCAAATGATTTTCTAGAGCCCATTTAACTTCTCTTTTCAAAATGTCTGGTAGTACAGTGATGAAACCTTGCTTATCAGTAATTTATTCTTCCATATATTTGTGCTGTTTCTTCATTGAATCTTTATTCCCAAATCTTTGATTTCTTTATATCTTATTATGCTTATTTTTGTATAAAAGCTTCACTTGCCTTCTCCAATTTTCCTAAATAAATATCTTGTTTCCCCTTTCAAATTATATTCTTAATGTATTTGCATTGCTAATTTTATATGACTCCTCGTCTCTTCTTGCTTTTGTCTTGAATTCACTGTTTAGTTGGACCGATGTTCAGTTTTGACATAGCTGATCTGGCCACATCCACTATGCCTTGGTTCATAGTCCTGGCAGAGCAATGGTATACCTATCTTTGTAACATTGCCCTGATTGTGAATGTGCCTTTGGTGAAATACTGGAGTGGGTTGCCATTTTCTTCTCTGAGGGATTATACAGTATTTAGTCTATTCCAGCGGTGGGTTCTACTTACCTTTACTACCAGTTCACAATGGGAGCGCGTACACGTTTCTGCACATGCACAGATCATCAATTATGACATCTGGCCAGGTGGGCAGAGCCTCCCGCCGCTTTTACTACCAGTTCTAAAGAACCAGACAGAACCGGGAGCAACCCACCACTGGTCTGTTCCCTTGTCTATTACTTGTCCATCATAGATGGATCTTCTGGAAGTATACAGTCCCTACAGTGTAGCTCATAGCATCACTGTGATATGCCAATACTTTCACTGCTGCAAAGTTGTAATCCATTACAATTTTTGAGTATATTTGCACAACCTTTCATCAGAATTATAAATACATCTTTTTTATAATCCTAGAATTATCTATTTTCAAATTATGAAATCTGTAGCTATAGCATGTACATTTGCCTGGTTAGTGTGGTGTTCTTTCAGAGTTTCAGATAATAAACTTTAGCAATCAAATGGAATGTTCAACTTTCTTGTTTGTTTTGGGAAAGTAATTCTGTAAACTCAATAAAGCAAATCGACTGGCTCTTTATTGAGTCTTTTTTTACATGCAGAAATACCATTGCTTTTAAAAATAATGATAATAATATTACAGTAAGCACTAAGTGAACTCTTAGTGACTATAGATAATTAGTTTTAAAAATTAAAAGATCCTATGGGACACATCTAACAACACTTGACAATAGAAGCACAATATACGAAAGGCTTTCATAACGCAGACCCAAAACAATAGGAAATAATTTATTTAAAATAACATGGTATATGTACAAGTCTCAAATATAGTAGCTCATACATTTGACTTCATTAGGCAGTTTACTTGTGAATTATTCAGCAACTGAGTTGTCAAAATGGGACTTTGTACATTGTTAGATATTCTGGTGTGGTAAAATACTGGATTGTGACATCCTTAGAGAATACTACATAAAACTGCTAGTACTTTATATTCTAAAGCCAGATCTCTAGAAAATTCATATCAATTTATTTTCATGAGTGGTACTGAAAATATTAAAAATGGATCTCTTTCTTTTTCTTTTGCCTTTAATTGCTAATTGAAGATTAAAGTATCTGTGGCTTCAGGAGGAAACTGTATACGAACATACAGACCAGAAATTAAAAAAGGATTGTACAACACTGTTATTCTCAACGTGAAGACAACTGTTCCTGATAATCTACTTTTTTATCTTGGAAGTAATAGATACGTAAGTCCGCATTAGGGTTTTGTTTTTTTTAATGTTACCATCTGATTGTATATTGATATTAATTCTGGCAATATACTGTAACTGGAGCACCATCTGATATTCATAGAGCTACCTATCATTACTGTTGCCATTTCCCATAAATCACTTCATCGCATATCATCGTGTTTACATTTTCCCAAGGGACAGCAAAAGCAAGTATTGTTATTACCAGAACCCCTTGGCTCAAATTAGTGCACTGTCACCGCTTGTGTAGGAAACTGGTCAGTAATGTTCCTATTGCTGAACCCTTAACTAGGCTCAGTTAATCTAATATGGGGTGCCTTCCTGGGAGTAAGTCACCAATGATAAAATTGATATGGATAGGACCCGGACCAGTTTTATTTTACTTCAACAGTGATAAATATTTTTTTTAAAATGCTGGTATTTCTAGCATCAGCTATGCAATAATAAAAATAATTTGAAAGAAGAAGCGGGGGTAGGGGGAGAAGAGAATCATATGACACTTGTTAGGAGGACCTAGAAGCCCCATCCAAATGGAGAGATACTCCAAAGGAACTAAATGCACAGGGAAGACAAATAAAGATCAAAAGAACTTCCAGTAGAAAATGTAATTTGTAAAGTTTTAAGGAAATAATACAACTGATGGATTAATTAACTTTATAAAAACTGGGTCAAAAAAAATTTAAATAGTTTTCTTTTGTTTCTAAAGCCTGAAAAACTGATTCAAAAAGAACTTTCAGCCAAAAAAAACCCCACATTCATATTATATACTATTGTAAAATCAGTAAAATAAATTAAAAATAAAATATGTGCGAAATATCCCTGGGAAGCATATATAACTACACAAAGGTATGAAATTATGATAAAGAGAACCGGAGGTTATTGAATCTCCTGTTTCTATAACGTTTCCTCTTTGTGTTACCTATCTTTTTTAAAAATTGATTTAAATATTTTTGAATATGTAAATTATACAGGATATTATGGATTATGCAAGACAGTAATTGATAGCCATTACTAATGGGAAAGATAATGTTTTATTCATAAATATTACATATACAACATGATAAACAAATATTTTCAGGAAAAAAATACATTAAAAATAATTATCCCTTCGTGGTAGTATATAGTTCATTGCACTTAATTGCTTCCTTTTCACTGTTTTACTAAATAACACTTTACATTATTTTACCAGATTGTCTCAGAGGTAGTAAACACTATTATTATGTTATGTTCATTTTGTTTAAAATATCCTTTCCTCATTTTAGACTGACTTCTTGGCCATAGAAATGCGTAAAGGAAAAGTGGATTTCTTATGGGACGTGGGATCTGGAGTTGGGCGTGCTGACTATCCGGATCTCACAATTGATGACGGAGTTTGGTACCGAATTGAAGCATCAAGGCAAGTTCCTAAGATCTTCCATACTAATTGTATCACTGTCAAATGGTGATTCCATGCTCCAGATTCCAAAAGTGCCTAGTAAAAAGATAACATTTTCAAAATGGCATCACACTCATGCAAATATTCCAGGTCAATGCCTGGAATACACTACCTGACTCTGTGGTTTCATCCCAAAACTCCCAATATTTTAACCTAAGACTGTCTACTGTTGACCTTACCCCATTCCTAAGAGGTCTGTAAGGGGCGTGCATAAGAGCACCAGCGTGCTTACCATCCCTGTCCTAATGTTTCTTCTACTTGTATCTATTTTATGTATTCAATTCATGCTTATGATTATATAAATTACCTAATACAGTCTTGACAAATAAATAAATAAAATAAAATAAAATAAAAATTCTTTTGAAAGTAGTTCTTCTGGGATCCATCCTATTGCATTTTTAGAATCTAATACAATGTAATGCACGATCAAATATAAAATTTGAAAATAAAGCAATTTCAAGGATCCTTCTCAGAGTGCAGTCAATAGTTATGACCATGTGGGAAGGAAAAAAAGACCCCAGGTGAGATGTCTCTGTGATACCTGCTGCCTACCTTTCTCCCTTTTGTCTTCAGGGATCCTGCCAAAATATAGCCTTACTAAGTGGAGAAGCTTCTGCCTGTGCTTTTGCAATATTGAGAATGTTGTATTAGCTTTTAATTTATTTATTTTTGTATGCACTGATTTTGATTTTTTTTAAAAAAAAATTGTTGTATGAGTGGACAAGCAGAATATAAACCTTATAAATACAAGAAATATTTTAAAAGCCTTACTGACCTTTTAGATTAGACATCAGAATATGTATACCTTTTTTTAGCAGCATATTATTGTCCAAATGAATTAAGCAGTGACCCATTTTACTTACCTATTATTTTGCCAATGTGGCTGTGACAAAAGGACTTTGTGAATAAAACTAATTGGGATGGTGTGTTTGTCCTACTCATTAGACAATGGACCTAGGAATAGCAACATTTGAGTAACATGGGTTGTGGGAGCAATCCCTAAATTGCAATCTTCTGAAGGATCTGTCTTTTTCCCCCATCTACCATTCTTATCAGATTTTGTTGCAGCTTTGTGTGTGCGTGTGTATGCAGTGCTCATGAGAACTGAAGCATAGAACAAAATCATGGCAGGCAGGTCTGTGAATACCTGCAATTTTGGAATAGTGGTCTCAGGCAAGAGACTAAGGCAGGAGTCTCAGGCAAGACTCACAGCCTTTTCCAATGGATCAGCTCTTCACATTACTAACTTTTATAGGAGCCTTGAGACCATATCAGAAAAAAAATCCTGCTTCCAAGTCATTCTTTGATATTAGGGTTTGAATCCTAATCCCTTTGATTGAAGATTGAGCCCTTTCAAATGTGTGTTTTGATCTTGATTAAACTATGTCATTTGACATGTTCCAATGGAATGGTTCTTGTTCTGTTGGAAACTCAAAACTGAAGTACTTTTATCTCAGTCTGTTGAAGTGCCATTCATGATCTGGCTTATTATACTGCCATAATAAATCCATTGAACTTATTCAGAGTGCAAAAGCATGTCTGTCATGAAAAGAACAGACAAAGGAATAAACAAATGAAGAGTTGAGCCTTGGAAGTCTGCCATGCTTCAGATTCAAAAGTGGGCATAGGGGAGCATTGAGGAAATGCAAAGAAAGAAAAAGATGAATATGCCTGTTCATAAAATATAAAATGTTTTTGATGCATAAACTCATTGGAGTCTATAGAATAAATTGATGTTTATTATTTTTCAGTATCTTTTATTTTCTGAGGCGGCATCTGCTCCAAATAAAGGAATTGTAATCTTTATCTTTTAAAAATAGCTGCATTTTAGATTTAGAGATGAAAAACTCTGCAAACTGTAGAAGCTAATATAAATAAAGAAATTGTCCTCTCCATTTGTATGGCGTGGACTTTCAGGCAAGAGGTGTGGTGGCTTGAAATTGCAGTCCACAGAATTCTGTGTTTCCATAGTGGAATATTTCTTCTCAGATTAAAATAATAAATCTCATAACTTCTTGCCACTGGGATTACATGTTATCAGGCACTTGTGTTTTAACCTAGTCAGTAGAAATCAATTCCTGTTGGCTTACTCTTCACGTGAAGTCTTGCCCTAACCATCAGAATCCGTAGTGTATCCTAATAATTTAAAACTTGAATACAGAAATCCACAAAATGTCATCTTGCATATGTAAATATCTTCATAGGTTGGAGAGAATGTTTGCATTTATATGAAGGTGAATGTTAGTTGATGAGTAGTGAAACTCACCCCCATGTTTTTTCTCTTACAGGACTGGAAGAAATGGCACAATTTCAGTACAGGCATTAGACGGTCCCAAAGCTACCATCATTCCAAGCATTTTCAGTGGAATTTCTCCACCTGGTTACACGATTTTAGATGTGGATGCAAATGCCATGCTATTTGTTGGAGGTTTAACTGAGAAAATAAAGGTAATGTGTGACTCTCCGCTTAACTGGTCAATGTAATCATATATGCTTGTCTTTGTTTTATTTGAAGTATTTGCTTGAGAGGGAGCAGTCTTAATTCACTGTCTTCTGTGGGATTTCAGATAGTTGTGCAGGAAGTGGCTTCTAGACTGCAGTCTAATTAATTGCTAATAAAATAAATGTCACAATAATGACAGTACTTAGATCTGCATTACCTACTCTTATTTTCATATGTACCCAAGTAGTGTCAGCAACTACCTATGGTGCAATAAAAGACACAGGTTCCCTTAATGTGCCACCACCAATACAACAATGACCTGTATTACACTGGATACAAAGCACATTTCCCACTTTAGATACAATTATTTATTTATGGACTTTTATTGCAGCTGAAAAATCCACAGAATGGTTCCAATATTAATTGAAATTTGACACATTTTATAAAGCTATATAATCATGAAAGGATCAAATAACACTATATTAATACTAGCCCATAGAAAATCAGAGCCTAAAGCATCTTTGCTGTTGGATGGGGTTGCACTGCCACAAACACACCCTATGCATAATCTGAATTTTTTTTCTAAATTCTTGACTTTTGCTGTGGCGATGCAGACTTCTGCTGTAGAATGCAGTATTGCCTGACCAGCTCAAGGTTGACTCAGCCTTCTATCCTTCCGAGATCAGTAAAATGAGGATCCAGATTATCGGGGGCAATATGCTGACTCTAAACATCTCGGAGAGTGCTGTAAAGCACTATGGAGCAGTACAGACTTCTAAGTGCTATTGCTGTTGCTAAAGCACAATAGGAACTACTTCCAAATCCCAGACTGAGGCTATATTACTAATTGAAATGAGGTTTTCTCTCAGACCCCTGTTCAGAACATAATATAAGAACAAGTAGAAAGTGGAATTCAGCAGTGTTAAACACTAATGTCATTTATAACTGACATCGGTCAGAATTCACAACCAAATTTTCATATGCAATATGACATAGGCACTAGGAAAGATTTGACTTGGTGGCTAATTTACTCTAATCATTAGCTCCTTCTAGGCTAATTAGAAAATGAGAGACTCGTGAGTTCTCTACTGGTTTTATTTGTACCTGACCATTGGAAAATGGCTTTGGGCCTTCAGATGATTTGCTTGAAATCATATTATTTAACCTTCTTTTACAGTGAGGCATTGTGGGTAAAATTGCTGCAACTTCCAGTGTCTTAATCAAGTGAAATATATGTGCCTATGTGTATTCCTATGAAACTCACTGGTCATTTTTCTCAGACACGATATCAGGTCAGCAGGCAAGCATCAGAATCAATGAAGCTAGAAAGAAAGGACTGGGAGGGAGGGAAGGAGGAAACTGCTGGAGATGTCTGTAAATATGAAGGGCCATCTCACCTCCAGTATCCTCTTGGGTGCTCAAAGTTTGAAGTTTCTGATTACATCATCTGAAAAAAATGAAGGGCCCGAAATGATCACATTAGCTTCCATGACAGGATGGGCAACATCAGTCCCACTAGGTAGTCCAGATCAGAAAATCAAATCCACATTAAGAGATCTACACTTGTTTGAGATACGCTATAAAAACAGAGACTTGCAAGTCTTCAATATATTGTACATTCTCTCCTCCTTACACTCCAGTGAATCAGGGAAGCATTTGCCTGTATTGCTTCTAAATATTATTTTCTACCCCTGGACTTTCCAAGCATTCTTCTGCCCTCGGTCTAGGCAGCAGATTTTGCATATTTCTGTCCAAGTCATCTCCCTTTTTCTCTACAGACTAAATGGATCTTCTCAGTCTGTTACAGTGCCTTAACCACCACATTTTGAAATCCATATAGTCATATTTTCACTGAACAAGGACCACATGAAGTTTCCTCCCTCCCTCCCTCCATATAAAAAACAGAAGTGGTAAAAACCAGATATTGATTGTTGAATCCTATCTTATTGTCCAAATAGAATAGGGTTACACAAAGTACACAGCTGAACTCATACCTGCAATAGATTCTGAAGTAAAATTCCTGATAATTACTTCATTTTGCATGGCCCTACAGAGACACCAGTGGTGGGTTGCTACCGGTTCACCCCAGTTCGGGGGAACCGGTAGGGTTAGGGTTAGGATTAGGGTCCCTAACCCACGTGGACGTCACCAAATCGCTCTGCACATGTGCAGAAGCTTCTGTGCATGTGCAGAAGTGGTGCACACGCGAGCGAACCAGTAGCAAAGGTAAGTGAAACCCACCCCTGAGAGATACCCATATGATAACATGAGCCTTTAAAACCTGCTTCAATCCTCCAAACAGCTCTGGCTGCATCTAATCAATCAGATTTGTAAAATAAACTATAATTTAATCTGAAACCAGCTAGACAGATTCTGGGCTTGAAACACTCTTTAGCATATGAATTAAAAGAATTACAGATTTTATTTAACCCTAAAACAAGATTAAGTTTTGCAAAGACCTCAGTTTCCCATCTTCTATTTAAATACTGTTTCCATAATAGATACATTCATTAAGTTCATTTATAATTACATATATATTTTTTTTATAAACCTCGTACTGGGATGGATAGATAGATGGACTGACAGATCCAGCTTGGATCCTAAATTCTTTTTTAAATCCAATTTGGCTTCACTCCTCTTAAATCATTTATTATTATTATTATTATTATTATTATTATTATTATTATTATTATTATTATTATTATTGGCATCTGCTTCAATCTCAAGTAATTTTCTATATGCTTTGTTAACTCTTTCTTCTCATCTGATACTTTTCCAGTAGTTTAAATCCTAGTGTTTTCTAGCCTACCTTAGTGCTATAAATAGATGCATAATCCACAGATCATTTCATTCATGTATTTCAATATTATATATGCATACACTTTGAATAAGTGTTATCATTTGAGTTAAAAGGATGCATAAATTTGTGGGAAAATACCTTCAGAAATTATACTGTGGTTTTGGGATTCTTAATTACATATTTAATTCATTCATTATTCGATTTAGAGATCCCACAACCCCAAAATACTCTAGGTAGTTCCCACCATACAAACAAAATAACAAATATACAATCAAAGTAGAACATAAAATAGTAAATGGGGGGGAGATTAATTAGCAATAACAACTATATATACATAGGAAGAATTCCAACCAACCTAGTCCATTAATTTATTTATATAATGCCTTGAAGAAGAATGTCCATTATGGCCATGACAGTTCAGATTAATGTTAATTATGGGTAGGTGATAAGGGACCTTTCCAGGTAGTTGCTAGGAGTCAATGCTAACTCAAAAGAAATCAAACAAAAACAGTAATAAAATCAACAAGAGGTACCTATCTTTTTTTTTTTTTTTAATTTTGATTTATATGCCGCCCTTCTCCGGAGACTCAGGGCAGCTTACAATACGTTAAGCAATAGCCTTCATTCTTTTGTATATTTTATACAAAGTCAGCTTATTGCCCCCACAAACTGGGTCCTCATTTCACCTACCTTAGAAAGGATGGAAGGCTGAGTCAACCTTGAGCCTTGGAGAGATTCAAACCAGCAGAAATTGCAGGCAGCTGTGTTAATAACAGGGTGCATTAAACCACTGTACTATCAAGGCTCATAGGACTTTGGGAAGGACTCGCTATGTGGATAGAAATGCCAAATTCAGTCTAAACATCTGTCTAATGTGTGACCAACAGTTACAACCATACTTACCCTTTTCTCTTTAAGAGCCCAACATGGTAGATTGGTTTAACATTCAAAAAATACTCCCTTTTCTGAACTTGCTTCTCTCATCCACTTTTTCTCTTTAGAAGTTCTTTTCAATGTGAGATGATTATATTGTAATGCCAAGTTTGCCACATTCACAGTGAATTTGGAAGTTTTTTAGATTTCATGCCATGCCTGAAAGTCAAGTTTCTGTTCTCCAGATGTTCATACATTAATATTTTAAATATTCATAATTCCTCATGAAAAGTACCAGGTGCTTATATGTCTCAAATTGCTAGATATCTGGAAGTAAAATGATATTGATGAAATGAGATATAAAAGATAATTAGGTACTTTTGAAAAGGACAACTTCCGGTGAGAACAATTCTCTTTCAGCAATTCAGCAATTACAACAAAGTGTTCTTCAAACTGCTGTGTTTGTGTGCTTATACTGATAACTTGTGATAATTATGATTCTACAAAACCAAAATTAAAAGGCTATCTAAAAAAGAAAACTAAGACTCATCCTAATATCCCTAAAGCATCCTCTTGCTGAGTGATCTTAAGGTAGTTCTCTTTTTTTTTTAAACAAAAAGGCCTTTAGTTATTTGATGAACTAAAAAAAAATGAGGCAAAAATTTTAAAATGTTAGATTAGAACTTCTCATACATGAACATATTTTTACCCAAGTGTTTCAGTGAAACTTTTATATTTCTTTATAATTATCACTTATCTACATCAGTAATCATCTGTATCAGTAGGCAAATTGTTCATAAAGGTTGTGGGTGAAAGGAAGGCCCAAGAAATTTATACAGGTAGCACTCGAGTTACAACAGTTCTGTAAACTTTCTGCATCTGTAAGCTCTCTTCCATTCCACACCATGAGAGATGAATCAGGTTTTTAAGGTCCTCAGGAATGCCAGCAGGGTGGAAGCCACCTGGATCTCAGGGATAACCTCATTCCAGAAGGCAGGTGCTGTGACACAGAAGGGATGTTTCTCTGTCCATGTCAATCATTTTTGTCTTAATGGCTTCTACTTCTTCTTCTTTTTTTTTTTTCTTTTTTTTTTTGCTTTTTGGTACTGTCCATGGGATTTTCATGGCAAAGATACTGGAGAGGGTTGCCATTTCTTTCTCCAATGGATCACCTTTTGTCAGATCTCTCTGCTATGACCTGTCTGTCTTAGGTAGCCCTGCGTGGCATAGCTCATAGCTTCATTGAGTTACGCTGGCCAATACTTTGGCTACCTAATGAGAAGGAAGGACTCACTGGAGAAGAGCCTAATGCTGGGAAAGATTGAGGGCAAAAGAAGAAGGGGACGACAGAGAATGAAGTGGCTGGATGGAGTCACTGAAGCAGTAGGTGTGAGCTTAAATGGACTCCAGAGAATGGTAGAGGACAGGAAGGCATGGAGGAACATTGTTGATGGGATTGCAATGGGTCAAACACGACTTTTCAACTAACAACAACAAGCTTCTACTTCTGTTGAAAATTAGGCAGTGTATGGGAACAAACCTCAAAAGACAGGCTATGGACAAATACCAGCTTTTGTTACAAATTGTAATATAGTCTGTTAATAAAGGATTCAATATTTAGCCGGCGTACTTTCTATTTTCCAGAAATCTGATGCTGTGAGAGTCACTACGTTCACAGGATGCATGGGAGAAACCTATTTAGACAGCAAACCAATAGGACTATGGAATTTCAGAGACATTGAAGGCGAGTGTAAAGGCTGTGCTGTCAGGTAAGATTTTCCCCCATAATATTGTTTATTGTAATTATTTTTTTAAAAAACATGCTAATGTTTTTAACCTAAATGATCCACTTAAATTATTGATTATATTCTAATTTTTGTCAAACATTACAGTATAATTTTGACCATTATCATAATGAAAATGGATAACTAGTTCATTAATCACGTCTTTGAATATATCAAATATAAGATGACAATGTGACTGCAAGAATTTAAAGTCCGTCCTTCCTTCCTCCCTCTCTCCCTCTTTCTTTCTTTCTTTCTTTCTTTCTTTCTTTCTTTCTTTCTTTCTTTCTTTCTTGTAGCTAAGGATCTCGCAATCTTTTGTTCTAAATTGGTACTTCTTTTTATATAGAAATGACACTTTGAAAGGCCATAATTCGGTTTCTTTAGCATAAGGATCATCCTTTTGAAACCCCAATCATTATTAAAACCACTCTGAAAAATAAAAATTGTATGGCATAGCTCACAATATTCACCATCCCCTCCCCAATACATATACATGGTAAATCAATGACTGAAAATATATAGGAACTAAACATTTACATGCATACAAAGTTAATCTTTGCATGTCTAAGGACATTTCTTCAGTTATATGCATATATATAAAACAAATAGATACTGCAGAAACAGTATCAATACATGAAGATATTAGAATGGTGGTATTTGCATCGTAACATCATGCAAATTATGCTGGTACCTAATGACTGCATGACAGATCTTGCAAATATATGTCATTTGTGTGATGTCATTATAACATATATGTCTACATTTATCATCTTGTAAATGTCAGTATGTGGATGCAAATATAACATATATAATTCGTATATCAACAAGGACTCATACTATATATGAGCTGTGTGAAATGTTGATTCAGAGCTTTGTATTTCTACTTCATTTAGCTATCGGATTCCCTGAATGCAGGAAATTAAATTGCATTTCTTCAAATCAATAAATTGATAGGTTTTTGATTCATACATTTGATATACTACATCAAATTAATTTACTTGCTAAAATTATTCAGTGCATGTTATGAGATTGTTAGATTACATAACATTTTATTCAAATCTATACCAATCAATTTGAATGAATGATATTGCACTGATTAATTAATGATGAATTGTTTGTTTAAAAATAAAAATATTTTTTTAAAAAATATTTGAATGATTCAGATAGACGCATCTTTGTCTCAATAATTCTAACTGAAATGATGATTTTAATCAGCTGTTAGATGATTTACAAACTTCTGATAGCTAACAGTTTTCAAATTTGATTATTTTGCGTTTCTTCACACCACAGCCCCCAGGTGGCAGATGGTGAGGGAACTGTTCAGTTTGATGGAGAAGGTTATGCTACCGTGAGCCGTCCCATAAGATGGAACCCCAATATCTCCATGGTCATGTTCAAATTCAAGACATTTTCTTCTACTGCTCTCCTGATGTATCTTGCTACTCTAGACTTGGTAAAACTATGCTTCTTAGACTTGTGTTGTTAACGTTATGGCAACTGCAAGTTCCTATAAAGAGAACTTAAATATATGTCAGTTCCCCTGTGGATGATTTTTACAATGAACACTGAGTTTTATGACTGCTTCTAGATAAAGTAAGATAATTTATGAGGATTTAATACAATAGCTTGTATAATACTAACCGTATAATACAGATCATTAATATGACTGTTCTTATTATTCCTAATGTCACTTTTAAGTTGCAATGCCAAAGAATCACTTATAATATATACAGTAGATGCCAGCATTTCCTTATCAGTTACAGATGGGCATTATGTAATGTAAACATTCACTGGAATTTTATCTACTTATTTTAACAATGACTTTGATGGTGTTAGGCAACATAAAGGTAAAGGTAAAGGTTCCCCTCGCACATATGTGCTAGTCATTCCCGACTCTAGGGGGCGGTGCTCATCTCTGTTTCAAAGCCGAAGAGCCAGCACTGTCCGAAGATGTCTCCGTGGTCATGTGGCAGGCATGACCAAAGACGCATGGACACTGTTACCTTCACACCAAAGGTGGTCCTTATTTTTCTACTTGCATTTTTACGTGCTTTCAAACTGCTAGGTTGGCAGAAGCTGAGACAAGTAACAGGAGCTCACCAGTTATGCGGCACTAGGGATTTGAACCGCTGAACTGCTGACCTTTCAATCGACAAGCTCAGTGTCTTAGCCACTGAGCCACCACGTCCCTAGGTTAGGAAACATAGGGGAGGTTGTTTTCCTTTAACAGCAAATACTACATGAGAAACACTGTTTCAGGACAGATTCATAACCATAGATTTCAGTATATCCCTGCACCCTTAATATTCAAAATGTGACACACATATCTATCAATGCAGTGATTGGCACTTTTTCCTCTTTTTTCAGTGAGAGCTATCTTTCCCAGAAGCAATGCATTTAGGTGGAGATATGTTAGGGATTGGTGAACCAAAGCAAAAACTGGGTGTGGTTGCTCATGTTTTTATTTTTCTCTGGTACCCCTTCTTTGATTTTCTGATATCCTCTTCTCCAAGTAGCAGACTGACTGTAGTAGATTTTAACAAGATTTAAATTCGTGGCTTGAAGAAGATTAAATTAAATTGTGAGTTGCCTGTGACATTTACTATGCTGGTTTTCAATTAGCAAAAATGTTTAGTATATATGAAACTTGCATAGAATGAGATGTTCTTGTAAATATTGATCCCTCCAACCAATCTACTTTCTCTTTGCCACAAAAGCTACTTGAAATCTTATATATTAAAATATATATTCCTGCAAAAGTCTAGGTTATTAAATGTAAAAATATTTAATTTGTTAGATGGCTAAAATCAAGCTTCTTTTAAGTAAGAATTGGTACATTATACATTTGTAATTATTTTTTTAGCTTTATGGATAAATACTAAATTTGCAGTATTTGTTCATACAGCTAAATTTTTCTAAATCAATATATATATAAAAGATGGCAAGCAGTCCATATAAGACTATAGATATGTCCCAAAGAATCACCTTTACTGAGCTAGAGAAGCTAGACATGAATTCTCTTCTTTTTTTTCCTCATTTTTTCGGGGGAAGATGCTGGGGTTTTTTTGCTCTGTGGGACATTAGTACTGAAGTTATCCCATAATTCCTTAATGAAACATGTCTGGATGAAAATTCATCATGGATTTATTATCTCTAAAAGTTTGTTTCTTCTAGGAATAAGACCTAGACTCTAACTGCCTCCATTAAGTTAAGGCATCCTTAGATTGATTCCGGACATCCATACTGTTGCCTCTGCAGGGTCATAGAGTGGCTTGCCACTGACCTCTGACCTTTTCCGGAATCTCTAAAGCTGAGGGATTCCAGAGTTGACCCTGCTAAACTTCTAAAATAACCAAGGTCATCTGCATGCTCCCATCTAACAAGGCACTTGAACACTGCAGTCAGATTTTGTTCATCATTATTCATTATTATTGTCAACTTGCAAAGCTTTCAAGTTGCCATGAGCAGGAGGGAGGGAGAACTGAAGTGAATTCCAAATTCTGACCGCAGTCAGAAGGAGGGTGTTAGGTTTCACAGCCAGCCAAAGTGGTTAATTGGAGAATGTGATTTATGACATGGCCAGAGAGGAGGGGAGAGACAGGGTCATAGGGGAACGTAAATCTACGTAGAATCAGTCCTAACTGCATCAGAGTATTGCCGGAATGTTGCTCCTAATAAATGAATATTGAAGTGGTTCGGGAATAACGAGAGGCACAAGCAAGCAAGTGACAACAGCTCTTTAATATACAGTGAGACTTCAGCAAAAACTCAGGGGCTGCAGTCCTCCTTATATACAATCCAGGAGGGACTGTCAGCCAATCAGAAACGTAGGCAGGTTTGAAACTCCCGCTTAAAAGTATCAATACATAACACCCCTCCCTTCCCAGAAGGCACTAATACTCAAAAATTAACATATGTACAGACAAAATCTCGCAGGTGCTTAGGACGAGTTCTCGCCCTAGTTGACCTGCGCAGTTCAGAGTCTGGTGGGGCGTCGAGCTGGTCGGAGGGACTCTTTGTCTCTCCTGGCTCCGCCAATGGAACCTCCTGGATTTTGTCCGGGGCGTGGTTATCCCCGGCTGGGAGTGGTGACTCGCTGGGGCGGCGCTGGAACCAGGGCTTGTCAGCTAAGTATTCTCGCGGCCCCGGGCTTGAGTTAGCTGTTTTGGAGAAGTGGTCAGAGTTAGGCTCGGAGATGTCTAAGTTAATGTTCGCCTCACCAACCACCCTTTTCCTAAGTTGGTCTATGTGGTGCTTCCAGAGTCTATCTACCCCAACGTCCACCGTGTACGATTTTGGGCCTGTTATTCCCACTATGGTTCCTGCAACCCATAGAGGACCGCTGGCATAATTGCGAGCGAACACCGGGGACCTGACCTGAAACTGCCTTAAACCACAGGTCTCTCCCTTAAAGTTTTCGTGCGAGTAGTTAGGGTGAAGCCTGTCTAACACGCACCGGAGCTTCCTCCCCATGAGGAGCTCTGCTGGGCTTCTCCCTGTTGCTGTGCATGGTGATGCATGCTGAACTGCTAGGAATTGATCTATCCTGGCCTGCCAGTCCCCATTGTCTAATCTGGACAGTGCTTCCTTAGCTGTCCTGACAAAACGTTCAGCCAATCCGTTGGAAGCCGGGTGAAATGGAGCTGATAGGGCATGGCGGATTCCCAGGCCGGCCAAGTAACTTTCAAAGAGGGTTGCTGTAAATTGAGGGCCGTTGTCCGATACCAAGGTATCCGGCAGGCCGTGGGTGACAAATAACTTCCTTAGGACCTTGATAACGGCTTCGGCCATTGTAGATGGCATTAATATGATTTCAAGCCATTTTGAGTAGGCATCCACAACTATTAAAAACGTTTGGCCATGGAACGGGCTGGCAAAATCAATGTGGATCCTCGCCCATGGGCCTTTTGGTTTCTCCCACTCTCGGATGGGCGCTACTGGGGGATCGGGGCGAGACTCCTGGCAGGGTCTGCACTTCCCCACCCACTCGGAAATTACCTGGTCCATGTTGGGCCACCAGACATAGCTGCGGGCTAAACACTTCATCCTAACAATGCCCGGGTGCCCTTCGTGCAGCAACTCCAAAACCCTATCCCGTAGTTTCGTTGGAATTACCACTCTGTCACCCCATAGCAAGCATCCCCCTTGCATAAACAGTTCGTTTCGTTTGTTGGCAAACCCTTGGTACTCCTCTCCGACCACCTTGTCCGGCCACCCTTTCAGAACCCAACCCATAACAGTCCGGATAACTGGGTCTCTATTTGATGCTTTCGCCACCTCGCCGGAGAAGATGGGGCCCAAAGTTAACGTGTCCAACAAAAGGACGGAGGCTTCCGGCGTTGGGTTGTCCAGCAGGTCGGGAAGGGGGCAACGGCTAAGGGCATCCGCATGACCCAGGGTCCGCCCAGGTCGATGGACGAGCTGGTACGAGTAGGCCGACAAAAAAATCGCCCATCTAGTCAAACGAGGGGAGAGGGCAGCGGGGGTTGGCCTGTCGCCTGCTAGCAGTCCTAGCAACGGTTTATGGTCAGTCACAAGTTCGAATTTTCGGCCATAGAGGTATTCATGGAACTTCTTAACCCCCGCAATCGCAGCCAGAGCCTCTCTGTCCAACTGGCTATAGTTTCGTTCTGTGCTGGACAGGGTACGGGAATAAAAGGCAATGGGCACCTCTAGGCCGTTCGGCAGTCTATGGCCTAGGACGGCACCAACTCCTACGGGGGAGGCGTCACAGACTAAGACGAGCGGCAGCTCTGCATTGTACTGTATCAGGAAACTGTCCTCAGATAGGAGTCTTTTCACTGCCTCAAAAGCGGCTGCTTGCGGTTTCCCCCAGACCCATGGTACGTTCTTTCCCAAAAGCTTGTGAAGGGGATCTGCAACCGTGGCTTTATCTTTTAGGAACATAGAGTAAAAATTGAGCAGTCCAAGGAAGGCTTGGAGCTCTGCTTTGGATTTGGGGGCTGGTGCGCTCTTAATAGCTCTCACCTTGCTCTCGGTAGGGTGGATGCCTGTGCCGTCCACCCTGTACCCCAAAAATTCCACAGAGGGAACAGCTATCCTACACTTGTTCCTTTTGAGTCTTAGTCCCGCTTCTCTGAACCTAGACAGGACGTTCCGTACCCTGTCCCCCAGCTGGTGTTCATCCTGAGCGCTGACTAAGACGTCATCGAAATAGGGCACCACTCCCGGGAGTCCTTGCAACAGGCGCTCCATGGTGCTTTGAAATAAGCCGGGTGCGACGCTCACCCCAAACTGGAGCCTGGTGCATTTAAATGCACCCCTATGAGTTACGATCGTTTGTGCCTCTGCCGTGGCGTCGTCGACTGGTAACTGTTGGTAGGCTTGGGCCAGGTCTAATTTGGCAAAAATTTTTCCAGGCCCCAGGGAGTGTAGTAGATGGTGCACGATCGGCACCGGATAGGCGCTCGGCTGCAAAGCCTTGTTGATCGTGCACTTGTAGTCGGCGCAGATTCTTATTGAGCTGTCGGATTTAACTGGGGTCACTATGGGGGTCTCCCACTTAGCATGGTCAACGGGAACCAACACCCCTTGCTTAATCAGCTTGTCTAATTCCGCATCGATCTTCGGTTTCAATGCGAACGGCACTCGTCTGGCCTTCAGTCTTACTTGGGCTATGTTGGGGTCTAAGTTTAGTGAAATAGGGGTCCCCACATACTTGCCCAACGTGTCCCCGAAGACGTCCTGGAACTCGGACAGGAGGCTGTCTTTCAGGGTTGATCTGGACATCAGGTGGACGCCGGTGAAGCCCATGCCAAGGGCTCGGAACCACCCCATGCCCAGGAGGCTAGGAAGCTGCTTCGTGACGATAGTCAGCGGCAGGTCTCTTTCGTAGTCTCCGTAGGTGACCCGGAACGTGCCCACGCCTTCGAGGGGGACTCGGTTCCCCTGGTAGTCTAGGATGCGTAGTCTCTGTTTGGAGAGTTGATCCTTCCGGAACGACGGCAGGAGGGTCTTTAGGGTCGCCCACGACATTATGGAGAGAGCTGATCCAGTGTCGATCTCCATCGAGCACGGCTTTCCGTTGATCTCGACCACCGTGCTGACTTTGTCTTCGATTGCCGTGCTGGCCTGGTCGATGTGTATGCTGCGGCCATCTCGCGGTTCAAATTCGCGCCGTTTTTTCGCGCCGCCTTCTCTCGTTGGCTGCTTCTGGCGCGCTGATTCCGGTTGGCTGCGGCGCTCACGTGGTTTGTGTCTTCTGGGCAGAATGGCTCTGCAGACTCGCGCCAAGTGCCCTTTTTTCTCGCAGCGCCTGCAAATAGCCTCTCTGTATTTGCAGGACAGTCTATCATGGTGCCCGCCACAGCTGGGACAGCTTCGCCGGGGACTGCCAGTGTCTTTTCTCTGGTGCTCCGTTCGGAAAACGTCCTCATCCGACTCGGACTCCGAGCTGGATCCGGCGTCTTCTCTGTGCACCGGGGCAGACTTGGGGCTGTCTTTGCTGGTCAGCGGACGCTGCAGCGTTTCAGCGGCCTTTGTGGAGGCTTCATGAGCCCTAGCCTCGTCTAGGGCTCCAGCAAGCGTCAAATCAGGCTTGGCGAGCAGACGCTGTTGCAGCCTAATGTCCCGAACACCACAGATCAGTTGCTCGAGCAACGCATCGTCCAAATCTCTATAGTCGCAATGGGTTGCGGCTTTTCTCAGGCTGGCCATGTACGTGCTGACCGGCTCTCCCTCTCGTTGAACGCGCTGCCTCAGTTGGTATCGCTGCACGAACTTTGAGGGGACGGGAGCGTAGTGAGCCCGGAGAGTTGCCATCAGGGTGTCCCAGGAGACTGTTTGAACCGGCGTTGGCTCACACAGTGACTCGGCCATCTCGAACACGTCCGGTCCGCAGTGACTTAGGAATAGGGCTCTCTTTCGATTAGCCGAGAGGCCCTGCATGTCGCTGGCTTCAAGCGAACATTCAAACCTCGTTAGGTACGAGACCCATTTTTCGCGGGTCGGATCGAAAGGCTTGGGCGGAATGTAGGCAGACATGTTCGGTATGCCTCCTGTGGTTCGCCTCGTCGCCTAGCTGAAGCTCGTGGTCTCACTGGTTGGCTTCTTGTAGCCTCAATCCCATCCTCGTCGCCAATGAAGTGGTTCGGGAATAACGAGAGGCACAAGCAAGCAAGTGACAACAGCTCTTTAATATACAGTGAGACTTCAGCAAAAACTCAGGGGCTGCAGTCCTCCTTATATACAATCCAGGAGGGACTGTCAGCCAATCAGAAACGTAGGCAGGTTTGAAACTCCCGCTTAAAAGTATCAATACATAACAAATATATTTCCTTTGAAGTTTGGATCATGGCTCATGAATTAATTAGGGCATCTTTCGGAAACTTGTCAACTATATTTTCTTGAAATGAACATCATACCTTCATATAAGTGATATTGGGATGTAAATATGTGATTGAAACACTATAATTCATTTTTTACATTACTGCATTTCCTTACTTGGAACTATAAAATGTGTCTTTCTTTGTCTATGCAGTGCGCACATACGCAGATTATCTTTTTCCAATAAAAACAGTAATTTGAAGTCTTGTACAGAGAGGTATTTATCTTTCAGATTGGAAGAAATTGTTCCTACTGTTTGCACAATGGGTTCCTTAAATGAATCTAAATGACAATTTCTTTTTGAACCATATAAACTTTTTTAAAAGGGGAGATTGGGGACAAGCAAATCTTGCATAAATGGTTGAGGACTGGAGATAATGGTCACTTCAATCTAAGATGGATAGATAAAAATAAAAAGTGGGATTTACAGTATCATGCAATTGCTAAATCAACATTTGTAATTTATGCTTCTCACTAACAGAAGGATTTCATGAGCATAGAACTCAGTGATGGGCATATTAAAGTCAGCTATGATCTAGGCTCGGGAACAGCCTCAGTTGTCGGCAACCAGAGCCACAACGATGGAAAATGGAAATCATTCACCTTGTCAAGAATTCTCAAGCAAGGTGAGTTCTTGCAGGGATAACAGAAGCATCCTAATTATCTTATCCAACACGGCTAACCACCTAATCACAGAGAAGATGATGTATAAAATTGTAGGTTTAAAAAGTTGTAGAAGAAAATGATTTGGCAACTTCTTTTGCTTTCAATTATAGATGGCTCAGGTTAGTTGTGACTGATTGCAGTGTCAAATGGGTCCCTTATGATTTTGTTTTGAATGAGGTAGCTTAATTTCCTAGGCATAATTCTACCTCGCAGCTACCTAAATTACACTCAGAAATGTATTCCAAGTGAAAAATGTATTTTTCATGCAGTGCCCCGATGTTTTTTTAAAGTTCATAAAATAAATCTATGCTATTTCTTTTGAGTGGAAGTCAGTTTTACATTTTATGGTGTCTTTCATATTTTGCATTTCTTAAAATGACTTTAAAAAGCACTGAGTTAATTGCTGCTGGTTTATATTTCTTTGCTCATAATGCAAACTAGTTTCATTTTGCTAAGTGCCACCAACTCTTGTATTGCTAGAAGAAAAGGCTTCCTTTAGATAGAAAGGATATCTTAAATATCCTATATTGTAACTATACTTGCTACTGAATTCCACCTAATATTTCAGAGAAAATGTAGGAATTCAAGCACACTGAACAGAAGTTCCATATGATGAATGAACATTTTCAAAAGACTTTCACACGCTGCTGTGTAATAGAAGAAAAATATGATTCTTTTCCATCTATTAATATTGTTTGCTAAGACCTAGAATCAGGAAGAATGTTTTTTTAACAAATTAAAACTTTCCTAGTTTTATCTCTAAATTAAGACTGAATTTTATAAAACCATAGAACAACTCCAATTAATCACATTTATTTTGAGAAATAAAGCCAAGTTAATTGTTTTCTGAAGCACCTCTTTATGTTCATATGTCTTCACTATTCTGCGCTAGCTTTATATATATCATGTTTCTTCAGATAAATGTTTCAATACATTTTTTTCATGATATTGGGCTACACGTAAAGTGATGCAGGAATTTCCCCTGTGCTCTTCATCTAGGGGACCTCCGAGTTCCCTTCCAACTGTATAATTCTATGATCTTTGCATTTCTCATAGCCTCCCCAATCTTTTGCAACTAAAATCCTCAAATCGCTAGAGCAGATTTCAAGGGACAGAAGGAGAGAGAAAGAAAATTCCATCCATCAGTTCAAATGGCGATCATTATCTAAATTTAAATAGATTTACCACGCACCCCATTCTACCTAGAAATGGCAAACCATGTGACATTAAAAATGTATTAAAATAACATTTAAAAGGACACGAAATCAGGAATAGGAAGGTATGGAGGCATTAAATTGCAAATCCCCTGCTATTAAATGGAGTTGGATGGTCTGTAGAGAGTGAGTGAGCACTTATTTCTAAGAAAACAGCAGTGGGTGGAGTGCGTTAGAAATGCCATATGTACAAGCAAGTCCTCCACTCATCATAATCTTGATCAATTTGAAGGGGGCTTTTTGCATGTTTTATTTGTAGCTGAAGTTAACATATCATTAAACACAATGGAATTCTGAGGATGAAATAAAATTGCTATAAATTGTATATTTAATTATTAAAAACCTTCAGGCACTGCCTTCTTTTCTCCTATACTTTTATTTCTCTGCTTGTTTGCTTTTATTTTTGCAAAGTGCTCTATTTTAATATTCTTGTCTTTTTGGGATTAGACCATATCTTAGTATGAATTTGTAAGGATGTGCTTCCATTTCCAGATGGCTTCCAAGAAATAAAATCAGTTGGGGGAGCTGGATTCACTTAATGACTATGTGATTCGCTTAACAACTGCAACGATTCGCTTAACTGTGGCAAAAAAAAGTCATAAAATCACAGGCCCAGCTCATTTAACAACCATCTTACTTAGCAGCAGAAATTGTGATCTCAATCCTAGTCATAGGTCGGGGATTATCTGTATATTGAAAATACATGAGCCGAGGTGGCGCAGTGGTTAGAGTGCAGTACTTCAGCTGACTGCTAGTTCAGTAGATCAGTGGATCAAATATCATTGGCTCAAGGTTGACTCAGACTTCCATCCTTCCGAGGTGGGTAAAATGAGGACCCAGATTGTTGGGGGCAATATGCTATTTAGTATACTGTCTTTGGTGTAAGCCGCCCAGAGTTCTCGGAGAGTGGGCGGCATAGAAATATGACTAATAAAATAATAAAAATAAATACAGTTAAATGGTTACAAATCACAAGTACCATTTGGATAAAGAGAGGAGAAATGTTTGAAATATTTCCAGCTATACACCCACACATTAACATTTTTCTTTGTATTTCCCCAGCGAATATATCAATTGTAGACATAGATTCTAATAATGAAGAAATCATACCGGCGGTTTCTCCAGGAAAGCATTTTGGTCTCAATCTGAAAGCTGATGAGCCCATTTATTTTGGTGGATTGCCATCGCTGAGAAGAAACCTAAGGTACTGTGATTTAAAATACAGATGATTATAAAGATTCAATAGCAAAATCTGCCTCATTCACTGAACAAGACTTTATTTCCCAGTGCATTAAGAGAAATCTACAAAATGATAAGATATAGTCTCCCTAGCACTAGGTTCCATTCCTGGCAACTACATGGATCCATCTGTATAGTTTCCAGGTCAATATGGGAGTGATTTGCTATTGCCTTCTGCACACTTTTAATTAGGGAATCATAGGCTCCTTTTATTTATAAAGGATCAGGCTTTTCAACAGGGAGGATGAGAGTTTTTGAGACGTCTATAAAGACAGTCATATAGATATTTTGCCCCCTCCTTTTTCTTGTTACTGCCTCCATCCTTTCTAACTTTTGCATCTTTCAAATAAAATTAATAACTGGAATAATAGTCTACTTAACTCTGTAAAAGTGTGCTTTTCTTTTTTTTTTAACTCCTTAATAGCTACATAATTGATATTCTGCTGAATATATCCTAGTGGTGAATAAAAAATCTATTTTAGGTTTTCCATAATCCATAACGGCTTATGCAATAGAGAAAATAATATCTCAAATGCATCTTTTTACTTATTTATACACCCATACACAAAAATAATACACACACAGACACCTATATACATATATACATGCACATACACACACCACACAAAACACTTGTTTTTGAGGTTACAAACATGGTAGAGAATAAGCTTTACCAGTGTATCCTGATTTGACCTTCATCGTTTTAAAAATAATGAGAGGTACCTTCCATAAAGTTTTTCTCTGTTGTCTTTAGTTGACACTTTGCATTGCCTGCGTAGCTTGGATTGTCCCCATATTTTGTTTAAATATTGAACAAGCATGCAGGTTCCTAAATTGTTGGTGCCCTCTCCAGTCTGCCTGCACTCCCACACAGTGAGGATTTAAGAGAGAGAAGGAATCTCCAGGCTCACCTTTCAGTAGAGGCATTTATTAGTTTATTTTGCTTCCTTATATTGTAGAATTTCTTGGCCAAGTGTGATTGAACACACAAGGAATTTGCCTTTGATGAATATGCTCTCAGTGTACATAAGGAGAATAAAAAACATTCATCAAGAATAAAAAGATAACAACACTTAGTGATAGTCAAGTTACTAATAAGCTATCAAATCGTACTAAGAAACAAATAAAAACAATACAATTGAAAGATATAAGCAACATGGTTATAGTAATAAGTGAGAAGAGATAGATACTAGTAAGGAAGAGAAGAATAAGAGTAATACAGTCTTAGTAAATTATTTGACAGTGTTGTGGGAATTAGTTGTTAAGTAGAGTATTTTGTACTAAAAATATTGAGCCTTGAAATAAACTTTTAACAAATAAGAACATGACTCTGGAACCAGTGCTGACAAAAAAGGCATCTGTGTATATAAAGAATCTGTCATATTCCTGTTCTTCTCAACCTAACACATTTTGAACCTTAGTTTTTTCCAGGGAATCATGCATCAAGAAGTTGAGAAAGAACATACAATATAACTTGACAATATTTTGATGATTCCTGTAACAGATTTTTTTTATTAATTTACATCACAATTCAATATATGAAATTCCTGTCTAGCTGTAAATTATTTGTATAAAACACATTTTGTAGGCTTTCAGTTCTGATTCTGTAGGAAGATGTATAGGTATTGGAATTTGTTAGATCTTTAACTGGTCATACATAAACTATAGAACCTTTCTGGATGTTTATAGAAAAATAAATCAAATAAAAGTTCAAATACTGTACAATCCAGATATTTTAGTTATAGCAACTTCACCTTTACAAATTAATCATAATAGACATAAAATCCTCTTATCCTTGTACACAGAAATCTGGAATGAAGAGCAGCAAATCCAAATAACCTTCTGTTGTTCGATGGAACTAACAATGCAGTTATTTATTATTGTTTCCATTTGCTTCTAATTGGCCATATGTTTAAGCTCTTGAGTTCCACAGAAAATCTGTTGAAAAATGATTTCCTGCCCATTTTTCAACAGGAAATTAAGCAAAATAAGTGCTAACAGGCTTAACACACACCTTTATGTAACGAAAACAGAAAGTCTCTGAAAGGGAAAACAATGGATTGAAAATCCCAGATCTTCCCCATTTCACCAGCATCCCGTCAAATGCAGCTCCCTGACTTCTGCAATATACAATAATAATTTTTTTAATGTGACTTTCCTCCCCCAAAATTTTGCCTGGCTCTGCAGATCTTGGAATGAAAGGTCTCCATGGCTTTCCAAGATGCCAGCTGATAAAATAGTCCATTCGTTTAATTTGTTCCTTTAGGAGAATCAAACTGTAAAAGATGACTAAAGGTCTTTCATTTGGCTTTCTATTCAATGTGGTTCTTACACTTCTCCTTAGTCTTCTCTTCTCAGCTACAGAATTGAATGTCTCCCTCCTCCATTAATAAAGATGGCATAGGAATTAAAGGGATGTGAGGGGTCCTTGATGCTCTCTGACTTTTGAAAGCTGTTCACTTTCTTCTCCAGCCTCACACACCAATCACATACTCCAGTGGTCCTCAGTTTGTGGGGAGCCATGATGCCACAGGGGGTCCATGAAGCCTTGAAGAAATGTTATGATTTAAATCTTGAGTTAAATCTTGGGGTTCCATGGCCATGTTCCATGAGCACAAAAGGTACTTAAAGGGGATCCGTGGTGAAGAAAATGTTGAGAATCATTGACAGTAGCTTAATCCTACCTTAATCTTAGCAGTGAAGTTGTGCCAGTATTTGGGCCAAAACACACTCTCCCCCTCTCTCTTTCTCTTTCTGCCTCCCCCCCGCTTCTCACCACAAATGAACTATTCGTGATGGCTAAAACAATATAAAGAAAAACAACTGTAGAAATATGAAAGCCAAATACCAATAAAACACCACCAACAAATAAAATCAAATATGATTACAATGCTCCCCAGAATACATTTTTCTGAATGAAACTGGGGAAGTGGGGGAGATGGCCAGTCTGAACTCCACTGGAAGACTATTCTAGAGATTGGTGCTGTCTCTAAGAAGCCGCAGTTCCTGGCCTCCATTTTGAAGAGCTCCATTAGCTCTCCAAAATGAAATAGTAGAAGCAATCTCTCCCTTGGCCAATTTTGATTGGAGCAAGGGGTCTGTACATAACCCCAATGCCAAGCAGGAATGGTCAAATATGTCAAAAATGACAATTTTAATTGAACCTACAAACTAATTTACAGTCAGTGCAGGTTTCTGATCACAAATGTTCTCAAAGACAAATACTAGTTAACACGTGGTCTACTGCATTCTAAAGTTGGCATCGAAGTGATCTTTAAAGACAATTTCAAGTAAAACACATTGCATCCTACCTGAATGGTAATATGGGTATGAATCACTGTAGCAAGATCCTCATAGCTGGTAGCGCAATGGTGGCGCAGTGGTTAGAATGCAGTACTGCAGGCTACTTCTGCTGCCAGAAGTTTGGCAGTTCAAGTCTTATTGGCTCAAGATTGACTCAGCTTTCCATCCTTCTGAGGTAGGTAAAATGAGGAGCCAGATTGTTGGGGGCAATAGGCTGACTCTTAGAGAGGGCTGTAAAGCACTGTGAAGCAGTATATAAGTCTAAGTGCCATTGCTATAGCCATTCCAGCTGAAGCTGTGCAAAAATACTATCAGAAGCTGCAACTCTAGAAAGTGCCCCAATATTTACCATACTTATATCAAGCTGAGAAAAAAGAAAACCAGTTTAGCTGAGTCCTGCCTGAACTTTTGCTTTGCCTGGGCATGTAGTTCCCTACTTGCACAACAATGATACATGGGAAATTATTTAAAAGAAATATCTGGACTCCCTAAGACTATATTTGAACCTATCTAAAAAGCTGTATCGTTACAAAAAAAAAAAAAATGTCAAAAATAATAACAAAAATGTTTTTTTTCTTTCTTCCCCCTTTTTTATTTTTTCCTGTTTTTTTTTATCTAGTATGAAATCAAGGTAAAAGACATAACATTTAAATCAATGCTTGCATGCTGTAAGCTTTGCATGGGTTAAGTGCCGCTTGCAGCCAGTGGCAAAGCAAAAGCAATTTGTGTATGTCTTTATTCCAGCTGCTGCTCTGGGGCTTGCTCAGTTGGCAACCGATCCTGCTGCAGCACATCAAGCTACCCCCAAGTGCTTAACGGAGATCTACCTCATGCTGCGCACAATCGCAGCAACAGACACTTAGCTAGCGTCTTCACACAGCGGTTTACGTCTTGCTGTGCTGGATTTCTTTTTTGGGTTTTGTTTTCATTCGTTCCCCCCCCCCATCCTCCTTATTCCCTTTAAATTAATTAGATCAGGATCCTAAGGAAAGAAAAAGTCTAGATATGAGTTATAATAATACCAGCTTTAAAAAGCAGTCCATGTTGCAAACTCAGCGAGGGTCGGATTAATGATCCAGCTTAGTTGTAGGACTGAGAATTTGAAAACATGGATAGATTTTTTTTAAAAAAAATCACTATCTAACGTGGACTTTTCAAGCTGATGTATTTGAGAAGGTTGAGACAGCAATTCCCTTGATGTGAGCCGCAATCCAGTGCTTCTGGAAATTGCCAGTCTAGAAGAACTAAAGTCTTATATTTCCATAAACGCTAGAGGAATGTCTCTTTCAAGGACATCTCTTTTTCTGTGTATGTTAAGGAAGTGTCCTTTGGGATTGAGCTGGATAAAAATCCAAATGATCCAGCAATTTGTTTTGAACAGAAGACAACAAGATCTCTTTGTATGCTTGAGCCGAGGTGGCGTAGTGGTTAGAGTGCAGCACTGCAGGTTACTTCAGCTGACTGCTCGCTGCAGTTCAGCAGTTCAAATCCCACCAGGCTCAAGGTGGACTCAGCCTTCCATCCTTCCGAGGTCGGTAAAATGAGGAGTCAGATTGTTGGGGGCATCATGCTGACTCTATAAACCGCTTAGAGAGGGCTGGAAAAGCACTATGAAGCGGTATATAAGTCTAAGTGCTAGTACTATTGCTATTGTAAGGCAGATATAAAGCTGATCATTCTCATTCCTCTGCTGTTTTCCTCTGTGCCTCATGGGTTACAGAAGACGGCCTTAGTAGCTAAAGGTTCTGGATAGCAGTCCTGGTAATAACATTCAGATTTGTTTCCATCGATTCTAGAAGCCAAAGTCTTGCCTGTCAGTCATTTATGGCATTTTTAATTAACTTCTTTTTTTTTTTCATTGCTTCAAAACAAAACTTCAAAATTTTTTCCAATACTTACAGATGTATGCTAAAATTAGAATTTAAATTCATGTGATAAGCCTGAGGACAGAGATTGTCTTCTTACCAATCTCTGTAAACCGTGCTCTGTTCCTTTAAATAAATAATTAAGGAATATCATGGCCTCTACTTAAAAATGAATCATAAAATCAATTTTGGAGTCATTTCAACATTTCAAATTGGTTCAAGTAGATTTTCTAATCTGGACCAATGTGGATTTTTTGTGAGTTGATTTGGAGTTCCCAATTGGATTTGACAACTTTATTCAGAACAATGATTCATTGAGAAATTTGATCAAATCACTTCAAAACAAATTTCTGAATCGGCATCATACAGCTCAAGAAATATTTTGTCTAGAGGGAAGTAAAGTTGTTATAAAAATGCAATAGACTTTTAAGAAGCAGAGAAAAATTCACATGGGAGAATAATGTTTGACACTAAGTTAAATTTAAATTGTATTTATTATTACCAGATCTGCTTCTCTAGCTCTGCTGGTGTCCACAGGGAAACGAGAATAAACAGCATGCAAATTACCCAAGTCTTACATTAACTTCGGTTGGCAAAATAGAATAGAATGGAGATAATTCCTTCTTTTTTAATCTAAACTTCTGAGTATTGCCAATTTTTGAAAAATGGATGCTATGCTTTGCTGAGATGGCTTCAGCGCAATTCAGCCTACCAACAACAATGAAGCAAAATTTTAAAAGTGCTGTTTATGAATATTTAAGTTGTTAAATTAGAGTGTATTACAATTCTGTACATATATGAATTGTGAGTGATTGCGTTTCATATCTAATGCCAGATATTAAATTCTTATTTTCACAAGCATCTTTCACTTGGATGGTAAGTTGGTAAGTGTAAAAGTTAGCCACTTAGCTCAGGATATCTCAGTTTTCTGTAGCCTATCTTCTGTACAATATTCAATGCCAATCTATTCATGAAATAGTTTTTCCTGGTTAGTGTTCCGGTAACATGAACATAGTAAACATTGATAAAAAGTTAGCATTATTTGGTCCTTGAGGGGGGCGTGGAATAATTGCATTATTGCAATGTGTTGCTGTTGTTGTTTGCAAATCTTTGAAGTTGGAGTCTTCTGTTCAAGACTTCAAGATACATAGTAGAATGCATTTTAATTTACATTTTTGCCTTGTGAGCAAATATAGTACAAATCAAATTTAAACATTAAAACTGGCAATATACTTTTAAAATTGCACAATAACTGTGATGCTTTTAAGTAGATCACATATCAGGCTAGTAAATTGTTAGAATATCTTTAACTGGAAATTCTAGTATTAGAAAAATAAACATGAGCATTTTAGATTATGAGAGGCAAAAATGTACTGTATGTGCTGTATAACTTAATGAACATACAGTAAATGTAATTCTGATCATAATTAACCCTGATTATAGGTAATCATTAGGTTATGATGGCAATTGGGACTATAACTTCCATTGTTAAGTGATCCAATCCTAACGTGTAACATCACATGACTGCGTTGCTTAGTGACGCCAGTTTTGTCAGTCCTTATTGCCATTGTCCATATCATCTGTATAGACCTAACACCTAAGGTCATTAAATGAGGACTTCAAAGGATTGTATTGTGAGAAGAGGCAGGAGTCCTAAATAAGCAAGTTGGTAGGCTATGGGCAGGAGGACAGTCGAGGACTATTTGCATGCCACTGATGCCTAGGAAAACCTCCCACCAGGCAACAATCCAGGGACATTTCTGTGATGCCTCCCCCACATATGGCTGGTGGTGATTCTGGGCAGCTATTTGCCCAAAGCTTCTCACACACATCAAGGTAGCCAAGGGGCAGGCTGAAGCATGGACCAGCATAGCATGGTCAACAGAGTTACTTTATCAAATGGCTTGAGGCCAACTAGCATCAGTCAGCGTAGCAGAAGGGAGGCAGGTGAAGATGATGAAGATCAGAGGGGGGTGTGTGTGTGTCATAAATATGGACGAGTCTCCAAGCACCCAAATTTGATCATGTGATCATGGGATTGCTGTAACAGTTAGAACTTTGAGGACCAATTGTAAGTTCATTTTTTTCGCACCGTTGTAATTTCGAAAAGTCACTGAAGAAATGGACATAACCTGAGGAATACTTGGGACTACCTGTATTTTAGTCATTATCATTCTGGTTGGGATTTCTGCTGTTTTGTTTCTTTAGTCCAGTTTGTAGTTGTTTTAGAAACTAGAAATCCCTAAATCATCATCATCAAGGGATAGGTTTAATAATATTGTTCCTTAAATGCGTACAGCACAGTAAGTCATTTTACAAGAATTTAATTTAATCCTGTAGCCATTATATTCAAGAAGAGTAGCAATTCTTTGCAGAAAGAATTTTGTCCAGGTGTATTATAGTAGGAATTCGTGAATTCAGTGGTTCATAAGCCCATAAAATTTTATTTATCATGAATGTGTTGGTCTTTAAGAAAATAGTGGGTTCTTTGAATTGGACCAGTATGAAAATCATTAACATGGTTTTATAGAATAATTATTTATGTCCTGGAATGTTTCTGGAAAATAACTCTATTTTTTCTTTATATTGACAGACCAGAAGTAAATACAAAGAAATATGCAGGCTGTCTCAAAGATATTGAAATTTCCCGGACACCATATAATCTTTTAAGTAGTCCTGACTATCTTGGCATAACCAGAGGGTGCACTTTGCAGGTTAGTTTTGGGACTCTCTGTGTTCTCCTTGAACAAGTTAAAACTACTGGTTTACGTTAGCAAATGATTAAGTTATAATTGAATTAATTAAAAAGGAGAAATTTGCCCTTCAGTAAATTTTTGTATAAATTTCTCCTTCTCCTTTCACAAATTTCTATATATTTATTGTATTAATTATATGAGAGATTTCCAATATAGCAAACATTACTATATACATGGGTTATTTATATATTACTCTACTTGCACTAAAAACTTAAGACAATATATATAGACATCTCAAGCAGAGTTGCTAAGGACAATTCTTAAATATATTCTACAGTAATATATTGGACAAACTAAGCCGACCTCATATAACACTAGTTACTTAAATGAAGTGAAATAAAGCACTTTAATATCTTCCAGCGTGAAAAATAGTTAAACCACGAATTAAGCCATGAATAGTTTATTGATGAGCTGAGCTCAATTAACAAGCTGAAATGCTAATAATAATATCCTGTTTCCCCAAAAATAAGACATCCCCTGATAATAAACCCAAACGGCTTTTGAGCGCATGCGCTAAAATAAGCACCCCCTGAAAATAAGCCCTCCCCAAAAATATTTAAACACATACACAGCCGGTCCCCACCATTTCATCTGGTTAGGGTTAGGGAGACAGAGCTGGAAATCAGGTAAGACGGCAAGAAGAACCCCGTCTTGCTCCACGCGCCCCAAAATAATACCTCCCCGAAAATAAGGCCAAGCACTTATTTTGGGGTTCAAAAAAATCTAAGACAGGATCTTATTTTGGGGGAAACATGGTAATAATAATAATGATGATGATAATAAACCAGTGACAAGTGAAGGAGTTTAAATACAACTGGCTTGACTTTGAAGGGGAGGGAGAAAATTAAATTCATGTGTGTATAATGTAAAAAAATAGCATAAAAGATGAATAGCATAGACCAGTGATGGCTAACCTTTTTGCCGTCATATGCCAAAAGCAGGGGGAACACGGGGAGGTCGTGCACGTGCATGCCCACACCCATAATTCAATGTGCCAACCCCCCCCCCATGCATGCACATGCAAACCCCCCCCCCCCCGCGATCCTCACTTTTGGCATGCGATGGCACAGTGGACCTGGTAGGCCTGTTTTCCACCCTTCCCAGGCTCCAGAGGCTTTCTTGGAGCCTGGGGAGGATGAAAAACGGGCTTCCCCAGCCCCCCTGGAGGCCCTCTGGAGCCCGGAAACAGCCTGTTTCCCGATTTCTGGTGGGCCCAGAAGGCCCAAAAATCAGCTGGCCGGTGCATGCGCACCGGAGCTGTGCTAGGGCAACATTCATGTGCCCACTGATATGGCTCCGCGTGCCACCTGTGGCACGCATGCCATAGGTTCGCCATCATGGGCATAGACAATCAATTACATCAATAACATAAACAATTAAGTTATAATGCAGATTTCTGTTGAATTACATTGTTTACTACCATTATTTCAGTGGTAAAATTTGAACGTTAGATTTCCATTGCATCCAATCGATCAAACCAAAGTTTCATTACAGGTATTCCTTAATTTTCAACTGTGCATTTCATTTAATTTGAAATTACAAGTTGTTTTGAAAAAAAGTGACTAACCATTCTTTCTCAAAGTTATGACCGTTTCATCATCCTTGCAGTCATCTGATTGCATTTTGGGCATTTGGCAATTAGTTCACATTTGTGATGCTTGCAGTATTTTATGGTCATTTGATTGCAGTCTGTGACCTTCCCCAGCCATCTTCCTCAATTGAGGAAACCAAATTCATTTAATGATTGATTCACTGAAAGACCATGTGAATTGCTTAACAACCACACAATTCACTTAACAACCATAATAAAATGGTCTTAATATGACAAGTCCTGTCATGTGATGGTTCACTTAATGATCACATCACTTAGTGACCAAAATTCCAGTCCCAATTTTGGTCATAAACCAGGGACTACCTGTATATGGCAACTAGGGACCTGGATGTCTCAAGGACGATCACTTTTCATATCCATCAGCATATAAAACCAACCTTAGATGCCTCTGTGTTGTTCTGCCATGTAAGGGTTCCTCCACCACCACCTTATCTCTGTTGGGTTCTTCAAACCATTACGGCAGTCCTTATACATTTTCAAATTTTAGCATCCCAAATTTGGAATTAACTTACTAGGAGTTTTGAGACGAACCATCTGATATCATACCATCCTTGAGTCCTCTTCTGTTAGGTAGTTAATAGGACAACTTTTATAATACTGGTTATCAAGGCTGCCATCTAGCCATCCATTTGTGCCTTGAAATTTCTTACTGAAGCTTTTCCCCTGTCACATCTTTCACTAGTTCTGCATTTACTTTCCTGTGGCATACCTGATTCTTGTTCCTAGAAAAGGGGGGAGGGAGAGGAGGGTAATTGACAAGCTAAGAAGAGGGACATCAAGGGAATGCCCAACTATTTAATAGTTCTCTGTACTGAGGACTTCAAAGGTATAGCACATTTTTGGCAGCCATCTGCCAATCCTAGATATCCACGACCAAAACTAATAGGATCCTGGAAGATGTTTCACATAAAAAATTATTTCAGGCTGAATCTAAGCCTAACAAATGTTTTCAAATGCTGAATAATTTAACAGATGGAGAAGTGCTTGTATAGCACTTTGAAATGTAAACTGTTGCACTATTTATTATGATCTGCTGTTACAAGCATTTTTTTTTTATTCAATTCCTTCTTTCTTATAGAATATCTACACAGTCAGCTTCCCTAAACCTGGCTTTGTGGAAATGCCGCCAGTCTCTCTTGAAGTGGGAACAGAAATTCACCTGTCCTTCAGTACTAAAAATGAATCTGGTATCATACTCTTTGGTACTAATGAAATATATGTACCTCCAAGACGGAAACGCAGACAAACAGGGCAGGTACGGAATGATAAAGGGATTGTTTGATTGTCTCTTATGAGCAAATCATTGGCAGGTATATGCTCAGATTTTTGAACTGAATTATTCCAGGTTACAACAATCCTAAAATGGAATGCAGTCTCAAGAAAATTCATTCAGTTCTTCTTTTGACAGCTTTAAAACAAGTAAATTTTTCATCTTTACTGTATTATTTTAAAATTATTTTAATTGACAGGATAGAAAGAAGGGTATAAATTAATTAAAGAACATTTAAGCAGCTTAATTTTTCAAATGATACAGGGTTTATATTTAGAATAGGAGGGGAGAGGAGGGAAGGGAAGGGAAGGGAAGGGAAGGGAAGGGAAGGGAAGGGAAGAGAAGAGAAGAGAAGAGAAGAGAAGAGAAGAGAAGAGAAGAGAAGAGAAGAGAAGAGAAGAGAAGAGAAGAGAAGAGAAGAGAAGAGAAGAGAAGAGAAGAGAAGAGAAGAGAAGAGAAGAGAAGAGAAGTCTTTATTGGCCAAATGTGATTGAACACAGTTAGATGTTGCTATGATAAAAATCATGAAGCTAGAAATCAAAAAATTGTGGCTTCCCTTGCTGCCAATGAAGGGATGAAGCCAACTGAGTGCCTTTGACCAATCACTTTCTCTGAGCTGTAGAAAGGAAGCAAGGGTGAATTATAATTATGGGGATGAACGAAATTCAATGAAGAGTAAAGCAAGGTTCTACACTTAGGCAAGAAACCCCAATGTACAGGTATAGATTAGGTGAAACTTGGCTCAATAGCAGTAACTGTGAGAGGGATCTTGGAATCCTAGTGGACACTTACTTAACTATGAGTCAGCAGTGTGTTGCAGCCGCCAAAAAATGCCAGCATAGTCCTAGGCTGCATTAACAGAAAGATAGTATCAAAATCATGTGAAGTGTTAGTACCACTTTACAATGTTTTGAGAAGAACACACTCTTGGAATATTACATCCAGTTTTGGTCACCACAATATAAAAAAGATGTGGAGATTCTGGAAAGAGTGCAGAGAATCATAAAGTCAATTGGGAACCTGGAGGTAAAACAGGAATTTGGAATGCCTAGTCTAGTGGAATGAAGGACTAGGGATGGCATGATAGCAGTATTCCAATATTTGAGGGGCTACCATAAAGAAGAGAGAGTCAACCTATTTTCCAAAGCACCAGAAGGCAAAACAAGAAGCAATGGATGGAAACTAATCAAGGAGAGAATCAACCTAGAACTAAGGAGTAATTTCCTAACAGTGAGAACAGTTAACCAGTGGAATGGCTTGCCTTCAATTGTGGCTGATCCATCACTGGAGGTTTTTAAAAAGAGACTGGACAAACATTTGTCTGAAATGATATAGGGTTTCCTGCTTTAGCAGGGAGGTGGACTGGAAGACTTCCCTTCCAACTCTGTTATTCTGTTCTGTTCTGCATTTCCAAAAATCTTGCCAAAGTGCTAATCAACTAGTCCAGGCAGTAGTCATGAATTACCAAAAAAAAACCCAAAAACAAATAAAAACTAACTCCACCATATAATATTGGTATATTTTAGTCTAAGAGGAGGAACCAGCACAAGGAAAAGAGGCCCTCCAAAATGTTGTATGAGATATTTGCATCTATTCTGTTTAAATGATTCCTTTATTACATTAACTATGTTAATGTAGATATCAACATTTATAAATATTCTTGTGCTTTTTACACTGAAAGTAATGGGAAAATAAATGAATGAGACAATAAGCTTAAAGTAGGACACTTGAAAAAGTAATTCCATTTTCATCTCAAACAACCAATTTTGTCTGTACTTCTTGAATGGAATCGAATTACTCCTTGGTTTTTGCACTTCCCTGAACTTCAGAATGCAATCTTGGCTTTAAAATAATAATCATATTGGAATGAAATACATGGTTGACTCATTATTTCAGGATAAAGTAATTATAACAATATATTTCGTGGGAGGGAAATTCACGTACATTTTAAACTGAAAATTGACACAACAAAAGAGAAAAAACAGTAACCAGGTAATACAAGCATTCTACTCTCTACAGCAGGGCTGTCAAACTCTAAGCCTGACTAGGTGGCTCAGTGTCTAAGACATTGAGCTTTGTCAATCAGAAAGGCCGGCGGTTCAGCGGTTTGAATCCCTAGTACAGACCTCCTGCGTGAGCAGGGGGTTGGACTAGATGACCTCCAAGGTCCCTTCCAATTCTTGTTACTTTTGCAACTCATGACCCGCAGGCCAGATGCATGATGCGCTGGCCACACCCACGCCCGGTTTAGCGGAGGGGGAAACAATCGTGATACATCGCATAACGATGCCATGCCGATGTGAGTTTGACACTCCTGCTCAACAGTATCCATCTCTTACCAAAGCTAAAAGCATTCTTAATTCAGTATATGATTACAGTAGTAGGGTACCCCGTTTCTCCCAAAATAAGACATCCCCTGTAATAAGCCCTCCGGCTTTTGAGCACATGGCAATAAGGCTAAGCGCTTATTTCATGGTTCAAAAAAATATAAGACAGGGTCTTATTTTTGGGAAAACATGGTATGTACACACACCTACACACACCACATTCTGCTCCTTTAGTGTATGATTTAGCTAAGAAATTGGAAGAGCTGTTTAGGGAAATCTTAATAACACTTTTGGAAGCTATGGAAAGAGTAAAATTCAAACTCTGGTTTTCAGTGATGCATGCAGATGATACACACATATTCCCTCCCCTTTTGATGATATCAGTATAATAATACAGATTAGAAGTCCACCAGACCTTCAAATCATTGCTGGTAGCTAAAACTAGTCAGGTTCTCCAGATTTAATAACAAAAATTTATTAAACTTGCATGCCATCTAACTAATACAGTAATGGGTGTGTCCTTTTCTGAATTACCAGAGAAGGAGTCTGTGTTGTCTTGGAGAAAATGATTATAAAAACATAAAAATTAGGAACAAAGGCTTTCTCCTTAAATGCTTGTGGTTCCTTACAGGTGTATTATGCTGTATTCCTGAATGGAGGTCGACTTGAAGTACATATTTCTACTGGAGTAAGAGATCCACGCAGGATCGTTGTGAAACCTGAGTCTGGCGAGTTTCATGATGGCAAAGAACACTCGCTTTGGTTGGAGAGACTTGGAGGGTAATTAATCAGAAATTAGGGGTTCTGCATGATCCCTCTGTTTTTCTGCCAAGTGCCTGAAACTTTAAGAGAGAAGAATGAAATCGCTGTGTGTAGTTTTCATTTAAAAATCATCTTCTGACAATGGTGAATTTATTGCTACCAGGTTATGCTTTAGACCAGAGATCTCCAACCTTGGCAACTTTAAGAATTGTGGACTTCAACTCCCAGAATTCCTCAGTCAGCTTTGCTGGGAGTTGGAGTCCACAAGTCTTAAAAGTTGCCAAGGTTGGAGACCCCTGCTTTAGTCAGTGGTGGGATTCAACCAGTGTAACAACCGGTTCACTGAGCGCGCACTTTGCTTCACACCAAACACTCGCTCCGTGCATGCACAGTGCATTTGAAAACAGCTCTAAAACTTACCTTCTACTGCAGCCCTGGTGAGTAAATCCGCTCTGCTGCGCCTATCAGCTGGGCTTCAAACAAAGGAAATATAGGTCGGTATAGCGCAGGGGTGGGCGGTCCCAGTTGATTATCAGAGCAAACCAGTTCTCTCTCAGCTGATCGTTAGAGCTACCGGTTTGCCTGAACTGGTCCAAACCGGCTGAATCCCACTCACTTAGAGTACCGTATTTTCCGGCGTATAAGACGACTGGGCGTATAAGACGACCCCCAACTTTTCCTGTTAAAATATAGGGTTTGGGCTATACTCGCCATATAAGACTACCCCTCTTCCAACACACACCAAATAAAAATTAAAAAACATCAACTGCCTCAACACAATGTAAAAGCAGCTGTGCTAGACCCAAAATGGCCCCTGCAACTAGCAGGAACCTCACACAGCCACAAAAAGCCCAAAAAAACAACTTTCACACTTTACACACACACACACACAACACAACACAACTGGCTCACCCACAATGTAAAAGCAGCTGTGCTAGACCCAAAATGGCCCCTGCAACAAGCAGGAACCTCACACAGCCACAAAAAGCCCAAAAAAACAACTTTCACACTTTACACACACACACACACACAACACAACACAACTGGCTCACCCACAATGTAAAAGCAGCTGTGCTAGACCCAAAATGGCCCCTGCAACATGCAGGAACCTCACACAGCCACAAAAAGCCCAAAAAAATCAACCTTCACACTTTACACACACAAAATTCCACATACAGCTTTGTGAGATTTTGTGTGTTTGTGTAGTTAGAGTGAAACACTACAGAAACACACCACATCTCAGAAAGCTGCACAAATATTATTTTATTTTTATTTTTATATGAAAACTAAATTTAAAACTTCCTAAACTTTAAATGGTTAGGTCTAAAAAAGAACAACTAAAAAAAACCCAATTAACTATTTTTTTAAAGCTCCCAAAGGGGAAAAAAACTTACCCAATAGAACAAGGGTCTCCAACCTTGGCAACTTTAAGACTTGTAGACTTCAACTCCCAGAATTCCTCAGCGAGCTTTGTTTTTACTGGCTGAGGAATTCTGGGAGTTGAAGTCCACAACTCCTGCCTGCATGATTGCAGGCAGCGAGTGGCTTGCTGATGGAATGGATTCAGGCAAGCGAAGCAAGGCAAGCGTTGCGATTACTAGCTAAGGTAAGCAAGCTGGAGGGGGAAAACTTTTTTTTTTTTACAGGGCTCTGGGCTCTGGCGATCCCAGCTGAGTTGCCTGATTAGCAGGCAACGCAGCTGGGATCGTCAGAGCTTGGATCGATGGCTCTGGCGATCCCAGCTGCGATGCCCGATTGGCAGGCAACCCAGCTGGGATCGTCAGAGCTTGCAGAGTCACGTAAAAGGCAAAAAGTTTTTTCCTTTAACATGGCTCTGGCATCCCAGCTGAGTTGCCTGATTAGCAGGCAGAGCTGGGACCGTCAGAGCTTCGATCGCCAGAGCCATTTAAGGCTCGTTAGAGTCTTTTGGGCTGGTCTGCCTGGTTACAGGAGAACGACACCCGGCGTATAAGACGACCCCCGACTTTTGAGATGATTTTCATGTGTTAAAAAGTCGTCTTATACGCCGGAAAATACGGTAGGCATTACTGCTTCAGGTTTTCTTTAATCTAAATGGCTTTGATACCTTTTGTAAATGCAGCCAAGGAATTGGATCATGAGCTAATATCAAAAAACAACTTCCGGTAAGAAGCCAAAGTATCAGCAGGGCCTAACTGACCAGAAATTAAACTTCTATAGATTTATATGCTATTTATAAAAAGTTATTGAAATAAAGAGTAAGAGAGTTTGGATTGCCAAACCGGAAAAAAAATGGGTTCCTGGTTTTCTGAGCCAGGTATCAAAGCCATGATTGATATGCCCTCATACTGAAGGGAAGAAAGTGTCTCAAGAAAAAGATATTGATACAAATGCAGTACTGAATTATGGCAACTACTTTGCCCTTCATTTTTTCTGTTCCTTTCAATTGTTGTTCAACGGGGAAGCAAGAAGCTAGGGCTGAGACATCTGGGCTGCAAAATTCCCAATTGCTACTAAAAGTTAGCAAAGAAAAAGAGAAAGCTCTCTTTGCTACCATTATGGGATTTTTTTTTCTCCAGGCTCAATCAGATAACCTCGCAGAAGCATTATATGCAACGATTTCCAAGTTAGGTTTATAGAGCAATGAGACTCTTCATAGAAGGAGGTAATGCCAGCTGCAATTCTTTTTGCAACCAAGTTAGGATATACGTAAGCCACATGAAAATAAGTGATGGTGGTTTAAGGAAAGAAGAGGAATACTTTATGACCCTACACAGATTAGAAGCATCCTTTGATCATAACAGGATATGTTATGATCTTTTGCTCTGAGAAAGTTTTTAAAACTGGTTTCTCACTGCATATATGATATATAATTGAGCTCTTCTGTCTCCAAGTGATCTTAAAAAGCTCTGAGAAAGTTTTTTAAGTGGTTTGTCACTGCATCTATGGTGTATACCTGAGTTCTTCTGTAACCTTAAAAAAAATCTGTTAGCAATGACTGTGTAAATTTGGAAAGGAAACCTTGCCACCATTTTTCCCCCCAAGAAGAGTGTTATTTTAATGCATTGCACCTCGGCAGTTTCAAAAATGTACCATAAGTTAAGACAAGATACTCTGGTCACCTGTCAACAAGTCCATTCCCTTTTGTACCCACCGTTAGTGAAATGAATACAGTATAATGAACACAGGAAATACCCAGCTGAAGAAGAAAAAGAAAGACAATAGTGATTGCCAGACCACTAAATATCCATAAAATTGTGGCTAAAGCCAGCAATAGATTTGAAAAGCTTTTCACTTTTCACAAAAGCTTCCTTCTCGGACCCAGCATCAGGTTAAGCCCAAGAAGGATGTAGAACAGTTCAGCCAGAGTTCAGTTCTTTATTTGCTTATACAACAAATAGAATCATGAGATAATGATCCCTTAATACCTCAACCTAACAGATATGCCCTGGGAAAGTCTAAGGAGTGGCTATTCAAACTCTCTTCCTCTGTCTCCTACTATCATCCATCTATCTATCTATCTATCTATCTATCTATCTATCTATCTATCTATCTAATCTCTGTCTACAGTATATATCTTCCATGAAAATGTTACCATCTGTACTGTATTTTATTTTATTATTTTATTAAATTTCCAGTTGCTACAAATGTTCTTAATATTTCACTGATAATAAGGAAATAAGGATATACTGATAGTACTACAATAACACTATTTTAAAATCCCAAACAATACATTGTTTAGTTTAGCAATGTAAATTGAAACAAGACTATGTTGATATGTTTACTTACAAGGACAGTTTGTAGTTATTACTGCTTCATACTTTTTTTTCTAGTGGATAGAAATACATCCTAAACGCATTCTTTAAAGAAGCCTTTATCCAAACCACATGTACAGCAAACATAAGATTTTTACAAACTGGATTGTTGTAAAACTGGAAAGTGATAATTTATCACACTAATCATTCCATCTGCTAATTATCACACAGGCTTTATTTTATTATAAGTACAGTGCATTTTTGAAAACTCTTTGGAAAGCTAATTGCCCATATAATTATGAACTAATTGCTGTCCATTCCAGGATAATTATGTGAAGTGAGGTTCTCTCTTTGTGTGCTGGTCTTCGCTTTCTGTGGATAAGCATTTTCAACAATAGCAAAGTGCCATATAAATTATTAGAGATTTAACCAGAAACTATGTTAATAAGTCATTATACATATTTCTAGCTTTGCTATAAAGATTGTCCCTTAGTGCCTGTTAATAATGTCTAACAAGAACAATAGGCTTTTATTATTCTATTATCTGACATGGGACCACCCATTTGGAAGGGAGGGAAAAAAGTGAACGCTTTATCCCAATGTCTATTCTGAAAACTAGTGTGCCTTAGTGTACATAATCATAGTGTAAAAGGTTGAAAGAGAACTGTTGTTCTAAGCTTCTGACTGGAAAAAACCCTTTCAGTGTTGAGATACTATTATGTTTGGCTTGAGGATCTATTTTCTATTTTTTTTTGCTAAAAAAAAAATGAATGTGTTCTCTTTTGTTGTGTCCAGCAATTTTGTTGAATTGTAAAATTAGGAATTGGTAAGGTCTTAAAGCTCATGTAAATGGACCAGACTACTTCCATGCTCATTATTTATTATGAATATATTTATTTACATATTTTGAAATTGAATGCCATTACTCTCTTTTGGCATTTCAGGAATGTTACATCTATAAGTTTTCTAGAAATGTTTTTACCTATCTCAACAGGTGTTAACGTTAATTCCATTTAAGCAGTGGTGAAATGTAAAATTTGTTACTACCAGTTCTGTGGGCGTGGCTTGGTGAGGGTAATGTGACTGGGTGGGCGTGGCCAACTTTTTTTTTTTTTACTTTTAAAAGCATTTTTTCTACAATCTCTTCGGCAGAAGAGGTAAAAAAATGCTTTTAAAAGGCTCTGACGATCCCAGCTGAGCCACACGATCATCAGAGACTTTTTTTTTTTTTTACTTTTAAAAACATTTTTTCTACAACCTCTTCGGCCGAAGAGGTTTTAGAAAAAAATGCTTTTAAAAGTAAAAAAAGAAAAAGCCTCTGATGATTGCACGGCTCAGCTGAACATGGGGGGGGCAGGGATTTTTGCAACTGGTTCTCTGAAACGCCCGCCACTATCGCTACCAGATCAGGCAATCCAGTCTGAACTGGGAGCATTTCACCCCTGCATTTAAGCCATTGTTGAAGAAACAATACATCTAAAAAAATAAAGAATTCAAAGGAGGAGAGGGAGGGGGAGAATTTAACAGTGATTGTCATCCTTGTTGAGCTGGAGATGAAATAAATCTAAGGAAAATTAGTATTCTGTATATGTTTTGGATATGTCCATTAATAACTTGTTACTGGTTAAATATTATTCCTATGGTAAACCAGGATAGGAAGAAAATTTGCAATACTGCAGGGAAATTAAAGTTTAAATATGCTAACATATTATTAAATTATTATATTCTGATATTCTGTTTATAGACAGCCTGGCTCAATTAAATTTCTCAGCACTCAGATTCAAGAACTCTATAAATCAACGGGAAGACAAGATCAAACAGTATAAATCCATATAGTCACAATTCGGTGGCCAAAAGGGAAAAATTGAATTCATATCCTTCTTCTTCACTGTACCAAAACTTCCAGCTTTTTTAAGGCCATCATTGCAGTGTTGTGTCTTAATCAGGGTGATTTGCTAATGGTGGGCTTTTCATAATTCTGCAGGTTGTTTGCCATTCAAATAGATGAGGACAGAAGACAGTCGCAGCGACTCCCAGCAGATCAGCCTATCTCCATTAAAAGGCTTTTTGTGGGAGGAACCCCACCTGAGTTTCACACACCCCCAATTAAAAACATACCTGCCTTTGATGGCTGTATATGGAACCTGGTTGTCAATGCTGTGTAAGTATATGGTAATGCTGTTCCAGAAACATATCACTCTTAAATATTTGTGATTTCCCATATTTTACATGAAGGGAAGATTTAAAAGAACCGCTTCCAAACTCAAATCAGAATCAGAATTGGAACAGAGCTTAAAGGCACCTTGGAGGTCTTCTAGTCCAGCCCCCTGCTTAAGCAGGAGCTCCTATACCATTTCAGGCAAGTGGCTGTCCAGTCTCTTCTTAAAAATCTCCAGTGATGAAGCACCTACAACTTCTATAGGCAATCTGTTCAACTGGTTAATTGTCCTCACTGTTAGGAAGTTTCTCCTCAATTCCAGGTTGCTTCTCTCTTTTATTTCCTTCCATTGTTTCTTGTCCTGCCCTCTGGTGTTCTGCTAAAATAAACTGAAGAGAAAAATCCTGGTCCCTGTCTATTCTCATCATCCTTTTGTCCATAGTAGCCTTGGCTGACCCCAAACAAATGTAATGGTCAGTCATCAAAAGGATGCCCATTCCTGTCCTAGGGAAAGAGAAGACTTGGCTTTCTTTTGTCCCTCAAGGAAGGGATCAGCATGTTGGAGAAGATACATCAAAACATTTCTGACTTTCCTTTTTTTCCGTGATTGGTCTGGAGGGGAAATGAAAGGATCAGCCTCTTTTTCCTGTAGTGATATTCATGGGATTGGGGCTTGAATACAGCCTGCTCAATCATTCTGAAAAAAATCTGTAAAGTTTCCCTTATATCCATAGTCAGGACTAGCACTTTGCCCTCTTCTCCTAAGGATAGTTACTGTAATTCAGAGTCTACCTTCTGAGGGTTTAGCATCTATTTCTTCTTTTAATAGTTTTTAATTTCTTAATGTAAACTACTCACAAGTCATCTGGAATAAAGCAGCCTCTAAAAATAGCAACCACAACCATAGTATTTTAATTATACCCATATTAGTGACCTGGGATATCATAGATCTTTGGCATGAAGAGATGATTTACTATATTTTTTATTTTGCCATTACTCCAAGCACCTCAGAATAGTATTCATGTCTCTGCATCACCTGTTTTAATATTGGAAGTTGACTAAGGTTAAGAAATAAGTCTTAGTCCATGGTCACTCTGTGTATTTCATGGCTTTGTGGAGATTTAAACTCAGTCTGCAGTGTCATCTTCAATATGGTTACAATGCAACATTTTCACTGAACATGCTAGAACCTTCTAAAGCAAATATAGCGTCACCCTGGTTCCACATAAATAAGTTACAATCCACACTGAATTTTCATTTAACTAATATAAGGGCATAGAAGAGATGATATTGAATAAGGCATTATTTCATGCTTCTGGTTCTGTTGTGTTTCCATAGTCCAATGGATTTCGCCGAATCAGTAGCCTTTGAAAATGCAGATATAGGACAATGTCCTGATTTAGGACCACATCATGAAAGGGAGGATGAAGAACAAACTCCCCAGACAACAAGTCGTCCTGAACCAAAGAAGGAAGAAAGGAAAGCAAGTACAACTTCTCCTCCTCCTCCTCCTCTCCCACCTTTTCCTGTAAGTATTTCTATGACATGATTGTGGGTGGTTTTTTTATATTTATGAGACTAGGATGCTGCACAGTTGTACTATGTGCAACATTAACAGTTTTTCACATTTTTTAACTAAGCACCGCAAAACTAAGGGTGCACAGAGAGTGCTATAAAAATGCAAGGTTGGTTGGAAGCTTATATTAGAGGAAGGCAATAAAGGGTTGTGTATATATGTGTTAGATCAGCAATCCCCAACCTTTCCAGCTTTGCAGACCGACGGAGGTGGGGGAGGAAATGTTTCTGTGTGAGCGGCAGATGTGCATGCTCACACACGCAGCATGGGCAAATGGACAACCATGCTCGCAGCTACCCCTCATGCAAATGGAGCTGCGCACATGCGTTCACGCAATGCTTGTGTGGCCCAGTTCTGAATAGATCGCAACCCATTTGAAACTGGGCCACAGCCCGGGGGTTTGGGAACCCCGTGTTAGATTACATATTCCAAGAAAAAACTTGTAAGCAAGAAAAGCTGTAGAGGAAAAAATAATGGCATAATGATTATGTCATTATGGAACTAAAAAAAGTTCAAAGACTTCATTTGAGCTACAACCAAATATGCCTCTACAATGAAAGATAACCGTTAACTGCTTGTAATATTAATAAACAGGAATCTGATCCAGCAAAAAATGAAGAATATTTGAGTAAAATATTATTTACAAAATTTACCAATCAACAAAAAGCCACTTAATCTTAAGAAGAAACTACAGAGGAAATTTAAAAGTTAAAAATAAATAAAAGTCCATTTCTGCAATATATTATAAGACTTTTCAGGAAACTCTGAATAAACTTTAAGTAGTGAACATAAGTCAGGTACAGGAAGAAGAAAACAATTCAGTTTGTCCTGAAGCATACAGATCCATTTTGTAATTGAATGTGAATTATAAACCCTTCATGGCAATCCTTGTTAAGGGGTTAAATGGCTTTTTAATTGAATTAATACATCCTAGTGAAATAGGCTTTATACCAAAGGGGCATATGAAAGATAATATTAGTTATATTCTAACTAATTAAGATAGTTATTAAGATAAATCAGAAGGAACAAAAACTAGCCCTTTTTTTCTTGGTGCTGAAAAAGCCTATGACAATTTGGAATGGGATCTTTTCATTGCAGCTATCAAAAGAAATAGAACCTAACCTAACATTTTTGCATACATGCAGAGAAACTCTGGGATAAATTTAGGAAAAAAAATAAGTCTCCATTTTTCTCCTTTTACTTTCTTATTGAATGCTTATTTTTTATATGAACCAGGGTACTCAGAAATCTGCTTAATGGAGAGAAAGCAGCTTGACAAATTACAAAATTTAATTGTCAACAGGACAAATTAAGATACTTAAATCCCTTAATTATACAGCGTTCTTCTACAACTCACAATCTGAATTAAAGTCTGTATGATTAAATGGATGCAGAATTTGAATATAGTTAATAAAGATGTTTAAAGATGATTAAGAAGTTTGATATATAAATAAATAAAATAAAGATGAAACAGTAGGGATTTCAGTGAAAAATTATTTAATTAATTAATTAATTAAATTTTTATGCCCCCCATCTCCCTTACAAAGTGATTCTGTGCAGCTTTCAAGTAATATCATTTACAGAATTGTCTTTGTGTATTGTTTATTATCTTTTGTCTTTCTTTCTTCTTCTTCTTGACTCCAGTTGTATTAATCAAGTATCTTTAAAGTGTAGTAGAGTTGTATTTTGATCATAAAAAGAATATGAAATGGCTTAGAGTGTTATAAATTTTTAATTATGTGCTATACTATTTTAATTATATGATATCTTAAATTTATTGATTCACAGTTCATGTTTTAAAGATATATGTATATGTGTGTATATATATATATATGCATATTCTTTCTAGCCAGGTTTTACCTACGTAAACTGAGTTGTTCTACAGCCCTGGTTCTGTGAAATCTCATTCACAAGTTTCTGGGCCTTTTTTCTGCTGACAAACTGCAACTCTGTGTTGCTCTCTGGGAGACTCAGATAGCTATTTCTGCCTTTTAAGGCGTCATCAGTGAGCCACACCCACTTCTCAGATATCCTCCCTGTAAAGGTACAATGTGTCTTTTTCTTAACAGAAAATATCTGCAATATTTTTATATTCTTCTAAATTTACATTTATCTCGGTACTATCTTTCATAATTTTTTTAGCCTGCCTTTATTTTATTTTAATAACATAGGGCAGCAAACATGCACAATACTACTTCTTTTTCCTATTTTTCCCCACCACAATCCTGTGAAGGGGAGGGAGGGAGGAAGGAAGGAGAGAGAGAGAGGGAATGAGGGAGGGGGGAGAGAGAGAGAAAGGAGAGAGAGAGAAAACCAAAGCCACTCAGGCAGCTTTGATGCCTAAGGTGAGGCTAAAACTTAGTCTCCTGTTTTCTAAGATGGCAGCTTCACCATTATACAGGTTCTAAAATATTCATGCAATGAATTAAGCCGATTCAACCCAGAAATACATTTTTACATCTTTTCCTCTTTCTTTTAAAAGAATAGCATGTAACTTATTAAAATAATTAGGAAAAGAAAGAGTCTCAGATGGCAGAAATCAAACAAAATCAAAACATGACATGCAACTGTTTGAAATAAGATTAGAAAAATGAAAAAATGAAAGCACTCCATGGGCATTTTTTGAAAGATACTGAAAGAAAAATCAGACGATAACAATGGCTTAAACACAATTTATTTTTTTAAAAAGAAGAAGCAAAAGGAAACCTTTTTGTTCCACAAGAAGAAGCCCTATGCACAGGCGACATTAGGTCAAAGTAGAAATAGAAAAGAAAAGAGAAAATAGAAAAGAGTCAGTTTGAGTAGTAAATCCTGGTTATGCCAGGATAAGGATGAAAGATTTGACGATATGATAATGGGATGCAGCAATATTACAGAAGTTGATTTCAAAAAAGGACATGTTCAGATTAGGATGATATTACACTGGCATTGATGAACACTGTGCAGCTCACACTCCATAAAAACTATTTGAAACGTGAAATAGGAGGGTGTTGCACATGGCAGAACAAAACTAGGAGCCTGGATAGCTCAACAGACAGAGCACTGTAATTTAACACCAGCTGTCTACAATTAAAGTAAGATCAAATCTCGACAGGCTCAAGGTTGACTCAGCCTTCCATCCTTTCTAAGGTAGATAAATTGAGGACCCAGTTTGTGGGGGCAATAAGCTGACTTTGTATAAATATACAAAAGTATGAAGGCTATTGCTTAACGCACTGTAAGCCGCCCTGAGTCTCCGGAGAAGGGCGGCATATAAATCAAAAAAAAAAAAATCAAATTTAAGAGATTTTAAAATCCTGACTGATTGACAGTCAGCATACCAAACATTATTATCAATGAAAAAACATGTTTGGTTAATTAATGTAGCTATTCCAAGAGACAATAATTTTAAAGGCAGATAATTGGAAAAGACTGCAAAATAAGGTTTGCAAAAATCTGGCAATGGTTGACATTAGGGACAAGGTATAAGTACCACAAGGACTTAGAATTTGGACTGCCTAAATTCTGAACCAATTATGATGGCCCAACTATAAACCACAGCACAATTGAGCACTTCATATATATTTAAATACTATCTTTACTATTCCTAAACCCTTGAGTAGGGCTTGAATCTGAAGAAGAAAACTTGACATCAGTTGTAACACATGATCAGTGGAATTGGGATGATGATTGATGATGATAGACATTTGCCATAAGCACAAGACCTAATATAAACTATAATTTCAGTATGTATATTTCCATTATTTTTAGGATTATAATATGTGTTTAATATTAAGGGGTGTTATTCAGAGTTCCTTTAGATCTTTCTTTCATTATTTCCCATTATATTTCATTGTAAGTGTCTCAAGATAATGATTACGGGGGATTCCCAAGAAATGCCTTTTTTGATACTATTTTTGATATCCTATTACTTTGAAGTTTCTGCTGAAACTTCCATCACAACAGTAACTTTGGCCCTGTTGTATTTGCAAGATGAACATCTGTGCAATTAAAAAAAAATGGATGGAGATCAATGACTCTATCTACCAGACAAGCAATTTTTTAGCTTCCTATGAAATGGTTTATGTATGAACCTGTCATCTAAAGGGGAGAAAGTTGGAATCCTATTATTTAATCTCTTCTCTTTTCCTATTTTCAAAAAATAGAACTGATTACAGTACAGCTCAGTGTGTCAACATCTCAACCATTGCTCTCTGTCACTGTGACAAAAGCCTGGCATTTGTTTGCTGTTTCATCAGCTACTCTTATATAGAAACCACAGCGGAGAACCAGGCCAATCTCCCTCCTTGTCCAATACAATCACTGTATCATATAAAATAGGATGCACAAGCAGAAAGCCATTTATGCACAAATCTTATCTATACTTTCTCAGAAGCCTCCTGGTTGTTGTTGTTTTTTAGAAGAGACTTTAAGGAGGCTCTGAATCACACATGTTGAATTACAGCAGGAGAATTGCTTCAGTGAAAGAAGGAAGTAACAGAAACCTAAAAACAACACGTTGTGCATGGCAAAATCTAGCGTGTCCTTTTGGCAGACTTGATTTGTACATGGCATGTAAAGCACTCTAACTACGGTTAAGGGTTAGTTATTCAGATTTAATAATGACAGGTGGTAGATGTATGTGATTGATTTTGAATAAGCAACATAAAGCAGCATAATGTATTAATACTCATAAAATAGCCTGAGGGTAACACATAGAATATATATATAGTTGTATTTTAATTTTATGTACACTTTTATTTTATGTACACTGAGAGCATATACACCAAGACAAATTCCTTGTGTGCCCAATCACACTTGGCCAATAAAAATTCTATTCTATTCTATTCTATTCTATTCTATTCTATTCTATTCTATATTGCATTTGACTTTTAAAAGGTATATTGTACCTTTGTAACATGTTGCTGGTACCAACAAATTGAGCTAAAATCTGCATACAGGTATTGATATCTTCTTTTATTCAATAATGAAATTATCAATAATATTAATAACTTCAATATTATTTTGCTAGTGGTAGCAATGGCCACCTTACAGATATCATTATTATACCATGTCTAACCCATTTTTAAAGAAAACTGCTGTAAGCTTGGAACACGAGTTTTTAAGTGATTTTTTTTTCTTCTTGAATATTTTCTTTGCAGCTTTGTATTAAACAAATCTCAGCCAAGCTCTGGGTAGATAGACATAATAGCTATTCAAGGTAAATAATAATAATAATAAGACTCCATTGATAATGCTTAGCAAAAAATTTTTTTAAAACAAACATTATTATTTTTCCAATAATAAAAGGGCAAATTGCCAATATATATTGTAATAGCTTTATTGTCCACAAAAGCAGGAAGTAAACATAAAAGAAAATTGTTACAGTTCTACAGATTCACAAACACTCTGTGTCAGTCGATCTGCTGGTGTGGCTCCCTCTTAAATTGTAAAAGAAAATGATTTCATAAGGTTATCAAGCTTTTTTGGAAAGTGGAACATTTGCTTTCTATAGAAAAGGCCCCCAGCTTCTATTTTTGCTTTCATTTCATTTCGTAAAGCACCCTGCTTGATGAATCAATGAATAATACCTTCATATAAGGCAGTTTTGTATGCTGAATCTCAATAATTATTTTTGTCCCATTCTTTGAATTGCTCGTTATTTCTATATTAGATGCTGGTGCCTTTAGTGCCATTGATGAATTCTGGCTATGGGTCTCTTAAATAAACATTAAAGAAAATAGTTTAATATATACAGAAAGGCTTTATATTAAACTAGGACAATCTCCACCAGAATGACTTAGAAATAAATATCAATGCATCCATAAGAGCTCATGTGATACCAGTTTGATGGTGTTTTGACCAACTTTTTCATAGCTTTGTTAGGAAAAAGTACTTGGTATTCTTAAACATGGGTATGAGTATGAAATACACCTGCTATTGAAATAAAAATTGCAAACAAGCATCAAGTCATGAAAACAAGCATATAATGATACATTTTAGCCCCAAAAATGTAAATTTCATCTAAACATTGGGACCCTGTAAAAGATCTTAAAGTCACAGTGGACAGTGTCACAAAAATGTGAAGACGTTCTGAAGATGCTATTAAAAAGTGAATCCCGTGCTTGGAATCATTAAGAAGGAAATAGAAAATTGAATTGTCAGCATCAGAATTTTTGATGAGACTATAATTAGTCCATAATTAGACTAGCATGTACAACTCTATGTACAATTATGATCAACACAACTTAAACACAGAGCTGCAAAAGGGACCAAAAAAGTTCTCCAAAGTGATTAGAGGGATAGGCAGCCTTTTTGTGCCTTTCTTTGGCTTCCAATATTGATCAAGAGAAACATGATAAAAATATATAAATTCATGAATGGCATAGAGAAAGTGATTTTTTTCTTCTTCTTCTTTCTCAGTACTAGAGCTCATCCATTGAAACTAAATAGGTTCACGACCTACAAAAGAAAATACTTTTTTTTTTTTACATAGCAAAGTCAGATAATTAAACTACTGCCACTAGCTGGTAAGGACCAGGTGAAGTGAACCAGGACAACTCATGGACGATCAGGGTATTAATAGCTACTAATATGATGCCTTCTCACTATCTGCTGAATCAAAAGCAGCTCTACTTAAATCCTGCTTGCTAGAAAGGGACAGCAAAAAGAAGCTGTTGCCCCCCAGCCCAGATGGGTCCATGTGGCTACTATGTGACACAGAATGATGGAATAGATCAATCAAGGCCTGATCCAGGAGAGCAGTTCTTATCTACTTTAAGTTCTAGCAGAATGTGTACAGGTGGTCCTCCACTTACAATCACAATTGGGACTGGAACTTCTGTCACTAAGCAGAGAGTCATGACTGATTTTATGCTACATCATTTTATGAATCATATGACCCTTAAGAGAACCTGTCTTTCCCGTTGACTTTGGTTGTTGGAAGCCTCCTGAGATCACCAATGGCAATCATGAGACTCTAGAAGGCTACAACCATTGTAAATACATGCTGGTTGCTCAGGGTAGGAACTCTGCAATGGTCTTAAGTGTGAGGACTGGACATGTCACTTTTTTCACTGCTGTTATAACTTTGAACAACCATTAAAAGAATGGCTGTAGGTTGAGGACTATCTGTATTAGCTTTTAAGATGCTGCAAAAGATTCCTTGATATCTAAAACAGTTATTCCTCTAAAACTGTTTCCTATTTGAATATCTTACAACTGGGAGTTTGTCCATGTGTCCCACATATTGGCTAACTTTATTATTTCAGCTGATAACTCACCAACCAAAGAATCCGCAGTATTGTAACATCAGAGCCATGGATGTCAAGGATAATTATTTCTGCTTGTTTTCCACTGTATTGCTTTAGAAGCTTAGTCATTTTGGCTTCATCCCATGCAGGTGCTTTTACTGCAAATGCTTCTAATGTGAAATGATTTGGACTGAATTGCTTGATTTGTATTTCATGTACTTGATGGGCAAGCTTCATGCAGGCAAATGCACATTTTTCCCCCTTCCTTTGTACTTAGAGCAGGGCCTTTGTCTTCAATTTAAAGGAAGAAATTGGTTTTGAAAATAATGGACAGAGTAATGAGTTTGGCGGTTTCAGGCATTAGATTGCCACAAAGGCTTACTGCTTGCTACAAACGCCGTTACCTAGGAACGTCAACCATTGTTTGCTTCTGCCTCACGTTGTTTACTGCTTCTCAGGAATTGCTTACGGCTGAAGTGAAGAGCGCCAGTAGTTCAGCTGACTCTCACCTGACGGTATCTCCTAGTGTGGCCCTGCCTTTTCCCTCCCTTTCTCTTAACAATGCTTGATGAACTGCAGTGGGGTTTCGGTGACTAAATGGCTTCCCTCTCTTCTCCTTCCATCACTGGTGATGCAGTTTATGTGCACAAAAGTGTGAGATGGTCTGACAGCAATTCCATTTCTGTCAATACTTCTACTAAAGACACTGGTTTCTGTTGCCCTGGAAACATCAGCTCAAGGTTTCAGCTGAAAAACTTAATTAAACAGTTCCTTAAAATGTTCCATGATGCATATATGTGGCTATACTGGATGAGTGGGATTTGTCATTATCATCCACCCACATTTCATAAAAAGTGCATTAAATCTCAAGCAGGCAATGACTGCACAGGGAGGGAGGGGTTCTCTTTATCTCCCTTGTCAGTTACCATTTGCTGAAGGACTATCCTCACACATTTGTAACTGAGCTCTTCCAGACATTCTCCTGATCTGGCCTTCTTACTCAATAGTATCACAAAACCGGAACATACAGCAATGCACGTGTCATGTTTAGAGTGTTGCTATTATAAGCATGATGCTAGCTCAGAAAGATCTAGCAAAGCAGGGAATTGGCAAGGAATCTGGATGGGTAGGGTTATCTTGTTTGGCTCTCAGGTATCACAAATACTTCATCTGGAAGTGCTTTAAGGTCCTATTCTCTCTGTCTTTTTCCTTTAATTGCACTGGGATGGAGTGAGAAGAGTATGCTTGTTCTTATAAACCATTTTAAAACCTGTTTTTGGCCTCTGTTAAGATTTCTTTGCATGGACAAATTGTTACCGAAACATCAAGAGAATGTTATTTTAAAATATACATTTTATGTCTTTTCCTCCCCCCCCCCCTATATTTTTCCATCATATTCATGGTGTCTTAAATGTCTTTTGTGGTAAGAAATGCTTTGATTTGGATGGAGACAAATCAAAGAATATTTCTAACATAACTAAATATGTAAAAAATATTTATTTTAGGAACTCAAAATCTATTCTGTCCCGAAGCATTATTGTTCATTTCGTATCATTTTGTTTGCTTTTTTTGTAGTGCATCCAATAGAAACTAAAAATAGATGCCACTCATATCTATGTCTGCCTTTTATAGCTAGCATTAAAAGGTCATTATTATAACACAAGTAGTTTAAAAGAACTTATTTACAAGGAATCCCACATATCCACATACTCTTTTCTCTTTTTTTCCACTATATTAAGGCCATACATATTCTTCTTCTTTTTCTCCTTCTATTGAATTAGCAAAATTATAGTATTCAGGTAATTTTTAACCATAATTATTTGGACCAATTTTTTTCATAAAAATGAAGATCCTTGAGATTCCAGGAAAGCTATTAAAAAGCTATTTTCAATTCTGCAGGATATTATTATAATAGTGCACTCACTATATATACATTTAGCATAAACATTTTGCAGATTTTAAATCTACAGGTGTGCTTCTAGAAATCTCAGCTTGATTGAAATATGACATTATATGCTAAAGTGATTGCATATCAATTTTCTCTCCTTCCAACTCAGTAATTTTCTGCAGTGGTAAGTAAGATCCATACTATATATTTGATCCATCATCTTAACAAGAGACAAAATGATTGGTGTTGGATTGTTCCATTACTGCACACTTGATCCTGCAACAGCAAATGCTGTACTATTTGTTTTATTCTACCAGGCAACATAAGTGTGTGATTTATTTGAACCTCATAAAAGACTTATGTCCAGTGTCTGGATTCACAAACCTACAATAGCTATATCCAGCTTTTGCATAGAAGTAGTACTGTGATTTTGATTTCAATCGAATAGCAGTGGAAAAGTAGTGGATTTTCAGTTGTAAATGGGATGCAGTGTCTACTATTGATATAGATGCAATTGTTGAATGAGCATCTATGCCAAAACAGAAGCATTAGAAAATAGTTAAAAGAGGAGAAAGGAATTTGGTGTTTTACAATAATAAAATGATTGTAAATATTGATTGCTTTCAGGGGTGAAATCTACTTATCTTCCTTACCGGTTCGGACGTGTGCTCATGGACCCTCTGCGCATGTACAAACCCTTCTGCGCATGTGCAGAGGGTAAAAAACAGGTTACTTCCTGGTTAAAACCAGGAAGTAATGATGACCGGGCAGGTGGGCAGAGCCTTGCACCGCCATTGCTACCGGTTCTCCCAACTACCCACCGCCATCGCTACCAGTTCGGCCGAACCGGTCTGAACCGGTAGCATTTCACCACAATTGCTTTCCTTAAATGGTATGGGAGTAGTCTTCTTCCAAATTGCTGGTTCATACAGAAGAAAAGATTATGAGGGTGTTTTGCTTTGTTTTGTAGGAACATTGTGCTGCTGATGTGGAACCCATTGCCTTGGAAGGGGGCAAGCAATTTGGACTCTCAAGAAACAGCCATATTGCAGTTGCATTTGATGACACGAAAGTTAAGAACACGTAAGCTAATAGTTTCCCACCATAGATTTGAGGGGGCTACCTTTTTGGCCTTTCTGGAAGGCCATGAAGACTTGGCTCTTACCATGGGCCTCAGGGTAAGATGGAGGGTTTAGTCAGAAGGTTAAAAGTTTAGTTAATCTGGCACCTGGTGGGAAGGATTGTTCTGTTGTCATTCTTCTTTTTAGTAGTCGTAATGAACCCTTTAGGATCACTGTGTGAAATAGGCAGGCTTATAAATTTCTTTAAATAGTAAGTCCCTTCTGAAATAAAAAGAAATTATTTCTGGTAGTAACATTTGCTAAATTGTAGATGTTTTAAAACAAGACAGCCACAATTCAAAGCACTGAAGATGGGCGAGCCCGTTTTCTTTCAAGCCTTCATAAAATGAACTTAGTTCAGTTATTATACTGTCTACTTCAAAAGGATTTAATTTTAGAGTTAAAAATCACTTTCCAAATTTAGGATGAGTTTTAAAGCATAGATTTCCAAAAAAGGGGGGGGAAGGGAAGGGAAGGGAAGGGAAGGGACAAATTGATTTAACTGATGGGTATTATTTTTTCATGATAAGAGGGTTCATTTTTTTTCCAATCCAACATAATGTTGGAAATAAATTGTATAAAAAGGGTTGAGATTCTGTTTTTCAGCAGAATAACTTTTCCAATAACATAACTTAAGGAGACTAAATTTGGCATGGTGGAAGAACAGAAAGGAAAGAAGGATATTAGATAGATTCCGTGTACTCTATTACCCACTTTATATATTTATTAGTTCTTGTTTTATAATGAGTGTCATCTTGTGCATTAACAGGGTTTGGGGTTTGGGTTTGCTTTCTCTAGTGGTTTCCTTTCAACTGATAATGATAGGATTTTCCAGAATTATTTCATACGGATGTGCTCAGGACTCATGAATATTCTTCCAGTAATTTGAAAACTAAGCTCTGACATCTGATTCTTAAGAACTGTGTTCTGTGTACCGCAGAACATATATTCTTTTTTTTTTCAATCCCCCAAAAAAAATACTTTCAAATCATAAATCACATCTGTTACCAAATCCATGAATATTACACCTATGTAGCTTAATAAATTTAGAAATGGAATATGGCCATCCTGGTTCTATTTCAGATATACAGAAGTTTGCAGTTGGTAGCACTAGCTGTATGAGAGAAAAAAAGGTAAAACAGTAATGCTTTTTTTCCTCCCTTTCTGTTTCCTTCCTTTTCCAAATGTGCAGACTCACAATTGAACTTGAAATCAGAACAAAGGCTGAAAACGGGCTGCTTTTCTACATGGCTCGGATCAATCATGCTGATTTTGCCACAATCCAAATAAAAAATGGTTTCCCGTATTTCAGTTATGACCTTGGGCATGGGAACACAAGCACTATGATTCCCAACAAAATCAATGACGGCCAGTGGCACAAGGTATTATATGATTTAACAGTGCACGAATACTGTAGGTAAAGAATACATTCATCTATAGATTATCATCCTCACACCCACTTGTACTGAATTCTAGAAGTAATGGATAGAGCAGCAGTGTGCCATGTTCTAATTATGAGGGCTATGTGGCTAAGATGCTGAGCTTGTCGATCAAAAGGTTGACAGTTCAGCGGTTCGAATCCCTAGTGCCACGTAACAGGGGGAGCTCCCATTACTTATCCTGGCTTCTGCCAACCTAGCAGTTCGAAAGAACGTAAAAAATGCATGTAGAAAAATAGGGACCACCTTTGGTGGGAAGGTAACAGCGTTCTGTGCACCTTTGGCATTGAGTCATGCCGGCCACATGACCACGGAGACATCTTCGGACAGCGCTGGCTCTTTGGCTTTGAAATGGAGCTGAGCACTGCACCCTAGAGTCGGGAACGACTAGCACATATGTGCGAGGGGAACCTTTATCTTTAAGTTTCTCCATCTTCAGGTTCTCCCAAATAAGAGCACAAAATTATGCAACATCAGTACCTCTAATAAAGACTTTGCTTGTTGTAGTATAACTATTAATTATAATGAATTGCCCTTCTATCTTTTTCCAGATAAAAATATTCCGAAGCAAACAAGAAGGGGTCCTGTCAGTTGACGGAGCTACAAATAGGACCACTAGCCCAAAGAAAGCTGATATTTTGGATGTTGTGGGGATGCTGTATGTTGGGGGATTGCCAATTAACTATATAACAAGAAGAATTGGTCCGGTAAGTAAAGAATGACTCTTTTCACATCTCTAAAGCACTGACAAAATAGAGTTATTTGTTGTGCACAAGTGTAAAAGTAAGGCGGTTTTTGGCATTCATTGTCTTTGAAAGAACATGGGCCTTGTTCCATGCAAATAATCTGCATTTGCCTTTCTTTTCACTGATCTGGGTTTTTTCCACACTAGCAATGCCCTTTTTATAGGAAACAACCATGTCATTTAGGGAGACTAAGTCTTTGTAGTGGTTAATCTAAATGTCCTTGTGTTGTGTCACTGAGAAGCAGATCCTATGGTACATTTTTATATTACCAGTGCAGCTTCTCTTTGAACAGAAAATGGAACAGAATAACAGAGTTGGAAGGGACCTTGGAGGTCTTCTAGTCCAATCTCCTGCTCAAACAGGAGATCCTATAACCGTGATGGCGAACCTATGGCACATGTGCCAGAAGTGGCATGCAGAGCCATCCTTCCAGGCACACGAGTCATTGCCTGTTGCTCTTCTGGGTTCTGGAGCGCCAGCCAGTTGGTCTTCATGCGTGCAGGAGCACCAGAAAAACAGAAGAACAGCTGCCTGGGACGCATGCGTGCACTGGGAAGATTATCTTCTGCTTTCTGGCATGTGCATGCACACCAGCCAGCTGGTCTTCCAGTTGCATGCACACACGAAGACCAGCTGGCTGGTGCGCATGTGCGCTCTGGAAACCAGAAGATCATTTTTCTGGCATACGCATGCACACTGGGCAGTTGCTCTTCCGGTTTCCAGCATGCGCGCGCACATTTCTGTTTTGGCACTCAGTGCCGAAAAGGTTCCCCATCGTTGCCCTATTCCATTTCAGACAAGTGGTTGTCCAATCTCTTCTTAAAAATTTCCAATGAGGGAAGTACCCACAACTTCTGAAGACAAACTCTTCCACTGATTAATTGTTCTAACGATCAGGAAATTTTTTCTTATTTCTAGGTTGGTTCTCTCCAACCTAGATACGATGTAATATAATTACTGCAGCAATCCTGAAAACTGTGGGACAAATGGTACTGTAGACCTCAACCACTGTTCATAAAAGTGTATTAACAGTAGTGTACTATGCATTCCTATCTGGAAGCAAGCTCAGTGGGGCTTAATCCCAGTGTGTATGGCAACCACAGGTTAATGTTTTGGATATAGAAAATTCATGTATCCCTACATTCTGGTCTTTCTTTTATAAAACCACTGTTCTTAGTGTTGGGCTTTACTCAGTCCTGAAACACACTTTGAACTAATCACTATTACCCAGCTCAATCTACTTCATAAATCGATAGAATAACATTGGAGGTGCGGAAAAGATCTTTATAAACCATCTAGAGGTCCTTCAACATAGGCAAGATGTGGCTACAACAAACAGACATCCTAAGACTCTTTCAAAGGAATCAGCTGAGAATGATTAGTCATAACTTTTAATCGAAACTTAGTTACCTGATACCAGGTGTTCCACATTAATACATTTTCCTATACATTTTCATTAAACATTATTCCTCTATCACTTATTTTTCTAATGTTCACCAAACTCTTGATTGCAAATTTTTTATTAGTCTTCCAAAACCATTTTTGCATGAATAGGGATGTAATTGCTTTGTACAATATACATCAGATAAAACCTTATATGTATAGTGAATTCATACTGTAACTTAATGCTATTCCAGAGTAGCAGGAACATTTGTAGGAGAAATAGCTTAGTAACAAATTGTTGTGCTAAAGAAAGTATGACCAAACAAGAGGAAAGGGTTTATTGTAGTGAAAACAGGAAAAAAATAAAATAAATAGAAGGGTTGCGGGACAAAAGAAAATGTTAACAGTGAAAGACAAATGGCAAATCCAAGTGAACAGTAGACAGAGCCTTTATTATGGATTACCTTATAGCAAGAAGAGTGGCAAAAGATTATTTTTCAGCACTTATCTATAGATTTCAGCACTTATCTATAGATTGCTGTTCAAGGGGACCTGGTCCTTCTTGCAGGATGATTACAAGAAACATTCAAGGTATTTAATGGACATTGGATAAAGTCCTTCAAATCCTCTCTAAATTGAATTCCAATTCAATCTGGTGGAGTTTATCAAAACTTGGTCTTTAAATTATGTGAGAAGAACTTAGCCTGTGCATTCTAAGGAAGTGGCAGGATACCTGTGGCTGTAAATGCAGTCACTTGTGTATTAGATCCATGTCCCACTGTTTAGATAAGGTTTCCAACAAACTGTATGGTTGGATTCAAGTGGTGCATCCTTTAGTAAGGCTGTGGCTCACCCTATGTGCATTGAGGTGGTTATCCATCTCATCATTAAACCATCACTGAATCTAACAGTACTGAACCATTTTCATCTATATCCAACCTTCCATTTTGGGGGGCTGAGAAGTTAATGAAGCATTTTACTATCAGGTTTCAGGCCTGGATGTATAGTGAGTACTGAGATGGCATAGATCATGTCGTAACCAATTTATGACAAGATTAGGTTGATGGTGAGGTATCCATTCTGGTTCTCCTTAATCAATCAGCAGCCTTCAATACCATCAATCATGGTATCTTTCAGGATTGGCTCAGGGGTTTGAGAGTGGGAGACAGCATGGGGTTGCATCAGTTTTTACTATAAACATGATCTGATCTCATAGAGGTACAAATGCTAACAACAAGGTAACTTTTGTGAAAATTAAAATAAAGATAAGAAATATATAAAGATAAGAAAAAGAAACAAACTAACATTTTATACTTCCAATATAATTTGATAAGCATCCTACCATTTTGGGCATTATCTTCGCTACATCTTTTAAAAAAGCAACTCGGTATCGGAAAATAAATGTATCAGAAATACATTTTATAGAATAGTCCCATAACTAGGATAATTCCTGTCATAAAGTTGAAAACAATAGATTAAAAAATTGATGTTGTAAGAATAAAGTATTTTAGAAAGGCAACTAATTTGCTGAAGTATTTTTACCCTGACTCAGATTGTCTACAGCATTGATGGATGCATGCGAAACTTTCGAATGTCAGAAGCTCCCATTGATCTGAATAATCCTACCTCCATCTACAATATTGGAAGATGCTTTGTCAACCCACAGGAAGGAACCTACTTTGCAGGGACAGGATTTGCTAAAACAGGTAATACCATCACAAAATAATAATAATAATAATAATAATAATAATAATAATAATAATAATAATAATAATAATAATAATAATAATAATAATAATAATAATAATTTTATTTCTATACCGCCCTTCTCCCGAAGGACTCAGGGCGGTTTACAGCCTATTTAAAAACACAGACAAAACAACAGTATAAAATTTAAAATAATTAAATAAGGTGGCTCAAATTTAAAACCCTGATAAATTTAAATACCCAATTTAAAACTATTGTGTTGATAGTCCGGCCTGGCGGAACAACAGGGTCTTCAATGCGCAGCGAAACACCCGGAGGTCGGAGATCTTACGAATTTCCGGGGGCAGTTCATTCCACAGGGCTGGGGCTCCCACAGAGAAGGCCCTCCCCCTGGGTGTCGCCAGCCAACATAACTTGGCTGATGGCACCCTGAGGATGGCACCCTGAGGAGACCCTCTCTGTGGGAACGGACTGGTCGGTGGGAGGCTATTGGTGGCAGAAGACGGTCTTGGAGGTACCCGGGTCCTATGCCATGGAGCGCTTTAAAGGTGGTAACTAACACCTTGAATCGCACCCGGAAGACCACTGGGAGCCAGTGCAGCTCACGCAGGAAGCTCTTAAATGAACACTTGAGGTTCCTTGGTGCTTTTTGAGCTTGGTTTCTTGCAGATATTTCATTATCCAAACTAGGTAATATGATTATGTTGCGTAATTTAGTTAATGAAAAGTCTGCAACAAAACAACCAAGCATAGAGAGCACCAAGAACTCCTCATTTCAACCCTGAGTGACAAATATTCTCCTTTATTGCTACATGAACATTTTAAAAATCCTGGTTAGGCCCTTCTGTTTAGATAGTTGCCAAGGGAGGAATGATAACAGAGAATAACAACTCAAAAGTGTAGAATAGACACAGAAGAACAGTTTCATCTTCTGAGGCTTGTTGAATTTGAAATTCTTTAATGACAGGAATGTTGCCCTTGAGGCATAATAACATATTACAGCGATGGTAATAATCATCATGTTTAATATCTATACAAGATTGTTGCAGTTCTGATTTTTAATAAGATTCGGAATAGATTAATTACAAATCTTGACACTACGGGATGCTATTTGAAATAGCTCTCTGTATGTACAGGTAGCAATAGATACATATCTGCCAATCTGATTAAGAAATGTGACTGTTAGGCATGGTGTCAACAGATGAAGAAATGTATCATATGCCGCACTATCATTCACCAAAGCCATTTGGTATATGAAGTAACTGTGAAATACGAATGTTGTCCTTAGTGCAATGGAGCCTGCATCTCTGTACAGGATAGAAAAATTACCCTTGCATTATTCTTACTTACTGCTTTTCCTTCCTTATTCCTTAGTTGGAGCATATAAAGTGGGACTAGACTTACAGGTGGAATTTGAATTTCGTACAACACGGACAAATGGTGTTCTATTGGGAATCAGCAGTCAAAAAATGGATGGCCTTGGCATTGAGTTGGTAGATGAAAATGTGAGTATGGAACTGTTAGGAAATAATCTAATTTAATGTTGTTTCTTAGCGGCCATAAAGAGACTCTGTCAAAGGATACAGAGCCATGTTACTCATCCATTGTTCCACATCAGTATCTTGAGCGCTGTTTTCTTTTTAAGCATGAAAAGGATGCTCCCTGTAGCCAGTGATCTTTGCAATACAGTTGAAGTCAGAGTACAGTCTGACAAACTACTACAAATTTAAATTGGGGAGGGGCATATTCCATAACGTTTTCACGGTTAAATATTATTATGAACCTAATCTGCATTTGTTAGAACAAATACAAAATCCCTTCTAATTAAACTTCTGCTTCCCTTTCCAAAATCTCATTTTGGTTCTGCTAAATTATTTCTAAAATAAATGCTGCTTGAATACAAATAGCCAGCTTGTACAAACATTGAAATAATCAAGCCCGCTTGCTGTAGCACTGTTGTGGGTCTATTATCCATTTTAGATTTTGGCAGCAATCAATTGACAAACAGTATGATCCATAATTTGTGCTTTCTTGCCAAAATTGCTTCTCAGTTATAAATTAATTTCAAGTGGATCCTTGAATTCAGAATATTCATTCATTTACATTGGTTAAGAATTTAATCGCAGCTTTTGCTGAAAAGGATAATTAAGTCTCAATATGTTGAAAGGGAAAGCCAGGTCTACACATTGTATCACGGTCTCTTCCAAGTTATGTGGATAAATTGCTTGACTAAATTGTTTGTTTGTTTGTTTGTTTGTTTGTTTGTTTGTGTAATTTCTCACATAGGTGATGTTCCATGTCGATAACGGTGCCGGTCGGTTTTCGGCCATTTATGAACCTGCTATACCAGGGAGTTTGTGTGATGGGCAGTGGCACAGAGTTGTGGCACACAAGATAAAGCATCGTTTAATGCTGATGGTGGATGATCAGCATGTGGAAGGGATCAGTCCTAATGCAGCTTCCACTTCAGCAGAGACAAATGATCCTATCTTTGTTGGGGGATATCCTGGTGAGTAAATAAACCAGGCCAATGCTGCAGTTACTATTCTTCATTTTTATTTAATTCATTACTTTTATTACAGCCACCAAACCCCAATGGAATCCCTTCATGAAATTCTATTCAGTGTTTCATAAAGTAAAATTTTTGAAACCAAGAAATGCATGTGTTTTGCATCTAAGGTTCCCATTTATTTGCCTGGTTATTTGCTTGCTCATTTTATGTTTCATCCTTTTGCTCATATTGAACAGAAAAGTTATTACATATCATTATCACCTCGATTAGTGTGCCCTGGATGGGATTAAAATCATAACATGTTGTGATAAATGGTGATTACCCTATGGCATAGCAAAAACTAGTAAAAAGCTGAGTGACTTGTGCCTATGAATAACTTGTGCCTGTGCACCAGAGATAAATGTGTCCAATCACATTTGGCCAATAAAGATTTCTCTTCTCTTCTCTTCTCTTCTCTTCTCTTCTCTTCTCTTCTCTTCTCTTCTCTTCTCTTCTCTTCTCTTCTCCTCTCCTCTCCTCTCCTCTCCTCTCCTCTCCTCTCCCCTCCCCTCCCCTCCCCTCCCCTCCTCTCTTCCCTTTTCCCTTTCTTTTCCTTTTCTTCTCTATTCTATTCTATTTTCTATTCTATTCTATATTTTTTCTATTCTATACTATTCTTTTTTCTATTATTCTATTCTGATTTTCTAGGGGTAAAGTGCAATCTAAAAGTATGGTTTTGATGTTATTCAGTTATTAAAAATATATTTTTTTAATTGCAGTAATATAAGTTTCATTATTCTATGACAGAGGTGTCAAACTCAAAGCCCGAGGGCTGGATCCAGCCCATGGAGTGTTTAGATCTGGCCTGCGGGGTCGCCTTGGAAACAGTGAAGGACTGGCCCACAGTGCCTCTTCCAGCAAAAATGGAGTTCACATCAGCTACAGGCAGCCCTCCCGAGCTCTGTTTTTGCTGGCAGAGGGTTGCAAGAGGCAATCGCAAGCGAAAACAGAGCTCGGGAGCCTATTTTCACTGGCGGAGCACTCAGGCCACCACAGACGCCTACGATGCCAGTGATGAGCTGGCCATGCCCACCCCGGCCTCCCGAGGTCAAACACAACTCTGATGCGGCCCCCAATGAAATCGAGTTTGACACCCCTGTTCTATGACAATTGTCTCTGTACCATATATCTACAAATAACATATATGCATATGAGTTCACATATATGTGTGTGTGTGTGTGTGTGTGTGTGTGTGTAAAGAAAGACATTTGGTACCAGTTTACACTGTTATCTACTTACAGAAAAAGATTTCTTTAAAAAAAAAAAGAAAAAACCTCAAGATCTGAAAGATCCTACTTTCTTTTCTTTATCTCTCCCCTCCCAGATGGATTGAAGCAGTTTGGCCTGACCACTAACATTCGATTCAAAGGCTGCATTAGGTCTCTGAAACTCATCAAAGGGACAGCTAAACCACTGGAGATTAACTTCAGCAAGGCCTTGGAAATAAAAGGAGTGCAACCTCTGTCCTGCCCTGGGAATTAAAGAGAAAAATCATCAAATTGCAATAGGAATCTGAGCAGTAATGCTAACAAAAAGATTCTTTTACAAATATGCCTGTGATATATTCCAATACTGCCATTTCAGGGTGTACTTCTAAAAGCAATATGAAACAAGGGGAAAAAATCCCTTAAAATGAATAAAGCAGCAAGTTACGCATGTGTGATGTGTCCATTTTTCCCCCTTACTTTCAACCCAAATGGAGCATTATAGAATGAAATTGTACTGGGCCAGTTTGTGTGGGTAGTTGTGTGTAATTTTGAGGCTTTTAGCCTTACTTGGTTTTAGTGGGACTCAACAGCCTTACACAGGATTTTCTGAAAAATTCCTTGCAGCTTTGGATAGCACTGCCAGATTTTCTTTTTTCTTTTTTTTTCCCTCCCCATATCTGTGAGCAGGATGTGGCTAGCAATGCAATTTCATGTTTCATCCTATAGTGTCTTTGGCTCTAGGATAAACCATAGTGAAAGTAGTTACATCATCACTAATATTTTATTGTGATATGTAAGATTGAACATATCATCCACATATAAATATAGTTAAAAGTCTATAGAGATTCTCAGTCATCCAGGTCATGGTTGTCCCAAAGGTACTTTTTCAGGAGGCAACTGGACTATCTTGTTTTTTTCTTTTGAAGACATTTCACTTCTCATCCAAGAAGCCTCTTCAGCTCTGGCAGGATAGTGAGGAATGGAAGGATTTATATTCCTTGCAGACAACTGGTAATCTGCATCCTTTTTAGAGGGTTGTTGAAGCACTTGGACACACTTGCACTGTGTCCTCAGGGTCACCCAAGTAGTGCTAATGGTTCCTGTAGTCTGAATCTTTTGCTCTGGAAATTCATTCCTACTCCTACCATTCAAAGGGAGTTCATCCCAAATTGTATAGCTAAAAGTCTGCAGAGATTCTCAGTCATCCAGGTCATGGTTGTCCCAAAGGTGTTTTTTCAGGAGGCAACTGGACTTCCTTGTTTTTTCTTTTGAAGACGTTTCGCTCAGTAGTGGGTTCCTCTTATCTTTGCTACTGCTTCAGAACCGGGAGCGTCCACACTGCACTTCTGCAGATGCACAGAACCTTCTGTGCATGGGCAGAGAGTCCATGATGACATCCGGGCAGGTGGACGGAGCCTCCTGCCACCACCACTACCAGGTCTTGGGAACCGGTAGAAACCCACGACTGATTTCACTTCTCATCCAAGAAGCTTCTTCAGCTCTGACAGGATAGTGGGGAATGGAAGGATTTATATTCCTTGCAGACAGCTGGTAATCTGCATCCTTTTAGAATATAAATCCTTCCATTCCCCACTATCCTGTCAGAGCTGAAGAAGCTTCTTGGATGAGAAGCGAAACATCTTCAAAAGAAAAAACAAGGAAGTCCAGTTGCCTCCTGAAAAAGCACCTTTGGGATATAAATATAGTGTTTGCTTTTTATGGAAAGGACTAAGGTATTTCAATTAAGGGGAAGAGCAGTAAGAATCCCAAACATGTAGATGTATTAAAGATTCACTTGCCAAATATATTTTATGAGTACATTATGTATTGTGTTCATACACAATACATATTCATGCTGTACTTGTGCCTGGAGTTCCTGGAGCTTTGTACAAGTAGCCTTTGATTTACAAAAGTTCATTTAGTGACCATTCAAAGTTACAGCAGCACTGAAAAAAAATGACTTAGGACCATTTTTCACCATTTTACGACCATTGTAGCATCCTCATGGTCACATGACCAAGATTCAGACGCTGGGCAACTGACTCATATTTATGATGGTTGCCGTGTCCTGGGGTCATGTGATCACCTTTTGTGACTTTCTGACAAGCAAAATCAGTGGGGAAGCCAGATTCACTTAACAACCGTATTAGTAACTTAACAACTGCAGTGATTCGCTTAACAACTACGGCAAGAAAGGTCATAAAATAGGGCAAAATTGACTTTAAAAATGTCTCACTTAGCAACAAAAATTTTGGGCTCAATTATGGTCATAAATCAAGGACTACCTGGATTGGAGACTTGCGTGTAAGTTACATTTTGGGTACTATATAGGAGAATGTGGCATACTGAGGCACTTTTAATTCTGCTACTCCTGTTTTTAACATCATGTCGGAAACTATTCTCCCTTCAAATTGGAGATACTTAAACATCTCCTTTGAACATTGATTTTATTTACAGATTAAATAATCAAATTGTATAGACATTTGACAGCATACAAGAGTTGCATAAAGCCCTAAAACCATAATAAAACATCTCCACCCTCAAAGAAAGATTAAAGGCAAAGAGCTCAAGTGGTTGATTTGAACTGCTGTTCCAAATCAACAGGCAATGAGGTCTTAAGCATTTTAAATCTATATTATTAAAGCTTCTGAATGTTAATGCCCATGCACTTCACTAGTATTTTCTATATGTTTGTATAATATATATTCTTCCATAATATGAAAGGCTCCATTTTCTTGGAGAAATAGTGATGGCAGCGTTCTTTGCCTAATCAAATGTTTAATATAAATATCATAAGCACATTGGACTAAATACCTAATATAATGTTTCAACAACAGTGCTTCTTTTTAAAAAAATATTTAAAATGTGGCATGATCATACTTTTCCCCCAACTGTTGGACTACTATATGATATTGGGGAAAACAGAATAATAATAACCATGCATTCTTTACAATTTATTAAATATTATGCTCTATACATCTTTATTTTAAATGAATAGTTTTGTTCTTCTTTGAAACAATTTTGGAGCAAGTCTGCTGTCTGGACCCTTTTTGAAGTTTGATGATCAATCTGAAAAGAATGCAATAATTGGTTAGAAATCCACAGCTTATTTCAAAAAGCTGCCCAGAAGTAAACTGAACATTTTAAATTGTTTGCCTTGCTTAAAGGCATCTCTGGTAAGTCTCAGGTAGCGTCACTGACTCAGCAAGATCAGTTCTTAGCCATGAAAGCTTTTGGTCAGTCACTCTGTCTCAGCCCAGCCTACCTCACAGGGTCATCGTGGGGATGATAGGAGGCAGAATATTAATTAATTTTGCCAATATTAGATAGATAGATAGATAGATAGATAGATAGATAGATAGATAGATAGATAGAGTTAGATAGATGATAGATAGATAGATAGATAGATAGATAGATAGATAGATAGATAGACAGATAGATAGACAGACAGATAGCTATATACCGTGTTTCCCCGAAAATAAGACCCTGTCTTATATTTTTTTGAACCCTGAAATAAGCGCTTGGTCTTATTGCCATGTACTCAAAAGCCCAATTGGGCTTATTATCTTGTCTTATTTTGGGAGAACAGGGTAGATAGATAGATAATAGCAGTGGTGGGATTCAGCCAGTTCGCACCACTTCAGGAGAACTGGTTGTTAACTTTCTGAGCAGTTTGGCAAACTGGTTGTTGGAAGAAATCATTAGGTCAGAGAACCGGTTGTTAAATTACTTGAATCCCACCACTGGATGATAGATAGATAGATAGATAGATAGATAGATAGATAGATAGATAGATAGATGATAGATAGATAGATAGATAGATAGATAGATAGATAGATAGATAGATAGGTTCTCTTCATCTTCACTGAGAAAACCAGAGTCTGCTGTGGTGCCCTGTTTATCAGCCCCATTAAGCCAAAAGAGAACCAGATGGTATATTTCTAGGAGCTGCACTACCTTCACCTAATCCCAGCTTGGTTTTATTTATTTCAAGTAATGTGAGAAAGCACTAGGCCTGTCTCTCAACAGTGCATCCAGGACTGCCTGTGGCAGCTATTGGGGTTCTTTGAGTTCCAGAAATTGGATAAATTTATAAGAACAAGATTTAGACAACAGTAAGAACACAGTATTAATAGAACAAAAGGTTCATCCTCCTTTCTCAGTCATCTTATGCTTCTCAATGTCCTTCTTTGCTCTTTCCCCTGCCTTGTTCCCACATGCTAAATCATAGCAAGTGGGAACAAGGCAGGGAAAAGAGCAAAGAAGAACCTAGTTTTTCAAATTATCATATCCTGTTTGGTTATTATTTGAAAGAAAGCTAAAGAGCCAAATTCATAGATTCATCCCTTCCTTCAACAAGATGTGGTAACTTGGCAAGCAAGTGACTTACATAGTGCTGTGGTAACCTTTCCCACAATATCCTACAAGGTAAGAAATTACTATTCACATTGAAGGTTATCAGCTATTGCGTTAACTATTTCTGTTTAAAAATGTATTGACATATCAGCTTTGGGGAATGTAAGAAAATAGCCGGACAAAGGAAATACAAGATTTAAAACAACATTTCAATTTCAGATGTCCTTCTTTCCATCTTCCAAGTTTCATTGAAGGTTATGAGTATTGAATGAAAACTTCACCCAAATAGATTTGTTTTTCCAGATTGTAAAACTTCATCCTTCTTGTTTCCTATAGTAACCACATCATCCCTTTAGAGAAGGAAATGGCCATCCAATCTGCCCCAAAGAGCACATGTAAAGCTGTAGGAGAAATGCAGAGAGTTGCATCAGTAGAAAGCCAGTAGAGTTCATTCAATGACTTTTCTTCATATTTAAGCTACTTTACCTCATCCTGATCGACTTCCAATTCAGCAAGCTGCCCAACTGCACAAGTACCAGCTGATTAAATAACTGCTTTCCTGCAACAAAGCCATTATCTGCAAATCTCAGTGTTGACTGGCAGTGCAAGACATGGCTACAAACTCTCAAGGTACATAACCAACTCAAGATCAGTTGCTGGCTGAAGCTCGTATGACGATAGCACAATGGGATAAAGTTATTTCACCAAACAAGAGTACCCAAATCTCATTTTCTACTCTAATGGAATGGAACTAGAACAGATTGTTACATTTAAATAGCCTTGTTAGTACTTAGGTTAAGTCAGCCATAGCCAGTTTTAAAGATCTGTGCCACCCTGTCACTTCCTTCTTATGTGGGAAGTGATAAAAACCCTGAAACACTTGTACCAGCACATGCTTTATGACAGTCCTGTTCACTAGCTGGCTTATTGCTTGCAGAGGATCATTGATTTGTCATGCTAGAACAATCACTTTAAAACAAATACCTCTTCACTTGACAAGAAAATATTAAAGTGGCTTCAATAAGCGGGCGCTGTAAAGCAGATGGAAATCCACTCTTCTAATTTAAAAAAAAGCTGTGAACAGCTTAATTATATATTTTCATTTTAACTGTTAAAGAGCCTAGCTTCAAAAGACATTTGACCTTCACGTACTCTCTTAGACTTAGAATAATTTTATTGTCACTTTAAATGTACACTAATTGACATATATTAAAATGAAATCTCGTTGCATACAACTCTCAAAGGCTCACCACCTCCAATATATACTACATAAGCAACAAAAATGTTTTGCATATACCCACATATATTCTATGACACAGAGAAACAACAGTCCACCCAGGAGTGAAATCTATTTACTTTCCCTACCGGTTCAGAAGTGCCCACACCACGCACGGACCTTCTGCGCATGTGCAAACCCTTTGCGCATGCTCAGAGGGTAAAAAACAGGTTACTTCCTGGTTAAAATCAGGAAGTAACGACGACCAAGCAGGTGAGCAAAGCCTTGCACTGCCATCGCTATTGGTTCTCCAAACCACCCGCTCCATCACTACCGATTTGGGTGAACTGGTCCGAACCAGTAGTATTTCACCCCTGAGTCTACCGTAGTTTGGATGTATACATGTACATGGCGAGAAAAATGAATCTTTCAAGATTACCAGATGGATGGCATAGGAAACAAAGCTGTTACAGAATCTGGTAGTCCTGCTAGAAATACTTCGAGCAACAGAAACAGACCGCAAAGTGGGTGTGTGGGATCTCTTAATTAGACCACATGTGACTTAATATCCTTCACCTTTCAGTATTCAATTGTTGATGATAAAGAAGACCTGATCCTTCAAACCAATAAATCAAGATCCATGTATTTGTCAAAGAACATTTCAAAGCATGACTTCTAGAGGGATGGATAATTTATAGACAAAACAATGGCACAAGATCTAAGACCTATCAAGCAGCTTTATCTTCTCTTAGTTAGACAGCATTCAAGTGAAATGTCAACATTATAGAATTGCAGAAACTATTACTGCACATCTGGTTTGGTAGAAAATATCCCCACCAGGAAATTGTCCAACTTCTGAAGACCTATAATAAGAGACCATCTACTACCATTTCAAGTTAATTATTCCAATGCTAATATTTTTCCTAACATTCAGGTGAGACTACTTTGCTATAACTTAAGACCATGCAGTGTAATCCATTTTCTGGGATTAAAAAAAGCATCTTCCCTCTTCTACCTAACAATTCTTGTTAGATTCTGGGTGAAGAATGGAGGCGAAGCTCATTTATTGAGTTCGTACGCTAACAGCTCAACTCCCTGGCCGACAGTGCTCCTTTTATAGGAAGCTGTCAGCCGGTCAACCAATCAGAATGAAGTATTTTCCTGCTTCAACAGGGGACCTGAGTGAGAACTTCAACTACTCATTTCAATACATAACAATTCTAATCTCTGAAGTATGCTCTCATGTTCCAGACTACATAGCTTCTCTTTTCCAAGCTTGTCACATGACAGCATCCTTCAAACTTCCTTCAAAGAACTTGGGTTCCATGCTACCATCTTACTTTTCTATTGGACCCCACTCCCCTTTGAATCTATCTTTGTTTCTATATCTTAAATATTTGGGGTCCAGACCTGGATATTAGACTGCAGATATACTCAGAAAGTGGAAAATAAAACTGAGGTGTCATTTCATGAGACCGTGTTTCAACTCATGTATCCAAATATCACATTATTTTAATAGACATGGCCCACTGATGATTTTTATTCAATTTAAAACAGACTACAATTGCCATGCTAGCTATTATATATTAAATATCATGATACAAGTATCAATCACCTTTGCTTACCAATGGATTAATTATTGTATAATATAAAGGAATTACATTACATTTGTTATTTAAGGCAGCAATTTCCAATCCCAATTCCAAACAGCGTACAGTAATTACGCTATCTGGGATTTCCAAAAGCCCCACTTCATTGGGAGACCAGGAGATTGGGGAAAGTGGTCTTAATGTATTCGTGCCTATAGCATAAATTGCTTAACTGAAGTGGTTTGTAAGATGAATGTAAAACCAACATGGTCAGGAATGTTTACTTACATTGATTATACTCTCCTCTTTGGAATGAAGAATGAACGGACATTGACATGATCAGCACACAAAAACTTAAAAGCAATTTAAACACTGCTTATGGAAATACTCCTTACCTAAGAGAAAGAAGCTGTTTTAACAAGCGTGACCCACACCTGATATGGAAAAGATAAATGAGCACCATTAAAGTCTTATTAGGGAACTAATTTGTGGAGCATCTGGAGGTGATTACAAGGCTGTGACAAAATTAATGCTTAGTCTTTACAAAATGTGTTTTATCTTCAAAACACTTCTTCCATGCTAATTAATTCACTCCTACTAAATACAAACATCAGCAGACATACACATGTGAAGATTCTGATAGTTTCACTTTAGACATAACTGATGAAAGGATGATTTCTCGCACTATTATTCAAATGACATTGTGGGCTTAATCTGTCTTTCCTTTTTAAGGGATTTTTGCTGCTAAGACAAACAGTAGATGCCCTCATAGGAAAAATATAGCAGCTTTAGAAATGAAAAGTGACATTGAATCCCAGTAAAATTCTAGGAACAAGGCCAGATTATAACACACACATAAAAACACTAACTTCTGACGGGTGCTTGGTTCTCTCTGAACTTGGTTGTTTTCTTGCAGACATTTCATTGTGCAAAAAAAAAAAAAAAATCAACAAAGCAAAAAGGGAACAAAAAGACCAAAATACCTCTCCACGAAAAATGGTTACTCTAAATATTTTCAGAACATAAAAACTTCAGCTTTAATCTTATTTAATCCTCAGAAGAAGAAAAGTGGAAAGTAGCCTCTCTAGTAATGTCTATATCCTGTGGCCCAGTCTGAAAATGAAGTTGTAGCTTTTCATGGCACAAAATTCTCAACTTCTTGAGATCACTATCACAAGATATTTTTATGTAGCCTTCTAGGAGCCTTCTGGGAATGTGGGCAGTATGAAGTGGATGCAATCTAATTAAAATGTAATTCATCAAATAGTATCGTTCTTGTATTTAATCATTTTCTGCTGTGATTGTATTAGAATAGAATAGAATAGAATAGAATAGAATAGAATAGAATAGAGTAGAGTAGAGTAGAGTAGAGTAGAGTAGAGTAGAATAGAATAGAATAGAATAGAATAGAATAGAATAGAATAGAATAGAATAGAATAGCAGAGTTGGAAGGGACCTTGGAGGTCTTCTAGTCCAACCCCTGCTTAGGCAGGAAACCCTACACCACTTCAGACAAATGGTTATCTAACATCTTCTTAAAAACTTCCAGTGTTGGAGCATTTACAATTTCTGGAGGCAAGTTGTTCCACTGATTGATTGTTCTAACTGTCAGGAAATTTCTCCTTAGTTCTAAGTTGCTTCTCTCCTTGATTAGTTTCCACCCATTGCTTCTTGTCCTACCTTCAGGTGCTTTGGAGAATAGCTTGACCCCCTCTTCAAACTGCCCAAGGAGCTGCTGATACAGTTCTACAGAGGAACTCTTGTGTCTGTCATCTGCACCTCTATAACTGTCTGATTTGGCTCTGCAACCCAACAAGACAGACACAGACTTCAGAGGATAATTAGAACTACAGAAAAAACAATTACTACCAACCTGCCTTCCACTGAGGACTGTATACTGCACGAGTCAAAAAGAGGGCTGTGAAAATATTTACAGACCCCTCGCATTCTGGACATAAATTGTTTCAACTCCTACCCTCAAAATGACGCTATAGAGCACTGCACACCAGAACAACTAGACAGTTTTTTCCTGAACGCCATCACTCTGCTAAACAAATAATTCCCTCAAACTGTCAAACTATTCACTAAGGCTGCATTACTGTTATTGGTCTTCTCGTCGTTCCTGTCACCATCTCCTCCCACTTGTGACTACATGACTGTAACTTTGGTGCTTATATCCTTGCAATTTGTGTTGATGTTGATTTTTTCCTAGTATGATTTGATTGTTTATTGTACAGTATGACTGTCACTGGGTGTTGTGCCTTGTGATTCTTGACGAGTGTATCTTGTCTTTTTATGTACACTGAGAGCATATGCACCAAAGACAAATTCCTTGTGTGTCCAATCACATTTGGCCAATAAAGAATTCTATTCTATTCTATTCTATTCTATTCTATTCTATTCTATTCTATTCTATTCTATTCTTTGTGCCAGCCCCTGGGATATTGGAACATTGTTAACAGTTATTATCTGACACCACCACAAAAATTAGTGCAGGAAGGGCACCAATAGCTCTGGGATAGCTGGGAGGAACAACTGTGAAGCCCTGAAAGGTTCTTCTTTTTTACGCCATTTCTCCAAAGCTACTTTGGAGGAACAAAATGGACACCTGAGCTAATGCACTAGGAAAAGCCAATCAAAAATTCAAAACACATAGTACCAGGTAAACAAAAGTCCATCAAGCTGCATTTCTTTATAATATTTGCTATGACATTAGGAAGAGCTCATTGGTGTCCTTCGGCTACATTTTTTCTTATTTTCCAAAGACGGGCAGAAAAGGTAATGTAAGCTATGGCCTTATGCAGCAACAAATTAGAACAGCTGCTCATTGGATTTCATTAAAAAAAAACATTTGCAATCATCACAGAGCAAAGAATAGCCTTTCTTATTGCAAGAAATTATTTCACAAGAATTGCTTTGCAGATCCCACAAAGAGATGGAGTACTAACATTGTGACATCATTTTCTTGATATTTAATGTGCTTTTGCCTCTGTTTTCATTTTGCTGGTGTTCTTCCTTTGCCTAAATAAGCATTTCTCTCAACTTCCCTGGACTTAATTTAAAAGGCTGATAGAGGAACTACTGTCCCTTCAAGGCAACTAAGTAATTATAAGGAAACCACACTAGAAATTCAGACATGCCAGATATCTTGAAGGTAATTCATGGTGAATAGACTGGAGCAACTAGCATCCATTTTATTATTGTAATTCTAAATTGCTTCTTTGCCGTTTCCTATCAGCAAGTCCGTTCAATCTATATTGTTTTAAGAACATGACTGGAGTAATGCCAGTTGATGTGGAAAATTAATTATTTTATATACAGTATGTATTACTGTTTTCACAGCTTTTATTATGGTTGAAAATCCAGAGACGCAGAAGGATAAAGTTGGCTTCTTTCCCTTCACCTGAACTAAAATCTATTTGATGTGCAACAGTTACTACTGTATATTTATTAATGTCCTTATTTCTAAGTGTTGATGTAAAGCCTTCATGCTGGAGCACTTGTTCTCCAAAGAGGTCCAGGATTCAAAGTCCTGTTTGAAGTCCTGGAGAGCCATTCCTCATTAGTATGGATGGAACCGCTAGATGGAATCAGGATCCATAGAACTTTGTTCTTTGCAAGATGATACAAACATTCCCCATTTGAAAGCCCATCGCCCAACTAGTTTTTCAGAACTGCTACTCTGAAGACATTTTGTGTAGATTCTCTTTCAGGTTTCAGATGCTAATTGACCATCTGTGATCACCAATACGAGGCACCCCAATTATCTTGCTGAATGCCTTGTGCCTCTTCATATACTTCCATACAAACGGGTAACTTTATTTTTAAGCACGTACGGTCTTTAAAACCAGTGGGAGGTTGTCCGTTCTGGTCATCCTAAGGCGCTCCCATCTGCTTCAATTGCTTTAGTTTTAGGCCACAGTTTCAATTAAATGATTTTAATTTACGAATGCTCACCAAGCTATTTCCTAATCATTTTAATACAAGCTGAGGGAGGTACTCAGGTCAGCCAATTAAAAGGTGCTTACACCTTCTATGAAGTTTTGCAATCAGAATTAAATAGGTTTCTTAAAAATCTCTTTTCTGAACTAATGTCACTTGTAGTATTTTTTTTTCCAACAAGCAACTGAAATTCAACGTATAACTTCTAGCTATATAAATAACAAAAATTTCTAGCTACATAAATTACAAAAATCGCATTTCACAGATGTCAGGAACGCCTTAAAAAATCCTCAGTTTGTCCCAGGGGTGAAATCCGGCAGATTCTGACAGGTTCTGGAGAACCAGTAGTGGAAATTTTGAGCAGTTCGGAGAACCGGTAGTGGAAATTTTGAGTAGTTTGGAGAACCGGCAAATACCACCTCTGGCTGGCCCCAGAGTGGGTGGGAATGGAGATTTTGCAGTATCCTTCCCCCAGGAGTGGGGAGGGAATGGGGATTTTGCAGTATCCTTCCCCTGCCACACCCACCAAGCCACACCATGCCCAAGCCACGCTCACATAACTGGTAGTAAAAAAAATTGGATTTCACCACTGGTTTCCCCCCATTCTAATACTCAAGTATAAGCAATGTAGCTCTCTGGGTCTTGTGAAGGCCCAGAGTTCCTATGCTCCATTGTTCCTATGAAAATTTCACCTCCATAAGCATTGGCTACTTTTTCACTAGCCCCCTATATTAGCATCTACTCTATTCTACAGTATTGAGGAGGAATATTTTCCAAGTTCAGCATTAAAGGTGATAACTTGGCTCAAGCCAGATGCTTTCCAGATGGTCTGCTTTGCCTACATAAATCAATTTAAGAGACTTTTTTTCCCCCCTAAAGTTCTCCTGGATGCAAGAAAGGGAGCACTCACTATGGATACTTCAGAATAAGGCACTAGAATTGTAATTTACATCTGGTAATCTGTACTTTGTTCAATGAGCATAAAGGTGTATATAAAATTGCTGCTAGCAGAACAGCAAGAATGTATACATTTTCCTTTTCCATGAACACAAGTTAGCTCCAAATAAAAATAATTTGCAATTAAAAAGTAATATTATTAATAAAAAATAATAATACACATGCCATTTTAATGATACAGCTGTGTCTTTTTTCTTCTTCTTCTAGGTATGCATAGGGAAGCTGAACTGAATTGAAATACTTAGTAGTATTAGTAGGATCTAGAGGTCCTTAATTATCCCTACAATGAAATTCTGTTTCATTTAAATTAGGAAAACAAATGTACAGCCTGGCCTGCCAGTACCTTGAAGAGCTCACAGAGCCACCAAGAATGAATTGAACAATTGACCCTCTTCTTTGTATTTTTGGTAAGATTGAAGGTTTAATTGGTAATGCGGATTCTCTAAACCTTTCAGATGTTTCAGGCATCCATTTCAACCCTTAGAATTCCTGGAATTCAATCCTGGTTTTCTCTGCTTTTGGAGTGTGTCCCCTGGCTTATTATGCGTAGCTTGTGTGATCTCAAGCCAATCTAAATTCTTCACTTTGCTTAAATGGATTACTCTTTGGCAAAATCAATGGCAGATGACAGGGGTCTCTAATCTTGGTTCACTGGCCTAAGCCTCCTCAGTGTTATGCAGAGATATAAACAGGAAGAGTGAAAAATGCCAACATGTCATCCACAATGCATGGTCAAAGCCTTGCCCCTTTTTGCTGTGTATTAGGTAGAGTGCTTGATCACTCCGTCATGATGGCACCATCTTGAATTTTTATATTCTCCTTCTTTCGATGTACCTGATCTCACGGATGAGCTCCTTGAATAAGTATGAAACAGAAAAGGATGCCCTTTAGCTTTAGCACGTCTCTAGCTACAGAGAGATGTTTCCCATCTAGAATTCTATTCCATATATAACTGTTAAGGGAAAGATTAAAAAAAAAATAGGCACAACGTCTTGGAGATGAACCCTACTCACTTCTCCAAATATTCAACATAAATATGAACATCCTTCACTAGTATCCACCTGACTTTGCTCATAGGGAAAATAGAATAGGCAATTGGCCTTGATCAGAACCGAAAGGTTGCACTTATTACATTAACCACAAGGATCTATCTTCTGAAATATACAGTAGGATCAAGGTTTCTCTTATGCTTTACAAAATTGCAGAGACAAGGTGAGACATAGTTATGCTTGATGATGGTTTTCAATAAATGTAATAATATACAATGCACAAAGCAAAGAAAATGCAGTATTCATAAAAGTATATATACTTTTAACTCTTAACATTTTAATTTTTTTATATGCCGTTTTATATTTCTGTGTTTTATTATGCACATCAGAAATGTGAAATACAAATAAAAAATAAATAAATAAATAAGTAAATAAATAAATAAATAATGCTGAGACACTTCAATCAAAGTAAAACACAAGAGCTGATAAAATTTGTTGTATGTTATACTACTGTATATAAACTTGTCAAGATAGAAAGCAAATGGATTGATAAATTCCTAGAAAGTTGCATGTTCTTCTTTGCTTATTTCTCTGCTCTTATTGTATCTGTGATCCTGCTCCTAGGTATTTTCGTTCCTCCTGAATAAGGAGAGACTGGGGAACCACTGAAGACTATAAGGCATGGGTGTCAAACTCATGGCATCACATTGCCATCATGTGACATTTTGTGATGTTTTTCCCATTCGTGGAGTTAGGGTAGGCGCGGCCTGTATGTGATGCATCCGGCCCAGAGGCCGCCAGTTTGACACCCCTGCTTTAAGGGCTATAAGGGCTATACTAGTATTACTATAAGGGCTATTCTAGATATCTATTGGATAAAGTCATTTGGTTTGCTTGGAATTGATTGTGGCTGTGCAGCTCCAATGGAATGGATTGGGTTATAGCTTTGCTTGATTATTTGGCAGGAATTGGGCCCTAAAAATGCAACATTGAGTTTTGCCCCCTATGTTCTATATCTATATCTCTCCTGACTGGCTTCCCAGAAGACATATCATTGGAACAAAACAAAGGAGAATGTTTCTTTGATTAAGGGAATGCTCTAGCTGAGGGATGTCAAACTCGATTTCATTGAGGGTCACATCAGTGTTGTGTTTGACCTCAGGGGACTGGGGTGGGCATGGCTAGGATGGGTGTGGCCAGCATTCATCATTCATCATTCATGTCGGGGGCACCTGTGGTGACCCAAGTGCTCTGCCAGTGAAAATGGGCTCCTGGGCTCCGTTTTTGGCCATGACCACCTCCTGCAGTCCTCTGCCAGTGAAAATGGAGCTTGGGGGGGCACACGCAGTGCCCCTAAGCTTTGTTTTTGCTGGCAGAGGGCTGCAGGAGGCCGTCACAGCTGAAAACGGAGCCTAGGTTGGCCACCTGTTGCCCTCCCGAGCTCCATTTTCACTGGTAGAGGCACCACGGGCCAGCACTTCACTGTTTCCAGGGTGGCCCCGCAGGCCAGGGCGGCCCTGCCGGCCAGATCTAAGCATCCCGTGGGCCAGCTCCCAACACCTCTGTTTAGCTTCATTGAAAGAAGGAACAGTTAATCAACTATTTAAAAACCATTGCTAGATCCAACAGAACTGAACAATTTTGTTTAGGTCTCTTAAAAAAGGAAGATTGAGTAGGTGAATGTCTATGGAGATTCTCAGCCATCCAGGTCATGGTTGTTCCAAAGGTGGTTTTTTTCCAAAGGCAATTGGACTTTCTTGGTTTTTCCTTGAAGACATTTTGCTTTTCATCCAAGAAGCTTCTTCAGTTCTGAAGCTTCTTGGATGTGAACTGAAGAAGTCCAGTTGCCTTTGGAAAATGCACATTTGGGATATTAAGTAGGTTTGCAGCTCCAAAAGGCCCTGAAAAAAATAGATGATTTAGACCCTTTTTCAGTCAACTTTCAGGCTGAGTTATAGTACTAAGACAGCATTAACCACACCTATTGATGACCTCTGGTATCTTTGGACAGGAATGGTGTACCTGTCACCTCTCTCCTAGACTTTCAATACTGTCAATCATGGTATCCTTCTAAGCTTTAGTGATTGGAAGTGAAGGCCATTGTTTTACAGTCATTCTCTTCCTTCCTCTGAGGACTTTTAAGACAGCATTGAAAGGTAGGTGGTATCTAGCTCTGAAACCCTTTATTTTGTGTGTATTTCAGACATGCTTCTTTCCCAACTTCTGTTTAATATCTACATGAAGCTGCTAGGTGAGGTCATTCATTAACAGAAGGTTAAGCATAAGCAGAGTGCTGATAATACTCAGTTTTACATCTTTGCTCCAGACTATATAAGTGATGCTGTCAAGGTTCATTCTCAGTGATTTAGGGCTGTGAGGATGTAGACGAGAAAGAGCAGGAAAACTGAAGATTTAGGGAGGCAGATCTGGGAATGTTCCATCATTAGTTTTGAATAAGGTAGCAGTCCTCTGGAGCTGGTGGGAAACTTGGGAGCTCACCTGGAGACATAGTTTTGGCTAAAGGAGTCAGTGACAGCTGCAGCCCAAAAGGCCTTTGTGCAAATTTATATTTTGCACTAGATCGAGAGGCATTGCTTGCAGTCACTCAGGCCTTAGTCACTTCTTGGTTGGACTATTGCGATGTGCTCTTCATAGGGCTGCCTTTAAAAAGCATTTGGAAGCTGCACTCGATCCATAATAGAGCAGCACAATATCTCATAACCCCCCCTGCTACAAGAACCTTCCAGTAAGATTCTGTGGGTGCAATGCCAGGTGCAGTTGTCACCTTTAAAGTTCTGCACGACGTAGGATCAGATTATTTACAGGACTATCTCTCTCTAATGATATTTCCTCATTCCACCACATTTGTTAGGTAGGAAAGAACAGGCTGGATCCCTTTTGTAAAACAAGGTCATTTAGTGGGGCCCAGGAAGAATAATCTTCTTTGATGCCAGGCAATGTCAGCTGGCGGCCCCCAGGGGGAGAGCCTTCTCTGTGGGGGCACCCGCCCTGTGGAATAAGCTGCCTCCTGGAATACAATTGATCCCGGACCTCCGGACCTTCCGTAAAGCCCTGAAGACATTTTTATTCCACCAAGCCGGCCTAGCCTAAATGGCTCTTAATTGGGATTTTAAATTTTATGGATTTGGGGGTTTTAAATTGGGAAGCTAATGATTTAATTCTTTTTTAATTATCTTAACTTTTGTATTTGTATGTTTTTTAATTTTGGCTGTTAACCGCCCTGAGTCCCCTCTGGGAGAAGGGCGGTATACAAATTAAATTAATAATAATAATAATAATAATAATAATAATAATAATAATGCAGCATCTGACCTATGAATAATCTGGCCCCAGTTCTTCTGGCTTTCTGGATGACCTCGTGGGCCTGATTTTTTTTCCAGGTGTTGGAAACAAGATGTTAACCCACTATAGAATAGATATTGTCATGTATTTATCAAGTGGCTCGATCATTTTCAAATTGATATTGTTTCATTGCTTTTTTAAAAAATACATTTTTGTCTCTGTTATTTGTTCTCTACCTAGAGTTAAAATAGACAGCAATATAAATTTGCTAAATAAATAACACTCAAAAATATGCTCATAAAACCCATCAGTGGGAAAGTTGATTTGCACCACTATCTCTTGCCAACTGTCCCCTTTCCCCACCCGGGAAAATATATAGTCTAGTGTTTCATATTTTAAATGCACACCAATATATATAAAAGAAGAGGAAAACATCTGGCTGCTGCCTCCCCCATCCGCCTGGTCCTGTAAAGGCAGCCATATCCTCTGGACATTAAATGAACTGGGACTTTAATTAGGCACCAAGACTGGATTTCTCTCCCTTGTTTTCTCCATAAAGCCACAAAACCTGTAAAGAGCTTTCTGTTATAATCTCAGTTAGATTATTATTTCCTGCTTCTGTCTTAATTTGGCACCCAATTCCTGCTAGATACTGAACGATACAACCAATTCTCAATCTTCTTTTGTTGATGTCTAAACTACACAGCTATTTCCTGATTTATTCTCCCAAGAGCAACCTAAGCAGTACCAGAAAAGGAATTTTAACTTTAAATTCCACTTTTATCTCTAGGTTTTAACTTTGTTCTTAATTCTTTTTAATCTGTGTTTTTATTCGTATGTTCCTATTCAGTAGTAGGTTTCAAATCCAGGTGCTACCGGTTCGCTCGTGGGCGCGTGGGCACTTGCGCGTGATGCTTCTACTCCAGGGGTGGATTCTACTTACCTTTACTACCGGTTCGCAACAGGGCCACGCCTGCGCTCTTTTGCGCATGCGCAGAAGCGTTTTTATGACATCAGGGTCAGTGGGCGGAGCCTCCTGCCGGTTTTACTACCAGTTCTAGAGAACCAGTGCGAACCAGGGGCAACCCACCACTGTTCTACACATGCACAGAAGCGTCTGGGCAGGTGGGCGGAGCCTCCTGCCACTGCTGCTACCAGTCTGCCCGATCCGGGGCAAAGCGGTAGCAACCCACTACTGTTCCTATTGCTTTATTATGTTGGTGTAAACCACCCAGAGTCACTTAGGTGACATGGGTGGTACAGACATTTAATAAATAAATAAAACCAATAGAAAGAGAAACCAATTAAACCTTGCCAATTGATTCTGGTTTCTGTCATCCATTCCTTCTTCAGGATCTAAACTCGGTCTGCAACAGTCTCAGTTCCAGAAAAGATTCCTTGCCTTGGGCTATTCCTAAAGTAAAGGAGTAAATGTTTTAAGACAGTCAAAGAAACCAAGTTAGCCCAAAGACAGTACTATAAGCAACGAAAGCAAAGTCACATGTAACAGAATTCACTAGATTAATAATAATCTAGAAACAAAAGTATCTTCTTAGCATTAAGATCACTGTGGAGAAAACTGGCAGTGGCATCCAACAAGGTTGAAGTTCTGTGACCAAGACCTGAGAGTTAACCAAGTATTTTCAGTTGCAGCAAAATTTCTCGATTTCATTTTGCTTCTTGGGTTTTCATAATCATAATCATAAGTTTATTTGTCAAGCATATATAAGATAACAGGTAACAGTATAAACATAATTTGAATACATGAAAAGAGTAAGTAAAAAGAAATATTAGGGCAGGGACGGTAGGCATGCTGGTGCACTTATGCACGCCCCTTACAGACCTCTTAGGAATTTGTTGCAATCCTGTAAACCCCATTGAAAACAACAGGGCTACCTTCTCGATCGGCATGTCTAGGATTCTGCTGGTATCTATCACTTCACATAATCCTATAAGAAACAAAATCATCTCTGAAACCAGAAGACAAATGAATATTCTCCAAAAACAAGCAGCCATATTAACAATGGCAGTGTCAGGGTTCTGACCAATGCCCTAATTAAAACATGAATCTCAAGCCGAGGTTCAGAAGAAATCCACTATTTATTAGGAGCGTCATGTTGGCATGATCCAAGTGGAGCCAACTCTGACCTCTCTTAATTCGCACCTTGGCTCTGACCCTGTTTACCCCTCCCCCAAGGTGTGTCAGTCACATTCCCCAACAAAGCAATTTTGCGGTTTGCAGAAGTCACTCCCTCTGGCCATTGTGGATCTCCATGGAGATGGCCTTGACATTTGCCGACTGGAATGTGCTTTGTTTTGACTGAGGTGCAAACTCCTCGATACAGCTGCGAGGCTCGATTCCCCATCCCCCTGCCTATGGCAACTCGAGAGCAGGTCAGAAAGGCTTTGCGAGTTAACATGCAGTTAGTGAAACCACCTCTGGATTCTGGAACTTAATCTGGAAGTTGCTTAGATCCCCACCCACCCACCCAAGAAGATGCTAAAATGGCATGTTCTTCTCTACCAAACTTCCTGAGAGTGGACAATACTGTCAAGTTTTGATTTTTAAAAAATCCATCAAGTAGTTTAGTCTCAGAAGAAAACTGCTCTGAATTTGGGGAAGTGGGGGTTAGCGACCGCAACCATCAAACAGTTAATCACGGGTTGTTTATGCTTTTCAAGTATGAAAACTAACGAAAATATGGAAGATTTTTTTTTAAAAAAAAAAACTGGCTGCCGGCCAAAATTCTTAATTAGCTAGAAGTTCATCAGCATTTCACAGGAAGCTTCTGATCTGTCAACCACAGACGTCTGAGCACGGTTCCAAAAGAGAACAAATCCTGCAGAGTCACACACTAGTCTAATAATTGAGCTGAGCCTGGCTCTGTTTCAGTCTTTGCCATTTTGCTCATTAATAAAATATTATTATTTATGTCCTGTGTACTTTTCTTGACTCCAAAGAGGCTACTCACAGTAGAAATCCTAATGTAGGAAAAGATTTGATCAACGCTTATTTCCCAGCTTTAAATGAACAGGGGTCTCTAGACTGACCTTCTAATTTTTTTAAAAAAAAATCATTACAATTATATCTAATATTTCAGAAGGACCTAGTTCTACTGATTAGAGTCAAGCAAAGCCTTGAAAAGGGATGCTTAGCAATGGGGGCGGGGGGAAGCATGGACAAAGCATCTCTTTTTGAATCATTGAAAGTCGTATTTTGATTCATGCAGTTGCTTCAGATACCATAGATAGTCCTCAACTTACCTTTCCTTTAGTGACTGTTCAAAGTTAATGAGGTTGCTGAAAAAAAAATGACCTACAACCAGTCTTGCATTTATGACCATTGCAGCATCCCTGTAGACATATGATCATGATTTGGGCTCATGGCAATTAGCAATGATGGTTGCAGTGTCCCGGCATCATGTGATTGCTATTGGTGACCTTCCCAGCCAGCTTCTGACAAGCAACGTCAATAGGGGAAGCAGGATTTGCTTAATGACTGCATATTTTTTTAACAGCTATGTTCATTCACTTACTGTCCACAACAAAAAGGTTATAAAATCAGGAATCGTCACTTGATGACTCACTCAATGACCGCATCACTTGGCGATGGGCATTCTGATCCCAAATGCAGTTTTAAGCTACCTATACTCTGTTTTAACTTGTTTCTCCATGCACATCCAGTTTACTTTCAATCCTTGTATGTCCACAACTACTCTTGTCTCTGATAAAGGGGGTTTGCAGATACCTACAAAACCCAGAATGGAAATGAAAATTAGATTAGGTTCATATGCAAAATCCAAGTAGCTCTACCTTCAGCTTTCTGGTTTTAGGAGCCCTTCACTTTAGACCTTATAAACCCTACAGGTCCCTAGTACTTGTGAATGTAATTTAAATTTAAAGTAAAACTTTGTTCTCCCAAACTGTTGGTTTTTTTTTTTGTTTATTTGTTTGTTTTTCAGAACGATTAATTCCGCGTAGCTGACATCAAGAATTACTTTTCTTGGAACTTAGTTTTCAAACCAAATTTTTATCGCATAATATTGTTGCCCTATATTTGGATACTTTCCTCTAAATCAGCTCATAAATGTATACTGCTTTTCCTCAATAATCTACCATAGGTAAAATAGTGAATTGATCAGCACAAAGTGGGCAGCTATAGACTTAGCTGTAAAAGAAAGCAGCTTTAGAAAAGGAATTTTTTTTTAGATGAAATGGATCTTCTAAAGAGATGTAGATAATATAAGGGCAAAGAGGGACAGAGGAAAAAAACTTGCATTAGACATCATTTTATATCTTTTTTGTGTGTCAATATTTTATGCTTACAGAATAGGTAACAACCACATTAAAATCTTTTTTTCCAATACTTTAGTCTCGATTTTTACCAACAATTGATGGAAAGCTTTTTTTAGCAATTTAATGTCAAGATTTCTAGATAATCTCTTTGCTTTGCTTTGTTATGTTTTTTTGAACCATTTCATAAATTTGTGTTGCTTCTTTTATAACTTATAACCCAGATGTAGATCAATGCTGCCACCTATGGAAGCTCTGCAGGAAAATCCTACAGAAAAAAGCAAAAAAGTACAAAATATCAGGTTAAAAAAAAAGAGTACAACAGAAGAGTTTAGTATCTGGACAAGTGTTGTTTTTTTTAATGAAAATGAAATAGTCATTTAGAAGCAGTAGATATAATAAATTTTCCTCCTGTTTTGATTCAGTGTTGACTTTCTGATGGCTACTTAAATTAGGCCCTGCAGGTTTTTTGCAACATTTTGTGATTTGGTCTTGCCTCCTTCCTGGTATACACAGTACAATGCAGTGAGACATGTACATTGGGGAAACAAAACAACCATTTCATAAATGCATGGCACAACATAGGAGAACAAACCCATCAGGACAAGATTCAACAGTCCAGCTGCATTTAAAAGACAAAGGCCACTCTTTTGAAGACAGCAAAGTCCACATTTTGGATAGAGAGGCCCACTGGTTTGAAAGAGGGGTCAAAGAGGTCAGCTATGTCAACATTGAACAGCCCTCTCTTAACAAAAGGGGGGGATATGACATCATCTATCTCCAGTCTACAATATAGTCCTTTCAGTAGTTCCAAGAAAGCTCCACACCCATTTGCACTACTCAGTGACCCTGAGGACACAGATAAACCTCCAAGTGGTCTCCATGACTCCTAAAATAATGCAAATGACCAGCTATCTGCAAGGGGTATAAATCTTTCCATTCCCCACCATCCAATCAGAGCTGAAGAAGCTTCTTGGATGAGAAGTGAAACATCTTCAAAGAAAAACAAGGAAGTCCAGTTGCCTCCTGAAAAAGCATCTTTGGAACCTCCTTCCTAGAGTTGAGAGGGAGCGACTGGCCAAGGTCAGCCAGCTGACTTACAGTATCTAAACTGGAATTCATACTCCTGGTTTCTAGCTAGTACCTTAACTACTACACCTATTAATATTCCTAAAGAATATAATTGACAGAGAAATATAAAAATAAACTGATAATTTAATAATCTACTAAATAAGGTATAAACAAATGCATGTTTTCTACTGCAATTCCCTCCCACCCACCCCATATCTACAGCACAATGTTGAGCCAAGAACTTTTCAACTATCAGGGTTCTAGATATATATATATACCAGCGGTGTCCAACCTTGGTGACTTTTAAGATTTGTGAACTTCAACCACCAGAAAAACCCAGTCAACCATGGAGTTGAAGTCCACAAGTCTTACAGTTGCCAAGGCTGGATACCTCTGGTATACACATTTGAATTGCATACAACTCTTTCTCAAATTGGAACCAAATTAGACTATACTACTTTGATGGCATATATAGCTTTGCCCTGGGTGATGAAAACAATGTACCGGTATGTGACAAAACTAGTGCTTGAGTGCTCAAAGCCCTCAAAGTGTAAGAGAAATTATTTAAAATTGTGTTTTTAAAAATGCAAAAGTGACACTGACTGTAGGTTAAATAGAAGTAACATGCAATGAAGTAGCTTTAAAAAAAAGGAATTGTACTGCTTTTTCCAACTAAAAAAACCAGTAACGGGGTTGATGCAAGATGAACACCACACATTCGAGCTAAGTAAGTTTTTTTTTAATTGGAAACAATTTATTTTATACAAAAAATTATTTATCTACAAAGGAATAACCGGCCCTGATACTTTTTGGTGTATATTTCATGTATGTATCTGTAGATCTAGATTATAGTAGGACTAAAAACAAACCTTTGGGCTATAACACAGTTTTTCAAATAGTAGTTAAATGGCATTAATCCAGCAACAGGGAGCTCTTGAAATATCTGATCTAATGATCACTACAGCTCTTTATATGTAACACTGTTGTTGAGCTAGCTGCACTGGCTACATTTCCTTTCAGGTGCAATTCAAGATGCAGGTCAGCATTTTGAAAGTCCTACATGCATAGGGCCAGATTATTTTTGGAACCGCCTTTCTCTAAGGACAAGTCAGATAGGCTGGGCACACTCCTAGTCCCTTCCCCTAAATATTGCCTCTGAGGGAACTAGGAACATGGCAGCCCTTGCCCTGTGGAACAACCTTCTCTCAGAAATTCAGCAGGCCTCTCCCCTCCTACCTCCCGTAAAGCATTGAAGACCTGGCTTTGTCTCCAAGCACTGGGCTAGGAATAGGATGAGGAGATTGCACATCGGAAGCTTGTCTTGGCACCAAGTTTTTGTTTTTAATATGCTTGGTTTTAATAGTTTTTATGTTGTTTTTAATTTTTGATTGGGAGATGCCCAGTGTTTGTTATAGGATAGGCAGCTACATAAAATTTTAAATAAATAAATGAGCTTACATAAAAACTAGGTACTGCATCTAGGGCCATCGTAATATTTTTGTTATTTAATTCAGATCTTAATCATTTATTATTTTTATAAATAATTCAAGGTAGTGAATATGGCTCATAGTCCTATTTTCCCACAACCCCCACCCTTCAGAGGCGGGTTGGGCTGAGACAGAGTCCAAAGTCAGCCAGGGGAAAAAGGGAATACATTCCAGTAACGTAGCAGCCCCTGGTTTGTTAGCAAGGCCTTCTGCGTATCATGCCACACCAATCGATTGAGGGAGGATACTCTTAGGGTAGAGTAGAAAGACCATCTAAGGAGCTACTGGATGCTGGCTCTTTAGGTTTTCATCTTTCTACTTTATTGATCAAATATTCTCACTCTCCAAAGCAAGCAAGCAAAAACAGCAAAAGTTTATTGTTGGTTACCATTATGATTCCATTTTTGTCCTTTTTGGCATGTTCACATGACCTTTCCTGCTAATTAGATTTACACAGTTGGTGGGAGACTAGATTAACAGGGAATATCACAATTACCAAATCCCAGTGAAGGATTTCAGTTCAAATTTCTCTGCTAATTCATATGCCTTTTATTTGCCACTGAATAGCAAATCAGATACAACTTTCTCAATTTGCGAAGCCAGAGAATGACAAAGTCAGGGACCCACCAGATTGGTAAAAATGTTATCATGAGGAACACAGGCATTAAAAAAAAGTGTATTCTTTCTCATACTTTATAAATTCTCTGGGGAATTATTGTTTTATATTTCTAAAAAAACCCCTGTAAAGCTCTGTTGTTTTATGAAGACCAAAAGACCAAAACTGTATGGCATGTATTCAACTGTGGCACACCCTCACGTGAGATCCACTTCTAGCAGGTAAATTATTGCCTGGGATATACACATATTGTATATATGTTTATAAATTCTCTTAATCTCTTCAATTTAGGGTAGCCATATTTTAAGTTATGCATCATTCAGTCAGCTTCATCTGTCTAGAATGGGCAACATATGAAAAGCAATACATTTTAAGTATCAAGATTAGAATTTATAGTTCAAAGGCATTAATGTTAATATTTAACTATCTATTGTGCTTCAATGTCTTCCTTCTTAATAAACAAAATTTCTTAGATGAATCACTGTAAATAAATATCCTGGGCTTATATAATATTGACTATGGATCTTTCTAGGATAAGGAGCATGTTTTGTTTTCTAGTCAAAGCGCACTTAAAACTTTGAATAACACTTCAAAGTGTACAATAGGAAAATATATGGCCAAAATGTATATTTACTTCAGTATAAATTTAACTTACATTAAATATAGTCAGTACAATTAGTGTCAATGTACTTAATGATTTTTCATTTCCAATAAACTAAAACTTACCGGTTGGGGAGAGGTTTGGTGAGTGTCTTGGGACCCATGGCTTTCAGAGACAGCTCTTAGACCATAGGACAAATGCCCCACATTTTTGTTGACAAATCCACATTTTTCAGTCTTTGCAGTCTGGCATCCACAAAGTATGTTGGCGTTATAGGTAGTCCTCATTAAGCAACTGCCTCATTTAGTAACCATTAACAGCTATGACAGTAATGAAAAATCTATGCATTTACAACTTTATGACCAATCCATGTATTTACATTTCATAGATCTATGCAGTAACAGAAAGCTGAAGTAAGATCGTAATGGTTTCACTTAGTGATCACTTGACTTAACAGGTTCCAATTGTGACCGCTAAATGAGGACTACCTATACAAATCCCAGAATTCTTAAGACACACATTAGATCATGAAAAACCGAGTGAAATGAATAGCCACTGCACTTGGAGCATTTAAGCATTCTGAGTATTCATTGACAGGTCTAAATCGCAAAGTGTGAATACCCAATCTTTGACTGCATATTGCATCTTAATTTGTCTTATGCTTATTAAACAAACATCAATGGGGTAATTGTTTTCTTTTTTTAAAAAAATGAAACTCATTAGGATTAAAAGATGGTAGATAACTCCTCAGGATTACCTTTGATGTACAGAAAAAAGAAGAGACGCAGTTTCTTGCAATTCTTCATTTTCCTGCCATTTTTATTACTGATCATGGGAAGTACCACCCAGTAAAGAAAACTATATCAAATCATTCACATTATGTTCAATAAATATATTCCTGGAGATAGCAAGGGCACATTGTTTCAGGTTACTGAACTAGTATAAACAAACAAATGCCTGTTTAATGTTAATAGTGCATATTACACCACCACCATCTCCTATGACAGGAAAGTACAGTTGAAGATGTTCTGAACTAATGAAGAAATACTTTTCTTATATATGTATTTAAATATACGTCTTTATTAAGAAAACTGGTGCTGGCTCTATCAAGAGCGAGCTGAAGAAAATAATAATCCAGTGGACCATACCAAAGGCACAGTGGTGTTTATAACAAGAACCGCAGAGTCAGTCCCTTCCAACAAAATAAGTGAGATTCAAAAGCTTCCTTTCCTGTTAATTTTGCTGCAGTAGCTGTCCTTTATTTGACAGAAGCAGAAGGCTGACTCTGTAGCACGATACTCCTCAGCAGAGTAACTCATCTAAATCTCAAATGAATTCAACGTCTTTTTATTTTGCTGCATCTGAATTTCACAGTGTTGCAGAAAGCCTCTTTATAGATTCAGAACTTCAGCCATTTTTTGATTTTATAATCCATTCGGCATTTGGGTTCAGCTGATATAAGTCCTTCATGAAAGTGTCGTCATCTAGGCATCGTTCACCTGTCATGGAAAGGTATCATATAAACTCTTAAAATACCAAATAAGGGTTTCAATGAATGATTTTCTTAAGAGGAAATTTCACTGAACAGGGCGGAACTTATTCCTGTCAAAGTCATGAAATCAGGCAAGACTCCCAACATGGACTGTAACTTCAATATCTCATGCTATACGTGAAACATTTTTATGTGATCATTCCACTTTTAAGGGATGCTTAACTCTGGCTGATATTTCTGCCCGATTCTTAAATGGAAGCATTTAAGTAATTGTTTGCTCTTATCACAAGTCATTTTGCTGTATCTGGAGAATTGTCATAACTACACCAGCCCCATTGGAAAACAATTGTGCCATGTTCAATATTCCCCAATCAGTAGACTTGGAACCTCCCCTTCATACTCTATGCATGCTTTCTCCAGATGGTAGCTATGCATAATGCTCCCTGTTTACCCCATTGTCCCTGAGCTAAAACTATTTGCTCATGGAAGCAGATTCTAATCTATAAACATTTCTTCCCTGCTGAATAATACAGTAACTGAAAATAACATTCAACCAAAGTCATTTTTTACCCAGTGCAATATCCATTCAGGGTCCTTGCTTGGGATAGGTCCTTACAGATACACAAAATTAGCACTTGGCCTTAATAACACCTCTGAATATGGTCATGTGACATACTTCAGTCCCTGGAGTCGGCTAATATCATGGGCAAGAATAAAGTTGTGTGATCATATATAGGTAAGTCCTCGACTTACAACCATTCATTTAGTGACCGTTTGAAGTTATAACAGCACTAAAAATGTGATTTGTGACCATTTTTCACACTTAAGACCGTTGCAGCATCTTCATAGTCACGTGATCAAAATTCAGCCACTTGGCAACTGACTCAAACTTATGACGGTTGCAGTGTCCCAGGGTCAGGTGATCAGCTGTTGTGACCTTCTGACAAACAAAGTCAATGGGAAAGCCAGATTCACTTAATAGCCATGTTCCAACTGCAGTGATTCACTTAACAATTGTAGCAATAAAGGTCGTAAAATGGGGCAAAACTCACTTAACAAATGTTTCGCTCAGCAACAGGAATGTTGGGCTTGGTTGTGGTTGTAAGTCAAGGACTACCTGTACTATTATTTAAGTGTTTAGGTGTCCATCAAGAAAAAGATTTTAGCATGGCTCTTAATAGGTTTAATTTCCATGAAGAGTTGACAGGAAAGCACATAATTTCCTGAATATTAGGGGAGGGGATCCAAACAGTAAAAACAATTTGTTAATGAAATCAGTTGCCCAGTACAAGAATGGATGCCCTTTCCCCAAATATATTGAAATAGAAGTGAGATCGCAGCATATCAGGAATGCTTTATTTTGAATTCTTGCACTGAGCAGGACGTCACTTTTGTCTCAATGATTCTAAATAATCTGGTAAGGAAAGATAAACCACATGATTTGACCGTCATAACTAAGTAGAGTTAACAGCCTTACCAATATTTCCTCCTACTTCATGTAAAAACAGCTCTTCTTTCTTCAAACCTTGTATAGCTCCACTGGCAAAATAAAAATTAAGAAAATGATCAGCCATTATCCCAAATAATTTCCAACTGAAAGTTACTACTGTACACCAGAAAATGGCCTGCTGGCTCAGAGTTTGCAAGTGCACTAAAATTATTTTTTCCCATCTGTTAACTTACTGCAATAATATATCTCACTTGAATGATTATGGGAAAAAAAGCTGTTTGCAACCTTGAATTACAAGAGAGGAAAATCAGCTGGAAAAAAAATCCATATATTCACAAAGAAGTAATCATTCTGCCCTCTCTTTTTTTTGGAAAATTTTATTGCCACCTTTTGACTGGATATCATTATTTAACACAAATCCAATTAATTCATATTCATGGGTTTTTTTACATACTTCCAGCATTATAGTACATATTCTGAAATTGTTTTTAGAAATTGAATGGGCAGATCATCTTATATACTTTCAAGTCAGGTAGATCTCAGTTAATGACTGCCTTGTTTAATGACCTTTGAAGTTATGCGAAGGGTCCCTGCAGTCACGTGATTCACAATCTATGGGTGTCTACAACTGTCATGTGATTGCCTTTTGCACATGTATAAGCCAATTTTCAACAAGCAGACTCAATAGAGATGGTAGCAATAAAATTGCAAGTTGCAGTCATATATTTCACTTAAAGACCCCAGGGGCTCACTTAATGACCATGGCCGACGTGAGGTTATAAGTCTGTCGCAGGCATATGATGTCTCGCTTAATGACCATGTCACTTAGCCATAGAGTTTCCAGTCCCAGTTGTAATATTTAAGCGAGAACTATCTATAGATCAGAAGTATCTATAGACACATGCCAGATTCTATGCTAAAGCTAGTTTAGCTGCCTTGTTTCAGAAATGAAGCAGGTCACCCACTTCCATTTTACAAAACCAACAAGGGAACTGCATATTTAAATCCTGGAAAGCAGACTATTATTTATACTCTTGGGAATCTTGTAATATTTCAGGCTATGCATCAGTTTAAAAATCTAAGAGACACTAGAAATGAATACTGTATATTCACGAGAGCCACCCGACACCCTATGATGAAGTAACTCTTCCATAAAATAAGGAGTATAGATCAAAAGATCCCACTGCATGTAAAGAAGAGGGAATAAATGTCCTTCCCATATTCCCCAGGAGAAAAGCAGAGCATTATTGGGAATTCCACAGTCCCCTTTAAAAGTTTGAGTGTAATCAGGTCAGGACAAGAAGGAAAGTCTTCTCCTTCTACAGTGGAATATCTGGATACAAATGCCTGCATGAACTCATCACAAGTGAAAATTGATCCAAAATCTGTTTTACATTGGCACAAATATTCTCAAAGGGTTAAAAAAAATCTCCTTTCTATCTCAGCATTCTCTTTTCATTAATGCTATGTAGAAAAAACACCTCAGCAACATTGGTGCAGTTCTTCAGTCAGGTAACGTTTTAAACATAGATGAGGTCCTACAATGGATACCTTCGTGATTCCTTCCACAGGCAGTGCCAACAGCCCCCTTAGATGAACTACTGACAACATGGCTGTTGGTTAAAAAAAATAAAAGTTTCCTTTTATTGATTCCCCCCACCCCCCTTCTTGCAAGGTGAACCATTGATCCTCTGGAGAAAATTCATTACATCTGTCCATTCCCTGCTGTGGTAGAATTCAAAATTAACAGTTCATAAAATGGCGGGCTTCGTAGACAGAGAGAGAAAGGCAGACAGGCTTGTACCTTTTCTGGCTGAGGAACCTGGCAACGATATCGCCAGCTTTTAGCTCTCCTGTCAGCTGAATTGCCATGGAAACTTTGGAAAGATGAGGTGCTTGAACCCGTATTACTCCTTCTGGAATATCGGCCTGCAAAGCAATAATAAAATTGGAACACAGCACCTTGCAGCTGGCTTTGAGAAGGTTTTTTCCAAATCTGTGCAGACTGAATGCTCAAATCTGGCATTTTGTCCTGTGCAAAGCAGAAGCTATCTTGTTTCCTCACCTACAGTGCAACTTACCAAAATTCAAACGATTTTAAAAATTCTCTTTCGGAGCAATGGAACATACTTGTTCACAAATAGGATGATGGATTTTTAACCACCAATTTAGAAGCTACATATTAAGAGCCTGCATTTGAGTTAACATATTTTTATATGAATCAGTTGTGGATCAAGTTTTAATTTTCTAACCAAATGCCATTTCCCCTTCTGACAGAGTATAATAATTCCAAAATATGAAACAGTGTGCGTGATTTCAAATTTCATATTCAGAAAGAGGTTAACTTACCATCAAGTATAAAAGAAACCCACTGTGTCATACAGCATTTTATTCAAATGAAGATATAGGGCCTAACTCTAAAGAATCGCACACTACTTTCATCCTGGTTCCACGTGACAGAATGTGAAAGCAAGCATTGGAGGAGGTATTATATAGGTATTTTAGTGGTTTAAAGATAGTCTTTGAGTTTCAACAGTAATTGGGACTGGTATATCCTACTTGGAAATTCTGCTAAGGGATTAGTTATAAAGCACAATGTGATGCTTTGCTAAGCAACAGCAATCCCAGCAGCCCTTGCTGCTGTCATTAACTGAACCCCACAGGTTGTTAGGCGAGGACCCATCCCAATCCAAGTCATTCCCTCCCAGCCCCACGCTTTGTAAGATAAGGGACTGCTTACACTTCGCAGCTGCCCCACCTACCTATCTCTCCTTATCTCTGCCCTTTGGTCAACTTGCACTTTACTGCCTCTGCCTGCCCTGCCAGCCTGGTGGGTCTTCTGTCCTACACTCAGCTCACTCTGTCACCCAGCCAGCCCTTGCCACGCTGCACCCCAGGTCAACGTAGCCATCTTTTCCCCACAGCTGAGGTGTGCCAGGCCTGGTCCTGTTTCTCTTCTATTTGGAGGTGGCATGAGCGGCCTTGGAGAAAAGGCCTGCCACAGCCCCAGCAACTCCCTTCCATAGGGCTAAGCCAGACGTTCCTCATAAGGCCAAGGGCAGCTAGGTGCAGCAGAGCCTGCAGAGCACAGGAGGGGTGGATGGGGCTTTGCACAATAGTGCTGAAGTGGCTGGCCATAACACAGGGCTTGAGGCAGTGGTGAAATGTAAAATTTGTTACTACCGGTTCTGTGGGTGTGGCTTGGTTGAGGGGGTGTAATGTGACTAGGTGGGCATGGCCAACTTTTAAAAAAAAAACTTTTAAAAGCATTTTTTCTACAAACCTCTTCGGCCGAGTTGCCTGATCGTCAGAGGCTTTTTTTCCTTTTAAAAGCTCTGATGATCCCAGCTGAACCGCGCAATCATCAGAGCCTTTTTTTTTTTACTTTTAAAAGCATTTTTTCGGCCAAAGGGGTTGTAGAAAAAATGCTTTTAAAAATAAAAAAAAGCCTCTGATGATTGCATGGCTCAGCTGGGTTTTTGGGGGGGTGGGCAGCAGGGATTTTTGCTACCGGTTCTCCGAACCACCCGCCACCATCGCTACCGGATCAGGCGATCCGGTCTGAACTGGGAGCATTTCACCCCTGGCTTGAGATGGCAATAAGGACAGAAATGGGACAGGGGGAGATAGGCAAGTAGAGGGTCGTTGAAGCGTCCCCAAGATTGCAAGTGCAGGCAGGTTGCTAAGGGACAAAATTTTGATCACAGAACCACATAGGCATTGCAGCTGTCGTAACTTTGGAAACTGGGTATAAGTTCCATTTGTTCAGCACTGCCATTACTTTGAACAGTCGCTGAATGAATGGTTGTAACTTGAGAACTATCTGTATAGGAAAACAGAAATGTTATTACAAAATAGCAGAAATGCAGAGGACAAAAGTCAAAATAGGTAACCACACATGGAATTTCAAATTGTCTTTGCATTAAGAGTAAGGAATAAAATAACAGAATCATAAGTTTCAAACAACACAGAAACATGCAAATTTACATTATGATCCAAAATGTGTCTTTCTCTTACTTGGATGAGCCAACTTTGGGTTGCCAAGACCCTTGCCTAATATGTTTTAGAAAGGCAAGAGCTGAACAAAGGAGAGATGATGCAAAGTGGGTAGGACCAGAACATGCAGATGTGGAGAGTTGGGATTTCTGCTAGATTTTCTCTTAAATTGGGAGAATTTTTGAAACAATTAAGCAAACTTCTAATAATAATTGAAGACCACCATGGTGGGGGGGCATAAAAGGGCTATGTAAGTGGGGCTATCAGACATCCACTCCTGCTCTTGGTCCACAGAACCAAAAATGACTATTTCCATCTATGAATTCTATGAATATGGCCAGAAACACTAATTTGTTTTCAATACGGGGGAGGGGAAAAAAACTCATGCCCATGTAATTCTAAATGCATCCACAAGATGGCTCCAATCCACTAAGATTATAAATATTGTGCTAGAAAATGTGGAATAATTGAAAGAAAATCCATATTCAGAAAAATAATATGCAAATATTTGGCTTGTTTTCTGTTATGCATCATATTAATAGTATGCTGATATTTTAATAGATATCATCATCTAAAGTTATTCAGGTGACAAACAACAAAAAGTATATGTTCTAGCAACATATACTAGTTTTTGATTTTTAAAGAATACTGGGCAGCTAAAAAAAGTTAAAGTTTGCTTAGATCATAGAATATGTTTGCAATGACTATATTTTAAGTATTTAACACTGCTTTATTTTGGGACTGTGCTAATGGTTTAATCTTTAACCCAAACAGCATGGTTGAGAAATAAAAAGACTTTTTGTGTCCCGGGTAGCTGTATAATTTTTTTCAGCTACAAGCAGATTATACCAACATTTCCCAATTTCATAACTTCTAAATGTGTCAGTACTGCAATTGCTCAAAATGTAAGGATTAGTTTCTCTTCTTTGTTCAGATTAACGTGGTGATTTGAACTCTAAAAATGTAAGGAAGCACACAGGTATGATTGAGAGACTTCTAGTAAGAGCAACCAGAATCTTAGGCAATTATCCTACAATTTACTACAAGCAACTTCTACAGTTAAATACACCAGATATCCCAAACAGATACAACTTTCTTTGATCTGGAGGCTCTAATCCCTGTGAGTACAGTTTAAGTAGGAACTGTGGGTTTTTGTTACAAGTTGTTTGCTTACATCATTGCCACTCTTTTGATCGCTGATACTTTTATCTTGCTTCTCATGTTTTTCTCGGTCATATGCCATTTTTTTCAGAAGTTTCCTCATTGCTTTGTCCTTTCGTTCCTTTTTCTGACTTTCAGCATTCTGCTTTCTTACTTGGTTTACAAGAAACGTAGGAATCTAGGCAGATAGACAGCATGTTTTATTGCAACATTACTATAGCTCCCTTAAGACATTAGTAAACATCTGTTGGAAGCTTTCCAATAATAAAACAACTAAAAATGAACAGCAGATGCATTTATGTTTAGTATCAGTGAAGTTTCCTTTTTAAAATGAAACGTATTATTTCAGTATCGAATTGTTACACACTCAGTAGAGTGATATACAAAGAGTTTGCCTTGGGTAGCAAACCATACTCCTCTAGCCAACAGTCTCAGTTCCAGATGCCATAGTATTTTAAACAATTGCACCTGGCCTTTCTGTGCAATCCACTGTTAGAAGTTAGCACCAACCCCTAGAAGAATGAAATATTTTAGGAAATATTAAAAAGGCAGAATATATTTCCCTGGATGAGAAATGGAGAAACATGTTTTAAAGACAAAGCAACTTCCTGCCTCTCCCCACCTTTGTCAATGTGCCACTAAGGCCTCAGCCAAGCTCACTCATTTCCCACCATTTTTGTCAATGGACCATCATCTGCAACACAATAGGACCCATCTAGCAACAGAAATTCCCCACATGGCACCTGGGGAGATTACATCAGCCAGCAAGGCTAGCTAAAAAACCCCACCCCCTGGGAGTCTGACAACCAATCAGGATACCCTTCCTGTGCCCCAGGAAGTTCAAAGCTCAGAGAGGGGATAAAACCCAGGAACTCGCAACATCTCTGCCCTTTTCTGTTCAGGAACTCAAACCATGTGATCCTGTCCACCATTAAATCATCTTTCCAAGCAGTCTCCATGTTTCCAGTGTCTTTTTCCCCACTTGGAGCTGAACCCAGAAGGATATTTCTTCCAACACCACAACTCCCAAAAACATTTAAATCTCAACTGCAACTACTCCCATCGTGATGAAACTCAATTTTAAAAAAATCTCATAAACAAAAGGATTCAGACACTGACGGTCTTTTCTCAGACAGCTTTACATTAGTATATTTCTAGAAGGGAAAATTTGATTGTTTTCATTAAGAACCATGTATAAAGTATGCTAAATACTTAAGCATGCTTAATAAGGTTGCAGTTCCTTGTGAAAAATAGAACAGTTGACAAAATGGGAAGAATTGTATGAAGAATGAATAATCAAATTAAAGAACCCAAATGCATAATAAGTTATTTTGTAAACATTTCCAAGGGGAACATAGATTATGCATTAGCTGGATTAAATAAAACTGGGTTATTTTCTGGATTGCTGATCACAAAAAAACCCAACCTGTTTCTAAATTTGGATGGATGTTCATTTCGTCTTTATATAAATTAAAAGAAAAAGGCATCTTTTTCCTCAAACGCACATATTATTAATACAGCATTTATAGCATTTTAAAAGGAACTGCATTGTCTCCAAGACAGAAAAATTGCGGCCCACTGCTCCTGTGATGATTCTTTCAGGGTAACACTCACTTTTTAACAAAAGCAAACTTACAGTCCAAAGAAGATTCTGATATTTAATCATAAAGCGCATGACATTCGCTGTCCCAGCCGCCATTACAAACTCGCTTTGTTCTGTGGGCTTGGCACCCAAACCATGAAACATGAAGAGGTTTGGAGCCATAACCATGGCAACATTCTTTAGGTTCATCTTGTTTTTATCTCGATGTTCGATCACTCTTTGAAGAAATTCAAGCAGCACCTGAAAACAAGAGCACCATTTCAGAAGTAGCTGTATGAGCAATCTTTGCATTCAAACGGCCTGTTTAAAAAGATGGCTAACTGCATCTATTGAGCACTTTATGTGCACCTCTTTGGTGATGCAACTATGTGATGCCCAACATCAAAGTCAATTGTTTACCTATTTTAGTAATATGGCAAAGAGAGGGACTAAAGTAGCTTTTATTCTAGAGAATATATGGGTTAACCAATCACAGCAATTGTCACACTATCAGATTGTCCAATTTTTATTTATGTTGGTCTTGCAATGCCTATGTGCTTGCCAATTATTATGTTGCCCTCGAGAAGCCCTTGGGTGAATTACACAAGAAAAAATAACAATGGCAACTAGAATGCAACTAGAATGTATTTTAATATACTTCCCCCATGGCATCCCACAACTCAATGCAGGAAATACATGCTGGAACTATCCTTTTAAGATGGGGTTGTCTATCCTCTACTACAAGAGAATGGAAAGAAAAAAAATCACCACCTTTTAAGATAGGTGTCTATTCTATTGTGTCCTTCCTGATTCTTTCTTTTGTAGGCAAAAGATATCAGGTTACTTTCTTTTTTGTTCACTGAACCTCCATATTCCAAACTGAACATCTTAATTTTATGCTTCCAAAATCATTCTGATCTCAACTGAGCAACCTGCAGCACACCTGGCTGATCAGAACATGTGATCGTTTTTAATTTAACAAGCAAACTTTTATTCTGGAATTATCCCTTACTAATCCTGATACTTAAAAATAATATCAAGTGCCTAACCTTGAGTGTATCTCTGTTTCCCTCTGGGAGAAGAAGAACCAAAAGATTCAGTGCTTGCAGCTGTTGTTTCTTGGTTGGAAGCTCTGCCAAGGAAATGTGCAAGTATATCAATTTTGGAATGATTTTGCATTTTCCTCAATGACATTACTGGACATGAAATTATATAATAAACCTTACGGAAAAACTGTGAAAGATTCAAATTATGACAATGGGTTAACAAAAGCTTCATGTTTTTCATGACACAGCTACCAAGATATTTATTAGGTCTCAAATAATGGCAACATCTTTTAGCAATTTTGTTTCATGGGGCAATGCTTTCTGATATAAAAATATGTGATAAAAGAGAACAACTTCCCAGATGTATCTACCATTTATGCATATGAATTGGAGGGAGTTTATGATACTCAGTGAAATACAGTGGTCTTTCCTGTGCAAATTATTACTAAATAAATTGTTATGCTGATCCAGGAATACCAAACTCTGCACGTTTGCTAAAACTATCAGTAGGAGCCAACAGCAATGTTATTATCAGCAATGTTCAGGATGCTTAAAATTTTCCCCACATATATTTTGCTTAATATTTTTATGTACTGTATAACCTAAGGTAGCTTTCAGGACAGAAATTAAGCAAATTTGAAAAATGCCTGTGTGAAATACACACAGTAAATGCCCTTGCCAATTACAGAAAATATCTACATATACAAACAATGAGGATAACCACAAAATTCTGAAAACCAGTCATGCAGACAGTAAGATATAAATCAACCTTAAAATGTTCTTACTCCTTGCCCTTTCCCACAGTACAGATATGTTTATTCTAAGTCTGACAGAATGGTGCAAAACTTTTAGGTGAATGTAAACAAATAACTATATCTTAATACCAATTACTCAGTGTCTCGCTTTAATTCACTGGAAGAGCTTATATAACAAATGCTGATAAGGCAATAAAAAAGGTAGCATCTATAGCTGAAACTAACAGGTAACTCTAGAAATAAAAAGATCTGACACACCACTGCTTCCTCATTTGTTAATCATTCTCAACATACTATCAAAATAACCCATGATTTTTCCACAAAGTATAGATTTCAAACAGATTCAGCAATTAGATATTGTATATAATTTTGTGGATCTGGAATTTGCAGAAAGCATCTTTAGTAAATCTTGTCTTACTCTGAGCTAGCCAACTGCTGAGAGCAGAGAGCCTCAGCCAATCAGCATTCTCTTTCAAACTAGCCAAGACTATGCTGTCTCTAGAGCTTCCAGTCTTCTGTGAATAATAATTAACTTTTGTTCTCAAAAAACAAGAAAAAAGGAAATCTATTTTTAATAGAAGAGAATATATAGTATGTAGCTCAGGACTGAACTGTGGGATCCTTGGTGTAACAACCCAAACTCCCACGAGTGAAGCTGAGTAAGAATATTATTTAGATGAGCATAGACATGAAAATGACATAACCAGAAGAAGGAAACAGACCATCTATACAACATCTTCTAACAAAATGGATACTCATGGAACTTCATGAAAAAGGGCTTAACGCTACCATACATCAAAAACACCTAGGAAATAACCAACAATTACAACTATACAGCCTCACTGTAGCATAACTAATTAAAGTTCTTCAAAACATCTTAAGAAAACCAAAAGGCAGAGTAGTCCCAAAAATTAAAAACAGGCATCATCTTCATTCTACAACATACAGCTTTAGGACTGTAACAACCACTTTGTAGGACAGACAGGCAGAAGACTAGCAGAGCATATACAAGAACACCAAGTAGTAATCAGAAGACACCATGAAAGTCCTTAGTCTTACAACATGACAGACTAAACAATAGCATCTTAGACTAAGCTAAATCCAAAAATGCTAAATTCCTAGAAGTTTGGCATTCAGACAAATCAGCCATCAACAGACACATAGAAATAAACTATATTTACACAGCATTGAAAAGAGACAATAAAAGAGCTAAGAAGAAAACAAAAACACCAGAACATCTCTCCAGCAATCAACATCCAGATATGCATGGATTAACACTGAACCATCAAACAATAAGCAATAATCTATTCAAGGAACCAAGGAGAAAACATCACTCCCACCAACCTTGACAAGTTACTGTTTATAAACATAGACCAAATTCCCTTCTAGCATTGAAGATGTTACCTAGTCAGGTAATGAAACATCTGCAAGCAAATAATCAAGTTCAAAGAGTACTAAAAATTCCACAAATCTGTTTTTCCCAACCAACATATTCCATGTATATATCCATATTAATTTGTGTGCATTTGTATAGAGATGGTTGCAAAGAATGAATAAAAGTATTAATACACTTGGAAGCCTAAAATCCTTCTGTTTATTATAGTGCTTGATAAACTTTGTAATGGCATTCTTGCAAACATTATGAAGTGTGTTATCCCACAAAGTCCCAAGAGAGTTGCGTGGCAGTAAACAGTATGAGAATACCATTTATCCAAAACTGCACTGAAGGGCTTTGTCCCTAATTAGGCTGAGGAAAGCACTAAATGGAAGGAGGGGCAGAATTCTCTCCAATGAGGAAAAAACACCCACAAATACAAGATGAACTCATTGGAATGTGGATTGCAGCTTAGTTTGAACCTCTTTCTCCGGAGGGAGGACAAAAATGCAAGCAGATTTCCCATGCTAATGAGTTAATTGAAGTATCTGGAAAATTGTATCACATCAATTATGGACTGTGAACAAGGCTCAACAATTGACAAGGGTATGTGGAGCCAAGAGAAGAGGTGAAAAGAGCCTGACCTTAACTTTTTCTTAAAAGAATGATAACATGATAGCATTTTCGAAAGGAACCTAAAATGGCCTCCTACAGGAAGTGTAAGGAAATCTTAGGACTCCCTAGCTACTGATAACTACAACAACCCTCAGCAGCCTCAGCCAACATACATTTTGGTAAGAGGTGCTGGGATTTGTAGTCAGAGGTGGGTTTCAGCAGGTTCTGACCAGTTCTGGAGAACCAGTAGTGGAAATTTTGAGTAGTTCGGAGAACCTGTAATAAAAATTCTGACTGGCCCTGCCCCCATCTATTCTCTGCCTCCCAAATCCCAACTGATCGGGAGGAAATGGGGATTTTGCAGTAACCTTCCCCTGGAGTGGGGAGGGAATGGAGATTTTACAGTATCCTTCCCCTGCCACACCCACCAAGCTATGCCATGCCCACCAAGCCACACCCACAGAACCAGTTGTAAAAAAAACTTGAAACCCACCACTGTCTGTAGTTCTGTAATGTTTCCAAGCCCGGTCCTAGAATTTATAATGTAGTACATTTTGTATTGCAATTAATTACAAAACACTTTGCAAATGCTTCTGACTATTCTGAAAATAATAAATCCTCTATACTAATCAGTAAGGTGTATTAATGAATAGAGGTAATTCTGCGCATCTGTTTCCACATGTAAGGAGTTTTTGTTTTGTTTTGCTGCTATTTCATGGGACAGTTAATATGTTTTGATTGAAGGACACTCCCTAATCCATCAGAGGCTCCTTAGAATGAGGAGAAAGATAATTTATGATGATTCCTCCTTCTGGAAGCCCCTAACTTTGCATGATAATCTGCTCCACAGACTGGGGGCAATTTGGGATGTGGTATGGGGCTTTTGGAGGAAAAGGAACAAATAATCAGAAATCTCTTACTACATAATTCTGCTGGCTTTGAAGCCTGTTCCTTCAGTGGACATTTAGAAACTAGAAAGCTGAGACCTATATGTCAATAAAGATTAAGTATATGCAGTAGTTTCGGTAGTTGCCTAATCTATGCATCTCATAAACTGATCTGAGCCGTGTTTATCTTATATGCTCAGCATGTGACTCTGCGTAATCTCCCAACAGTAAACCAAAAAAAAAAAAAAAAAAACCCCACCAATCCCTACTTACTTTGCACATCCTGGAAAGCCTTAAGATACTCCACAGTGAACAAGGGTTGTGGCAATTCTCGGATGAAGAATTTTAGGAGGCTGGCTGCATCATGCTGCTTGACACTGTCCCAGTTGAAAGTCCCTTCGTAAAACTTTGATTCTAGCTCTTGGCAAAGGTTCTAAGTGACACAGGAGAAAGAAATGCAGGTGGTGAGGGTAACATTTCATATTTAAAAATATTGTAGTTTACAACCTGCATGATAAAAGTAGCGCATGAAATCTAACAAACTGTGTCACTTCCCCCCCCCCCCGTCCCGAATACATCAGGCTTACAGCTATATTTCCCAGGATTTTTCAAACATTGCCCTAAAAATATGTATTTTGTGCTTTTTGTGTGTGCAATGCCGTATACACCAAAAGACTGGATTTTCATTTTAACCATAGTTCATGTGTGTTTTCTTCTTCACAGTAAGAGTGTCCATAAGAGGAAGAGGTTGTCCAAAAATTCTTTTAATTAACAACAACAAAACACACATAAGCAATGTTTTTAAAAATTTAAAATCAATTATGTGGAAATGCCTTTAATTCCTTCCTTAAAATTTCAAATAATTAAAAAAACTGTGGATGGATTTTGGTACTACTCTAGAACAGGCGTGATCAACAGATCACATTCTCTTGGACATATCTTCTGGAAGAGGAATGGGACAACTTGTCACAGCCAACTTGCCATGGCCAACTTGTCGCTGAACAACTAGCCGCAGGACAATTTAACGATTCAATTTCATCATTCAAAATAAATAAATAAATAAATATTTTAATTTTTGTCATTCATGTTTTATTTATTTTTATTTTTATTTGATTTATATGCCACCCTTCTCTGGAGACTCAGGGTGGCTTACAATGCGTTAAGCAATAGTCTTCATACTTTTGTATATTTATACAAAGTCAGTTTATTGCCCCCACAAACTGGGTCCTCAATTTACCTACCTTAGAAAGGATGGAAGGCTGAGTCAACCTTGAGCCTGGTGAGATTCGAACTTACAGTAATTGCAGACAGCTGGCGTTAATCACAATGCTATCAGTCTGCTGAGCCACCAGGCCCTGATATTCAATCCCTTCTTTTGCATCCTTTCTTTAATGATTCCATTCCACCATTTCTTTGATATTAGTGTAACTCTTGTCCCACAGCAAATTGTCCCACGGCATGTTGGCTGTGGTGAGTTGGCCATAGCGAGTTGGCTATGGCAAATTGTCATAGACCCTTCTGGAAGGCTGGCAAGCAAGCAAGTTATGGGTGGGGCCAGAAAAACAGCATCTACACAAGGGAAGTTTAAATCTACAAGATAGTAGGTACAGCATCAGTATCAAAAGTCCGCTGCACGTATAACAGGGACAAGGCTTTGAAGTGCCTGATTACAGATTTCGACACCCTTTGGAGATACTGCTGGTCCATCTCTTTTTTCCTGGCATTCTTTGTTTCTCTAAGACATCCAATTCGCTTTTTCAGCCCAAGCTCATTTTCTGTTTGTGACACTCTGTTCCAAGCAGCAGCTGTATCTTTTAGCAGCTGTCTTGCAGAAGGCTTTTGATCTTAGTCCAAAGGCCACATGTGCAGCTTTCCATTCTGTAGGGCATTTGCACAGATGCCTGCCCGAAGCCCTAACTATCAAAACAGATAGTCCATTGGGACAAGATGGAACAATTCTCCAACTTGATATAAAACACCTTTCTATGTTATGAAGACTATTACCCCAATTATATTATCTGTCTTCTTTATCCCAGATCAAATCCTCCTCTGACAATATTTTACAAGGGATTTGGATGTAATTCGGGTAGCCTAAGAGAAGCAACTTCTGCCTGATGTCTCCTTTTTTAATATGTTGTTTCAAAGCCACTTGCTGATCCTCCCCCAAACCACTTCATAAAATGCACATTTCATATCTTGCTTCAGTTCAGCCATTTGCCAGGTCAACAAGAATCCGTATTTCACCTCCTTAGATTGTACATGTATTTCTAAATTGCATAACCTACTTGTCCAATCTGCAGCTTTTGCTTTACAATTCACATTTTATGAATATTCAAAAGCTACAGAAATAAAATCGGTTTCAAAATATGACAGATGAGTTATTAGAAAAGCAGCAATATAAAACAACTGCACAAACCTCCTGTACGCAGGGAGAAAGCAACCATACAGAGGACAACATCTGAGTAAAATGACAGGGAATTGATTTCTTCAGTGCCACTCTTTAACTTAATTCAGAAACATAAAGTAATTTTGTGTGTGTATGTATGTGTTTGAGTGTGGGTGTATATTCTTGATTTGCATATAAAATCTATAGTTTTGAACAAGTCAGCTCTGAAAGTCATAAATGTTGACAAGCAGATAATCTGCTCTATAGCTTCTACCCACTTCTGCTGTGTCATTTAGAATGAACAGGTAGAAGTTACGATTTTATTTAAACATCTGAGTTTGAGAATTGCTACTGAGCACACATTATCAAATATAAACAAAGAATCAAACACTGGTAGAGAACACAGCACCATTTTTCCTAAGCTGAAGGGCCATTTTACCTTTACTCTAGCAGCAACTCCTGGTATTCGAAGCAATCCTTCTGTTTCCAGCTTTCCCCCTTCTATCTGAGAAATGAGCTGAACATAAAAATGGAAAACAGAAAGCAGACATATCATGAAACAATAAAAAGATTGGTACTATCATAACAATTTCAGCATATATGCCTCCCTTGTTTCGTGCATTTTTTTTGCAGTACCACAACTACAGGATGTCTTTAGGCTAAAAAGATACAACTATTATTGTAACACATGTGTTACAATAACATGTGTGCATTAAGTGACGTTTATCCAGAATCAATTCAGAGAACAGCTAATACCTCACCCACCTCACATCACGGAATATGGTCTTTATTTATTGATTTCTGAAATTCATTTCCTACTTTCTGTTTTGGCCTCCTTCCCATTCCTGACTCAGGTAAAATAATTTATTGAGATGGAGGAGAGATCTATTTGCATAGATATTAATCAATGAAAAATCTTTTACATGTAGAAGAGAATTTACAGTTCATATATACCCAATCAAATGCATTTAGCCAAGTGCACAACAGGTTTGCTCCATAAGGCTTCTTGCTAATGATGGCTTGAGCGCAGAATTTTTATCTTTAGCTATTAGCCCAGGGTAGATGTTATCATGTAAAAATAAAATATTTACACAGAGACAGCTAGAGTGTTGCCTAGCTTATATTAGTTCTGGATATTGCATCTAACTTGATGCCAATTTACAAAGTTCTTCTTTATACCTGGCAGAGTCAATCAGCTACTGCCAAATGCATGATGAAACAGGAATGTTTTCATTGCCTTGAGGAATGTATTATTGCCATACACACCTCCAAGGAAAGCATATGGCAAAACATGGAGATCAAGATAGAAGATCCCAATTTGCCCAAGTTCCCTATAATTCCAGGGAAATAGGACTGTCAATGGGCCCCTTGAGATACCCAAAAGAACTAAGGCAGTGTATGATACAATCTGGTACTAAACCATGTATGGCTTTGTAAGAGCAGCCAAGTTTGAATTGGGCCTGGAAGTTGACTGATAGTAAGTAGTTCAGGCAAGTGGTTTGAAGATCAGTGTGACTCTGCAGTGGTGAGTTGGTGAGATTTAGCAATCTAATCGCTGCATTCTGGACCAATTGCAACTTCTGATTTTCCCCAACAATTGTCCTATACGAGTACATTGCAGTAATCTAATCACATAGTTGTGTTATCATCACCAGGACACCACGGCCCAAGTAACTGATGCAGTAGCCTAAGGTGGGCAAAGGTCCCTTTTCCCATAATTTCCTTTTGCTATTTAATCCCCCACTTTTCACCACTCTTTCGTGCTACGAAGGTTAAGCAATATGCATGTGTGTCTTGGTTTATTCTGCAAAGTTCTGGGAAAATCATTCAGATAAAACACAGTTATTTGTATTATTAATTGATGATTGTGTGAAAAGAAGGTAAGAACGACTTGTTTAACCTGCCCACTGATCTACAGAGAGCAGAAAGAATTTTATCAAGGCATCAAAAATAAAAAGGGAAGATATCATACTTGGTAAAAAAAATATTTAGCTAGGTAATAAAATATTAGTCTTTTTTTTTAAAAAAAAAAATTCACTATTTCATACAGTATCTTTCAGGACTCAATCCCAAAGCTCAAGGAAGTAGAATGAAAGGACACCAGCCAGCCTACTCACTTTTTGAAATATAAGTGGTGTCCGGATACCTGGAATTCTCTTTTGATCATGTTCTAGCAAAACCAAGAGTGGAACACCAAAAAGACCAGATTCTGTAATAAAGAGGGGGGAGAGGGGTTCATGAAGTGGTGACATTAAAGCATTTATTAAAAAAATATTTTCTTTTAATCTTCATGTTCAGACAGAAAAGTTATTTTCAGTACAAGTCCTATTACAAAATTGTCATTTTTCTGCAATAAAGCCCACTAAACATGCAGTTAAAGAGAAGACAAAATGATTTTCTGAAAATATGCAGGAAAAATACTTCACACATAAACATAGGCAAAAGGCTAAGAAGAGAGAAAAAAATCCTAAATTAGAATTAGACATGGGCTATTATCTGAAATACATAAACATCATTGCTTTTTGTGCAGATTGATAGGAGGATATGTGAAGTTATTTATATACATTGAATAATCATTGATACTATTAACAAGGATTATATCCAATTCTGTCCATCTGCTGATTTTTCTGAAGTTTTTTTCATGCATCTACCAACCTTGGGTAGGTCAGAATAAGCAAAAGACAGGAATAAGTGAGAAGATAAGTTTCTTAGGTACAAATCAGTAATACAAATCTCCAAAGCTAAACACTGATCATATTAACAAAAAAAATCCTATATTTATTGATTATGAAAATTACTATAACAAGTGTGAAATATTGTAAAAACATTCTAAAATGTGTTACAAGAGTTATTTTCTGCAGGTGGATGAAAATCACATGTACACAGAGAAGTTAGTTATCTCTCGTTGTGGCTTTTAGTAATTTTGTTCCTACCCTGGCATCTCTACTGAATGTTTCCTGCATATTTTGGCACAGGAAACTACTTGACTAACTGGTAGCATGTTTCAATTCATGGTAGCTAACAAAAACATGTTCCTGGTTTTAATCTATTTAATCTGTTGTTCTAAAATTAATTTTGTATTTTTTTTTGATAAAACATTGCATTTAAAAATTATTGAACACTGCCTTGAAATCCAAATTGAGATAGAATATTCATGCATAAAAGAGCGCAAAAACAGAAGTGTACACACTAATACACACACACACACACACACACACACACACACTTCATTCAGGCAGACTGAATCAAGTTGATCTGATAATGGATAAAGTTTGTGTTTATCCATCTGTCTCTCCACATATATATCAACGTATGAGACTAAATAAAAGATATAAAATCAAACAAAAGTCTAAGAAGGCAAATTTAGAAAATAGTGAAACTCATTATAGATGTTATGAAAAAAAAACTGCTTTGAGTTATATAATCTCTCCTTCAAAAGGCTTTATCTTTTGATTTTCCCTTTTAAATTAATTTCACAGTTGTTTCAAGCTGCAATCCTATAACCTCAGGTCACTTGTAAAATAGGATTCCCTCCCTCTTTGTCGCCACATTAAGTTTGGGTATGTTGGGCATCAGAGGAAAGGAGAGGTGAAGTTTTATGTCCTGAATTCTGAAACTGTGGTATCCAAACCTCTCTCAAACCATCCGTTTTATCCCTGACGTACTGAAAATTGAAATTAAATCTGGAGAACTTAAATGACGACCTCCACATTGAGTAAGCATTTCTAGATACATGCAGCCTACATGCATACCTCTTTTATAGATTGGTATCTTGTAATAGGGGGCACAACGACTCAGTGTTTAAAGATGCTGAGCTTATCAGAAGCAAAGTTGATAGCCAGGGTTCAAGACACGAGTGCTTTGTGACAGGGGTGAGCTCCCCGTTACTTGCCCAGCTCCTGCCAACCTAGCAGTTCAAAAGCATGCAAATGTGAATAGATAAATAGGTACCATGGTGGCGAGTCTCCCCAGCTCAAGGTTGACTCAGCCTTCCATCCTTCAGAGGTTGGTAAAATGAGGACTCAGATTTTGGGAGCAATATGCTGACTCTGTAAACCACTTAGAGAGGGCTGTGAAGCACTGTGAAGTGGAATGTAAGTGATATTGCTACCACTTTGGTGGGAAGGTAACAGCCTCGGCATATAGTCCTGCTAGCCACATGATCATGGAAGTGTCTTTGGACAATGCTGGTTCCCTCGGCTAAGAAATGGAGGTAAGTACTGTCTCCTAGAATCAGACACGACTGGACAGGGAAAACCTTTACCTTTTATCTTTTAATAGTGATGGGTCTGCATATCCCAATGAGGCTATGAGCACTGTTGCTGAATGGGTTTCATTGTTTATAATTTAAAATGTATAATATTTTATATTTTTATAATATTTATTAATATTATAAAATGTATAATAACACCACCCAACAGTGACTTTGGATGGCAATATAAATTATAAACAGAAGCTTGGTACATTAGAAAAAGAAAACATGATTATAACAGGGGGGAATAGACATACAGATAGTCCTCGACTTACAACTACAATTAAAGCCAGAATTTTGGTTGTAGGTTATTAGACTTAGAATAATTTTATTGTCACTTTAAATGTACACTAATCAGCATACATGAAATTTGGTTGCATACAGCTCTCAAAAGGTTGTTGTAGTCATTTAGTAGGTCACTTGCTGATACAGATAGCATACAAAGGTGCTGTTTCAGAGGTGCCACAACTCAGAAGGCGTACTTCCAAGACTCCATCAGATGGCATTGCTTGACAGATGAAATCACCAATGCATGGACCCAAACACATGCCACTCCTGCAGAACCATAACCAATCTAGAAGCGTGCATGGGTCAAACAAAAGGAGAGTAGGCCAGAATGCATTCATGCAGTATTTAAGTTGTTCTGTATCATCAATGCAGGTGATGATCAGGCACGACCATGGACCAGAAGCCAGACCACAGCTGCATCATTAGCCACTTTAAACCTCTCCAATCCATACATGAAGCAGACTGACACCCAACATGAAGAGATGGCACGGCCACGAACATGAAGCCAAACAACAGCAACACAGCTCACCAGCTCAAATCCCCCTGCTACTCAGACTAACCCGAGCACAACCAAGCCCCCACCTAAACAGAACACACACCCAGCCAATCAGAGCACAGCCAACCCCCCATCCAATCAGAGCACAGCCAAACCCCCCAACCAATCAGAAGACACCACCACCCAATCAGAACACAGCCAAGCTCCCACCCAATCAGTTCACACCCCCACTGGCAGTTAAGAGGAAGAAACAGCTGCGATCACACACATTGCTCCTAGAAGCATTATATATATATATATATATATATATATATATATATATATATATATATATATATATATATATGTTTTACCGAGACACCTGGTCTACTCCAACATGTCTCCCTTTATTTCTTTATCAGTAAAATATATTTGGTATTTTCCCCCCGGGGAGGGGGGAATGGGAAAGTAAGAGAGAGCATAAAGAGCCAGCTTACAGAACAGATTAATTACAGAGGGATCATCTAAATGGGTTTCAGGTAGAAAACATGAACTTATGCCAAAAATAAATATAAAGTATTATCTTCTCTATCTTGAGGATATTTTATTATTTTAATGCACAGCTTCAGTTTCATACCGCAGCTTACCTACTGTCTGATCCAGCTACGGTTAAGTACATTTAAGCATATTTAACACTGCAGTGGAAATCAGTGGAATATAAATGTGCTTATCTGAGCCAAGGTTTTCCACCAACCAGCACCTTAGCCTTGCATATCATAGATGCGTGGGGGGTGGGGGGGGCAATAACTCTCTTGAATGGAGCTCAACTCACTAGGTAAGTTTGCTTTGCTTTCCTGGCAGCGAGGAAATTATTTGCCATTGCAAAATGACCTTCTACTCTGTTCTTATTTCTAAGTGTATATGGAATCCAAACTAACCGTATCTCATTATTCCCCTCCATTGACGACGTTTACAAATTAAAAAATCCAAATTTGTATCCGAACATGCATTTTGCAAAACAAACCAACCAACCAAAAGCCAAATTCAACAAACTCACCTTTCATTTTAATTTTTGCTGCCTTCTGTGGCTTCAGTTCAATTCCAAGTATATCAAAAAGAGCACTCAGTTCAATCAGGGCCAAAGCATGGATTTTCTTCATATCCTGAGGTGCAAGATCTCCAATTTTTGTTGTACCCGTTTTGTCCTTCGGAAATCTGAAGTTCTATTTAAATGTATGTAATGCAGTTGTGTGAAACCTTGGTGCTAACAATTTTATCTTTTTAAAAAAACCAAGAAACACTAGAACTAAATCTACATTTCTGGAAGTACAACAAGCATGGCTTTAGGCAAAAGTATTTATTCTTTTGGGGCACTGCCTTGAATAGGTGAAGGCCTTGAAAGTGGCAGTGAATTTCTCTATCTGGCAGCCCCTTTGAAGTTAGGCAATCTGAACAGAAGTCATTCTTGTGTTTCCTTAAATGAAAATACAGTCTTGGTGTAAAGTGGAGCCCTTCAGAACTGCTATGGGAACGTACTGTGGTCAGAGAAAGGAAAACATGGGAATCCTACTTTAAAAACACTGCTGTCTTGAAGAGAGCTACAAGTTTTGGGGAAGAATACTTGTTTTGTTATTGTGCATGTATTTCATAAATTTCTGATTAGAAACTTCCCTTTCTTTTGTTCTGACCATTTATGTAATTTAATTGGAGTTAATTATGCAAGCTGGAACAATTAAAGTTAACTAACAACTTTTAAGCAGATTTGTGGTTAATTTAGCATCCTACAGGTTGTTAAGCAACTCTAAATGTTTTATAATCCTAAAATCACTGTCCTCCTACAATGACAGGCTGAGGAAGCAAGCAGCATGTAATTTTTTCCCCAGTCTGAGTTGGATACATGTACTGTAAGTAGGAAGGACAGTACAGTGGGAACAGATTTCCTGTCTGGTCCTTGGCTCAAACCTTCTCTGTCCAAAAGCCCTGGGAAAATTGAAATCAGTAGGATACAGCTGGCAGGAAGAACAAAAATGCAAGCATCAGCAATAGTTTATTTCTTTTCAGTGCTTTTTGTTCAGTTGTGCATTTTTATCTTTATCTATTGCCTATTCTTTATGGAGAAAATCTATCTATGTGGTCACTAAGATTCGACAATGACCTCATGGGACATAATCGTCCATTCTATTGTCTGCTGATAAAAAATTGCTACCTCTTGAATATAGATCTAAGTTTCCTTTTCTTGGTTTGGTTACCTTCCTTCCCAAGAAAAGTATTCACTTTTCTGCATTTATTAAAATAACATTCTTTAATTCATTGTTAACGCATGCACTCAAAAATATTTGGGCCTGATAACTTTGGTTAAAAGAGGAAACTGGAGCCATTTGTTTAAAAGGTTAAAAGGAAGAGGAATCTCCTGTTCTGCCCCATCCACATTCCAAATAAACATCTCCACATAGAAGACACACACAAAAAAGAACATTTATTTTGATTTAAGGGTTGATCTTAAACAGCACTTATGATTCTGAAACTGTTCCTTAACTTCAAATTACCAGTGACAATAATGGAGAATACAGCTCTATCACAAATGGCTTTATAAGGAAAATAAGCTAAAAATTATTTAGCATGACAATTGGTTTTCAATTAATGGCCCACTACCAGCAATACGAATAGTACCTATGCTATGTTACATATGGTTTTTTGTCTCTCACCAAATAAGTTAACTGTGGGACCTATCGCTTTGTGGCGAAGGTTGTTGAGAGTGTGGTGGCGCGACAGCTTCCCCAGTACTTGGATAAAACTGTTTATCTAGATCCGTTCCAGTTGGGCTTCAGGCCTGGGTACAGCACGGAAACGGCATTGGTCGCGTTGGTTGATGATCTCTGGAGGGCTCGGGACAGGGGTTGTTTCTCTGTCCTGGTCCTATTAGACCTCTCAGTGGCTTTTGATACCATCAACCATGATATCATGCTGCACCGGCTGGAAGACTTGGGGGTGGGGGGGCACCATGTTGCGGTGGTTCTCCTCCTTTCTCTCTGACCGGTCGCAGTCTGTGTTGGCAGAGGGGCAGAGGTCGACCCCAAGGCGCCTTGTATGTAGGGTGCCACAAGGGTCGGTCCTCTTGCCCCTTCTGTTCAACATTTATGTGAAGCCACTGGGCGAGATCATCCGTGGTTTCGGGGTGAAGTACCACCAGTATGCTGATGACACTCAGCTGTACATCTCCACCCTGGGCGACCCCAATGATGCCCTTGAAGTGATGTCCCGGTGCCTGGAGGCCGTGCGGAGCTAGATGGGGAGAAACAGACTCAGGCTCAACCCATCCAAGACCGAGTGGCTGTGGTTTCCGATGTCCCGATATAGTCAGTTGGTGCCATCACTGACTATTGGGGGCGAGTCGTTGGCCCCCACAGAGAGGGCTCGCAACTTGGGTGTCCTCCTGGATACACGGCTGTCTTTAGAAGAGCATCTGACAGCTGTGGCCGGGAGGGCTTTCTATCAGGTCCGCCTGATTTGCCAGTTGCGTCCCTTTCTGGATCAGGACTCCTTACGCACAGTCACTCATGCCCTCGTCACTTCCCGCCTGGACTACTCTCTCTACATGGGGCTCCCCTTGGGGAGCACCCGGAGGCTCCAATTGGTCTAGAATGCAGCCGCGTGGGTGGTTATGGGAGCGACTTGGCGTTCCCATGTAACACCTCTCCTGCACAAGCTGCACTGGCTCCCGGTGGTCTTCCGGGTGTGCTTCAAGGTCCTGGTTACCAGCTTTAGAGCGCTCCATGGCTTAGGACCTGGGTACCTACGAGACCACCTTCTGCCACCGATAGCCTCTCACCAGCCAGTATGCTCCCACAGAGAGGGACTCCTCAGGATGCCATCGGTCAAACAGTGTCGACTGGCGGCCCCCAGGGGGAGACCGTTCTCTGTGGGGGCACCTGCCATTTGAACAAGCTCCCCCGGAGATATGGAGGATCCCGGATTTACGCACTTTCCGCTGTGCCCTCAAGACCTTTTTATTCCAGCAGGCTAGGCTGGCCTAACTCCTTTTAATTGTTTAATTTTAATTTGTTTTTTAAAATAAGGTGTTTTAATCAGTATGGGCCAAATTTATTTAATGTGTTTTAAATTGTTTTTTAAATTTTATATTATATGTGTTTTATCTTTTGGCTGTTCACCGCCCTGAGTCCTTTGGGAGTAGGGTGGTATATAAATCCAAACTAAACTAAAAAAATATAGTTCAAGCTACATTTCCACCATTAGTGTCCAGATGTTGGCAAAAATATCCTAGGTATAATCCCATGAATCTTGTTCATGTTGTCTTCCCTCATTCAAAGTTTTGTATTAATAAGTAATGGGTGGAGCTGATGTTAATTTATTCACAAAATGCCTCATCCCATGAATAATGTATGAATGGGCTACAGCAGGGGTCCCCAACTTCCAATCAGTGGACAAGCACAGGGCCACGGCATGGCAGAAACCGGGCCATGCAAACAAGTGATACCCCATCCGCGGCATGCAGGCAGCACGCAAAACTGCGCCCCCTCCGGTCTGCAGAAAAACCTCTCTCCACAGAACCTGTTCCTGGTGGGGGCTGCTGGGCTACAGGAAAGGTACAGCATTTCATCTCTTTTAAATCCAACTTGTCCAACGTTTTTTTTTTTTGTTGGGGGGGGTAGAGATAAATATGGGTGGAAAAATTACAAAATTAAGGACATTAAAATATATACACACATACACACACATAAATACTTACAGGAAGCAGAGTGTCATCTTCTTTGTCTTTTAACACGTCACTTACAGAGTTATTTTTGAGATTAACTGCTTGTTCAGAAAATGATATTTCCAAATTAATGTCTGTTTCAGCTGGTTGCAAATCTTCTCTTGGACAATTATCAATATTTTGACCATATGCTAAATGTGGGAGAGAGGAGAGAGGAGAAATTTTATCTACAGGATTCTTTTGTTAAATACATGAAGATAATGGATTACCAATATTAATCCAATGGAGGTAGGGAACGTATTGTTTAGCTAATTAAATAATGGATTGAATGGGGTGATATTGAATGACTGTCTACATTATAGAAAATTACATCTCATGAGAGAAGATTCAAATAAGCAAGCAACATTGGAAATTGCACAGAAGAGGAAAATTAGCAGATTTTTTTCTCCCTGCCCTCTACTTTTTTTTTTTTTTTGAGTTATCACACTCCCTTTTGTGAAACAAAAAGATGCACTGGATTTGTCAGTCAACCAAATAATAATGAGTCAACCTGTTACAGGTTTACACAGGACTATCATATATCATAACTCCCCATGTTTCAAGCCTAACTTTCATGTTTGTTTTAGAGGCTATCCATCATAATGCCTGGCTTTTCCTCAGCCCTCAAATGAACTCAATTTCAGGTTGCTCCATTCTATGAAAAGCTAGCAATGTAAGTGGTAACCTGTGCTTGAATTTTCCCTGTTTTTTTAACTATTTATTTTTAAATAGAGAAATGTTATCAAATTGAAAGTGCTATCGTTCACCTATGCTGATTCATTTTTATAAGTTTTGAAATACGTATATCTATATTTAAAAAACACAAGTAATCATACTCACACAATTCTGCTTGAATGAGCCACATACCCAAATTAAGCATTAAATATACAACAAGTTTTTAAGGAATTGTAGCCCTCCTATATCCAAGAATGTATCATCCAGTCACTGAGATTGTTCTCAGTAAATTTCTTCCCCAGAGAACTAATTTACTATCAAAGGACAGGCATATTTTAGAGAACATTGTGAGGGGGGCTGTTTGCCACTGTGGGGTTTGTTTGTTTGTTTGTTTTGCAATTCAAACAAATAAATAAACAAAAATACCCTACTTTCTTCTTTTAAACTGGTCTATGAACACCTAGTTTTCTATCTGGCTGACCTAGTTAGAATGGTAAGACAAAGAGAAGATGTCCTTGACCACCTGGCTGCCTGCTTATCTGCTTGCTACCTGTGGAAAACAAGCTTTTATGCATGAACAGGCTTTGAGTGTGCATTCTCAACAGAGGCTCTCTGCACAAGATTGCATCAGCCTTCTGGGCTCCAGTCTTCACTTGGGAGAGCTGTACAATTAAAGTCTCTGGAAAACATGATTCAGAAGGTTTGATCTTGCAGCTCTAAATGCCCTTGAATCATACTAATTATCTGGATACGTTTCAACTGGGCTTTTGCCAAAATGTAGTGCTGAAATTGCTTTGGTTGTCTGGGATGATGTCCTAAACTCAAAACTGAATTGGAGAAATGGGACAGATTCTTCTGGATCTTTTGGTGTATTTTTCTGGACCATCTAAGTAGAACTGAATCTAGGAGGCATTGATTAACTGTGGTTCCAGTCCTTCCTGTCAGGCCACAGACAGAAAATGGGGTTGAAGAACTACTGCTTGACACCTTCTAGTATCACATAGACCGTTTCCATGCTATTCTACAAAGTCACCCGGAGTCTTGAATTTTTTTAAAAAAGTATATTGTTCTTATTTTCAAAATTTTATTAGACATCTTGAATATTTGCCAGAATAGAAAAATGGAGTATAAATCACTAATGGTTAACACCACTATGTCCTCCATAGCCTAACAAAGATAGTATCATATTTAACGAGCAAAACAATAACACACTTCAAATGCTATTCCAGTAATATGTACAATTCTTTACTATGAACCTGGGAGTGATTGTCAAGAACAGTTGTTCGTTTAAAACAACCCCCCCCCCAAATGCATAATGGCCCATAAGAAGAAGAGAAGAACCAAAACCCAAGCCAGCCTCCCCATCCCCCTCCCCCGGAAGGTATACCCTAAACGTGTCATCTGGATGAAATTCAACAGTTCAAAATACAGCCTTGACTTACAACTACAATTGGGACAAGAATTTCCATGGCTAAGCAAGGCAGTTGTTACATGAGTTGTGTCCAATATTATTTATTTTATTTATTTATTTATTTATTTAATTAATTTTATTTATATACCACCTTTCTCCCGAAGGACTCAGGGCGGTGAACAGCCACAAGATAAAAATACATCATACAAAAGTTAAAAATCATTTAAAAGTACATTAAATAATTTTGGCCCAAAAAACAAATTTAAAAACACCCAATTTGTATAAAACTTAAAAGCAAATTAAAAGGGAGAGTCAAGCCAGACCAGCCTGCTGGAATAAAAATGTTTTGAGGGCGTGGCGGAAAGTGCGTAAATCTGGGATCCTCCGTATCTCCGGGGGGAGCTCATTCCAGATGGCAGGTGCCCCCACAGAGAAGGCTCTCTCCCTGGGGGCCGCCAGTCGACACTGTTTGGCCTCACAGGCACCCTGAGGAGCCCCTCTCTATGGGAGCGTACTGGTCGGTGAGAGGCTACTGGTGGCAGAAGGTGGTCTCGTAAGTACCCTGGTCCTAAGCCATGGAGCGCTCTAAGGGTGGTGACCAAAACCTTGAAGCGCACTGGAAGACCACCGGGAGCCAGTGCAGCTCGTGCAGGAGGGGAGTCACATGGGAGCGCCACGTCGCTCCCATAACCACCTGCGCGGCTGCATTCTGGACCAGCTGAAGCCTCCGGGTGCTCCTCAAGGGGAGCCCCATGTAGAGAGCATTACAGTAGTCCAGGCGTGAGGTGACGAGGGCATGAGTGACCATATGTAACGAGTCCCGATCCAGAAAGGGACGCAACTGGCGAATCAGGCGGACCTGATAAAAGTCCTCCCGGTCACAGCTGTCAAATGCTCTTCTAAAGACAGCCGTGAGTCCAGGAGGACACCCAAGTTGCGAGCCCTATCTGTGGAGGCCAATGACTCGCCTCCAATAGTCAGTGATGGCACCAACTGACTATATCGGGATGTTGGAAACCACAGCCACTCAGTCTTGGATGGGTTGAGTCTGAGTCTGTTTCTCCCCATCCAGATCCGCACGGCCTCCAGGCACCGGGACATCACTTCAAGGGCATCATTGGGGTGATCCAGGGTGGAGATGTACAGCTGAGTGTCATCAGCGTACTGGTGGTACTTCATCCCAAAACCACGGATGATCTCACCCAGCAGCTTCACATAAATGTTGAACAGAAGGGGCGAGAGGACCGATCCTTGTGGCACCCCACATACAAGGCGCCTTGGGGTCGACCTCTGCCCCCAACACAGACTGCGATCGTCGGAGAGAAAGGAGAACCACCGCAACACGGTACCTCCCACCTCCAACCCTTCCAAACCGGTGCAACATGATACCATGGGTTGATGGTATCAAAAGCCGTTGTTATCTTTTTTGCCATGATTCTTAAGTGAATCTCTGCTATTGTTAATGAATCATGCAGTTACGTAGCAAATCTGGCTTCTCTCTTTGACTTTAAGGGCCAGAAGCCTGCTGGGAAAGTTGCAAATGGCAATCACCTGATTTTGAGACACTGCAATTGTTGTGAATACATGCTGGTTGCCAAGCACCTGAATTTTGATCACATGACCGCTGGGATGTGGCAGTTGCCATAAATTTGAAGACCAGCCATAAGTCAGTTTCTTCAGTCCTGTTGTTAACTTTGCTCTCTAAACAAATTATTGTAAATTGAGGATTTTCTGTAGATCAATTGTGAAACCTACTGATTTAGTGCGGAGCCCAAATCTCCATATTTCTTTTTGATTATCACTGGAAATCAGCAGCTACAACTTTTATTTTGTTTGATATTCTCTAAAACAATGAGGGAATGTGGCCTGCTATCTGTTGGACTACAGATATACTAATTTTGTTCCAACCGCCTTTAAATTTTGAGTTTGGAAACAGATTTTTTAAAAAAGATATTTGGGAAACTGGATGAAATTCACAATCTGGGGAGTTTAGTTATAACAAGGTTCATATTAACTGGGTTAAGAAGTGGGAGATATACAAAGAGCTACATTTATATATTGAAGACTTCTTTTTTTTAAAAAAATATGTTTTCTGTGGGCAATAATTCTGAAAATAGCACAGAGCTGAAGGTGACTTTCTAAGAAACTTGCAAACTTCAGAAGAAAAACAGCAGTGGATCTAATGCAGGGGGTTACAGATGAAAGGGGAAAAAAGTAATTTCTCTTTTCTCTTACCTATCTACATCTAAACCACATAGAAGCTTCCCTTACTTTATGCTACTGTTACATTCCCTCATAAGATCATATAAAGTGATTTTGCATAAAATGAGATCAAACTACTGGGAAAAAAGTGAGGGTTGCATGGTTTGATATCAAATATTATAACCTTGACAAGTATCCCCATAAATGTTTAGAGCAGGGGTATCAAACTCACTTCGTCATGGCGGCATCACGTGATGTATTGGGATTTTTTTCCCCCTTCACTAAACCAGGTGTGGGCATGGCCAGCACATGATGCATCTAGCCACAGACCGCGAGTTTGACAGCCCTGGTTTAGAGCTAAATCTAATTTACCTTCATTAGGGTCACATGTCTCATTGGAATGGTATTCATAGATGGGATTTGTGGTCTCTACTGATTTTATAATTACTGTTTTATTTTATTACTAGATATTTCAAAATTTGACTAAGTTAATATGCGCATTGTGCTGGAACAAATTATATTAGATTTTGATAGATGGTATTAGATACCTTTGATTTGGTAGGGTAAAATTAAAATTAATATAACTTCTAGGGTTGTATATGTTTTATAATCAATATTTATGCTTATTCCAAAGAAAAAAAATTGATCAAATTAATAGGATTTGGAGGACATCTATTTGGAAAAGGGAAAACACTTGGAATCCCCTTTTCTAAATGACATTTATGCAGATGGCATTTTAATCATCTAGTTTTTTGGAAATACCACCGGACCTATGTTTTAGTATTAATATTTTATTGGAATGGTTTTTGGAATTGGAATTGCCTGTATGCGTTATGATGGAAAGTTATTGCACTTATCCATTTATATTTTGGCAGTTGTTAGGTCTACGATAACTAATTCCAACTTTACCAATATTAGACATATTTGGTCCCTGTTAGGTGATAGCTCTAATTCTGATGTGGAATCTTATGAACACTTAACTTTCTGGCATAACTCTACAAATCAGTGGCAAAACTTTCCTGGAAAGAATGGGTACAAAAGGGTATCGTATGGTACATTTGATTAATTGTTGTTTAATTATTACCTTAAATATTTTCAGCAACTGCAAATAAAATTTTCTTTACCATCAACCCAAAAGGGAAGTATGAAAACATGTTTTGACAGCTCAAATCCGATTTGATGCTTTAGCAGTTTCTAAAATACCTGGTAAGTTATTAACACTGAACAATTCAATCTCAGGGTATGTCATCATTGTGAGGCAGTCCAGACAAGAAGCACACCCAGAATCATTAGCTCTACTTTACTGTAAGATTATATGAATAGAACGTTACAGTTCTGAAAGTACATTTCTCTCCTGTCACCTTTACAGCCCAAGAAACGAGGGAGGATCCCTTTTGAGCTGTTTGCTCTGCCCACAATTCCTGCTGGGAGCTAGGCTGCCTCTTATCTAGCCATTCCCCTGGCTGCAGCTGTTGCCCTTGTCTCCCAAGGTCATTCCCACATATCATTAAAGAATCTAAGCTTCCCTTTTTTTTCTGACAAAAGCTACAGGAAGAGTTTAAAATATCTAACAAATATACAAGACGTTTTGAATCAAGAATTGGACATTCCAATTCTTTTCAACCAATGGTGTAACGTTTTGAAGAACACTATGTTTATATCCTTTTATTTAAGTTTAAATTATTTCATCAAAGTGTTGTTTTTTTATCTACTGGATGGATGGATGGCCTAATGATTATTTGTGTTGGTGTTGCAAGAAATGTGAGGGCATTTTAACTCATACATTTGTCATGTTCTCCCTTACACTCCTTTGGGAGTAATGTCATACCATAGATTGATATCAAGATATTTTCTCCCTTTCATATATGAGGCAACCCCAATTCCAATCCCATTAAACACCATGTCCATATAATGCTTTGTGGAAAGTAGAACTGATAATTATTTGAAGAATACCTATTGTAGACCAGAGTTTGTTCCAAGATAAGCCTGGATAAATCAGCAGACGGAACAGATTTTCATCCTGTCCCAACTTGGAGGCAGTGCTCCATTAGGCAGTAAAGTTGCCAAATGCCATATTAAATGGCCATTTGCATGCAGGGCTGCAGAGCATGGAGCACATGAAAATAGTTTTTTACAACTTCCCATTTCTAAAGCAGTCATGAAGAGGCATTGGGAAAAAAAGAACCAGATGTTACAAAATTCTTAAATAAATGCTTGGTCGTTTTCCAAGCTAAGATTCCACAGTCTGGTTAATTGGCAGAAGACCGGTGTTTTTCAATCTTCCCCTCTCAGCCTTATGCTGACCCAGCAGTTTGGCAACCTTCCCATCCTAGAAACAGTTCTTACCAGAAAACGGCTGCCTGATGGCTTAAGTGACGGGAGAAAGATTTTATTAATGTTCTTAGGAGTACACACTGTTTAGTACTTGAACTTGGAATTTTGCAGTATGTCTGTTAAAGGTACTACATTGACTGATTTTCTACCATGGCTGCTGTCACTATGCCTGTTCACAAATTTATACAATTTCTTAGAATTAGTTCAGACACATTACTATTTTCTTTTGTTGCTTTTCTTCCCTCAAGTATAGGTTGGCAATTATGGATTATAGTATATCCATCTCTGTCTTAATTGTACTTCTTCTTATGGTTCCTTAATCTATTTTAATGTCCTAATTCTGAGTTGCACTGAACATATGAAGCGTATGTGGCTTACTCTCTGCTTTGAAACACACACACAACAAGGTTGCCAAATCATATCTTGAAAGCACTACAACTCTGAGTAGAACAAGGGAAGATGACTTGGCCCTTTCATATATTTGAAACCAGAATTTCGTAATCTCTGACCCTGGCCATATGATTATGAATTTATAATATATCTGTAAAATCTTTAATCTATTACTGTGCCCAAGAACCCACTAAGTCATATTGCAATATTTGCTTTTGACCTAATGTGATCAGGTAAACCAGAGCTTCTTTTTAGTCAACAGACTTCTAAAAACCATAGTCTGTTATTTTACTAAAAATACATTTGCCTTATTATGCTATGTAGACAGGATTTCTTAAGAGTACTAGTCACGTTGCTCACCAGCTATTAGTAGAGTGGCCTAGATTTTATTTTACACAAAAATTTACCTTCTTTGGCATCTTCTTGTGAATTTTCTTTTTTCCTTTCTGCTCTTACAGGCTGGTGATCAATGTTGGATTCCTACAATATATGAAATAAGTAAGCTAATAATTAGATACATAGGACTGAAAACTAAATATCAATTATAAGCTATATATCTTAATAAATAGCATTAGTTAGTAGCTATTTGAGAGAACAAAATATTTCTAAGACAAACTAAATAAGTTGTATCTATTTAATTAGCATATGGATATATGTCTAATAACATGTCACATAAATTAAAAACACAGTAGAATATGAATGTTAAAAAGATCTATATTTAGATACCAACGCCTTGGCCATTTAACCACTGAAGCGCAACATCATTTATCTGAAAGAAATCAGATGTAGATATTGCCATACATGGGGTGATTGATACAGCCCAATTAATAAGCTCTTCATACCAATGTATATTCTCTCTATTTTACCAAAAGTAGAATTAAAAATTAATTCTACAATCTCTCAGATCTATGGACCAAACCAGCTTTCTGAACCATATTAAACCAAATCAAATGAATTCTAGTTGAATACATTGAATCATTTTGATTAAAATCAATTTGATTTTCTGAAAGTTGAATCAACAATTCAAATGGGATTTGTAACTCCTGTAACTGAAGTCTCATTAGATTGTATATTCCGATGAGACAGCAATAGGGAAACCATTCAGAAATTAGTAGGTAAGGGTCCTACTTAACTATTAAAAAATAACAGAAGAACCAATAGAAAAATAGCATAAGAACCACTAACACAAGCACATCTATTATATGAGAAGAGTCCCTCTATGAAGGATATGGATAGTTAAGAAGTTTGAATATATGAATATAAGACCAGCATCATTAAATTTGTAAACAATATTAAAATGATGTATTGTATAAAGAGTTTAGCAATTTTCTTCATTAATAAACAACTTCACTCTTAACATGGATTTTGAACTTTTATTAAACATTTCAATACCTACAAAACTACAGCTTAGATACAAAAAATAAAATTTTCACGGAAAAGGAATACAGTTAATACCTGAATGCTTAGAATTTTAGAAGGTTCAGAGAATCTTAATATAATTTCCATAAAGATATAATAGATTACTCTTTATCTTTATTTGTATTTCTTTTGCATTGCTTGCAAAAATGATAATATGTGACTCAAACCAGAGAAATGTCATTTTACAATACTTTTACTGGAATTAAAATCTGATAAAACCCATTTCCAAATTTATATCTCTTTTTAAGAATTTCCAAGAAAAACCAAGGTTGTGAGCAAAGACCCGCATTCAAAGAATCCAAAGAATGCTGGTAGTTGGGTTTATTTATTTGCTATTGGAGTGCCAACTCTGAGTGGCTTAGAAGTAAAATGTTATTTTTGCCTGCCCTGCCCTATCTATTGATTTTCTAGACCAGGGGTGTCAAACTGTATTTAATTGAGGGCCATATCAGGGTTGTGTTTGACCTCAGGGGGCCAGGGTGGGCATGGCCAGTGTGAGCATGGCCAGCTTGATATCACTCATGTCGGGGGGCCTGTGGCGGCCCGAGCAGTCTGCAAGCGAAAACAGACTCCAAGCTCAATTTTCAGCCACGATGGCCTCCAGCAACCCTCTGCTAAAAAAGACAGAGCTTAGAAGGGCCACTCGCGGTCCTCCCAAGCTCAGTTTTCACTGGCAGAGGCACCGTAAGCCAGTCTTTCACTGTTTCCAGGGCAGTCCCATGGGCCATATCTGGCCCCCGGGCCTTGAGTTTGACACCCCTGTTCTAGACTGTTTTTTTTTCCTGATATTGATTATGATTCACATTACAGAATACCCATTTTGAAGTGGAAAATGAGGAGAGCGCTTAGATTTTTCTTTTACATTGTACTTTTACACGCTAAACCGTGTAATAGCAAATGTGCCCTAGATATGAATGTTAACAGTGGAACAGTGGAATTATTTTTATTTTCAACATATTTTCAATTCTTCCCAATTGACAGATTTTAAACGGTAGAGATAGTTAATAAAATATTGCCTTCTTTGTTAAAAGAAAGAATCCATGTGAGTTAAAACTGCTTAGTACAATGGTGGCACTTGTTTTTATCCAGATCTTATCTATACTGGATTTCCAATAGGTTATCAAAATTACTTCATAGCTTATCATTACTAATCTTATAAACTTGTATACTTATATACTTATACTTGTCTTATATAAAAGATCTTGTTGCTCCAGAGAAAAATCCATCTTTTAACTAGGTGCAATATTTTCACAATAATACATTTGTTGTCTTATTTCTTATTGGTTTAAAAAACACCAAAACTGTTTTCCTATTTACAAATATAATATAAGCATAGAGTTATACTTCATAATAAAAAGTAGCATTGTTGATGGTATCAAAGAATGAAAATGTAATTTATTCCTCTAAAAAGAGAATCCTTCATTGTTTCATTAAATCTGTATACACACAGTTAATACTAATTTGTTTTTCTCCTCCTGGCTTCTCTATTTTCAAGAGGGAAAGCTAAATTGATGGAATAGACCCGTGATGGCGAACCTATGGCACGTGTGCCGCAGATGGCACGCAGAGCCATATTAGTGGGCACGCCAGTTCAGCTCTGGGGCGCATGCGCGCACCGGTCATCTGATTTTCGGGCCTTCTGGACCCACCAGAAGTAGGGAAACAGGCAGTTTCCTGCCTCTGGAGGGCCTGGGGGGGTGGGGAAGGCCCGTTTTTCTTTCTTACCTGGCTCTAGATACTATCTATTTATCTGGGAAGGGCGAAAACAGCCTTTCCCAATCCCTTGGAGGCCCTACGGAGGCTGAAAGGGCCCATTTCCCGACTCCAGGTGGGACAGGAAGTGACGTTTTTTGGTATCCCCAGCCTCCAGAGACTCCTAGAGAGGCTCCTAGAGACTCCTAGAGAGGCTCTGGAGGCTGGAGACAGCAAAAAATGTCACTTCCTGTCCCGCCGGGAGTTGGGAAATGGGCCATTTCAGGCCTTTGGAGGGTCTCTGAGAGAGTGAGAAAGGCTGTTTTCGCCCTTCCCAAATAAATAGAGAGGATCTGGAACCAGGTAAGAAAGAAAAACGGGCCTACCAGGCCATCATGTGCCAGGAGCGGGTGTGTGTGTGTGTGTGTTGCACGCAATGGCAAAAGGTTAGCCATCACTGTACTGTAGCTACATACTGTAGCGAAATGAGCTGAATCAATATCATGAACCAACCATAAACTCTGACTGAAAGGAACTATAGGAATAGCACTGAAGTAGAAGAATTGGCCATGTAAATGCCCAATACTTGCATCATTACTGTATATGATCTCAATTATATGGCTTAAAACAAATAGAGAATGTGCTGCATAACAGTCTGCAAGTTTTAGGAATTACATTTTAAGGTTATCTACCACTTATTTTTTGTTCCTAATAGAAATAAATACTTTTTCATATTTTTATTCTAAAACACTGAAATCTCAAGTGTCTACAATATATTCATTTGTAATAGAGATCAGGGTGCATCAAGTTTTGTGGGACATTAGAAAAATAATGCCTCCTTTGCACTGAAGTACACTTCTAATGCTTTTATAGATATGCCTCTGTAGCTTTATATTTTATCAACGTTCTTCAATATTTGTAATTTAAGTACATTTATGTGTTGCCTTAAGGCTAAGGGTAGATTTGGATACACAATAGGTCTTCTTGGTCATAGTCCAACAACGCAATTACTATATCATACTGCTCTCAATAATTAACAGAATATTATAGTTGCATACAATTCAATAAAATATTGAACACTATATTGGTCTCTCCTAAATGTGAATTAATTGAATGACATTACCAAGCAGGGAAGTATTCTCTACAATGTATACTTTCTTTCATTCTAAATATTCTATGCTGAAAATATTTTTCTCTATTTGTAGAATAGTGATATGAGCAATTAATTCACATTTCTTAATTTTATAACTGCTGGGGAATTCTGAATTCAGAAAAATCAATTTGCAGGAGTCATGCAAATTGATTTCAATGCAACTGAATACTTATAAACAAAAGTTGCATCCTTTCTCATTCATCTTTAAATGAAAGGCACAGGGATCAAAATAAAACTCAGGTCCTCTACACCTACATTAAAATATGCTCCCTTGAAAAGTTGCTTAATTTTACTTCAAAGTTTAGAATCCTCACAAAAGAAAAAAAAAGGCAAACTTTCACAAAGTATGCGTGATCCTTTATATAGGCAATCTACCCTTTAAAAAATATATTTATTGGCAAATCCAGACTTTGTCTTCAGCTCTTCTGAAATGTCCTCTACTGTGGGTTTTGCTAAAATGGAAAAGAAGTGCATTTCACTTCCCATTTATCTTGCACTGTTTTAAAAAGCTTTTTCAGAAATGCCAAACCAAAGCCCCAAATCAGGAACTTACTTTTTCCATTGATTCATTTTGTTGCTTGAAGATCTCTCTCACATCAGGAACATGGTACTGTTTGTTTTTCTTCCTCATTGTCTGGGTGACGGTATCGACTCGCTTCTGAACTGCTATAGCCTGAGTTCTCGTCAAAGTAGCCAAAACCACCATGCTTTCATTGGAATCTCCAGCAGCTTCACCGAAGAGGGTGGACAGACCTGCTTCTTTTAACCACTCTTCTTCCAATTCACCCTCTACTCAAATAAAGGGAAGAAGGACATATATGTACGATGAAGTTTGTATTACATTCAACCCTGTATTTTTTTAACAGAAAAATGAAAATAGTCTCTATCGTACAGTAGAAACTTTTTCATGTACTAAAAATGAAAAGAGGCCACAACTGGTGATTCAACTCAAACATGCTTAAAAAATTTCAAACCTATCATGTTGAGGCTAAAACACTTGACCTAACCTGAACCATGTTTCATTACCTCTGCACAAAAATTAGATAAAACCGACTGATTTACATGGTAAAAGTTTTTTTTTTTAAAGTATTCCTAGGGATTGCAATGAAGCTGTAAAAAGGATCATTCAAATATCAAGACATTTGGTTTCTGTTTTGTATTATTCTTCATTGCTATCCCACAAATATTTTGTCTTCCCCGCAATAATCATGGCAAGCATAGATGGAAGTTACGTGATTGAGAAGTCCTGAATCTCAAGGTTATTTGCATGCTTTGTTTTTCCCTGTTTATTCCATAACTGTGGGGTCAGATTAGATGTTACTGCTTTGCACAGTCTTAAATTTGTTATTAAATCTGGATATAAAAAACTGGTTTTCTCCCAAATTATTAAAATACTTTGAGAGGAAATAAACACTTGCAAACCTGGGACATTAAATGTAGCAAGACACATTTTGCTATTACATATGAATATGGCCACTGAATTCCATGAAAAAGAGCCTTGATAGTACAGTGGTTTGGTGCACCCTGTCATTAACACAGCTGCCTGCAATTTCTGCTGGTTCGAATCTCTCCAAGGCTCAAGGTTGACTCAGCCTTCCATCCTTTCTAAGGTAGGTTAAATGAGGACCCAGTTTGTGGGGGCAATAAGCTGACTTTGTATAAAATATACAAAAGAATGAAGGCTATTGCTTAACGCATTGTAAGCCGCCCTGAGTCTCCGGAGAAGGGCGGCATATAAATCAAATTTAAAAAAAGAAAAAAAGAAAAAAAAGAAAGAAAGGACAAGGTAGATGTACATAACAAAACTACTATAATATCTGTACCGAAACCATCATTTCTCTTTTCTGTTGATTCCTTGTAAAATTTGTACTTTTTGTTGCATGGATTTCCTTCAAAAAATATGAATGTGTTGCATCAGAATATATCATCTGTATTTTTTATCCTTTCTATGCAACTTGTTTTTCTAAGGGAACTCTTTGTTAACTCAATTTAATCAGAGGTTATCAAGCTAATGAGAGTGCTGTTACCGCAAATGGGCTATTGCATTGCAACATTCAATTGCAATGCAATAGCAACAATTCAGTTGATGCTCTCCTTGCTCCTTAGTGATTTGTAAGGGGATAATTTTCTTATTGTTTCTAGCTGGCAACACTTTAATACTTTCCTGAATACAGGAGTCCTGCGGAGAAAAACTATAAATCATTAGTCTGCCAGAAAACTACTGTAGGATTACTCAACAGTGTTTCTGCTACCTTCACAAATTTATTCATATCAGCTTTCCTTATAGATAAAATGAAAAAAATTAAATCGTTCATTTTTTTAAAAAAATATTTTAACTCGTTTAAACTATTCGCCATCTCTAAATCTAAAACAGAACTTAGCTTTGATAAACAGTTAAGTTTGTCAGATATCATTTAATAAAAGTTTTCTCTGTTATTTTTAAATCGTGTTTGGCTAGACCTCCATAGCAGAAATAACACAATTAATATTTTATTGGAAAAAAATCCAATAACATATTAATTTATTTAGATGTAATTCTTTAACAGAGTAATAAATAATAAATATTTGTAATGCAGTTTGTGCTTTTATTTTGTTAGCTTTGCCATAAAATATTTGCTATTATTGCTCTTTTAGCAATCCCCATCTTTCCAAATTTAAAAATTTAGTATTTGTACAATATTTTATTGCAAGGTTACAGTTTTTATATCTTTTGGCAATGTGAAAAATCCTAAGAATTAAATACTCCTAATAATAAAATACATGATTGACTGACATGCTTCTAAGAAGAGTTATATGATCAGCACTGAAATCACAATACTAAATGTATTATCTGGCATATATATTTCATTGTTTCCTTTCTTTTTTTAGCACTAAATCAACACTGAATCTTGTACATTTAACATACAAGTATGTGACACTATTAAGTTTTAAATGGTGCTATCTAAAAGTAAGAATTTTTTTAGACACTAGAAAGTGTCTAAAATAAATACTAGATCATTTCTAAAAGCAAAATTCCTCAAGCATGACAAGTGGATGTTGTACTGCAGGTTCAAGCTTTACAAGACAATCATTCTATATAAAAATGGAACAACAACTTCCTGCTACTTCAGCTATGGTTTGGCCCTAATCCAGTATCAATAATGGCTGAAATTCCTTCTTACTCCTGAACTATAAAACTATAGGCAATAAACATTGCGCATATTATCTGGAAGCAAAGCCAGCAGTATCACAGCATGAATTATCTATATCACATTACTGTGAACCAGCCAATGGAATAGTGAAATCTTTTATACTATATTCCAGGCAGTTTAGAATTCAATTAATTTCAATTTCTTAAATAAAGAAACCAGGCATACAGACTTTTTATAGTATTGATTTTTTAAATGGTTTTTAAATACAGTTTAAAAAATATTCCTGAATTTCTAGGACACTGTTGATATTTTTGATTTGGTGGTTTTTTAAAGGAACACTTTTAAAGCCGATCAATGTTTGACCATCAATGGCTACTCACAACAAAGTCTATATTGTGGTAATATTGAGCACACACCCAATAATTAGTTGTGATTGGTTCCAAAGCACATTTAAAATTGTTACAATACTATCCTCACCAGAAGCTACAATGACAGAAAAATAAAATAGTTAATGAGGAGCTAATTGCCAAAAGTAAAGATGAACCTGGTTTGATGTAGACTTGTAACCCATACACACAGATGACTTGTATTTTATTTCATTATCTTCTCCAGTTCTATTACTTTTTATATGATGAATGCGCACATTCTGACTGGAGATGATTACATAGCTAGCAAGCATCACAAAAATCAGAACCTCTCATACTCCCTTCAACATCAATGGGAAACATACGGAACCAACCTATTGGGCATAATTAAAGCTTTATGATGTACAGCATCTTGCTTTCAGAAGTGGTCAACCAAATGCCCAGAATTAAAACTCACTCCATTGTCTGTTCTGGTTTTCAGTGTCATAACTAATAAATAACTGTTCATAATCCTTTTTTAAATCCATCTGCACATGTTGTCACCATAAATTCCACGCCTAAATTATATGTTATTTAAGGAAGTATCTTTCCCTACAGTCCTTAGTAATCTATAGTAACACATCCATGTTTTTCACATTATTACCAGTGAGCCGTTACTAGGTGATAGATTAGAAACATCCACCAATTTTAAATCTGTATTACACAAGCCTAGACTAGAAGCAGAAACCAAATAGTGCAAAACCAAACCTTCAAAATCTATGGAATAGTTTCATAGAGTTTAACTGTGATTACCATCAGGTTCTTTCACCACAACCAGGTCACGTTCTTCATGATTACCACTTCTTGTTTCATGGATATTTTCAAGTTCTTTCCAGTAGTCATCCATGGATAATTCATCAAGTGAATCTTGAGATCCCGAATGCTCGCAAGGGAGCTTCTCTGAAGGCTTCTTAGAGTTATCATGATTCATTGTATATTGGCCAGACCTCCGGCTAGAAAACAAACACACCAAAATAAATATTCAAGCCTGTGGAACAAGCCCAGAATGACATCAAAGTCTACAAGAAACCCAATCCTGATGACTCCATGGGTTCATGCCAAACCACAGAGGTGAGAGTTGTCTCTTGAGAGCCATTAAGCATTTTTTCAGTCTCAACAGATGGCACCATTGGCCTACCCTACCTTTTCCAAGTTCAAAAGATAAGCAGCCATTCCTGCTTTGTACTTGAATTGGAGACACATGGGAATAGTATGTATATATGTATGTATGTATTTACATCTTCAACTTGAAGCTGCCAATCTCAAGCATGAGACACCCTGGCTTACAACACTTAAAACCCAATCAAAAATAATACACCAAATGCAATCTAAAACACATAAAAGCATATAAAATATGAAAAAAATATTAAAACCATTAAATAATCAAAATCTGAGTTACAGAAACATTCCAAAACATTCAATATACTGAACAGGCTCCACTACAGACAAGGATCCCAAATCTCAGTAACAAAGCCACATCTTAGTAAGGCTCTAACTGATGAAACACATTCCAGAAGGCGACCATGGAAAACACATGGGCATACAAGTAACATACTAAGATTCTTTACTTTTAAAAAAAATGTGTCAACGTTAAGTGAACACCAGAAACATTTTCTAAATCTTAAGAAAAATGTTTTTTAAAGCATTAATCATCAACATTCCACTGAGTTCCACTGTCTTTCATGAAGAAGAAGCATATTTTCCCACAGTAGTTTTTCCCGAAATTAACCATCATGCCCTTTGAGTGTATTTAGATGTACTTCAAACATGGATAAACTCTCCCAAGACAACTTGAGCTAAAATAAAGAAAACAAGTTCAATACCCTGAGGTGAATCTATTTATCTTTGTGTCCAAAGCTGTGGCACGCTTTGTTTATTGTATCTCCCATTAAACTGGCTCAAGAAAATAACATTCTAAGTCAACTGCATTAAAATTTGCCAGTTCTGTACACATAATTTAAAAATAATAAACTGTTAACAGTATTACTTAACATGTACACACATACACACATGCATAATTTATTTATTCTGTTGTCATAAAGGTTTATATTTGCAGTTTAATCCAGTTTGTTGTCCAGTTTGTGCATAAGAGCCTTGGAGCTCTCACTTGAGGCACAAATTATCCTATTTTGGTCACATTATGCAAAGACCCAGCTGTCTGGAAAAGGCTCTAATCCTGGGAAAGGTGGAGGGAAACAGAAGAAGAAGATGACCAGCAGCAAGGTGGATGGATTCAGTTCCAGCAGCAATGAGTGCCCTATTGGAAGACTTGAAAGAACAGGTTATGGATAGATCATCATGGAGAAAATCTATCTAGTAGCCAAAAATGATTTAATGACACATAACTAATCAATGAAATGCAATTCAGATAACTGATATTTCATATTTTAGCCCAAGAAACTAACATTTAAAAATAATCACAAACCAAGTTATTACCATGGGATACAAATGCATTAAAAATGTTTATATCGAGTTAAATGGTGACCCAGCAAACTTTTTATGTGAAAAGGACACTGAAATGATCACCACTACACAAGAATATGGTGATTGTTAAGCTTGTATAACATACGTTACTTTTACAAGTACTAATAATTCACTGACATGCCCTAGCATTTTTTTTCAGACTAACAGAATACCAATTAATTCATTCAATTTAATTAGTTGTTCCTTTCAGTGGAATGGAAAATCCCTATTTCTGATCCTCTTTTGATGCCAATACCAGTGTGAAAGAATGGAAGGGCCTATAGTAATTTGCCACAGCCATCTTGCCGTGCCCAACCCACTGTGGCCAACTTGCTACAGTCAACTTGACAAGAGTTACACTAATATATAAAAAAAAATAGTGGAATAGAATCATTAAAGAAAGGATGCCAAAGGAGGGACAAAATGAAATGTGAATGACAAAAATTAAAATATTTAATTATTTTAAATAATTGTTGAATTGTCCTGCAGCGAGGTGCCCCATGGTGAGTAGGCCATATTGAGTTGTCCTGCTGCAAGTTGGCCGTGATGAGTTGGCCATGGAGAATTGACAATTGTGAGTTGATCATGGCAAATTGGCTGCGGCGAGTTGTCCCATTTCAAGAGTGAGAATGGAATATGTAAACAAATATAATTATTTTCATTATATTTAGTGGATAGGTCTGCAGGGAGGTCACAGGAGTATAGTATTTTTAACACCCCATCTCAAAAGGAAGACAGAGCAATGGAAGATGATGGATAGGTGATAGAAAAAACGATGTCTGCCTGAAGTGGGAACTGCTGATGTGGGAACTGTAGCACATGAGAACTCTTTGATACTCTAAAGCTCAGATTCTTAAAACTCACTGACCTTTACAACAAATATTTCTCTTTTAAACAGCAGTTCAACTCCTGGCTTTCACTTACAAAAAGAACTGCTCAACCCCACCGTACTTCAAGACATCCCAAAGGAATCTACTCTCTCCCTCCTGCTGTTTTACATTTACATAAAACTGACAGAGCTTATCCAGGGATTGGGTGTGAAATCTCACCAATGTGAGATGATGTCAAGCTTTCTCTCTTTTTCATCAAAATTCAAGAAAGTTTAAGAAATCATTATTATGGAACAGCAGTGGGCAGGTAAAATTGAATCTACTCAATCACAAATCAAGACCCAGAAGAATATTTAAATTGTGTTATGGAGGGATTACTTTTCCTCTAAAAATCAAGAATATGATCTATGGACGTTTCTCAATACATCAGTGATTTGAGAGGCCTCTGCAGATAAAAATTATCTTAGACTGACATGTTACCTGAAGCATAGTGGATGGAAATACTTCACTAAAATTTATTTTGACAATCTAATAATTATCTAGGGCTTCAAGACAAGTAGCCAAGACTGTATCTGACAGGACACTCTGGTAATGTGTTAGCAGTATGAAGTCCCAACTTCATTTCCTTGCCCCAATTCCTTTGAGAATGTTAACATCTTTAATAGCTTTGAACCAGGATTAGCTTTTGCCGTTTTATCTATTTCATAGACAAAAGACTGGAACAGCATCAATTGGAGTAACTCCTTCATTTTTGAAACCCTGTGCTGAACAACTGGCCCACATCTTCACGCAGATTTTTAATAAATCACTGGAGATGTGTTATGTCCCTTCTTGCTTCAAATCACAATTACCATCATCCTAAAAAATAAGAATAAGAACTCCTCCATCAGACTACAGGCTGCTTGCTCTGACATCTGCAGTTATGAAGACCATTGAGAGGTTAGTGCTGGCCTACCTGAAAGTCATGACAGATCCATTGTTAGATCCCTTGCAGTTTGCCTAAATAGGTCAACAGATGATGCTGTCAGTATGGCATTGCACTACATCGTGCAACATCTTGAATGCCCAGAGATCTATGCATGGATCCTTTTTGTAGACTTCAGCTCAGCATTCAATACCATCATCCCAGAAATTCTTCACTCTAAACTGACTAAGTTCACTGTTCATACATACCTGTAGGTGGATTATCAGCTTTCTGACAGATGGAAAACAATAAGTGAAGCTAGTACCCAGGCAATTAGAAAAAGTGCCCCTTGGGGCTGTGTGCTCTCTCCATTGCTCTTCTCTCTATGTATCAATGACCGCATCTCTAGAGATCACTGTTAAAGTTCTGAAGCTTCTGGATGACATAAATGGTTATTGGTATCATTTGAGACACTTACGAGTCTGCGTATAGACAGGAGGTTGAACAACTGGCCCTGTGGTGCAGTTGGAACAATCTGGAGCTGAACATGCTTAAAACTGTAGAGTTAAGAGTGGATTTTAGGAGGAGATCTTTTATAATACCACTTTTTACTATATTTAAAAGCACAGTATCAGCAACAGAGTCCTTCAAGTTTTTGAGTTCTATAATCTCCTGGGAGTTGAAATGGACATCTAACATTAAAACCATCATTTAAAAGGCATAACAAAAAAATGTTATGGAAATTCAGATTGCCCCAGGATCTGTTGATACAGTTTTACAGAGTCTGTCATTTGTACTTTTGTAACTGTCTGGTTAATGGATAGTTTAAGACTGCAGGAAGAACAATTGCAACTTACCTGCCTTCCATAAAAGACCTGTATATTATGTGGATCAGAAAGAGGGCTGAGAAGATATCTACAGACCCTCTCACATTTTGGACATAAACTGTTTCAACTCCTCCCTTGGAATGGCAGTATAGAGCACTGCAGGCCAAAACAATTAGACACAGGTAGACAGTTTTTCCCTTCTGTTGTCACTGTGCTGAACACCTAATTCTCACAATGCCTCCTGATGACTATGTGTATTTGCCCATGTAGTATGACCATAGTTTCATTATTTATTCTTATCTTCTTTACTCCCCCCTCTTATTGATATTATTATTATGATTATTCTATTGCTATGCATGTACACAGAGAGCTTCTGCACTGGAGACAAATTTCTTGTGTGTCTAATCAAACTTGGATAAATAAAGTGTTCAATTCAATTCAATTTACATTTCCTGACCTTTCTGCTGCTCTTCAAAAGTCTTTCTATGCTATTATGATGTTTGCCTACACTTTAAAATATTTTTTAATTCATTTTAGTCATTAATTTGTGGTGTTGTGCTTTTAATGTTTATGTATGTAAATAATACTGTTTGGTGAAGTATCTTAAAATGCCTTTGTTTTCAGGATGGGTCAGGGCCGGCAGTAAATCTTTCTCTGGAAATTCAATCACCCACAGACTAACATCAGAAGAGTCAAAAGCATTGGATAGACATGCTGTGTTTCTGGCAGATACAAGTAACCTTAATAATGAAGATCAGCTACTGTAGAATCAAACCCTCTATTTAAAATAGCCCAAAGGTTTTTAATCTTGGGTCTTTTTCTCGTGTCTTTGCGTAATAGTGGATTTCTTGATGCTTGTTTCTGAGTCTTGGATGCAAAGAGCCCCTGCACCGTATTTCATAATGACCCCGTCCCATCTCAGCCCCCTATGTTTTCTGTCTTGTCAGATCCAGCCTTTATAGCAAAGGAGAAAACAAGAAGCTATTATGACTATAAACAACTTTTAAAGCATGGGGGTTGGGCTAATAGCGGTACTTATTTTTGAATGGTCATGTAGGCAGTGAGATAGGGCGGAAGCTAAATTTTATCTCTTTGATGTTTAAGCATGATGATGCTCTGAATAATGTAGCAATTTTGCGTTTTCATGATAATTCTAAGATTTCAAGGGTCTGTTTACAAGGTTTGCGTGAGGGTGTCCAAACAACCTGGCCATCAACTGATGGGCCCCTGTTCTATAAAAGCTACTTTATAGCCGCTATGCTATGCTATGCTATGCTATGCTATGCTATGCTATGCTATGCTATGCTATGCTATGCTATGCTATGCACACTACCATATATACTCTACTCTACTCTACTATACTATACTGTATACTACCAGTATATATACTTTATATGTATTGTTACAGAGAAGAGGGGTCAACTTATTCTCCAAAGCACCTGAGGGCAGGACAAGAAGTAAAGGACAGTAACTTAACAAGGAAAGACATAACCTAAAAATAAGGAGAAATTTCCTGACAGAATAATTTATCAGTGGAACAACTTGACTCCAGAAGTTATGGGTGCTCCAACACTGCAGGTTTTTAGTAATAGCAACAGGACTTAGACTTATACATCATTTCACAGTGTTTTATAGCCCTCTCTAAGCGGTTTACAGAGTCAGCATATTGCCCCCAACAATTTGGGTCCTCATTTTACCAACCTCAGAAGGATGGAAAGCTGAGTCAACCTTGAGCCAATGAGAATCGAAATGCTGGCATTCAGCTGGTAGTCAGCAGATTTAGCCTGCAGTAGTACTATATTCTAACCACTGTGCCATCATGGTTCGTTTTAAGAAGAAATTGGACAACCATTTGTTTGAAATGGTATAGGGTTTCCTGCTTGAGCAGGGGGTTGGACTAGAAGACCTCCAAGGTCCCTCCCAACTCTGTTATTGTGTTATACTTTAAAGAATCTTTTGTGACATGGCAACAACTCCATTAGCAAGCACTATTTGCTTAAGTGCCAGGACAAAAAAGATACCTAACCTTCCTTGGAGATTCACCTATAAATAGACTAATTAGAAATGTTTTGCAAACATCAGTTTACTTTAGAGGTTTGAACCAAGTACTGTAATACTACTGAGACAGGGCATATAAAAGCGAATTACAAAACATTTTAAAAAGGGTTTTCCACTTCTTGTGCAGATCAATGTAGTAACTATTGCTCAGGAAACATCATTTTCCTTCAGAAAAATTCTTGAGACTTAATGGCAATGAGATAATATTTTTGGGGCATAGATATAACAGATATTGGGAGAAAACAAAATCTTTGCTATTAAGCGGCAATCCCTGATCATACAGAATATTAATCACTGAAAATAGTGATTGAAAATAGTTGGTTTTCTACCAGGTCTTTGGCTTCAAGACAAAAAAGCACTGTTTTGACTTTAGAAAGCATGGTACAGAGAGGCCTAGTTCATGTTTAGGAAAAAAGCAAGTACTTTAACTCACAAGTCTTTAAACAATGACATACTCATGCAGTTTTTAATCCTCACAGTTCTGTATTTTAGTTTCCTCATAATATTGTTGCTATAAATGAACATGCATTTGAGGATGACTCAGATGCTGACAGAGCATGCAGCTGTTCTTTTGACCAAAACAACATCCTTTTATTGGGATATATGTTACAACTCCCAAAATAGTTGTTCAGATTTCCTCTGTACTGTAGAATAATTCTGAACAGACAAAAGGTGTTTGCATTTCTCATCCTCTGTTAATTCCTTCACTTCCAGTTGGAACTTAACTGATATTTTTCACTTACAATTCAAATCCATAGAACACTATTCATTTACCTCCAATAACCTGACACTTAACAGCACAATGTGTGAGTAACCTTAAGCTCCAAGTGAAGAGTTTCAGAAACAGCCAATACATTACCTAAAACCCAGTCTGAATCAGATCTTCTTCCACTTTGCTCACAGTCCTAATCTGAATTAGGAACCATGTGTACAGTTCTTTGAAGAAATGGAACATCCTCTGTACTCCAATGACCTTAATGTCTTCATGTTAGTGGTCTAACCTAAATCAAACTTTTGTACTTCTTAGAAGATCCTTATATTTAGAAGGTATGCTGCAATTATAAAGATCATGTTTTTGTCTCTTTACTTTTTGAGACAAAGCTCAGCAATTTGCACGCTACAATAATTTTTTGTTCCAAAAAAACCTTTCAAACACAGCCAAGGATTTTATGGCAAGGTCGGTCAAGGACTTATCTCAATTAATAGCTAGTCCAATAAAATGACAGAATGTACTTTGTTCATTACATACTTGTAATGATCTACTTAAGAGATCTATTAGCAAAGGCAGGTTTTATCGGTTTTGACACACGCATCACAGCATAACTCTCATTTGCGCAAATGAAAAATGAAAAACAAGTGTACACTAACAAAGGGAACACTATTTATTTTGTAGTGATTATAACATGTCTACATCTTTGTGTGGATATTTTTTATTTAGATGGTTTCAGTGCAGAAAGCTTAGTAGTGTGTACACACATTTACACAAGTGTGCATTAAGTAGAACACAGATATGAAATTGATATTGGTGACACTGCGGCACTCCATCCCCTCTCTCAAGTACCGAATTAAGATATAACGGGTGAGATATATTTTCTGGTCTATCCTTTCACATTTATGCCTTGGCTTTTTAGGGTAGAAGCTTCTGAACAAACATTCTGGACTTACCTCCCAAGTTATTATAATAATAGCAACAATGGACTGTTCTCAATAGCTTTGCTTAAAAACATTTTCTATGGCCTAAGTATCATCATAATAATATCCAACTGCAGTCAAAAGTGCTTGGTTCTATGAGAGCCACTTGGACATTCACAGCCCTCAACAGTACATTTAGCAAGCAGGTATTGGATTCACCGTACCATCCTCCCAAGTGTATTTCAAAGGGAGGCAAGTCAAGTCAACTGCTGAAGATATACAAGTATTTCTTCCATCAGATAGGCAGGAGATGCCTAGTCATTTGAAATACATAAAAAGGGGAAACAGATGGGGATTTAAAAGCTTCAAAAGAAGCTATGACCAGAAAACTGTTGATACACTGAACAGCATCATGGGACAAAGTGTCTCTCAGATACAGATGTTATAGTAACATGGCAAAGTTGCACAATACTTCTATCAAAAAAAGGTGCAAAACACAGTGGGATCACTATTGAAGCATCTTTTGATGCAGTGGGACCATTATTGAAACACTGAGATCCCTGGTAGCCTGGTGGTTAGAATGCAGTATTGCAAGTTAACTCTGCCCACAGCCTGGAGTTCGAACCTGACAGGACTCAAGGTTGAATCAGCCTTCTATTTTTCTGAGATCGGTAAAATGAGGACCCAGATTGTTGGGGGCAATATGCTGACTTTGTAAACACTTAAGAGTGCTATAAAGCATACAAGAACATAAGTATGTAAGTCTAAGTGCTATTGCTACTTTTGCAATATGTGCATGTGGAGACAACTAAGGAAAGCCTTCAAAGCATCTATAGCAAGTTTTTTGAAGAATGCAGCTTCTTTAACACAATAAGGAGTTTTACATATACTGCAGGGTTGTCAAACTCAAGGTCTGGGGGCCAGATCCAGCCTGCAATGTGGTCAGACCCCGCCCACGGGGCCATCTGAAAAATGTAAGGGACCAGCCTGCATCACTTCGCCCCAGTCTACCCAAGAAGAAGAAACATTGGGCCAGCGTGGCTTTGACCCAGTCTACCCAATGCGAAGAGGAAACATGCCAGCAGTTTGGGGAGTCGCATCAAACTGGCCACACCCAGCCAGTTGCCCACGCCCCTCTGGCCTCCCCGATGTCAACCACAGCCCTGATGCGGCCCTCAATGAAATTGAGTTTGACACCCCTGATGTGCTATATATGTATTTTGTGAAGCACCCTTTTCAAATTCTACACATAACCAACTATGCAGTATTTACCTATGCTTTCCCTCTGTTGCTCTTAGGGAACTAGAAGCTGGGGAACTCTTGAACTCTTGTATGAAGGCAGATGATGAATATAGTGAGACAAAATGAAACCTAGATAAGATGGAGATGCTGGGAGTAGAAAAAGCAATAAAAACCTGTTTTTATATAGAGTTTCGCTTCTCACTCACGAATGGATTCATCACTTAACAGGAAGTAGAAGTGGGGATGGTGGCTTGCAAAAGAATACTGAACGCAGTTATGTCTGCATTATAGGTGAGATTCCAGGTGAACAGCTACAATGAATTTTCCTTCATAATGTCTTTAGACATAGTTCAGAAACTTCAGTGACAATGTATCTTAAGGCATGCCTTCATCTATATCTATACAAGATTGGGTTCGTGTTTATGAATTTGTTATCAGAATTAGCGTTAGTACTGGCTGCTATTATAACATTATTATCACATGCATTGTTTTTATCTTATCTGCCACCTTGACTGGACTTGTAAAAATTGAACTCAGAGGCTTCCTAAAGATAAATAAATGAACTAGCAGTCCTTGTGGTTATAAAACTAAAAGCCAAAATGAGTATCAACTTTTATAAATACTTCTATATTTACTTCTTCCTCATAACAGTTAAATTGTTTCTGGGTTAAGGATCCATAGCTGGATTATACTCAGGAGATAAAATCATCCAGTTATCAATTTAGAGCCAGAAAGTATAATCAAATATATCATATTCAGAAACCATTTGAATCAAAAATCTTCCCACAAATGCCTATTTATTTGTATACTAGCTTTCTTGTCTTTTCCAGAATCCTTGTCAGCAATTTTTGCATATTTTTAAGATTAACTAATATAGCCTTTTACAGAGATCCCAAAGCTTGTTATAATTATGTCACTTTTCTTCTTCTTTTACTTGAAGGTCTTTAAAGAATACCTATACTTAAATAAATAAATGTGCATTGTTTGCAGCTCATGAAACCCTTTCACTACCAGTATGCCAAATTTAATACCACTTAAAAATTAAGGTGGTACAGCTACAGCATTTGCTAGATTAAACTAGAATGTTTATTACAGCATGTCATAAACATTCCTGAAATACCATACTGCAAAATAAAGTGCATGAATACTACCATTTATATGAAGTTAATAAAAGATCAATGCCGAGTCTATCACAAACTAATTGAGTTGTATGCTGGGGGAAAAAATGACCAGTCCGAAGGTACCCTATGCACTAAGATAATTCATAATTAATGATCTTGTGGATACTAAGGTATTTTGCACTACCTTAAGCAACTGTTAAAAGTTACTCAAAGAAATAGTACTGTTAGATCCTGAAAGCAAAAATAGCTCTATGTTTTAGTATAAGTGGGCAAGAAAAAAATTGTCACAAATCATCTCATAGAGTGCTCTTTCTCTCCCTCCCTCCCCCCCTCTCTAAAGTGTGATCACACACTCAGAAAACACTGTAGAAAAGCACTATGTAGAAAGCATGATATATGAATTTGCATCTGCTACTATGTGGGCATCCAATTTGCATCTCTTCTTGCAAATCATATCTGTTGAATATGCAAATGTACATTGTATTTTTTAGTACTAAAAAAAATCCCTAATAGACAAATACCATATCCATTTACACTGGTGTTTTAATAAAGAAATGAAAGACTTATTCAACTATTTTTACTTTCTGAACAAATCCACTTGGACAGAAGCTGACGAAAAATCTGCTCTAGCTTTCAAAGGTGGAGAGGTGAGTACTAAAAGCATCACTGCATATGCAGTTTACTACATGTAAAGAGTGGGGTTATAAGGTAACAATAATCTTTGTTATGACCTTGTAATCCCCTGACTCTAAGGTAACAATAGTAATCACTAACAATTTGTATCCTGCATGTCACTCAAAAATGTTCCCACAGTAACTTATAAAAATCAATAGTGCAGTCTCTGCCGAAATGCATCTGGTCTAAAAGACATAACTGAAAGGGGTGGGGGAGAGAAAAAATTGGATATTAATCCATATCTGACTTTTTGTGACCTCAAAAAGCTACGCAAAGTGGACTACCTGACTGAAAGATTGCTAGGAACACCTACAGACTAAATTTGAAAGTTGAAGAAACAGCCTAGAAGAAAGACATGGTAAAACACTTCTGTACTGTTGTTTAGAACAGGGGTCTCCAACCTTGGCAACTTTCCCCAGCCAGCAAAACTGGCTGGGGAATTCTGGGAGTTGAAGTTCGCCAGGCTTAAATTTGCCAAGGTTGGAGACCCCTGGTTTAGAAGTCTATAGGGATATGTTCATGAAGTCAACATGAGTTGATAATAATTCAAGGGAGATATTACTTTATTAGAACTAGAATTACAAAGCAATAAACTATAAGGCTTAAACTTGAGGGGTGGGTGAGAACAGACAAAATGTGTTTTATAATTAGCTTATTATGCAGTAAATAAGTAACTGTACTAAATAATAAAGGATTTCCATGTTGCAATCTCCAAAGAAGTAAATTTTAAAATGTAATATGAAATAGATGAAAAAATATTAAAATATTACAATCAATAGAAATGTCATAATTAGTTAAAATTTAATGCAATAAAACCCAGAATTAGAAGAGGATTAAAAAAAAAGAACCATAACTGAACAATATAATGTAACTATTAGCATCACATGCTACTCTAAGGTTGAGATGTGGCTAAAATATGAACAAGAGTTCCATACATACATTTCTGTTGCCCCAAAAATCTGTAACGTTGGATTGTCAAATAGAAAATACGTTAATTCAACTGTGGGCAAATCATATGGGGGGTGGCCATACTTCAAGTATCCTAAATTGAAGCCTAATTTAAGGATTTAATGATCAACACCTTGTATGTAGCCCTTTTGTACCAGTGAAAATTTTACTATATACCAGTAGCAAACAGTATTCCTGTGCAGCAAAATTTAGTAAATCAATTCAGTAGTAGTTGTGTGCTGATTGCCAGATACAACTGGCACAAATGGTCATAAAAACTCCTGGCCACATCTACCCTTTGAAAATCTGGAGGACTGGCTTCATCCAGTTTATCTTCACCCACGCCCTTACTAAAACATGGACAACACTTATGGCCATGTTTTCAAGACAGCAAAGCCATTTACATACAAACACTAACCCACTCTATCAACCTGATGATCTATCCCAGTACTTTATTAAATATTGTGGGATGCCATAAATTAAGATACAAAGTCCTCAGCACAAATATCAGAATCTGTTCTCCAGAGATCACAAACTAGTCTTTTCAATCTCTCTCTAGCTAGAATAATCCAGAAGAATGCCACAATTTATAATGCTGAAAGTGGCTGATAACTCAGTAAAAACAGCATAAACAAACCCACTATCTTGAAGCTCTGCAAATTTTCCAGAAGAGATATTTTGATATGTATGGGAATGCATACAAAAGGCTTCTTTTCAAATCAATAGAGGAGACTATCAGTAGCTCAGTGTTGAACTGGGGAATCTTTGATGCTCTCTGAGCTTGGTTGCTCACTTGCAGACATTTTGTTACCAGACTAGTCATTTCAAATCATTAAAGCAGCCACAGCTTCACACAATCCTGGGATAATCATTAACAAGACATTCAATTATGTTCATTCTTAAAACCATGGCAAAAATCGGAATAACTATGACAATCCAGTTCAGCCTGAAATATTTGGACTTGGATCACTGGATTACATTTTGTATCAATCCATCTATAAACTGACTCTTGGTGTTATATTAATAATTTCCAAACTGTTACCAATAAATGTTCCCCAAATCAAGGAGTTGCCTTAATTGTGATAACAGAGAGGACCACTAGATGATCATTAGTCATCAATTTATGACCATAATTAGGATTGGAATTTCGGTTATGAAATGATGCAGTCATTAAGTGAGTAGTTACATGATCAGACCTGATTTTATTACCACTTTTACCACAGTTAAGCAAAAAAATCATGGTTATTAAACGAATCTAGATTCCCCAATTGACAATGCTTGTCAGAACTCGGCTAGGAAGGTTGCAATTTTCAATTACATGACCGCAAGATACTGCAACCACTGTAAGTGCGAGCTTGCTGCCAAGTGCCCAAATTGTGATCCTGTGATCGCAGGGATAGTGAAATGATCTTTAACTTGAATGGTCATACATCACTATTTCTGAGGCCATCCTAACTTTGAACTGCTGTTAAAACATTCCTAAATCAAGGATTATTTCTTCCCATTCAGATCTTTTGCTTAATAACTATACAAGTTGACAGAAGTATCCCTCAAAGGATCAAGAATCAGTTGGGATCCAGGGCCTTTGTAGTAGGGCCCCTGGTTTTCTACCACTGAAAAAGTTAGAGTATCCTGTAAATCTAAAATGTTCTGAAGGATGTGATCTCAATTTCCTCCCCATCCTACTAAAAAACAACAACACATAGACCAATAATGGAAAATATTGCAGTAATTAAGATTAAAACATTTGACTATTAATTGTGGTTTTGTAGAGTGCGTATGTGGGGCACTGGGAAAGTGCAGCTGCAGCATGTCTATTTTCCTGAGGGGCAAAAAAAATCAATCCTTTGGGACATGCTCAATTTATTCTAGATTACAGTCTGAAAAATATTAATTACTGTTCATAAAAGCATATTGCTCTACCAGATTACACATTACCCTTCCCCAATGTGACGTCCTGTAGAGGTACTGGAATGCTGTTCTCAAAATGTCAAATATTTGAAGAACGCAAGATTGAATAAGACTTACTGCAAATGGATATCAAGGGAGAGATAGTGAAGAATACCTAATTTCAAATCTATGAATTCCTAAAATTTACTGAATACCTTAACACTATTAAATGAAGAGATGCATATATACATAATATATATGTTGAAAGATAAATAACTCAGAAATTGAATATTTTTCTTGATTTCTCCATTAGAGAAACTCTCCTGATTTGTTTGCTATTTATTTATTTATTTATTTATTTATTTATTTATTTATTTATTTATTTATTTATTTTATTGAATTTGTATACTGCCCTACTCCCGAAGGACTCAGGGCGGTGAACAGCCATGGAATAAAACATATAAATACAAAATTTAAAATAGATTAAAACAAATTAAATAATTTGGCTGAACAAATTTAAAACCCCAATAGTTTTAAAACCAGATTTAAAATTTCCATATAAAAAGGGGAAAGACTTAGGTCAGGCTGGCTTGATGAAATAGGAAGGTCTTGAGCGCGCGACGGAAGGTACGCAGATCCGGGATCCTCCGTATTTCCGGGGGGAGCTCGTTCCAGATAGTAGGTGCCCCCACAGAGAAGGCTCTCCCCCTTGGGGCCGCCAGTCAACATTGTTTGGCCGATGGCACCCGGAGGAGCCCCTCTCTATGGGAGCGTACTGGTCGATGGGAGGCTATTGGTGGTAGCAGGCGGTCCCATAAATAACCAGGTCCCAAGCCATGGAGCGCTCTAAAGGTGATAACCAAAACCTTGAAGCGTACTCAGAAGACCACCGGGAGCCAGTGCAGTTCATGCAGGAGAGGTGTTACATGGGAGCGCCACATCGCTCCCGTCACCACCCGTGCGGCTGCACTCTGCGCCAGTTGGAGCCTCCGAGTACTCCTCAAGGGGAGCCCTATGTAGAGAGCATTACAATAATCCAGACGAGAGGTGACGAGGGCATGAGTGACCGTGCGTAAGGAGTCCCAATCTAGAAAGGGACGCAACTGGCGAATCAGGCGAACCTGATGAAAAATTCTCTTGAGGCTTGTCATTGGCACGTCTCTTATATCTCTCCTTATCAACCAAAACAAATGACATGAAAGAAGTTATTATTGGTGATGTGCTTGTTCTACCAAAAATTGCTTAATGAAAACAAGCAATAATCCCTTTCTCTTGTATTAAATGTGGTAAACAAAGTCTAATCTCATTAGTCACACTTCTTTCAGGAATTCTGCAAATAGTTTCAGTGCAAGTTCGGGTATCAGTGTTTAAAGAAACACAAAAAGGATAGATTTTCTTTAGAAACCTCTTCCCTGAATACATAGACCAGATTTGTGAACTGATTTGTTTAGATACACCATATTCCTTTAGGATTAAGATTTAGAATTCTGACATGGTTTCTATAAGGAACTATAGAATTACAAACTAAAAATTTCAACTATACACTACACTTTTTTCTATTTTTGTAAATAATGTTAATAGTTAAAATATTCTGATACAATGGAAAGACATCAAAATTTTCATACACATATGTGGTACAGTATACTCACTTATATTCCATGACTTTCATGCAAAGATATATGGATTCTTATACTGGTTGATGTGAAACATGCATTATTTACTCTCTAATTATGAGAAGTTGTGTGCCTTAAGCTAATAGATGGAGTCATCTGTTCATAGACATCACTTAATAATTACACACATCAATCAATTTAGTGAATAAAAATGGTATCTTCCTGCATGTCTCCTTGCACACTTCTGTATAACACAAGCATGGGATTCTAATAGTTCCATATAATCTCTCTACTATGATTGAATGTGACTGAATGCATTTTCCAGTTATTTACATTACCACTGTTCCTGCCATATCATAGATGCTTATGAAAATATGTACCTTATTTCCTGAGGATGAGGAAGTCATTGCTGTTTAGAGGAAACAGATTTGCTTTATTGCAAGAAGGAACAAATGAACTCTTTTGGCAATAACTATTTTAAGATTCTCAGAAGAGAGAACAATACTTTTTAAAATATATAGCTTCCCATATTCACTAATATCTATTCCAAAACAATGTTAATCAGTATTGTTTGCCCTTTTCAATACAGAAAGTTATATTACATTTGCATATTTTCAAACAGTAATGTAAAACAACAGCTTTTGATACCACTCTTTGTAAGAAAAGACCTAGGAAAACCTGTTTAGTAAATATCACTCCACAATCCATCAAACTGCTTTGCAATGAGCTTTCTTAAATTTCACTGAGAGAGAGGTGGGAGGTTTCCTTCTCAAAGATAATACTATGATCCTAGCATTGTGCAAACTTTCCCTTAGTTGCTCTTCTGCCCCATGCAAGGGTAGAGATCCAAAATGAATATTCAGAAAATGAAGGTTTTAAGCAAATCAACCTTTCCTATAGAAACTCTCCAGACAAAGTAATATTCAAACCAGTCTATGGATCCAAAAGCAAGAAACATCATACTGAATCCGCCCAGCTGCCATGTGTTTTATTTTTATTTTTGACATTACATATTTTATTTATTTTATTATAAGTCTCATGTCAAGGTGAGGTAGCCAGTTATATAAATCAAATAAAAGAGAAAAGTGGTCAGGGTTCATGTATCCCAGAAAAAAGTAATGGTCCATATAATGCTAGACAGGCTGAAATGCACAATCTCAGACTCTAACACTGCCTTATGATATAAAGCACCAGAGTTATTCCTGCATAAGTTCAATTATGACTCATCAGGGTTCTGATCCCTGGAGGGGCATTTCTCTTAGGGAGACCAACTCTACAATCTGGAAGTCCTCTGCCATTCAACTCTTTATTCCTCCAATTAGCAGCAGTAGGTCTGTTTGGGGCTTTTACATCATTTATCAGAGACTGAATCCAAAGATTCCATGGACTGGTTTCATTTTAGCCTTCACACCACTTTCATGTGAGCCCTGGATTTTTGGTCTCATGCTGGTATCTCCTCTTTGGAAAAAAAGCTGGGGCAGACATAATAGCTGCCAGTGTCAGGCACAAAGAATCAGGACCATATTTTAAGTCCCAATTCAGAAGGTTTATTGCTCAAGCCTATATGCAAGAATCTACTCAACTAAAGTTCAGTACTAAATTAGCATGAGATAAAGGTCAATGGAAATCAAGAGGGGTTGGCTTAGCCTTAGACCATTTGTGGGAACATAATGACTCTAGGCTGATGACTCGTTTAACTCTGTCCCCCCCAGCTCTGCCTGCTCTTCTCCTACAGCCATATTTATAACAAGACAATTAATCTTTCCCATGAAATTAGGGTCCCATCTATGACACATTTAAGCAAAACACTATTGATAAGGAAACAAGTTCTAGTAATAGAAATTTGAATGAGAGGATTTTTTTCCCCTTTGGTATCTCACAGATTCTCTAGGGTTCCATGCAATTCAGTTTGAAAAACCATTCATTAGACCATTTCATTGTCACTTTTATGTATCTTTTATTATATAAAGCCACCCACATGCACAAGATTTTTAAAATTACAAGATGCCAGATCCCAGTCCAAGACACAATCTAAAGTTAACTGCTAAATAAAGGAAGGACAGAGGAGTAGAGAGGAAAAGAGAAAATAGATTTAAAGGTTTTAACTAGAAAAATTAAATTGATTTTGTATTCCACACTGTCACATTAAGCAACACTTATTTCTTTATCTTTCTATACTCCCAAATGGATTCAAAGTGATTTACAACTAGCCACTAAAAATTTGCAATGTAATAATTAAAAACATCATTAATAAACTACAATAATTAAAATAATAAAATCTGAAAGTAATTAAACTAAGTAATGTATTATTAAATTCATCAGGCATAACAATAAAAATAATGATGGCAAAAGTTAATCAGAGAATGCTCCTGTTATAATTGTAAAGGACTTATTAAGAATCCTTCAGCATGAAAACTTCATAGTTTCTATTTTTGCTATATATCTATTACTTTTTTATTGTAATCTTTACTTCCTTATTTGATCATTACTGAAAGATGAACAGACACTATAACTTTCGGGGGGGGGGGGGAGAGAGATTAAGAGGAAGTTTTTAATTTTTCCAAGCATCTTTTCCATACACTACTAAAACTCTAGTTCCCATAACCTTTAACTGGGCAAAATGGTGCATCATTAGGACAACAATTTTTGAACCAAGATATCTCAAAGGTGCTAACTTATAGAATGGGTCCAAAATCTGGATCCAGGCTTCCCAGGGAATTGAAATTTGGCAAATTTTATAAAACATTTTATGACATAACATTATCATAAAACAGCTTATAATATAAAACAACATGTCATAAAACATTTCCTGCGCTGATATTTGATTGTGCTATACTTTTCAAATGAAGGCAGTACCTTAGCACTGTCATTGTTGGAGGTAATGCGGAAGCTGGTAAGGAAATATCTCTGAAACAATGATTCAATGGGTCATGGGCTACCTAATTGTGTTTATTTTTGCCAAGACCAGTGATGCTTCCAAATGGTTAGCTCTTAGCATTACCAATCAACAGGTAATATACAGCTTCCATTTTTCTATCCATTTTTTTGCAGAAAGAACAAGAAATGGGAAAATTGAAGAGAAAACACAAGAAAGGAAAAGAGGGAAGACCAATCATAATATCCTGTGTCTGGGTCAGAGCAACTGCAAAACAAAAGACTATCTTGAAGAAATGTAGAGAACTTGCACAGTTCCAGGTACAAGAATGAACATTAGCCTCACCAAACTAGGCAGGATACCCAGAAATTTGTGATTGAAAAATCCTTTACTAAATAAAATTTATTTATTATTTATTTATTTATTTATTTATTAGATTTTTATACCGCCCCCTCTCCCAAAGGACTCGGGGCGGTGAACAGCCAAAATTAAAAAAACATACAATATAAACATTAAAATACGTTTAAAACAGAATTAAATCCAAAATGGCTCCCCAATTTAAAACGCCTTACCCATGACCCTATAAATAAGACAAATTTAAAATTTCCACATTTAAAAAGGGGGAAGATTTAGGCCAGGCCAGCTTGATAAGATAGAAAAGTCTTCAGCGCGCGGCGGAAGGTGCGCAGATCCGGGATCCTACGTATCTCCGGGGGGAGCTCGTTCCAAATCATAGGTGCCCCCACAGAGAAGGCTCTTCCCCTAGGGGCCGACAGCCAACATTGTTTGGCCGACGGCACCCGGAGGAGCCCCTCTCTATGGGAGCGTACTGGCCAGTGGGAGGCTATTGGTGGTAGCAGGCGGTCCCGTAAATAACCAGGTCCTAAGCCATGGAGCGCTTTAAAGGTGATAACCAGAACCTTGAAGCGCACTCGGAAGACCACCGGGAGCCAGTGCAGCTCGCGCAGGAGAGGTGTTACATGAGAACTCCATGTCGCTCCCATCACCACCCGTGCGGCCGCACTCTGCGCCAGTTGGAGCCTCCGAGTGCACCTCAAGGGGAGCCCCATGTAGAGAGCGTTGCAGTAGTCCAGACGAGAGATAACGAGGGCATGAGTGACTGTGTGTAGGGAGTCCCGATCTAGATAGGGACGCAACTGGCGGATCAGGCGAACCTGATGAAAAAATGAGTTCTAATGTTTTAGGGGGAAAAGAAGAAAAACATCTATACTATTTTCAGATCCAAAAAACTCCTGAGAATGTCCCCTGCCATTAAAATACAAAGTATGCAGCACATCCTTCTTTCTTGGACCCACATCATATTAAACTCTTCCACTCCACAGGACATCAAACCACAATACCATCATTTATTTTTGGAGCTTAACTTTGGATATGAGTAAGTCTATAATTTGCAACTGCTATCATCAGATATATTTTTACTTTCCGGGCTTGTTTTCATTTTCTGTTGCATACATGTTTTGAATCAGGTTGAATGTAACAATAGCAACAGCAAATACAGAATAATGCCTCAAAACACTGATCCATGATCTTGACTGAACGCCCTTTGGACAGTAGGTTTTACAAACTTTCTTCAAATTGACATTTTTATCACATTTATATAGAGTTCAAGCTTCATCAACTTTTTATATCAAAGTGACATCTTGCTTTGCTGTAACTCAAGTTTGTAAGAAGAGACGGATGGAACTCACAACTAATAAGTTTCAGGGATGGAAGCCAATTATCTATATCTGGAGTGGGAAGATAACTTGGAAAACAGTATGCAGCAGTTCAGGAGCACATTTGTGATCCTTCACTTCCTTCCTATCCTAAAGAATATTACACTTTGGCAAGCTTGTGAATTTCGGATGCTCAGATCTAAATTTCTCCTTAACAATGCAAATGCTGACTTCATCAAGTATATCAGTCATTTCCTTCATACTGCCATCCTGGTTCCAAACCAAAAGTAGGACACACCAGAAAAAAACCGTACCACAAAGAAATAATTTCTTTCCTGAAAAATTATTGAGGCACTGAAAAGACTCATGCTAATGTCTCCACTTATTTTTAGAGGCAGTCTTAAATATACATCTGCAGTTATAATGTAAAAGAAAATATGGAAATATTTAAGTATTTTTTGAGATTTTTTTTCCATTATAGCTTAGTATCCTTGAAGTAAATGTCTTCCAATTTCATTCTTTCTTGGGAATGATGAAGTCATTGAAATGACTGGAAAAGCCTTAATTTTAGCTTTAAATTAGTACAGACTCTATGCACATTATTTTTAGTACATAAAAGAGTGAACTCACGGAGAGAATTTGAATGTGTTTGTGTATTCAAGTGTTTATGCCATAAAAATGAAGAAATTATATGGGAGTAGCTTCAAGCAAGAAATATCTTTAAAAAGCTTTAAAAGTATACAATTCTGGCCTTATATATATTATTTCATTTTGGATGTCTTCAAATCATTGTTGACTTCTGGTGACTGCCTGGAAAAGTCCCTGCAATTTTCTTGGCAAGGTATTTTCAGAAATGGTTTGCCACTGCTTCCTTCCTGGGACTGAGAGAAGGCCCAAGGCACCCCGTTATTTGTGCCTAAGTGGAACTAGAACTCATGGTCTCCTGCTTTCTAGCCTAGTGCCTGGTTGCAATGTCGCACAATCACATGGCTGCACTTTGCTATGTTTTTGCCAGTTTCTAGCATTTTTTTTTTTTTGCCAATTTCTGGCAACCAACACCATTTGGAACAATGGATTTCTTTCATAACCATGTGATTTGCTTAACGGCCCTAGTGATTCACTTCATGACCATTGTAAAAACAATTGTAAAATTGAGTCAGGTCACGTGATGACCTTCATAACAACCATAATATTATAAGGCAGAAATTCTGGAGTCAATTGTAGTCAGACCATCGTATCTGTCAATCCAGATCTGATCCTGTACTTTTCTAACTGTTCTGCAGGCATCATTCAAAGATGACAACTAAACTGGAATAAACAACTTCATATCAAGTCCATCTTTTTTAAGCTTAAAAAAATATGGAACATTGCACAGTACCAATATTATGCAGAGAGCAAACTAACTCTCCGTAACAGAATTGATTATATCCCAGTCCTGATGACACCCGTGATACTTAAATCACGCCAGCCCTTTTCCACCCAAATGTCTTGCAACAACTGGATTAATTTATCCGTCTCTGAAGCAAGTTTTCTTTTCTGAACAAAATTTATGCAATCAGTATTTCTCATACACTATCAATTCAGAGACAGGAAGAAAGAAAAAACTGAGATCATTATGGAAAAATAAGGTGGCAGGGGGAGGGGCTGTGTGAAGCAAAGTACACATACCAGGAAAGTCTTCTGCACCTCTGAAATCTATGTGAAAGGGATTTTAAGCAACAGCCTATTAGTCATGCTATTGATAAAAAAAAAAGTTTGCACTTTAAAAGGAATCTTATTTAACTTTTTGATACAACTAAATTGCATTTTAATGTAATCTAGGAAATTGCTTTTTTCCCCTGTGGGGAGAAATGGAGTAGACTAGCACACACTCTTAATACTTGCTCACCCGCTATATTGCTGAATCCCCTTGGTTACAGGAAACTATTTTGTGGTTTGTAGAATTACTGTAATATAAGTGGGGAAAATACATCTGGAAACACTCGGCATGCGGACCTGGGGGTTAACTATCAAACGGAGAAAGAATGTGTTAAGACGGCTGTTGCGGACACATGCGAACCCAAAGCTTCCTCATCTGCCTCATTTTCGGTGCCAAATAAAGCTTTATGGCCCGCGGACCATCTTTGAAGGCGATTTAGCGTGTTTGGTTACGAGTTACTTCTGCATGCAATATTATTTAGTAAGCAACAGAGCAGAGGCTATTCCCAACGCACATTTGTTGCACGCTCGCCTACAGGGTCCAGCAGCACCAACCCTCAAGGTTGCTCTTCCAACTTTCTTCTGACATTTAAACTTTGGTCATATGATTCGCGGCACACCGCGGCTAAGTCCGTCGTACCTGGCTCCAAGCAGCCCGCCTACGTCAACAGGTAGGCGAGCCCCGGGTTTTACGCCACCCGGACGCCCGGCTAGCAATCTTCCCCTTTTCAAGCGAGATCGTGTGGGAGCGCCAGCCCTTTACCTTAAGGGGGACGCCTCGGCATTTTCCTCGGCATCGGCTCCCGGTGCCTCTTGGCCGTCCTGGAGGCAGCGGCGTCGGCGGCTACCGCTGCTGGGATGATACGCTGTTAGGACGACTCCTTGGGAAGTAGACCAGCGGCTCATGATGGGAGCGAGGGCATAATGGTTCTGCCGCCGACATGAAAAAAGGCAGAGGCGCTCCGTGAAGTTCCTGCTCTCTCGAGTCCTCCCCCTCGAAGGCCGGCGTTTCGGCCAGGAAAAGGGGAGGAGTGAGATTAGCTGCCTTCCTCCAATGAGCCTCCACCATTCACCAGAGTAGTGTTCGCGGGAATTCTCCTGGCCCCTCTCCCCCCCCCACCCTCCCCGCCCGCGCTTGCCTCGCTGTAACTTAAGGATTTCAGCAGGTGAGCCAAGTTGTCTTCCCCCGCAACGGTAAAATACAGTCCATCATCTTTTATTCATACTTCCCTCAGCTGAGGCACTCAGAAAGAAAGCCCAGAAGGCAGATCTTTTTCTTTCTCCTTTCTTTTTTTTTCTTTCTTTCTTTTTCTTTCTCTTTCTTTCTTTCTTTCTTTTTCTTTCTTTCTTTCTCTTTCATTCTTTTTCTTTCTCTTTTTCTTTTTTCTTTTTCTCTTTTTTTAATTTTCTTTCTTTTCCTTCCTTCCTGTTCTGCTATGTAAGATCATGTACTTGAAGGCTTTGTACAAGACATCCTTCTCAAAACTCAGAGCAGTAGAAAAGAAATGACTCGCAGAGATTGAAAGAGAAGCATTCCTGGGGAAAATTTATAGCCTGCTGTTATGCTTATTTTCTTCTTTTTCCAGTCAGATATAGCTTGTTTTTTCTCTCAGCTCTACAGATTTGTGCTGACTAGCCATCCGGTATTATGCAGAGTGAGAAAACAAAGTGGAAAATTGGAGATTTATTCTGTTTTAATATCAAAATTGTTCTATATATTTTCCTGACATTCTTCATTATATTCACTTTAGCAGTCATCACATATATCACCTGTAACTGAGATGCATTTGTGGCTTATATCAGATGGCTTGGCTGCTGTGGTATGAGCCCAGGTACACATTTGCAGAAATAAGTCTATCTGAGGTGGTTCAGTCAGAATTCCTAAGGGCCATCTTTGCAATCCTGTGTATGAAATGCAGTTTTGTATCTGGAGACAGGTTTGGTTTCAGCTGCAGTCAGAGTCCCATTGTTTAATTCACCATTCCTGCTTTGCTTGATAGCTGCAGGAAAAAAATCTCACTTTTGCACATTTTCTTTATAAATGCATATCTATGAACAAACAGAGCTTTTATGCTGGCACAATCTACTACCATTATCTCTTAAAGCAGGGATCCCCAACCCCCGGGCCATGGACCAACACCGGTTTGTGGCCCACCAGGAACCAAACTGCACAAGCGAGCAAAGCCCCATCTGTGCACATGTGGGATCCAGGCAGCGTGCGAAAGCACTAAATCACCCTCTATGGAACAGGTCCCTGGCGCCCAAAAGGTTAGGGGCCGGTGTATTAAAGGACAGATATTGTAACTTATTCTCATTACATCGGCCCTTGCAAAGATGAAGTCAACATTGGAGGTCATGTACTTATGCACTGCTCTTATTGTCAAGTCATTGTGTCATCCACATGGTGCCTATTTTAAGCAACATGTGAGCAAGCTGAATGAATTGTGCACTTTGTTATCACATTGGTCCTCTGCTGTTTCTCAGAAAATGGCCAATTTCTGCACTACATGTATTCCTCAACCTACACCACAATTGAGCCCAAAATTTATGTAGCTAAGCAAGACAGTTAAGTGAGCTTTGCCCCATTTTATGATGTTTCTTGCCACAGTTGTTAAGTGAATCACTGCAGTTGTTAAGTTAGTAACAGAGTTGTTAAGTGAATATGGCTTCCCCATTGACTTTGCTTGTCAGAAGGTTGCAAAAAGTGATCACATAACCCCGGGACACTGCAATTGTCATAAATATAAATCAGTTGCCAAGCATTTGAATTTTGAACACATGACCAGGGGGTTGCTACAAGGGTCGTAAGTATGAAAAATGGTCATAAATTGCTTTTTAGTGCCACTGTAACTTCTAACAATTACTAAACATGGTTGTAAGTCAAGGACTAGCTATTTTCATCTCACAAATATAGCTGGTTAAGTTGATTTCACATTTGATCTTTTAGAAAAAAACATGATTCCTTCCAAGATGGGTTGAACATCTTCATATAGAAAAAAAAAAAAATCCTCAACTGTAAATTGACTGAGTTAAGAGTTAACTTTTTCCACTTCATCTGATATTGAAATAAATGAATAAGTCAGCATTCCCACCTTATAGAAGTCATCTATTATTTATTTAAATTGATGTATGGCCAGTCCATCTTGCAAACATGACTTTGGATGGCTAACATATAATAAATATATCAATACAGAATATTAAAATAATAAGCATCCTGAACAAAAGAACATAAAATGGCAATGGACTAAACCAATATAATATTATGGGCTCACCTAATTTCTCAACCTCCAAACCAGGAAAGCAGACAAATCTTAAGGGCTTTCCAAATGGCTAGCAGGTCCAAGACCAAACTGACCTTGAGTGACAAGTGCCATTTCATTACTGAATCTTACAAAATGGGATTTCCTAATTGACAGGAGCTGGAGCATTACCTTCCTGCCACGCCTGATGTTGAGACCACTGGAGAGTGAGGTTTCCTCAAATAACCTGCCCATGATGCCATGAAGGGCTTAAATTGACCTGCAAGCATATTTAAAGCCAGAACTGTTCACAAGGTAAAGGTATTTGTATCTGTCACAGCAATCCAGGTGGTTTGATCCCATATCTAGGCAGAAGGAAAAGAATTTGAAAATATTGAAATAGAGCCTGGTCATTTGTACAAAGAAAAAGAGTTATCTGTGATCTTGCTTCTATGTTAAATTTTCCTAGAAAAATCAGTACAAATCCGCACCTTGCTACTGAGGCCCACTAAATAGCAATTATCCTGTCAAGTGCCAGGGACATCCAGACAAATGAATATAAAGATTTATTGCAAGCTTAAGCTCTCTACAAGAATCTGAACTACTAACCGTTAAAGTAATTTGGTGGTAAATAAGGAATTCACAGTGGGCTGGACTTAGGTTTCTTGTGGGCATGAAGGGATTCATGACTGATGACATGTTTGACCCCTCCATCAGGCTCAGTCTGGTCATCTACATATACTATGTGTCTGTTCCCAGACATACTGCTTCCAATTATGCAATGATGGCTGCAAAGCAGTGCTAAAAGAAAAAAAAATGGGGAGGATTGTTGCAACCTTTATAAAATGAGTGGATTTTTCCGCTTCCATGTTTCTGATACAGGAGAAGCCCATGTGAAAGTGAGGCCATCCTGCTTCTATGCCATTTTCTTTCCCATTGCCCAGATTTTCTACCACAAATCTCATGTGTGACAAGCAATTTAGGTTTATGTCAATTCAGCTTGGAAAAGACTTCAAATGCAGTCATGCTGAGATACCATGTTTGTAAGGAAAAGGCTTTTTAGGCTTCACAACCCAATCCATTTGCTGATAACTCCATAAATAGCTTCACCCTTTCAACACTAAACCCTAGATTCACAGGACTTGTTGATAGGCCATTAAGTGAATTGAAAATATTTTCGTTTCTCTAACATTTGCAAAAATTACAATAAGCAATTTCTCTGCTGAGGAATAGCAATAGCACTTACACATATATCGCTCCATAGTGCTTTATAGCAGTGTCTGAGCAGTTTACAAATGTCAGCATACTGCCCCCAATAATCTGGGTCCTCATTTTACTGACCTCAGAAGGATGGAAGGCTGAGTCAATCTTGTCAGGATCAAACTCCAGGCTGTGGGCAGAGTTAGCCTGCAATACCGCATTCTAACCACTGCACCACAACTTCCACAATAAATAGAATCATCCATTTTCTGCAGTTCTGAACTTCTGAATGATGCATATAGGTAATTATCAGCAGTGATAATTGGAGCTGGAATTTCCATTGCTAAGCAATGCCATTATAAAGTGAAACATCATGGTATTGCATTGCTTAGCAATGGAAATCCCAGGAGTCCCCATCGCCATTTGTAACTGAATCCCACCAGTCATTAGGTGAGGACGCACTCCGATCCAAGCCATTCCCCTCTTGATGTCTCCTAGCTCCGAGCTTCAGTAAAGTAAGGGACTGCCTCATCTTGAACTCCCCCCAGTTATCTACTTTCCCCACCCATCTGGGAAAAGGATGGGTGGAAAGAATGCCCTTTTGGCCCCATTACACAGTAGCACTCCTCGGCTATAGCACCAGCAATTGGTACTGGTGCTGAAATAAAGGCCCAGTAGTCTCAGCCAGCCACCCACAATCCAAGGCCTCTACTTCATCCCCAGTGCTGCCACAGCCAAGCATTCTAGTGCCACAGCACAATGTCCCAGCTGCCTCCACCACCCTGTGCTTCACTGGTCCTGATGCACCCAGCTGACCTTTGTTGTTGTCTTCCTCTGTGTTGTCTACACAGCATGCCCAGGATAGTTTTATATGAGGCAGCTTCTGGATACCTCAGGCCTTCTTCCCAAAGTCAAATTTGTCTTTCTCCAAATTGCAGGCAGCTTTATTAAGATGCTTCAGAAAGCCTCAGCAACCATTACACACTGATACAAACCATTATATACAATTAACTTTCTCCAAGCAATCTGTTGCCAATCTTTTCAGGGGCCCATTCAGGCACAGACATCTACTCACACTCACCAAACTCCCTAGCATCTTCCCTCCTTCCCTTTCATCTTCCCATCAATTTGCCCACCCTCACAAATGTTGCCGATCTATTTTTTTTTCTTTAAAAAATGCATTATCATGTCTCCCTGGACACATCATCACGCATACCAATTTGGAAACCCTTGATTTAAAGCTACTAAATTTGGCATGCAAAATATGGATGACCGCTAGACAGAAACAATGAGTTTTATGTTTCTTTTTGCTGCCATTTGTTGATCATCTGAATTCTTGGAGCCCAGATTTGTTAGCCTGATTTACTAGGAGAAAGTGACTGCCAAACATGTGATAGGGCTCATTATCAGTTTATAATGAAAATATTGAGAACTAGGTACTATGCTACTAATCAGATTTTTGAATTATTTTAATTAATTAACTTACATTTATTGGCTGCCTAATTCCAGTAGACTCTGGAGCTTAGAGGAGCAGGGAACATAGAATCAACTATATACAATACATAGTTCAAAATCAAACTATTTAAACCTTCAGATAATATAATTATTAGGAAAGTGAAGTCTTCTTAAAAATCAAAATAGCATATGGTAGTTAGAGCCCTAGTTGTTAGTGGGTTCTGGTACATAGGATATATTTGAATGCACAGGATTTTCTCCTCATTGTTTTTTATTTAATTGTAAGACACCCAGAGTCAATATGTCATCAGGCACTCTCTAATTCAGGGCTGTCAAACTCCCGGCCCATGGGCCAGATGCATCACTTGCTGGCCATGGCCACACCCAGTTTAGCGGAGAGGAAAAAAGTCCCAATATGTCATGTGACGCTGCCATGACACCATAGGTTTGACACCCCTGCTCTAATTCTAATAAACAATATATAAATGAAGCCTCTTATTGCACAAAACTTACATGAGTCTAGCATATCGGTTCAATAAACTAAAATTGAATAAACTTAAAGGCTGGTTTAAGCTTACCAGAGTACAGAAAATACTACCACCTGGATTGGTGGCAAAGTAAACCATTCCCTCTGAATGTAGCTGTGGCTAATTTGCAATTATTATCAAATGGCTTCAGTTTAGTGCAGGGGTCTCCAACCTTGGCAACTTTACGACTTGTGGACTTCAACTCCCAGACTTCAGTTCTGGGAGTTGAAGTCCACATGTCATAAAGTTGCCAAATTGGAGATCCCTGATTTAGTGCACAGAGCCTCTGCAGAAGATCAGAAGCTGCTCTTACTGCATGTGTAGAATATTCTAAACCCAGGTGTATTTATCTCAAAGCAAACGCAATTTGCCAGTAAATATCATTTCCTTACATATTATAAACTGCTATTGAGGTAATCTGATTGTATACAGAACTTTTTTAAAGCACCAGTATTACAGATTCCATTTCATTTTTCTCATTAAATACTTGCTGCCCAAACCCCTTAGTGTGAGCCTAAGGCACCTCTGCTGATATAGATCTAAATACTGGTTTTTGTCTCCCAATGTTAAGTTTACCACAATTCTCAAAGGTCTGGGAAACCTGTGATATAAAGTTATGTGAATGGAGCCACCACCGGCAGAGGAGGGTAGGGGGATGGAGAATTCCACATGCAAGCTAAGTACTTGACATAAAAATGTCTGAATCCAAACTAAAGGCATAATATTTACTACCAAAATTAATAACACGTTATTAAAAAATCTATACATTTTAAAGCTTCTGGTGGTATAAATAGGAAAGGCAGCTATAAGATTTCACATTAAAATTCTAGGGACAGGCATTGAACATAAAGCTAATTAATTTATAAAGTTACACAAAGTAGATAAAATATAGTTCTGCAGTCTTCAGAAAGTCTTCCTGACACATTATCATTAATTAAATTTATCACATGTAAGCTTTTTGTATCTGATTTTTTTATATACAAAGTTTTTCTTGATATTAAATAATCTTAAAATCTGATGTTTAAAATGATGCATACTAACCATTCATACTTGTGGGGATACTGCAAATTATCCAATATTTATTTAAGGATATTGTTTGGCAATGCCGTTTACCGCTTGATTATTAAAACACAACAATAATGTAATGGAATACTTTTTACTGTAAAGTTGTACAAGTCTACATATTCACTATTTTAAACCCTTGCTCTTTGTATTTCTGTGGGTATGTGTGAAATGTTAATAGCTGTGTTAAAGAAAGGATTATGATGAAAAAAGCTGGAATAAGTAGCTTTCAAGTACAGGCAGACTGTTCCTCCCCTGAGAGTACCTAATATATTATTAGAGAATTTGGTGGGGGAAAAAATAATCCATTTTCTATTTATAAAAGATTCTTTCAATAGTTCAGTAGTTTATTACATGTTAAGTATTACAAGATTATTCACCAATAAGACAATATACTGCAACGTGTCATTATTAAAGGCTGCCAATTATATGAGGCATGACTGCTTTGTTTTTCTATTATAATTATTTCTGCTAATGTGTATATTTGTTTCTTCTTGCATACAGAACTATTTTTGTATACTTATTACTTGTTTCAGTGCTCTGTATTTCATATCACTGGATTATAGGATTATGGTTACATAGGAATAAATACCGTAGAGCTGAATTCTGTTTATACTTAAAAGGACTTGGAGATATATAACTACCCTACAGTATGCATTGCTAATTCAGCTATCTAAAGGTAAAGTCAATTGATTTAAGTGGAGATAATCCTTAGTATGCACAGAATTGCAGCCCAAATCATTTACACTAATATAAATATATTCTATTTAAATAGGACACTGGTTTTAACTTGACCCTTTGTCCTTCAATTTGCTTTTTTAAGAGGATGGTGGTGCTCTCTGGTGGTTGCTTTTATAACTATTGCTAATAAGATTAGTGGAATTAAGGATATGTGCTTGGATATTGTAAATAGAAACACTGCATTCCTGCTTCTTGACCATAAGGAGCTGCAAAAATGGGTGGTAAGAGCCAGGTACTTGTAAGGATATCGCAAGAGCCAAATAGATAAAGATAACATCTCCCAAAGTCCCAATCTAGATCAGAAACTGCACACATAGGCTCTTTTTAAAAATAAAATCCTCCACTAGAGAGCTCATTATGTTACCATTTTCTGAGTTATTTGACCATTAACTACCATCTTCAAATGAGAGAAAGGTCTCTTAGTCCCAAAAACATTCGTGGTGGTTGTAGCCAGGGAAGATGTTTACATTCTGCAACAATGTTATTTCCAATAGTCTGCCATAAATTTAATACACCCAGAGTTATTAGTCATGATGTAAATAAATAAAACCAAAGTATGGTAGCCTCCCATAAGATTTGCTAGTTTTTCGACCTTACTAAATTAATGTATGTTTATATACACAGGTTTCCGTGCATTTCATCAGCCAAGGGCCCAGGGGAGGGGTGGGGGAGTGGTGGTGATCATTAGGGAGAGTCTTTGTCCGAGGGAGACCACTGTTCCTCAGATAGCCGGATGTGAGTCCCTTTGTGTGAAGTGGGGCCGTGGGGTGCAGATGGGTTTGCTGACTACGTACCTGGCTCCCTGCCACGTGACAGCGACCCTGCCCGAGCTACTCGACGTCATTGCCGGGGTGGCGGTTGATACCCCCAGACTTATTGTCATGGGGGATTTCAACCTTCCATCCACAGGTGAGGCGTCAGAGGTGGCTCGGGAGTTCATGGCTTCCATGACGGCCTTGGACCTGACCCAGTTAGCTCAAGGCCCCACTCACATAGGGGGACACACTCTGGACCTGATTTTTATCTCTGGTCAGTGGTTGAATGATCTTGGTAGAGGGGACCTAGATATTAAACCCTTGTTATGGACAGATCATTCACTCCTTCAACTAGACTTTCCTACCGCCTGCCCCCTCTGCAGGGAGACGGAACCGACCAAATGGTTCCGTCCCAGGCGCCTGATGGATCCTGAAAGGTTCCTGACGGAGCTTGGGCCGTTTCCTGAGACTCTAACACACGACTCGACTGAAGAGCTGGTGGCCGCCTGGGAAAGGGCGGCCGCTGGAGCTTTGGACCGTGTTGTGCCTTTGCGGCCTCTGACCCGATGCCTATCTCAATTAGCTCCTTGGTTCTCTGAGGAGCTGAGAGAGATGAAGCGTTGGAAAAGACGCCTAGAGAGCATTTGGAGGACTAGTCAATCCGATTCCGATCGGACACAGGTGAGGTCTTATATCAAGACCTACCTAGTGGCGATAAAAGCGGCAAAATCTAACCATTTTTCCGCTCTTATCGCATCTGCAGAGAACCGCCCAGCCGCTCTGTTTAGGGTGACCCACTCCCTTCTTCGGGGGGGAGTGTGGGAAGATCCCTTGCAGGGTCGTGCTGAGGACTTTGTGCAATTCCTGCATGACAAAGTCGCTCGGATTCGGGATGGCTTGGACTCCGATTGGATGAGTCCACGGGAGGAGACCGGGGCAGGTCTTGAGAATGTTATCTGGGAGGAGTTTGATCCTGTGACTCCCGAGGATGTGGACAGGGTTCTGGGTAAGATTAGTGCCGCCACGTGTTTATTGGACCCGTGTCCCTCCTGGTTGGTACTGGCCTCCCGGGAGGTTACACGAGGCTGGCTCCAGGGGATTATAGGTGCTTCTCTGAGTGAGGGTGCCTTTCCTGCCGTCTTGAAAGAGGCGGTAGTGAGGCCCCTCCTCAAGAAGCCTTCCCTGGACCCGGCTGAATTAGCCAACTATCGTCCAGTCTCCAACCTTCGTTTTGTGGCGAAGATTGTTGAGAGCGACAACTTCCCCGGCACCTGGATGAAGCTATCTATCTAGACCCGTACCAGTCGGGCTTCAGGCAGGGGTACAGCACAGAAACGGCATTGGTTGCGTTGGTGGATGATCTCTGGAGGGCTCGGGACAGGGGTTGCTCCTCTGTCCTAGTCCTATTAGATCTCTCAGCGGCTTTTGATACCATCGACCATGGTATCATGCTGCAGCAGTTGAGGGGGTTAGGAATAGGGGGCACCGTTTTGCGGTGGTTCTCCTCCTTCCTCTCCGACCGCTCGCAGTTCGTGTTGGCAGGGGGAC